>CM053026.1:268071368-268671368 GCA_028564925.1 Lithobates sylvaticus
AGTTAAAAGAGCACAGTGCTGAATAGCAAAAAATGGCTTGGTCGTGATGGGGGTAAAACCTCCCGGAGCTGAGGTGGTTAAATTTGATTTGTTACCCTTGTTCTCATGCTATCTTTACCAAATGCAATCATACCACTACCTAAGCTGGCCACACACTAAAACACTTTTCTCTTTATTAGTGGACCATGGACATACTTTCTTTACTTTTTAAACACGTATGTGTATTTCTGCAGAGTCTCTCTTTATCTGTGTTGTCTTGACAAATCATTATGTACTGAGCAGGAAAATTCAATGTGGTCACCAGACTTTTCTATAGCCACGTTTGTTCAATTGTCACAGTCAGTGTTCAATACACCATGCTAAATGATCTTGCAGCCTTTAGACTTTAACTTTTCATTCTGACTTAAAATATTTGCATGTGCAGTAAATAAATAGTTTCCTTTTTAAGGGAAGAACGTAGCATCAGAGGTTTTCCAGCAATTTATTACTAAATGAACAGGCTACTTCCTTTCCAAACAACTTACTGACTGCACGGTCATCTGCTGAAATACAGTGCACTGCTGTATCCCCCAGATTCAAATATATGTTGCTCTAAGCCTCTCGCTTAAATAGATTACCTGCTAATCTGCAGTTAGAAAAGTAACAAAAAATGGTGTGTTTAAGCAAGAACCAAAAAAAAAAATTCTGAAAATTCTCTGTTTTTCCTATCATTGAAGAGAAACTGATGCAAGAGTGATATCACTTGCACTCCCACAGATCCTCACGTAGTTAAATCCCTTCTACTACTTTTTTTCCCCAATATATTTTGTTATTTCTTCACAGACCAGTATCTGCTCCTACAAACCTTTTTTCTAAAGTACATGGTGGGCTCTAATCCTTTGCCCCCATTAAAGTGGTTGTAAACCTCTGAAATGGAAAATGAACAAATAATATCCTTCTATAGTGTGTACTTGCCTTGCTCCAAAGCATATAGCGTGACTTCTGCTCTCATTTCTCTGCTATCTGCATGATTCACTTCTGACAGTCTATGCCAGTGATGGCGAACCTTTTTGAGCCCGAGTGCCCAAATACAATGAAATAAATACATTGGTTTTGCGTTGCAAAGTGCCAACACTGCAATTCGCGAGAGAGGGGGGCTGAGCGAAAGAGAGAGGTTGTGTGTGAGAGAGAAGGGTTGTGTGAGAGAGAGAGAGAGAGAGAGAGAGAGAGAGGTGTGTGAGAGAGAGAGAGAGGGGACAGCAAGAGTGAGGGGTGTGAGAGATGCTGAGAGGGAGGTGGGCTGAGAGAGAGGGGGGCAGAGAGAGAGAGGGGTGTGAGAAATATGCTGAGAGAGAGAGAGAGAGAGAGAGAGAGAGAGAGAGAACAGAGAGGGAGAGGGGCTGAGAGAGAGGGAGGGGGCAGAGAGAGAGAGGGGTGTGAGAGATATGCTGAGAGAGAGGGGGAACAGAGAGCGAGAGGGGGAACAGAGAGGGGAGGGGGGCTGAGAGAGAGGAAGGGGAGCTGAGAGAGGGAGAGGGGCTGAGAGAGAGGGGACAGAGAGAGAGGGTGTCAGAGAGATGCTGAGAGAGAGGGGCAACAGAGAGGGATGTGAGGGAAATGATGAGGGAGGTGAGCTGAGAGAGAGGAGGGACAGAGAGAGGGAGGGGGGACAGAGAGAGAGATGGGGGACACAGAGAGAGGGGTGTGAGAGAGGGGGAACAGAGAAAGAGAAGGGGACAGAGAGAGAAGAGGGACAGAGAGAGGGGTGCAAGAGATGCTGAGAGAGGGGTGAGCTGAGAGAGAAGGGGAACAGAGAGAGGGGGACACAAAGAGGGGGGAAGAGGGGGGCTGAAAGAGAGGGGGGGCTGAGAGAAGAGAGAGACCTCTAGCTCTGTCCTGGACCCTCTCGTGTGCCCACAGAGATGACTCTGTGTGCCAGCTGTGGCACTCGTGCCATAGGTTCGCCATCACTGGTCTATGCCAACACCAGACAATGCTGGTAGATTCGACCCCCTTCCCCCAGAAGACAGCAGGCGATCAACAGCCTCAGCTATACATGTTTCTCTATGAAATTGTGTTCATCCATTACCTCCATTCAGGTCTCATATTACACTTAACTCCCTGTTCTATGCTTTGCAACAATGATCCCTGCCCTATACCTCTAGAAGTTGAGAAATGCTGTGTAAACTGCATGCTTTAGGAGGCTGTAGAGGAGAGGGGGTGTGCAAATAAACAGGTACAATTTATATAGGAGGATTTGTCTCGTCTCTGTGTAAGAGACGGATCATTCTATGCTTTGCAACAATGATCCCTGCCCTATACCTCTGGAAGTTGAGAAATGCTGTGTAAACTGCATGCTTTAGGAGGCTGTAGAGGAGAGTGGGTGCAAATAAACAGGTACAATTTATATAGGAGGATTTGTCTCGTCTCTGTGTAAGGTAAGCCACTTCAGTGGATATATGTTAGGATTTAAAACCAATTTAATCCCTACAACTTCAGCACCATCAGGCATGTGAAGGCATAAACATGTCAGGTTCTTAGTATTTAGCACTAAGGATGGCCTCAGGCATGTTCGCACACTCCACGTGCAGAGCCCGCCAGGAAGTCGGCACAGCGCTGCGCTAATCACAGGCAGTGAGACATTGTCCCGATGTGCGGCTGCAGGGATCGGGAAATGTCTCACTGCCTGTGATTAGCGCAACGCCGTGCCGACTTCCTGGCGGGTTCTGCACGTTGAGTGTGCGAACACGCCTGAGGCCATCCTTATTTAGCACATACAAGCTTATGACAGTAGGTATCCTTATGTGCATGATTGCATTTGTGTGCACAAACTACAGTCACATCTCATTAGCTCACTCCACATCCTAAATATTCACATAATAAATTGTTCCCTGTTAAACTAATGTACAATATGTCCTATAATATAAACAGTTTTTTCATTTTTTTGCATAGAGTATCGCACTATATTTACAGTAAATATATTACAATTCACAATAGCCCCAGTCTTCCAACAGAGCTTACAATTCAAATTAATGTCTCTTTAATACTGAAGTTGTACTAAACATCTTCTCGCACTTTATATTCACATTCCATAAATGTACCATAATCAGCTGCCTCACCCATCTATATTTTCTTTTGACAGAAAAAAAATGTGCATGTGTTACTTTGGATGCCTTTGAAAATATTTAAATAAATATTTACAATATAAAATAATTCAGTCTCAAAGCCCTGCCCTTCTGGATGTGCCAAATTCCAGATCTTGTCCCTAGCTTTTCCATTTATGTTTTCTTTAGTAAAATGCGTTGCATTGGTTTGAATCTACTATGCTCACCGCAGCAGAATTGTATATTCTAATCTGATGATTAAAACTGAACTCCAGCCTTACCTCCAGTCTAGCACAGTTAAGCCCCATACACACGGTCGGACAATCCGCGGACCAGGTCGGTCGGATTTTGTCCGTCGTACTTTGTCCGATGTTGGTGTTGCGTACACACGGTCGGACTACGTTGTCGGAATATCCGGTCCGGAAGAACGTCGTGACGTAAGTCGTCGTCCACGAGATTACAAAAGGGAAGTTCAGCACCACGTCAGGCACCCGTTGGGCTCCTTCTGCTGATCCCGTGTTTATCGAGAGTTAGTCGAAGTTTGGTGACTTAAGATTCGCGCTTCTCAGTTTTCTGACTCAGATCGTTACTGCTCTTCAGTTTGTGCTTGTCGTGCGTATCTGTTTATTAGTGCGTGTAGTCAGTTCGCATTTGTTGGTCATTGCGGCCTATATCTTGATATAGGACGCTTTGATTTGCACTGCTTATTGTCTGCTCGTTGCTGGTATTCATTTCGTTCTTTCAGGCCTTGCTGTTTATCGGTGCTTTCTGTTTGTCCGTTCTGACCAGCCGACCTTTTGTGACCTTGTGAGCGATGTTTGCCGTGCGTACTCGTCGCCGAGTTCGTGCTGTACGCGGAATTGGTGTCGGGCTTTTAGCTTTGAGCCAAGACCCGTCCATGAACAGAGTGACGAGGAGTATGTGGACCAAGAATTGGTTGCTTCAGCGTGACCAATTCTCACACATGCCTTTGCTTCGTGAGATCCGGGAGAATAATCCTGATGATTTCAGGAACTTTCTCAGGATGACGGACCCCGATTTTCACCGTCTTTTGGCTTTGCTGACCCCCTTTATCAGCCGGCAGGATACCTGCATGAGACAAGCCATTACTCCGGAGCAGAGGCTTGTTGCCACGTTGAGGTACTTGGCGACAGGGAGAAGTCTTCAGGATTTGAAGTTCTCTTCAGGTATCTCTCCCCAGGCCCTGGGAATCATTATTCCAGAGACCTGTTCTGCCATTATTCAGGTCCTGCAGGAGGACTATATTAAGGTAACATTTCTACTTGACTATTCCCTTCTATGTATGCTCTGTTTGCTAATGTCTTCTATTTTTGACCTCCTTCCCTAATTACCATGATTGCAATATGTTCTAATATGCTGTGCCCCTTTTCTCCTTCATGCATTTTTCCCTTCACTTACCTCCCCAGCATGCTCTTCTGCCCCAATAGACACCTATGGCCTAGTCACTTAATCAATGTCTTTTGTCTGCTGCATAGTATTGTTTGCCCCCAAACACCCCCTAAAATATGCACAAATGTTTGCTGTGTGGTTTACTTCATGTAGAGCCCCTTTAGAATTTTTTTTTTTTTGGTGGGGGGGGGGGTGGCAAACTCATTAGGAACCCCCTCCCCCAACTGCTCTGTCAGATGGTACCAATCCTTTATCTGCTGGCTTTCCCAAGGTCCATACACACTATATACCTACCTCTTTATAGTGGGCATCTTTAGGGATGAATTCAGCAAAGCATGTAGTGCAAGGGGCTGCCTCCATACATTCCATTTCCTAATTTGTTGTCTTCTTTCCCTCCTATTAGCTTGCTTGGTAATTTCAGAATGTCACAATGTGCCTGCCTTTTTTGGGGGGGGGGGGGGGGTTAAATGTTATTTTATCTTTCCTGGGGGCTGCCAATAGTGTTAAGTACAGAGGGTCTGGCCAAACTAGCACACATTATTGAGCCATTTGCCAATCAATGAAGTGCAGAGGGTTACCTGTCCCCCCCCCCCCAAAACCCTAGTTATTGCCAATGGCCCATCAGAAGTGGGGGGATTGATGGGGGGTGAGTAATCTGTGAAGGGGAGCCTCTACTTTTCTGTGCAAATACTTTCCAGCCTCCAATTTTATACAATGCTCTTGTTCCAAGATGTTGATTGTCTAATCTGCTTGCAATGTTTAAGTGCAAAGTGACTAATTATTTTTTCTTGTTTCACTCCACAGTTCCCTTCCACGCCACAGGAATGGCAGACTGTGGCCTCCCACTTTGCCAGCCGTTCCTAACTGCGGAGGGGCAATTGATGGGAAACACGTCCGCATCGTCCCACCACCCAACTCGGGGTCCTACTATTATAATTATAAAGGGTTTAATAGTGTAGTGATGTTGGCGGTGGTGTCGGCAACATACGAGTTTATGTATGTGGACGTGGGGATGAACGGCCGGATCTCGGATGGTGGTGCCATTACGCACACGGAGTTCTACTGGCGTCTCCAAAGTGGCAGTCTGTGCTTGCCACCTCCAGAGGAGAATGCCGAAGGACTTCCCTTCGTCTTTGTCGCAGATGAAGCATTTGCATTGACTCCCCATGTGATGAGGCCGTTCCCGATGAGGACCCTCACCCCGGACCAGAGGGTCTTCAACTACAGGCTGTCCAGAGCCAGAAGAGTGGTGGAGAACACTTTTGGCATCCTGGCCAGCCGCTTCCGCCTGTTCCTGACGGCATTTAACTTGGCGGAATACAAACTGAACCACATAGTTCTTGCCTGTTGCATATTGCACAACTTCCTCAAAAGACATAACAGGAACTATGTGGTGCCCGTTGGCCCAGATGTGGAGGGCCCTCCAAATGCGGACCTCACAGCCCTTCAAGTGGCACGTCCAGGCTTGCCCCCTCTAAATGCCTGCGTGGTCCGCGAGCAATATATGGAGTACTTTGTGGGTAGGGGGGCCATTGCTCTGCCTGACGATGTGTGAGAGGCATTTTTTTAATAAATCTGATATTTTAACCAACCTATGATTTCTTGTCATTTCAGTCTTCTTTTTAGCTTATTTTACCTTGAAATTTTTTCCCTTTGCCTTCGACAGTGGGAATGCACTTTCTGGGCAAAAGGAGGTAACAGTCTCTTCTTCCCAAAAAGATTATTCTCATGTTGTGTGTTTGCTTCCTAATCTTTGGACTAGAGAAGGTTTGTACTGCATAACTGACACCCAAAATACTCCTTTTCATCACCAGGTCTGACATGTGTGTATTCTCAAAAATGCTGTGCTCCGTGTTTTCGTACAAAGCACTGTGGGTGTCATTTACATAAGTCAAATCCGCTATGCTCTACAAGTGCATTGAAAAAGTTCCCTGGGCAAGACAATTGCAGTGCAAAGTGGATTTGCCTTTAGTAAATAACACCCATTGCCCCCCATATCCTTTACATTTTACATACATAATGCATTGTGTTTTTTAAATAAGGAAGCCACACATTTAGAAAAATAAAAAAGTTTACTAGGAAAACATTCACAAGTGCGTTTACAATCTTCACGCCAAAACTGACAACATCTTGGTTATTTACAACATTGTTTACAAACATTCCGCAATTGGTAAAACCAGGCATGGAGCAAAACAGAACCTATGAACTAGGAAAGTTCAACTTTGTAAAGTGAAGACAAGATCAGACATGACTATATGTTCAAAGTGTGTTTGATCTTGCCTTCATCACATGGGGGGGTCACCCCCGGAAAGTGGAAATTTAGAACATGCACACAATTTGGGTCTGAAAATGGTCATTAGATGGTAAAACACATGCCTAGAATCTTCAAAAGTGCCATTTTCCATCATGGAGATGAATGGACGTTTTTTGGGGGTGCAACCCCTTTATCACAACCACTTTCGTAGTTCGTAAAGTGTTTGCACCCCCAAAAAAACGTTGCCATTCATCCACCATGATGGGAGCTAGCACATGTGGACACAATGTGTGCATGTTCCAAATTTCACACAGTTTTTAAGTTGCAAATGTGTTCAGAAGCTGGCACAAATGTGTGTTAATTACTTGGTGCGTTTTCATATTTTTCCTAAAACATCAATGATGTTCTTCAATTTTTTTTGAACATCATTGATGTTTTGCTTTATGTAATCTAGATCTCTATTGCAGACCATTATCTCCCCGATGAGTACGTGGGCACTCTCTGTGGTAAAGTGCGATTTTTCTTCCTCAACATCCACGTCACCTAAAAACAACAAACAAACAAAAATGGGGTGTTGGAAATGAGGCAGCCATACATGGATTAGCTTACCAGTAGCTGGGTTCTCCCACACTCACCTGTTGTGGTGACAATTTCTCCAAGTTCGATGATCTCTCCTTCCTCCTCCTCCTCCTCCTCTGCTTCTGCTCTTTCCCCTTTTTTGGGAGGTGTTGGTTTGGGGGTTTCCGCAGACGGCCCAAGTTTTCGCTCCCCTATGAGAATGTACAAAAGGAAGATTTAGCAAGACTATCTATTGAGGGCAGAAATAGGAAATGACAAACATTGCTTGAAAGTGACGGACACTATTTTAGTTTGGCCAGTTACAAATGCCAACAACATGAATGTAGTCACTTTGTAAAGGTGCTAAACTGACTAGCTTTTTGGTAGAAGTTTGTGTGATGGAGACACCCCTCTAGTATCCACTGGAGCACATGTGTGCAAAAGCCTAATAAAAAGGGGGTTTGGGTGTCCCAGCACTAGTGCTCTAGAGTCCAGATGGGTAAACAGCTACTGGGTGACCTCTCCTTTACATTGAATAAATTGGCTTTACATTCTTGATGACATTTCTAGTGAGAACAAACTTCCTTTCCCCAAAAAAAACACCAAACCACGTATTATAAGTGGCCGAACGTTCGAGGTTGCGTACGATCGAAAGGACACACACACGACCATGACAGTGGCAGAAAGATCGAGGCTGAGTACGATCGAATGCACAGACGAACATGAAAGTGGCCATTTTGGAATGTACAACTTTGTAAAAATCAAACCACATGGAGCAGTATGCAAGCAAGAAATCAAACACAGAACACAACTACTTACTTTTTTGAGGAATTCGCTAGATCTTTCTGTACTGATCGGCCTCCCTCAGTTTCAGGTCTGACCAGCGTTTCCTCAGTTGCTCCTTGGATCGTTGTACCCCAAAATTATTGTACAGCCTTCTCACAACTTTAGACATGATCTTGGCCTTGCGGACATTGGGGTTGAGGTAAGGCCCATACTTCCCATCATAGTCGCTCCTCTTTAATATGTCCACCATCTCCAACATTTCTCCAAATGACATATTTGAGGCCTTGAATTTCAGGCTCCGGGATCGGGACGTTTCTGCCTCCGGACTTTCCTCGTCCTCCTCCTCGTTGGGGGGATATTTGGGGCGCACCTGCTGTGTCCCCGCCATGTGCTCTCCCCACTGCGCCGTAAAGAGAAGGGGTGGGGAATAGACGAGAAAGATCATCAGGGGCGGGCGGAGTTTGACGCATGCGCACTGTATATAAAACGTCACACGCCTGTGTCGTAGCCACGATCTGGGAGACGAGGGGAGAGAAAGCTCACGCACGAGACGATCGCTACAAACGAAGGTACAATTTGACGTTGGTACATAACTAGCCTAGACTGATTAGAACTTGAGGCTTCTTTATGGAGAAGATTAGGAGAGTTTAGGCTGACATTATTTATATTGTTTGGTGTGGCGTTGTGTCTTGCAGAGGTGATGGAGGCCTTCTACAACGTGAGCTTTCTACCCCTCTTCATTGATAAATACCGGCAATTCCCCCTCTTATGGCAGGCGAAACACAGGGATTATAGCAACAGACCAAAGAGGTACGCAGCCCTGCTGAAACTTGTGGCATTTGTAAAGCCTACCCTGCCCATGGCAACCGTGGCAAACTTAAAAGTGAAGATCAACAACATGAAGAGTACCTATTTCCGGGAGCGCAATAAGGTCCGGAAGTCCCTAGCATCTGGAGCTGCAGCAGCTGATGTCCATGTCCCCACGCTCTGGTACTATGAGAGGCTCCACTTTCTCAAAGACCAGGCTACTGTCAGGAAGTCACTCTCGACTCTTCCTTGCACGCGTCCTTCCACGCACGCCACCCCTGATGAGGCTTCCGAGGACCAACCTGGGCCTTCCAGTATGGAATATGTGCAGGAGCCCAGCTTGTTCCAGGTATAGTAGTTTTGTAACCAGTTTGGGGAATAATGAATGATGTTCAGTTAATTCAGGATCCCCAATTGCTTAGTTCCTAACGTGATTGACATATCAACAGACAGTGGTGTTGGAGACATTTTTGGGAAGAATCTAAACTGCAGGGCAGAGAATTGTATGGTTTTCTATTTGTAAACATTTTGCAACAGTCACTCGATGAGAATTGTGTGTGTTTGATGAACAAATAACTGAAACTATGTCCCTTTTTCATACACAGGAAGACCTCAGCCAGGAGGTGGCTGTGGAAGGTGGCAGTCAGGAGGAGGCAGGGGGTAGTGGCAGCCAAGAGGGGGGTAGGCGTAGGAGCCTGACTGTCTCCCAAGTCTCTCCCCTCCGCCTTCCCTACAGAAGGGCGAAAACCATGGGGGAGGTGGGAGAGTCAGCGCTCCAGCTGATCAGAGATGCCTCAGCCTCCCTCTATGCCACACCCACCTGCGAGGAGGCCTTTGCCTCCTTGGTTGGCAGTAAATTTACAGGTATGGAGGCGGGGCAACGCAGCATGTGTGAGGAGGTCATCCTCAAAATACTAAATGAGGGGATGGCTGGGGAGATGACTCCCCTCACACATGTTTGCGAGAGTGACCTTGCTCCGCCTCCTCCTCCTCCTTCTGCCACCCCACCAGCACCAGCACCACGGCGTGGAAGGAAGCGTACAAGGAAGACAAGAGAGTGATGACCTTGATTCAGTCTGGTCTGAGAGAAGATGGAGCCTCTCGTAGGACCAGAGCCTGGGGACCTAGATGGCATCTGCTGCAGTTCCGGATGTTTTGGACTTCAGGACCAGATTGCGCTCCCTTATTATTTAGATAGGTACTCTTCATGCCCCCAATTGTTTAAGCCTGTAAAATGATGGTTGCCATGGGTGTCCAAGGCTTTGCAAATTCCCCAAGTTTCACCATGGCTGCGTTCCTCTTTGGTTTGTTGCTGAGACCTAAATAAATGTTTTTTGTATTTGAAATAATCATTGACTATTGTGTTTTACTTTTCTACAATGACAGTTTTTCTTTGAGTAGGCAGGTACATTTCACTAATCCTAAAGTAGAATTAACAAGGGGCACCAACAACCAACAAACTCCTAGTAAATTTAAGCAAGAAATACAAATGTTAATAATGTGGTTTTGCTAAGTTGAGACATACAACCCCCCTCCAAAAAAACAAACAAATTCTCCTTCAAATATGTATTCCCCAAAAAAAAAAAAAAAAATCATGGTAAAAAAATAACAAAGATTGTTTTACGATCTGAGTAAAAATAAACATGTAGTGTATAAATGCTGCAAAGTAATAAAGAACTAAGTTTGTGAGAAGTGCGGGTGAATAGGAGCAGCTAAAAGATGTCATTCTTGTTGCATTGTAAAGAAAAAGAGAATGCGCTGCATTAAAGACATTTTAACATTGCAGCGTGACGAATGTGCTGTGTCGATTAGGAAAGGTAGTTTTACCTGACCGAGCGCTTCCGTCACAGAATTTCTTCTGAGCATGCGTAGCACTTTGTCCGTCGGACAACCGTACACACGATCGGATTTGGTGTGATCGGACCGTGTTGACGGCAAATCTTTCCAGCAGGAGATAAGACTTTGTCCGTCGGACAAACCGACGAACACTGTCCGATGGTGCATACACACGGTCTGATATTTCAACAACCTTGTCCGATCGGACAGAATCCATGAAAAAGTCCGACCGTGTGTATGGGGCTTTATACAGGTTCCTCTCCTATACTGAAATTGCTTACTCTGATTTCACTGAACACTGTGAGCTTCTTTTAGAAGTTGCAGCAAGCCAGATAGAGCCTACCTCATTTCCTGGCTGAAGGATATGCATCATCATTAAGCCCTTTAGTCCCGAGTCTCACTGCCCCTGGCTCACCCCTTTAATTTATTTGTTTTCAGTCTTTTTCAATCATCCAGGCTCAGCATCACATGTGGACAGCTTGTCTAGGAACTCCCTCTCTTCCAAAAATTCTGCCCACTATTTGCATCAGGCTTGAGGACTCTTGAGAGGAACACTGAGATAGGGTGAGGTGATGTTTTCCAGAAGCTATGTACAGCACCCTTTGTACATAGTTACATAGTTAGTCAGGTTGAAAAAAGACACAAGTCCATCCAGTTCAACCATAAAAAATAAAATAAAAAAAATAAAAAATATCATGCAATCCAATATACCAATTTCTATACCCACAGTTGATCCAGAGGAAAGCAAAAAAAAACAGCAGTGCATGCTCCAATTTGCTACAGCAGGGGGAAAAATTCCTTCCTGATTCCCCTAGAGGCAATCGGATTTTCCCTGGATCAACTTTACCTATAAATGTTAGTACCCAGTTATATTAAAGCGGTGTTCCGGCCGAAATTATACTTTTTAAATAAAAATACCCCTATAATATACACAAGCTTAATGTATTCTAGTAAAGTTAGTCTGTAAACTAATGTCTGTTTTGTTAGTTTTTAGCAGTAGTTTGTTATTTTATAAACTTGCAGCAGGCCGTGGCCATCTTAAGTGTGGGCATCTGAAGCCAGACTGTATTTCTTCCTGGATCTCATCCTTGCAGATCTCGTACATGCTCAGTGCAGCATAAGCAGTGTAATAGGTTTCAGGTCAGGTTTCCATAGCAACGGCAGTTTGAGAGGAAGTTGCTGCCCCTTCCCAGGAGGCATTGCAAACAGGAAATGATGCGATGGGCCGCGGCCAGGGAGGAGGAAGTGAAAAATAAATACAGCAGATATACAGTCTGTGCTGAAAAAATAATAAAAAAAAGATCCAATTTGTTTACAGTGCACAGTTTAGTGAGGGATGCTGAAGAGTTGTAAAAGTGGGTGGAACTCCACTTTAACCAGCTGAGATCCGCGCTATAGCCGATTGACGGCTTCAGCGCGGATCTCATATGCCGGGACTACGTCTATTGACGTCGTCCCCTTCCCTGGCTCCCCGCGCGCTCTCGTGAGCGCGCAGCGGGGAAAATCTGTGTTGGCCGTGTCCCCTGGACACAGCCAATCACAGATCGCTGTAAACGGCCAATCACAGCGGCCGTTTACAGCGCGATCGCCTCCTCCAATGAGAGATGATCTCAAATGTAAACATATGAGATCATCTCTCATTGCCGGCTTTCTCTCTCCTCACACCGAGACAGCGAGTGAGGAGAGAGAAGCCATCTCAGTGAGTGAAGTAAAATCCCTAAATAAAAAAAAAAAAGGGCCCAAAAAGTGCCCAAAAGTGCCCACAGTCCCTATTGGTACACACAGCTAGTGCAATCTGTGCCCAGCTGTGTGCATCTGTGCCTGCCTGTGCCTGCCTGTGCCCGCCTGTGCCTGCCTGTGCCCGCCTGCAGCTTGAGATCAGTGCGCATCTGTGCCACTTCATCTGTGCCACCTCATCAGTGCCCATCTGTACCAATCAGTGCCCATCAGTGCCGCCTCATCAGTGCCCATCTGTGCCACATCGATCAGTGCCCATCTGTGCCACATCGATCAGTGCCCATCTGTGCCACATCGATCAGTGCTCATCTGTGCCACCTCAACTGTGCCCATCTGTGCCACCTCAACTGTGCCCATCTGTGCCACCTAAACTGTGCCCATCTGTGCCACCTCAACAGTGTCCATCTGTGCAATCAGTACTCAGTACACATCTGTGCAATCAATCAGTGCACATCTGTGCCGACTCATCAGTGCCTATCAGTGCCCACCTGTGCCACCGCATCAGTGCATATCTGTGCCCACCTGTGCCGCCTCATTAGTACAAATCTGTGCCCACCTGTGCCACCTCATTAGTGCCTATTTGTGCCCACCTGTGCCGCCTCATCAGATCACATCTGCGCTGCAAAAATGTCTAAAAGATCTTATTCCGCCGAGGAGGCATACCAAATTCTTTCCACGCCCGACGAGAGCTACGGGGAGCTCTCTATGTCGGATTCCATTTCCAATTCCGGTTCCGAATCTGACCCGAATTATGATCCAGTCCTCAGTAGCGAAACACTGAGTGACTACTCAGAGGATGAAGTTGCTCGGCCCGCCAAACGAAGGCGTTCTAGTGAGGCAGTGGCATCCACCAGCAGTGCAGTGCCATCTACCAGCACCGGAGTGCCACCTACCAGCACCGCAGTGCCATCTACCGGCACCGCAGTGCCATCTACCAGCACCGCAGTGCCATCTACCAGCACTGCAGTGCAAAGTCCAAGTACCAGTGGGGTGTCACCTCAGCCCCAAAGGGTTAGGACCCGATCCAGCCTTCCCTATGCCCTTCAGTACTCTTTGTGGCTTCCTCCTAATTTAGGAGAAGCCAACATTCCCCCTTTCACCGCCCAGCCAGGAGTCCAGGTGGACACGGAGAATTTTAGCCCAATCGATTTTTTTCATTTAATTTTTACAGAGGATTTGTTAGGATCAATCGTGGCCCAGTGTAATCTTTATGCCCAACAATTTATTTTGAAAAACCCAACTTCATATTATGCCCGTCCCTATGAATGGAGAGACCTAACGGTGGAGGAGTTCAAGCTTTTTTTAGGCCTCACACTCAATATGGGACTCGACAAAAAAAATCAAGTGCGTACCTATTGGTCAACCAACCCCCTCCACCACATGCCGCTCTACTCCGCTGTAATGTCCAGATCCAGGTATCAAATGATAATGAGGTTCCTACATTTCAGTGACAATTCCCAGTGCCCTTCCCGAAATGACCCAAAATACGACAGACTTTACAAAATTCGGCCACTTATAAATAAATTTTCCCAAGCATTCTCCCAGCTTTTTACCCCGGACCAACATATATGTGTGGATGAGTCCCTCATAAAATTTTGCGGCAGGCTTAAAATTAAGCAATATATCCCCAGCAAAAGGGCCCGCTACGGGGTGAAGTTATACAAATTGTGTGAACGAGCCACAGGGTACACATATTCATTTATAGTGTACGAAGGGAAGGACACCCAGCTGCAGCCCCCTAATTGCCCGGATTACTTAGGATGCGGCGGGAAAGTTGTTTGGGACCTTGCCTACCCCCTACTGGATAAAGGATACCACCTGTATGTAGATAACTTCTACACATCCCTGCCCCTGTTCCACAACCTCCACCGGATGAAGACGCCAGCATGTGGCACTGTAAAGAAAAATCGGAAGGGCTTTCCTCAAAGTCTTGTGAACAAGACTTTGAGAAAAGGAGAAGCGGCAAGTTTGCGGAATAAGGAGATTCTGGCAGTGAAGTGGAGGGACAGAAGGGATGTATACATGTTGTCTTCTATCCACAACGATACGTTCGTGGAGATCCCAGAAGGAGTGGCCCCATAAACAAACCAAAATGCATCTACGACTACAATTTGTTCATGGGGGGAGTCGACTATAACGATCAAATGATGCAACCGTACCTTGCCATAAGAAGGACATGCTACTGGTACAAAAAAGTTGCCATCTATCTTTTTCAATTGGCCTTATACAATACATTTGTACTTTACCGCAAATCCACCCAAAACCCCAAACGCTTCTTTGGCTACCAGGAGGAAGTTTTCACAGCCCTTATATTCCCAAACGGCCCACCAGTAAATATCAGATCAGATGTTGTTAGTCGACTCTCCGAGCGCCACTTTCCTGATAAGATCCCTCCCAAACCAACAGGACAAAGACGTCAAAAAAGATGTAAGGTGTGTACCAAAGCAGGAGTCAGAAGAGACACATGTTACTATTGTGCAGAATGTCCTTCCCAACCAGGCCTCTGCATAGGTGACTGTTTTCGCCGTTACCATTCTTCAGTAAATTTTTAGTTCCTCCCTTTACACACCGTCACACCCCTTATGCCACTGCCTGCTCTGTAAATGACCCTGGCTTGTTATACGACCATGCTTCTGCCTGCCGATTCTATACCTACCTCTGCCTGATCTGGAACTGACCCTGGCTTGTTATACGACCATGCTTCTGCCTAACGATTCTGTACCTACCTCTGCCTGATCTGGAACTGACCCTGGCTTGTTATACGACCATGCTTCTGCCTAACGATTCTGTACCTACCTCTGCCTGATCTGGAACTGACCTTGGACTGTTTGACCATGATATTTGCCTGCCTCTTGGACTGATCTTGTACCCTGCTACTGGACTAGTGGGATTCAACACAGGGGTCTCACATATGTGAGGGGCTCCAGAAATGTTTTTCTGGATGAAGAAAACAATTTTTTTTTTTTTTGTTTTTCTCAATCCTAGATTAGGGTCTGGAGGCTCGGAGGCTTCAAAGAGATTTGGGTGGGAGAAGCCTCTACCCCTGTCCCCCTTCTGTCCTGAACGAGGCCCTACTTGCACTGCCTGCTGCCTGTAGGACTTACTGCCGCCATGCCTCTGTCTGTCGCACTAACCACACCACATGGACCTGCCTACTACCAGGACCAATATTTTTGGCACTGCTGACAATATCTCTGCACGGACCCTGGACTGTATATGAACAGTATCCCTGCCTGCTGCCTGAAAAATTGTGTTCGCTGTTGCTGACCAAGTCCCTGCCTGCTGCCTGGACCAGTGCTATCCTCCTGTGGACAACTGCGCTACTACAACCACAGGTAAGCTTTTGTTTACCCTTTTCTCAGCATAATGTATTTTGGGGTGTAATTCTTGGTATGTGCATGCTATGTGTCCCTTTAACACCTGACAGTGTTCCTTGCATGTTGGGCCTCTGCATGTGGCCAGGCTGTGTGAAAGTCTCACACATGTGGTATCGCCATACTCAGGAGGAGTAGCAGAATGCATTTTGGGGTGTTATTTTTTCTATGTAAATGCTATGTGTTGGAAATATCTTATAAACCGACAACTTTGTGTAAAAAAAAATGCGTTTTTATTTTTTTCCACATTTTCCCAAAACTTCTGGAAAAAAATGAACCGTTCAAAAGACTCATTATGGGTTGGGCGTGTCCGGATGCGAAGCGAGGTGGATGTGTAGATGCTGCGCTCCACACCAACTAGTTGAATCCATCGACATCCCCAGCTTAATCCAACTAGAAAATACCCCATCCACCTTGGGATAACTGCTGGACACGCTATAGAGCTCTCCTGGAGAGACATTTTTCAGAAAAAGCGTACCTAGCCGGACCTGGAGCCTGCGAACGAGCTGCCTAACAAGACACCCGGCGCCATCTTGAGGCCTGCGGGCCCGCCGGTCCTCCTCACTCTCCGCCGAGATCATCTATAACAGCAACCCACCAACTCCCATAGCACCGGAGGCCATAAGCAGGAGAGAGATTGGCTCCACAAGGTTTACTGCAGCTTGCTCTGATCCCTGAAGTCCCGGCGCCATATTAAAGGCCTGCAGATCCGGCCTCACCTTAAAACCGGAACGCAGTGAGTAATACTTGCCTATCACCAACACCGGCACCCCCAGAAGTAATTGCCCTAAGAGACACTAGCGGGACAGTATCTATTTCTCTCCCTTCTATAGTTAGTCCGGAGCGCACACCAGTGGTCACCAGCACTAGGAAAGTCCGCGGCTCCGGCCTACCATCCGGAGCCGGCGGCCATCTTGCTGCCCCCAGTACACCCTAATCCTCTTCAATTGGCTCCGCTTGGGATACGAACCCCCACACACCAGGCCTACTACAACCTGGAGATTACAGCTCCCCCCACATCGTTACCTGAACGACTACCTGACATCGGACACCGACTCTAAGAAAGTCCGCGGCTCCGGCCTACCATCCGGAGCCGGCGGCCATCTTGCTTCACCCAGTACACCCTAACCCTCTCTGACCCGCTCCGCTCGGGATACGAACCCCCATACACCATACACCAGGCCTGATAAAGCCTGGAGAACCGTCCCCACACTGATGCCTAAATAGCCACCTGACTGGCACAATTAAAAAGGGGCAATGGCGAGGATACATGTCTTGACCTCAACTAACATGATGGTTTAGGCCCGGAGCTCCTACACAGGACGGGTCAACGAAGCGGCTCACTGAGTATAGCGGTGCATAATCCCCTCCAACTAGGCGGTCAAATCCCCAAAACCGTACCAGCATGTCTAGGAGGAAAAGGGCCGAACATGGGCCCAAAAAACTGACGGCGTACTTCAAACCGCCTCTACCACAACGTAGCCATGGTAGCACTGGTGCCTCCTCCTCCACACCTCTCTCCTTCTCCAGGTCTCCAGAGAGATACGCAGTTCGGCAGTACAACAATGCCCAGCACTCTCCAGGAGACTCGCAAGCATCAACTCCCCTGGGTAGAAGCCCAGCTAAGGCAAAGAGCAGACTGGAGGATAGCAGTTCACAGCATGAAGTGAGGCCAAATGATGAATCACAAGATGACACCAGGGAGCTACATGACTCCATCAACACATTTCCCACCACAAATCAACCTGTTCTTGATACGACCCTGAAAGACATGCTCATCTCCTTACGCAGCACCATACACTCAGATATGATGTCATGTATGAGGAGATTTGGCTCTGAACTAGCTGCAGTGGGTGACAGAGTAGACCATATGGAAACTAAGATGGGGGAATACGCCACCACGATTAATGACATAATCGATGCCCATGACACCGTAGAAGAAGAACAGACCTGGATGAAAGCAAAGCTGGCAGACTTAGAAGACAGGGCCAGGAGGAATAATGTGAAATTGAGAGGTATTCCTGAAACAGTAGGCCCAGCAGACCTGCGTCCTTATGCCACTAAAATGCTAACTACACTCATGCCGGATCTCCTTCCTATGGAGATTTCCATTGACAGGATACATCGCATCCCAAAGCCCAGCTTCATTCCAGACCACGTCCCCAGAGACGTGCTTTTCCGCATGCATTTTTATCAGTCCAAAGAAAGATTAATGCAAATTACTAGGAAGGGGGAGCATCAAGGAACAGAATATTCCGAACTGCAATTTTTTGCGGACTTGTCACAACACACCCTACAGCTGCGCAAAAACTTGAACAACATAACTAAAGTATTGAGAAACCACAGCATCAGTTACAAATGGGGGTTCCCAACCAAACTGATTGTGACCAAAGATGGTACTAACCATGTGATTTCCTCCCCCGACAAAGGATTTCAGCTTCTAAAAACATGGAAGATCCTCCCCGACGAACCACCTCCTCAACCAACTGGCGGCAACCCACACAGGCTTTCACCAGAATGGCAGCAAAACCGCCACACCTGATTTTCCACTAATCAACACATGCGCCTTATCCTTCAACTAACACTTGATCCTTGACCGCTTTGATCAACAGCCTGAAACACAGGCCCCGTCCACAGGAGCCTCGCCACGGGCATCAAGCCCCTTCTACCTGAGCAGATATGATCTGCACATGGGTTATAATGACCCTCCTTTTAACTGTTAAATGTTTTTTTTCTTCTTTATTTCCCCATTTGTCTTCCCCGCAGGAAATGTCTCCAGCAACTTTTCTTTCAGACGAATCCAGCACCGCATCACGTTACCAGCTATCACACCAGCTGACAAAGACTCTCATCAGAATTCATCCCTTCAACCCTACCCATCAGCAGCTCAACACCATTACCAAGACTTCACTCCAGGAAGCCCATACCAGTGAGTACACCCCAACGTTTGACTTAAGCACACCACCATACGAAGACAATGCCAATTAGAATACTGACAATAAACGCCCACGGGCTTAACCACCCGGCTAAGAGATTTTCTCTAGGAAAGGAGGCTCAGAACTCACGCTGTGATATACTGTGTGTCCAGGAGACACACTTCCGCAAAGACGCTCCCCCTAAATGCACATTTAAAGGATTTCAGCACTACTTTACCTCCAACGCGCAAGAAAAGAAGAAAGGAGTTATGATTGCGATCAAAGACTCCATTTCCTTTAAACTACGACAGGAGATCACCGATGACAATGGTCGCTACATAATTCTAATTTGTGACATTAATAACACCTGCTATACACTGGTCAATGTATATGTCCCCAACAGACGACAGATTAACTTTTTGAACACTCTAATGAAAAAGATCAAAAAAGTCCAACAAGGTCTGCTGCTGATTTGTGGCGACTTCAACATTGTCTGTGACCCAACATTAGATACTACTGCTACGCAAGCCAGGAAACCCTTATCCCTAAGTAACTTTCTTCGACACCATGACATCTATGATGTTTGGAGATGCAGACACTCTACTGAAAGGGATTATTCTTTCTATTCCCACAGGCACCGCTCATATAGTAGAATTGATCTGTATCTGTCGGACAGATGGCTCCTCCAGAAAATATCACACACTAAAATAAACTCAATCACATGGTCAGACCATGCCTCTGTCCTTCTCACTATAGAAGACAGCAACCCAGTTCACAACGCATACATGTGGCGATCCAATGCTCAACTAATCTATAACCCTACTACCAAAACTTTACTGGAGGCCCATCTCTCTGAGTACTTCCAGATCAACTCTACCCCTGATATTTCTTTTTTTTCTGTGTGGAATGCTCATAAAGCATTCATCCGAGGAATGTTCATTCAACAAGGGGCCAGATTAAGAAAGCAGAGGCAGCTGCAGATAGATACGCTAATAAAAGAAATTAGATCTTTAGAAGACCAAAATAAAATTCACACAACCCCATCCCTCCACATGAAACTAGCAAATTTGAGACATGATCTAAGACTTACTTTACTACACAAATTCGAACAAACAGAAAGAAAAATGAAATTGTCCTTTTATTCTACTAGCAATAAAGCAGGGAAAGCCTTGGCACGTAAAATACAAGGACAACGTTTCAAAACCAAGATCCCATACCTGATAAACCCCAAGACCAACAAAAAAGAAATGGATCCACAAAAAATTGCTGATTCTTTCAGCGAATATTACGAATCCCTGTATAACCTTAAAAATGACGCATCAACACCACAACCCTCATTGACTAGCATAGATGACTTTCTATCTAAAGTTGACATTCCTAAACTAAATACAGATCAACTCAACGACTTAAATTCACCCTTCACAACTCTTGAGATACTTAAAGCCATAGATGTCTTACCTAACAACAAATCCCCTGGTCCTGACGGTCTAACAGGGGAGTATTACAAAGCTTTTAAGACAATACTAAGTCCCCACCTCCTCGGGGTGTTCAATGCTGCAGCTGCCTCTGCCTCCTTCCCGCCTGAAATGCTGGAGGCCACTATTGTAACCCTCCCAAAACCCGGTAAGAGCCCTGATGTACCCCAGAATTTCAGGCCTATATCGTTATTGAACAATGACTTGAAATTGTACGCAAAAATCTTAGCGTTAAGAATGGTGGATATATTACCAACAATAATCAATCCTGATCAATCAGGATTCACAAAGGGTAGACAGACCTCAGACGCAACGAGACGAGTTATCAACATTATAACTATTGCAAGGAAATCTCGGACGCCTTCTCTGCTCCTAGCCTTGGATGCAGAGAAGGCGTTCGACCGAGTGCACTGGACCTACCTTTCCAGGGTGCTTACAAAATTTGGTTTCACTGGACATATACTTTCAGCTATATTAGCCCTTTACACCTCCCCATCTGCCAAAGTATTTACCTCAGGTATGTTATCTAAACCTTTTAGAATTACGAATGGGACTCGACAAGGGTGCCCATTATCGCCGCTAATCTTTAACATGTTAATGGAACCCCTAGCCTCGTGCTTCAGAAATGATCCTGACATTCACGGTTTTGTCATAAACAAACGTAAACATGTCATCAGCCTTTTCGCTGATGACGTGATACTAATGCTTACAAAACCGTCAACGTCATTAGCACTCGCAACAGATCTGCTAGAACAATACAGCAAAATCTCTTATTACAAAGTGAACAACACCAAATCTTACGTCCTTGATCTAGGACTTCCATTGAGGGAAAAAATACGCCTTAAGAATGAATTTCCATTCACATGGCAAGACTCTGGCATCTCATATCTAGGGATTACACTCACTCCTCATCCCGAACAACTGTTCAAAGCCAATTACCTCCCATTAGAGTCCAAATTACGCACAAATCTTTTAGCCTTGAGTAGACACATTCTATCATGGTCGGGTCGCCTGGCAGCATTTAAAATGCAAGTACTACCCCAATTGCTGTACATATATCGTTCTGTCCCGATACCGGTGAGCAAGCAATTCTTTAAAACATCACAATCTATGATCTCCAAATTTCTATGGGAAGGTAGGAAAGCTAGAAGCACCTTCACTAAACTGAGCAAAACTAGAAAAGCTGGGGGCTTAGGCCTACCTATATTGGCGGACTACCATAGTTCTGCTATCTTAGCACAACTCAAAGGATGGTTTTCTGATCAATCTACCTCACTATGGAAGGACATAGAACAATCCATCATTCCAGGAGGTAATTTATACTTATATACCTTGGCCTTTCCATACATCAGACAAATTCCCAAACATCTACCTCTACCAGTCCTAGCGACTCTACAATCCTGGAAAACCCTATCTACACAACGCGCTTCTAACTGTCCAACTATACAAATCCCAATACCCTTATCCATACTACCAATATTGATCCCTGATCTATCCTTAGATGACTGGACCAACAAAGGTATCACATGGTTGCAAGATCTATACAAGGATACTAAACTCAAACCTTTTGTATCTCTTCAAAAGGAATACAACTTATCACATCTAGAACACTTCACTTATATTCGACTGCAATTATATACTACAAATAACTACATACCACCGTATGAAATACATTGGCAAATTAAAAAGTATCTAACCTCCAATGAATATCGTAGAGGTGGAATATCCCTATTCTACAACATTTTACACAATAAATCAGTTATGGTTAAAACCGATTCAATGCTGGCCTGGGAAAGGGACCTAGATACTAGCTTTTCAATAGAACAATGGAGTAAAGCTACGCATCACGCATACTCTGCCACAAAAAGTACTGCCCTCTGGGAATTGTCCCATAAGGTCACACAGAGATGGTACTTGACACCCTACAGAATTTCTAAATTTAGTTCTACAACTTCCCCTCTTTGTTGGAGGCAATGCTCCCAAGTAGGCAATCTCTTCCACATACTATGGTCATGTAGTAAACTTGCAAAATTTTGGTTAGCAATATTCGAAATCTACCGAAAAGTGACAGGTCTGAATATTCCTATCTCTCCTTCCCTTGCCCTACTAAATATTGGCATAGAAGATATCCCACCAACATTACGCCAATTCACCACCCACCTCTTTTTAGCAGCAAAATTGGTCATACTCAGAATCTGGAAATCACCCGACCCCCCAGACGTTCACAATGTCATACAAACCCTTTCCACCCATTACACCTATGAATCCATTTTAGCATCAATAGCGGGAAAACACACTGTATTTTTGAACAACTGGCAACCATGGACAGACTGGTACAAAACCTATAAGAAATAACAGAGACCTCACGAATAGAAACGAATAGATGAGACTCACTACACACAGGAGCTTAACTCCTCCTTATTGACAATCTTCCTGCCAATTAGAGCCTCGTTATAGGCTCTCTCCCTCCCCATCCCTCTCTTTTCCCCCCCCCCCCCCCCCCAGTTAAAGTTACTTTTTCTTTCCTTTTACATATGGATTTTCCAGTTACCGATGTTCATTCTCAGGGAAATTTGTGATAGCTCAATGTTACTGGAAAGCCTCAAGCTTCATACCAAAGCTACAGATGGACTCTTAAGGGCTCTGGGTTGCAAGCTCTCGAGGCGCAGCATGATCCCGAACGGGGCGCCTGGGGGGTGGACAGCCCGAGGCACCTACCTATTGATTATAGTTAATATGTTGGTATGTCTACAATTGCATATTTTGACTAATTATTCAAATGTTGGTTAATTTAGTCTAGAAATATTTAATGGTATGTATTTCCAACAGTGCCTATGATTACTTGTAATTTGGTATGTAATACCTTATCTTTACTATATTGTTAAAAAACTTTTTTTCTCAATAAAAATCTATTGTTTAAAAAAAAAGACTCATTATGCCTCATAGATTATATGTTGGGGTGTTAGCTTTCCAAAATGGGGTCATTTTATGGGCGTTTCCATTGTCCTGGTGCTCCAGGGCCTTCAAAAGTGTAATAGGTGGTTGAGAAATGAAATGTGCGATTTATGCTCCTAGAATGCCTGAAGGTGATACTTCAATATTAAGCCTTTGTATGTGGTCAAGCTGTATAAAAGTCTCACACATGTGGTATCGTTATACTCAGGAGGAGTAGCAGAATGTATTTTGGGGTGTTATTTTTGCTATCTAAATGCTATGTGTTGGAAATATCTTATAAACCGACAACTTTGTGTAAAAAAAAAATGCGTTTTTATTTTTTTCCACATTTTCCCAAAACTTCTGGAAAAAAATTAACCGTTCAAAAGACTCATTATGCCTCATAGATTATACGTTGGGGTGTTAGCTTTCCAAAATGGGGTCATTTTATGGGCGTTTCCATTGTCCTGGTGCTCCAGGGCCTTCAAAAGTGTAATAGGTGGTTGAGAAATGAAATGTGTGATTTATGCTCCTAGAACACCTGATGGTGCTCCCTTCATGTTGGGCCACTGTATGTGGCCAGGTAGTGAAAAAGTCTCACACATGTGGTATCGTAATACTCAGGAGGAGCGGCAGAATGTATTTTGGGGTGTGATTTGTGGTATGCACATTCCATGTGAGAGAAATAAGCTATTACAATGACAATTTTGTGAAAAAAAAATTAAAATTAAATAAAATCTTAATTTTGCAAAGAATTGTGGGAAAAAAATGACAACTTCAAATAACTCACCATGCCCCTTACTAAATACCCTGGAATGTCTACTTTCCAAAAAGGGGTCATTTGGGGGGCATTTATACTCTCCTGGCTTGTTAGGGTCTCAAGAAATGAGATAAGCCTCAGTACATCAGACATAATCTTTTTTTATGATTTGCACCATAGCTTGTAGACTCTCTAACTTTCACACAGACCACATAATATCCACAAATTTGGGTTATTTTTACCAAAGATATGTAGCAGTATAAATTGTGGCCAAAACTTATGAAGAAAAATTTCAAATTTGCAAAATTTTATCACAGAAACAAAGAAAAATTCATTTTTTTTCTAAATTTTCGGTCTTTTTTTCATTTATAGCGCAAAAAATAAAAAGCCCAGAGGTGATCAAATACCACCAAAAGAAAGCTCTGTTTGTGGGAAAAAAAGGACAAAAAAATCATTTGAGTACAGTGTTGCATGACTGAGTAATTGTCATTCAAAGTGTGAGAGCACTGAAAGCTGAAAATTGGTCTGGTCACGAGGGGGGTTTAAGTGCAAAGTAATCAGGTGGTTAAAGTATCCAGGCCTTTCTTAAAGCAATCTACTGAGCTAGCCAGAACCACCTCTGGAGGGAGTCTATTCCACATTTACACAGCTCTTACTGTGAAGAAACCTATCGTATTTGGAGACAAAAATCTCTTTTCTCACTTAACATTGAGAAGAACAGATTCATTCTGTTGAAAGTTCTTTTTCCTAAGTAGTCTGATTTCAACTGAGTTTTTGGTTGGTATGGCTTAGTGTTCTGAAGAATTTGCTATTGAGAATAAGAACCTTAGAAAAGCTTTAACATAAGTAATTGCAAAAGTAATTCTCAATATTTTTTAAACCTGCAGCTTTCATTAAAACAATACCTGGTCATCATGCCATGAAGGCACCTACTATTAAAGGATCACTTTATTAAAGGAACACTTCATTGCCATCTTCCTGATTCCGACATCTACATTGTCATGTATAAATTAAATGAAAAAGAGAGAAAACTGCTGCTACCTAAGTGTAGCATTTATTTAAAAAAAGCATATCCATAAGAGGGCCAGCAGATGGCAACCTTCCAGATGGTCAATGGCAGCAAACAGCTGTGGGTGGATGCAATGTAAGGTGTTTGGAGCCAGGAAGTAAACCAAGGGAACACCAGAAAGAACTAGCAGGAACCTACCGTAATGGTTTTTCCAGGTGTTCTCTTGGTTTACTTCCTGCTACAAACACCTTACATCGACAACGACACGCGTAGGACGACACGCGTAGGATACGGACCCCGGAAGTGACGCACTGGCTACGAGCTCGGCGCTCGTTTTGAATTTACACTGTAACTCCATTGTATATGTGAGTAACCTTTTTAAAAATTAAAGCTCATTTACTGTTTTTCTAAAAACTACTACACTATACGAGTCCTTTCTGTTACTCTCTCCTCCCCCTCACCCACCATACTCTGGTTTATGCTGAGCGGAACCTGGTCCTGAGCACCAGGTAGCAACCACTGTATAGGTTCCAAACATCCCGGACAGGAGAGCAGGACCGGCATAGAGACCCCTTGAGCAACATCCCACAGAGAGACCACTGAAGTACCCCCCAGAGAGAGCCCACCTTCCCGACATCCTCTTACATGCTGCATACCTTGCAGTATAAAGGTAATTAGGGAGTACACCTACGGGTGTCACCAGCACTGAAGACCCTAGCACTGCCATTACCCTGGGCAAGCTCGAATCACTATCACCCACCTCCACTTGGCACTTCAGCACCAGAGTGCAGCCCAGATTGGATTACACCTGTCATTTCCAGCTTTGTGCTGTTCACAGAACCCTATGCCTCATGGACTGTCATTTATTGTTTTGTATATGTTGATCCTTTAATCACATTGCAATTCTCATTATTTTAATCACCTCTCTCTTTGTTGCCATTTTTTTCACATTTGTTGTCAATCCTTTTGTTCACATCTATTGCTATCACTAGCATTACCACCGACTTTTTGCTGCCAGAGTATTCACCAACACTTTATTGGTTTTTATCCCCTCCCTTTTCACTCTGATCCTCACTGTGGTATACATGTTCCTGTTATTTATACCAACTTGAACCACTCACCATCACCCCACTAATTTATCTCCACCGTCATCTAGTGATTGAATTTATTCCAGTCACTATATTTATGCGATTTTGCACATTTATTTATTCATGCACTTTAGTGTGTTTATACTAAGGCTTTTTGCACATTAGTCACTTTATATATATATTTATATACGTATACATTTTATGTACTCTTTCTTATTGATTGTTGCCTTTTTGCTGATACTAGCGTATTTTATTTCATTTATTTTATTGCTTTATTGATGGCTTAGCCAGAGTTGCACATAGTAAACCTGCATACCATCTCTTGTCCGCTGATTTGACACATACAGCCATTATATGCAGTATCTATACTAGGAGCGCGACACCACATATTTATTTTCTCCAAACACCTTACATCGCATCGACCCAGAGGGGCTTGCTCACTATTGACCACCTGGAAGGCTGCCATCTGCTGGAGACTTTTTACATGTGAGTGCACTATTTATTGTAGATCATTGCAGATCATGGCTGTTGTTAGGGGCTGCACATAGCTTCCTGAAATCAGCAGGCCACCCTGTGTAAATTCTCTATGTGATGCTGAGCCTCCATGAGTGACAAAACTGAAATCCAATGAATGAAAGGGGTGGGCCAGGGACAGTGCAGCTGTGAAGGAAAACGCTAGATGATACTGGGTGTCCTTCAGCCAGGAAATGAGGTGGGCTCTTTGCACACTGGGACTCACGGTGTGCAGTGAAAGTAAAATAAGCAATTGTAGTACAGGTGAGGAGCCTGTTTAACTGTATAAGACTGAAGGTAAAACCAGAGTTCAACTTTAAATATTTCTGAAGGCAGGAACAATCTGTATCACAACACAGAGATAATTATGAGAAGCCTTTTAAAGTATCACAAGACTTTTTCTGTTGGAATATTAAAAGTTGCACAAGCTAAGATAAGAAGTTAGAAGAATACAATCAAAGGGGATTTCACTCAGGTTGTGGGTTAGAAGAAATGTTTTTTTCGTTTTTTATATTTTTTCATAGTTGCTGGGTTTGTAAGCTATGCAATAGCCATGCCCCCAGAGAAGAATTTATGCTAAGCCATATATAAATCCTCAGCTTGTAATAACAATGTCTTACCTGTAACAGTAATCGTTTCTGGCATACTTTTTGGTGAAAAAAATGTCCTTTGGTGTCCCGATATTGAGTATTCACAATTGTATGTCCCAGAGTCCCGTATACTCAAGAATTCAATGTGGTGGACGGATCTCAGAGTATCATGGTAGATATCCAGTTTTCTGGAATCTTTTTGAAACTGATAACTGACCTGAGTATTTACAGGGGGATGTTCACATTCCAAACTTACAGATTCTCCTTCAAAGTAAAGTGATTGTCTAGGTTGTACTAGGAGATGTGGTTGAGATGGCTGGTCTAAAAGAAAGAAAAAAATAATTAAATCTTAAATACAATCAGAAAAACTGTGTAAACTGATATGTTGAAATCTGGATCCCTTTAAACCTGATTAATTTTGCAACTTTCTCTCTAAGTTGCAAATCATAACTTATTGGATAATAATAGTAATAACCATAGGTGTGCGCAGCCTATTGCATTAGGGAAATGTTTCTAAACTGGGGTCCCCAAGGGGTAACACTGGAAATCTACAAATCTATGGCGGATGTATACCGCTGAATGTATTTTCAATATTGTCCTTAATTGATGATACCTCTTTAGTTGCGGCTCCTATAAGGTCAGGGGGCGGAGCAGGGGAAGAGTGCAGAGAGCGGGAACAGGAATCAAAGAAGGAGGAGATATTCTATGTATATGGCAGCGCTGACCGGGCAGGTACAAGTGGCTCAATTGGAAGGTGAACTCCTACAGGGGCTCTCTGCCTCCCCCTGAACTCTGCAATGTCCTCCGATGGCTCTCTGTTTGCCCTGCACTTTGCATTACCACAGCTATAAGAGTCTTATAGCTACAGCAATGCAGAGTGCAGGAGGGACAGAGAGCCATCGGAGCACATGGCTGGAGGTTAGAGATGGGGGGGTTGGATGGACAAAGCTGGCAGGGGCACATGGCTGCATTGGGAAATGGGAGCTGCAGGAGCTCCAGCCCTCTGCCCTGCTGCTGGAACCAAAAGGTAGGGCTTTGTGAAAAGGGAGCTGTGTGATTGGAGGGCTCTGTGATAAGGGGGTATGTATGACTGGGTGGTTCTGTGATGGGGGTTTACGATGGGGCTCTGTGTGATGGGGCCTCTAAAGCAATGGAGAGGCTTCAATGTGATGAGGGGACTTGTGTAAAGGGGGCCTCTAAGTATATGGGTGACTCTGATGTGAAGGAAGGTTTTTGTGTATAGGGGGACTTTGATGTAATAGGGGCCCCTAAGTGAAGGAGGGACTGTAATGTGATGGTGAAATCTGACACTGGGGGGCCTCTAATGTAAAGGAGGGCTCTGATGTGACGGGGGGGGGGGGGCTCTGACATGGGGGACCTCTGATGTGATGGGGAGGCTCTGATGTGAATGAGAGACTCATGTAAAGGGGGCCTCTGATGTATAGGGGCGACTCTGACGTGATAGAAGGTTCTTGTGTATAGGGGAACTTTCATGTGATGGGTGGCCTCTGATCTAAAGGGGGGCTCTGATGTGATGGGGAGACCGCTGATGTAATGGGGAAGCTCTGATGTAATGGGGAAGCTCTGATGTGATGAGGGGATTCGTGTAAAGGGGCAACTCTGATGTGATAGAGAGTTCTCGTGTATATAGGGGGGATTTTAATATGAAGGAGGGACTGTAATGTGATGGGGGGAAATCTGACACTGGGGGGGGGGGGGGGGCTCTAATGTAAACAGAGGCTCTGATGTGATTGGGGGACCTCTGATGTGATGGGGAGACTCTGATGCACTGGGGGGGGTCGTGTATTGGGGGCCTCGGATGTATAGGGGTGACGTGTTGGAGAGTTCTCATGTATAGAGGGGACTTTGATGTGAAGGAAGGACTGTAATGTGATGAGGGAAATCTGACACTGGGGGGGGGGGCTCTGATGTAAGGGTGGCTCTGATTAAATGGGAAACCTCTGACATTATGGTAGACTTCTGATGTGATGTTTGGACCTCTGATGTGAAGCTCAAGATTTATCAAGGTGGTTGTGTGCATTAACCAAGGCTCAGATTTCCAACTGATAGGTAACATATGTGTGTATATATATATATATATATATATATATATATATACACATTTAGAGTGGAGTGCCTTGAGATTTTACATACTTTCAATTTACTTACATCTGAAGTGAGATCCTGTGTATGGCACCATCAAACAATACAGACTGGGGGGGGGGGGGGGGGTTAAGCAGAGAGATGGAGCATGCAACTGAAGCCACAGGTGACACTGCTGGATCAGACTGAATTTACCAAGGGGATGAGTTCATAATAGTTTTATTATGGAATAATAAGATGTCATAAAGCTATGATCTCAACTCCTGCTACAAGTCTCCTCCAGCCACGTGCCCCTGCTCTTTGATTCCCCTTTCTGCATTCTCCACTGCCAGGATCCAGCATAGACAGGATGTCACCTCATGATCCATCCACATGCTCCCCCTTCACTCCTCTGTGGTGCAGCCCTCTGATTTTCACAGGAGCCACAACTACAGAGGCGTTATCTGGTTTCAATGTGTGCTTTCTGTGCATATTGAGAACTGTGCCCTAGTGACCCCCGCGTTGTACTGTGCCCTGGTGATCTCCCAGCTGTACTCTGTCTTCTGTCCTTTTATGAAAATTACCAATTTATCACTTTCTGTCAGACAGATTGTGTTACAAAGCCGGGGACAAACCTGCAGCTTCAGGACTTAAAATCTGCAGGCCTTTCCGTTTGAAGAAGTGTTGGATGAAGCCTACCTACAGGAAGCAGTAGTTCGAAAGCAGGGGTGCATGCGGTGGACAGAACAGCAAGAACTCTTGTAAGTACTCCTGTCCTCTTTGGGAAAGACATAGACTTCTTCTGCACGATATGACCCTGGGCTCTTCTCTGTCCTTTTACTAACATGACCAATTTACCACTTTCTGCAGGGCTGATTGTGTTACAAATTAGGGAACAACACTGCAGCTTCAGGATTTGGCTGAAACCTAACTACAGGAAGTGGTACTTCCAAGGCAGAAGTGCACACAGTTGACGGAAAAGCAACCACAGCAAGTACTATGTTACACTGTGTGATTTATTTGCAGAAAAATGTATACACACATGATACAAGTGCTCTGCTGTCAACAGGGCACACAGAAAAATAATTTTCTTTGTGCCCTGGTGATCTCCACATTGTACTGTGCCCTTTTCCCCTGATGACCTCCACATTGCACTGTGCCCTGGTAACCTCAAGAATTGTACTGTGCTTGTGCACGCAGAAACAACAGATAAGTTGAGTTTATCAACTGCGTTGATATTTTGCATTGCAGAGTATATTTTCCACTGAGCAGCGATGCAGTGTACGTAGGTTTAGCACTGAGAACCAGATTTGTGTAATAATTCCATTGAAGAAAGACTTTTGCTATATAATGCACAGGTATTAGTGATATTGTGGTTGATTAACAGTAGTATGCCATTGTGTTTTTTTTATTAGTTGTTTTAAAAACAAAGTGGCTCAAGGTCCAATGTGGCGCTTTGTGAGGAGGAGGAGTGAGGTACAAAAGGATAGTACAGATTCATCTTCTACTACAGAAAATTCTGATAAGGCTAGTGAGGAAGAATTACAACATGCTGAGTCCTTTGCATGCACCAGCAGCACAGTGCTTGACCCCAAAAAAAGTCAGCCCTTACAATGAAAGTTATCTAACTATTTTTTTTTTTTTTATGGACAGGTGATCCACATTTTCCCATTCCATTGTGCCTTGTCTGTGGCAAACAACTCACAAATACAGCAATGGCTCCAGCAAAACTGAAAAGACACTTTACTATAAACCATGGCCATTTGGTATCTAAAGGTGCCAATTTTTTCAAACGGCTATTGGAATCTCAAAGCAAGCAAAGTGCAGCTTTTGTTAAAAAAAAGTCTCCATTAGTAAAACAGCACAGGAAGCAAGCTATTTGATGGCCGAAATTATTGCCCAGAAAAGTCACACAGTTGGTGAGAATATAATAATACCAGGATGTAAAATTATTGTAAATCACATGCTAGGAGCAGCTGCAATAAAGGAAATTGAAAAGGTTCCACTCAGACAGTACAATAAGTTGGCATATTGATGACATGTCACATGATGTTGAAGAGGTCTTGTGTGATATCCTTAAAAAAAAAAAAAACAGCTTCACTGTCCAGGTTGACGAGTCCACCAATATCACCAAATTGTAGCATCTGTATGATTTGAAAATTGTGGTGAAATTCAAGCAAACTTTTTCTGCTACAAAGAGCTGCCTGAAACAACCAAGGGTCAAGATATATTTAATGTTTTGTCTGCCTATTTGGAATGTGTTGGAATCTGTACTGATGGTGCCCCATCAATGGCTGGCTCCATGAAAGGCTGTTTCTCATTTGTAAAAAAGGAAAATCTTAATGTTGTCACAACATACTGCTTTATTCATAGATTAGTGCTCATGTCCGAAACCCTTGGAGCCGTGCTGAAAAGTGTTCTGGATGATGTGACAAAAATGGTGAACTTTATTAAACAAAGACCAGTTCACTCAAGAATGTTTCAAAAACTTTCTGAAAGCATGAAGAAGGACCATGTAAATCTTCTGCTACATACAGAAATCAGGTGGCTTAGCAGAGGACAAATTTTTGAGCTGAAAGAAGAACTTTCAAGAAATTAGTAGGTCAGAGTGCTTTTAAGATGAAGAATTCTGCAGAAACTTAGATGACATTTTTAATCACATGAACCTGCTGAACAAGTCTCTGCAAGGTTCTGGAGAAAATATCCTGACTTCAAGTGACAAGATACTTGGATTCCAAATGAAAATTGAATCTTTGGAAAAGCCACGTTGTTAAAGGAAATCTGGAGATGTTTCCTCTGTTGCTTGGCCTTGGAAGTAAGGAAGGATACCAGAAAGTTTCAAGTCTAATTGAAAGCCAATTGGATGTATTGCAGAGCCAAATGGAATATTATTTTCCTTCTCTTTCAACCTAAATTTATGATTGGGTGAGGAACCCTTTCTCCGAGTCTTCTGTTCAGTCAGAGAACTTGAATTTAAAAGAACAGGAAGAAATTTGTGATTTGCGGTCTGATCGTACCCTCAGCATGAGGTTTGATATGTATCCTTGGACAAATTCTGGATTTCAGTCAAAGAAGAGTATCCTGCCATTTACAGAAAGGCATTCAATGTTTTTCTGCAGTTTTTCTACTTCCTACATGTGTGAGCAAGCTTTTTCCTGTTTAACAAGCATCAAAAGAAAATAACGAAATGGTTTCATTTCCGGTAAAGATGAAATTTGTGTGTGCTTATCTCAAGTTCGACCCAGAATTGAGCATCTGTGCAGAAAAAAGCAAGCCCACGTTTCACATTAAGGAGGTAAGTGTTTTTACAATATTTATTCTATTAATTGACACTGTTTCTTTATTGCTATTATATCTACAGCTTATTGATCAGATCCAATTTTCCGTGAGCTGTAGATCTGATTTTTTTCAGGGGTTCCCCGAAATCTCAAACTTTTTGCCAAGGGTTTCCCGAAGGCCAAAATGTTGAGAAACACTGCATTAGGGTGTGCACCCCAAAGCTCAAAACACACATGCTTTCCTCTGCAGCCTCAGCTGCACAGGGCAGTGAATGAATGGGAAGTGCTCTGTGCTGAGCATCTTCCTTTTCATTCACAAACCAAAGCATAGTAAACACAGTTACTATGCTTCAGTAGAGAAGGAACACAGAAAGTGTGTTCACTGTGCTCATTTAGAAAAGGAAAGCGCTGGTAAATTACATTTACTAGCCCCTTCCCCCACTCTCCACCCTGAAACATCCCCCGCAGAAGCTGGAGGGAGAGGAGAGGAGGGAAGCAAGCAGCTCTGTGGAGAGGAGCAACACAGCAGCACTGCAGGGAGGGGCAGTAGGGTAAATCAGCACTGCATGTAGGTATTAGGGTGTGCCAGGCACACCTGTCAAGCCCCCCTTTGCACGCCTATGGTAATAATCATAATAATAATAATAATAATAATAATATTAACGTGCTATGCACTGTATATAATAACTCAGGTAAAAAAAAATCAAATACTGTATATTACAACCTTATTAGTTCTATTCTTTAATTCTTCATTATTATCCAATTTTTTGCTTTTGATTTTTAGTGATAAAAACTAGTAAACTATATTTTATATATATTTATAAAGACCAAAATAACAAATTCCCATAACGGTTTTTCTTCTTTTTCTACAGTGGCCAATAGCAAAAATACTCTTGCAATATCCACGCAAATGTATGATTTTAGTCTTTGTCAAGCTTTTACTGCTTTACTAAGACAACCATGTTTCTGGCTGAGTTATACTTTCCAGTTACCTTGTTTAAAGTGCCCATTTCCTTATAAATCCAAAATTATGATGTAAGCAACCCTCTAGCTTATTCTTAATTGGTATGTAATAATGTGCACATCTTATAGGATATATAGTATTGATCCCCACTCTACACATTGCCTTCTGTTCCCAGGAAACTTGATAAATCTATCCTTTGTGTTTCTCAAGCATCAGAGACCTACAAACTAACCACTGGAGAAGTACTTTAAGACTACAAGAATATCTGCACTTTAGAGAAGAGAACCAGGTGACTGAATTTCAGTAGAGGTAGGTCAGTCAAGGATAATTTTACTCATTGGAGGTGGCAAAAGACATTTAATACTGCTTTACTAAAGGAAATGAATGAGGGCACAGATAAATTGGTAGAGAATGTTTGCATTGTGAGCTCACATGTGGGCACTGATATTGGCACACATAGCGAATGCAGTCCCCATACCTATTTAGTGAACCACACAGTCAGAGTCAGGCTCTTCTTCGTGTTCAATGTGTGTGTTCTAGTTTGCCTAGGTGTTGAACATCCAAATAATGCTAACTTTGTGTATTCTGTTCTGATAAGGTGTACTAAGGAATGTGCACCTCAACAAAAAGAAAAAAAAAACGAACATGACCAACTAGCTAGGCAATTAACTGATCCTGTGCCAAGCAACATAATAGGTAAAAATAAAGGCATTTATGATTGGAAAACTGTTCAGAGGCAACAGCATTTCAAATTGTGTACACACGCTGGCCATAACCACAGCAGGTAAATCTGCTCTGTTATAGCCATTGTTCATCATGCACTACAGCTTTTATATTTTACTATTTACTATGGTTTTGTGGTTGTATTTAAAGCCCATCACCAGGTAAAGCTTACACCCCTTCTATATGGATTTGCTCAGCTGAACACTACTACCAGCATAGCACATTAACTTGGAAGCTCAGTCAATATAAGCATGCATGTTCATGGGATAATGCCAGTTTAAATAAAATAGATTCTGTGTTTGGTAGAAGAATAAATAACACCCACAGGTACTTACCCATTATAGTCAAAGATATAGGAAAGCTGACATCTGATTCCCGCTTCCCTCTGGAATCTAACACCCAGTATCGACAGCTATAGGAACCAGCATCACTTGTTTTTGCTGAAGATAATCTTAGCCTGTTTGATGATATTTCCAACCTATGAATTTCCCGATCGTTCCTATAGAATTTATATCCATGTATTGTAAAGTCAACAGTAACTTGACACTGCAGAGTAATAGGCTCTCCTGTCAGATATGTCGCATAGTTGGCTATGAAGGAAATGCTTGGCTGCCGAAGATTTGCTGAAAAAAAAGTAGTAAGGATACTTTTTTAAAATCATTTTTTCATATATCACTCTATAGTAGAATTTATGATATTGTAGCTAGGACACTGTTTTACATTTGCAAGTTATTAATTACTTAATCAGTTGTCCCAAAGTTTTAAAAAATATACCAACTGTTGTACAAAAATGAACTGTTGTTGTAACACCATCATGGAATTTTAAATAAAAAGGAGACCAGATAGGGTCCAAAAAGTAAACATTTTAAGTATGTAAATTAGAACACAGAGTTCCCTCTGTTGCCAAGCAGCGGACACTCTGTGGACAAGTGGCAGGTTTACATATAGTATACCAGATTTGTCAATGTTATCATAATGGTACATGACTCAAAAGTTTTGCAATCAGTGGCATAATAGTCACTCAGCACTACACAAAAATTCTGAGCAATAGCATATTGGTATGTTGACTACTGATACAATTATCTGTGTGTAACACTCTATTGTGTTTATATTTCCCACCTCATTCTATATTTAAAAATTCTACTATCATCTATAATGGTTAAAGGCTAAAGTAACTATTTCATGTACATATATCATCTATAATAATTAAATGCTAGACTTATGTTTAGGTAATGTAAGAAAGGGCATATTTAAAAAGCAGTGAATATGAGATTCACCAAACATTCTCTGCAGGTGAAGCAATCATTGTAATTTAAAACACATGCATCGGGAAGATTTACCTGAAAATAATGTTTGGTGATTTCCACTAAAATATATATATATATAACCATCAGACTGGGTTCACATATGAGCCGCATGCGGCTCACAGCAGGGGTCTGGTGCATCCTGGTTCACCGTTTCAGGTGCAATTTCAGCCTGAATTTTGGGCTGAATTCGGACCTGAAACGGACCAAAATATGCACAGCTTTTTTGTGCAAAATGCACCGGACCCGCTACGGAGATATGTGATATATAGTCTTCATAGAGAGCCAGTCAAAATCTCCTGCTATTGCAAATTGAATGCGGGGATTCCGCATTCCAATTTGCAATGGTGTGAACCCAGCCTAAAGGAGTTATTTACTAAGACTAGAGCGTGCAAAATCTGGTGCAGCTCTGCATTAAAAACAATCATCATCCAGGTTTCATTGTTAAAGCGTAATTGAACAAGCTGAACTTAGAAGCTTATTAGCTACCATGCACAGCTGCACCAGAGTCTAAGTACTGTACTCCAATTTTAGTAAATCTCCCCTTAAGCCCTGGTTCACATTAGTACGATTTGACATGCTGGCAATGGCACTGTCCTAATCGTTGCGAAACTGCATTTGCGGCGCCGCACCGATTTCAAAAAGTCGTTTCTGTACTACTTTTTGTGATTTTGGGCTGTGATTCACATTGACATCTGTGCATAAACCTGCACAGATGTCTCTAAAAAATGTGCCTGAAATCGGGAATGACATGCGGGCGTGAAATCGTGCGAGTATATATATATATATATATATATATATATATATATATATATATATATATATATATATATATATATATATTATTCTAATATTATATATTATAATTTTCTATTACCTATATGTATTCTCTTGGATGATGCATAAAGAGAAAGTTACTCTGAATCATTATGACAAATATTTATTGTAGGCCTACACATGTACTGATTCAGTGTACTATGTCTGAGATTTAACAATTCAATTTGCAAAGAATACTGTGTTAAATACACATTTTCTATCCCTTCCCATGAGATGTAAAATTGACAATTTGCGATATATAGTGTAACACATGTGAATTTTATATTTATTTATTTGACTATGACTATGTATACCAACATTGACTGTCAGATGCTGTAATGCTTTGCGTCTATCTATTAAAAGTAACGTGTCAACATATTATTATTATTATTATTATACAGGATTTACATATGAAATCCTTATGTAAGACTAAGATAGATTAAAAAAAATAAAAACACAAATTTTCTCATGATGGTGCTTTGTTCACCCTTGAACTTGCCAATACTTTGTAATGGACATTTGACAATGTAGATCTAAAAAGACATTCAGAGAACCCGCTAACTTGAGGATACAGCGGAATATAATAACAATAATAATAATGATCACCATCATTATATATATATATATATATATTTAACTGCTTAAGGACCAGCCGTCGCAGCTGTACTGCGGCAATGTGGCTCGATCCCGCAAATTGACGGCATTGTACGTCGGCACGTACACGGCGATTCTGACAGGGGAGATCACACAGATCCTGTCTTTCTGCCACGCAGGAAGATGGATGTGTGTGTTTCCCCCAGTGACACAGTCCCCCATACAGTTAATAAACACACAGAGGGAACACATTAAACCCCTTGATTGCCCCCAGTGTTAACCCCTTCCCTGCCAGTATCATTAGTACAGTAACAGTGCATTTGTTTAGCACTGATCACTGTAATAATGTCATTGGTTCCCAAAAAAGTGTAAAAAATGTCAGTTGGATGATTGCAGCCATTACTAGTAAAAAAAAAAAAAATAATAATAAAAATGCCATAAATCTTTCCCCTATTTTGTGGACACTATAACTTTTGTGCAAACCAATCAATATATGATTATTGCAATTTTTTTTTTTATAGAAGAATACATATTGGCCTAAACTGATGAAGAAATTTGTTTTTTTTTTTACATTTTTTATGGGATATTTATTATAGAAAAAAGTAAAATGTGTGTGTGTGTGTATGTGTATATATATATATATATATATATATATATATATATATATATATATATATAATATATATATATATATAAATTTTTTTTTTTTTTTTTAATTGATGCTCTTTTAGTGTTTATAGTGCAAAAAATAAAAAACACAGAGGTTATCAAATACCACCAAAAGAAAGCTCTTTTTGTGGGAAAAAAAAAGGATGTCAATTTTGTTTGGGTACAGCATTGCATGACCACACAATTGTGAGTTAAAGTGACGCAGCGCCATATCGCAAAAAAATGGCATGGTCATTAAGGGGGAAAATCTTCCGGTCTTAAATAGTTAATCTCCTAAAAATATTCCAAATATCTCTATATAATCTTCTCGAGCAGCAATGAAACTCTGGAATTTTTAAAGGAAAAATAGGTGTGAATTTGTTATATACAAGTTGATTTAGATTTTTTGGAAACATGGCAATTTTTTAAGCATATCAATGAAGACGGCCCTTGAAAAAGGCTACCTATTGCAGCTGGCATTCCAACAGGGTAGGTGGCACATATGTAAGAGTGAAGTAACTTGTCACACTGACCTTCATACAGCTTGAGCTCTCCCAGAAGACAAAGCCAAAATTGGAAACATAGTGGGAAATTTTGGCGCATGGCTTAGGAATAAGGCACAACATATACTAGTCAGAACATCCTTGGAGAGAGATGGAGAAGTGTTCGGCATCTGCTTGTACCCTATACATGAAATGGACAGTGTTAGAAGGAAATCACTCTATTGCTTTGAAGTTATTATTCTACTTAATGCATAAAAATGTTTAAAAAATAAATAAATCGTTCTCTTTCTAGAACAGTCAAACCCACCAGAATATCCAATATTACGTCATAGGCCTAGCTAAGTTTCTTAGTTAATTTGTAGAAAGATGTGAATAATTACCTTGTTGTTGGAAGCCACTTGTTCCAGGTTAATGTGATTGTGATATTTCTGTGGTGTGTTCGTCCCAGCCCCTTTCCTCCTTACGCATCTGGGAGTGCAGCCAGCTGTAGAACAGAGGCAGGGGAGGCTTTATTGTTACAAAGAATCTCCTGCTGGCAGCTTGGGCCACAGGACCAAAAACAGGAAGGGAAGAGCAGCAAAGGAAACCTGATAAATACAGGAGCAATGCGGAAAGACACACTTGTATTAAGGATATACACTTTATACACACTTACACTGAACAATGTCCACTCACGTATGTATAAATAAATATAGGATTCAAATGTATGCACACATTTTTTTGAAGTATAATTTTCTGTATAGGGGTTTGATTGAGAATGGAAAACTTCAGCTTTTACTCTAACTCCTCATAAGTTCTAAATTGCATTACTGTAACATTTTCAACACTCCTACATTTTTCATTATAGTCTGTCCCTGACCTTGCTGTCTGTGACTTCCATTAGTGTCTACAATATGACAACATAATTCATGATGCATTCTATTTAAAGAAATCTGTACTGGAAAATAAGTAGGCTACCTTTACTAAACTCTCCTTTGAAAAATGTAACTTGTCTGACTAATATGTTGATCTATTCACTTTGATATTCCCTGATTCAGAATAAAAATATTAGTTCTGAATTTCCTCTGTTTATATGCTTGTTCTGGGTTAGTTATTTAAAAGGTACTAATTCCATGTGCCAAGTAATTTTAAAAGAAAGCCAGAAAATGCAGCTCTATTAGTTCTCTCAGTATGAATTTCCTAAGTCAAGCCATGCTGACCCCAAATTAATTTAGTTTTTTGTTTCTTTTTTTTTCTTTTATATTTTTTTTCTTTTATATATTTTTTTTCTTTTATATATATATATATATATATATATATATATATATATATATATATATATATATTTTATATATTTTTTTCTTTTTATATATTTTTTTCTTTTATATATTTTTTCTTTTATAAAACATATCAAATTTAAATATTATAATCATTCCCAAAATGGTATTGAGGTTGTTAGGTGCACTAGCCTTTAAAATGTGCAACTATTCTGTTAATATTAGAAGAATGTTCCCTAGAGGATTAACTTGCATTGCAATAAATTAAATTGCAATAACTAAATGTCATGGATGAAGCCAAAACATTTTTAAACCACCACCAAAACAATTCCACAATCATTGGTCAGTGACACTTTAAAACATCCAGAAACAGTTCCACAAGCATTGCTTTGTGGCAATTTAAACCCCTCCCCTATCATTGGTGCTTGTTAGCATTTTAAATTCACCCAAAGTACAGCCTTCTCTGCTGCAGCCTGGAGGATCCAATTAATCCTCCTTCTTCCCCTTTCTCCATTGTGAGTGGAAGCAGCAGCTCTCCAATGTGCCCCCCAAACTACTGTTTATATTTGTGATAGTTGTGATTAGCAATCTTAGCTATCTGTTATTAGTCACACCCCTGGCAGGTTATGTAGGCTCACTCAAGATGTGCAATTTTAAGTGAGAGCTGTGACAGCTTGATTTTCATCAGGGCACCCCTCAATGTGTGATGGACCATTGGCCCTATTGGCCCCTAATCTACTTTGCTGCTGGTTGTTATCAGGTCACGGTCCTCACATTTGTCCCACCAAGGGGTTGTAGAAGAAGGTTGGCTACAGTGAGGAGATGGAATAAAGCCATGGGTCTGGGTAGACGTCAGGACAGGCATGAGCAGGAAGGTAGTCAGGTCCACGCAAGGGTCTTGGCAGGTGGTGAACATGAGAGAAGTCAGGTGAATCAAGGTTGGCAACAAACAGGCAACTGGCAGGCCTAAAGTGGAAGTAAACCCTGATGGGTTTTACTCCCTTCCTTTACCCCTGCAAAGTAAAAGCATAATGTATACAAAAGAATGAAACATGGGAATCCCACCTAGTAAAAAGGGGTAGTACTCACCCTATATACAGTGGGGTGAACAAGTATTTGATACACTACCTTTTTTGCAGGTTTTCCTACTTATAAAGCATGTCGAGGTCTGTAATTTTTATCATGGGCACTCTTCAACTGTGAGAGATGGAATCTAAAACAAAAATCCAGAAAATCACATTGTATGATTTTTTAAAAATGTTATTGCATGACATAAGTATTTGATACATCATAAAAGCAGAACTTAATATTTGGTGCAGAAACCTTTGTTTGCAATTACAGAGATCATACGTTTCCTGTAATTCTTGACTAGGTTTGCACACACCGCAGCAGGGATTTTGGCCCACTCCTCCATACAGACCTTCTCCAGATCCTTCAGGTTTTAGGGCTGTCGCTGTGCAATACGGACTTTCAGCTCCCTCCAAAGATTTTCTATTGTGTTCAGGTCTGGAGACCAGGACTGTGAGATGCTTGTTACGGAGCCACTCCATAGTTGGCCTGGCTGTGTGTTTTGGCTCATTGTCATGCTGGAAGACCCAGCCACGACCCATCTTCAATGCTCTTACTAAGGGAAGGAGGTTGTTGGGCAAGATCTTGCGATACATGGGCTCCCCTCAATGCGGTGTAGTCGTTCTGTCCCCTTTGCAGAAAAGCAGTCCCAAAGAATGATGTTTTCACCTCCATGCTTCATGGTTGGGATGGTTTTCTTGGGGTTGTACTCATCATTCTTCCTCCAAACATAGCGAGTGGAGTTTAGACCAAAAAGCTCTATTTTTGTCACATCAAACTACATGACCTTCTCCCATTCCTCCTCTAGATCATCCAGACGGTCATTGGCAAACTTCAGATGGGCCTGGACATGCGCTGGCTGAGCAGGGGGACCTTGCGTGCACTGCAGGATTTTAATCCATGATGGCGTAGCGTGTTACTAATGGCTTTCTTTGAGACTATGATCCCAGCTCTCTTCAGGTCATTGACCAGGTCCTGCAGTGTAGTTCTGGGCTGATCTCTCACCTTCCTCATGATCATTGATGCCCCATAAGGTGAGAACTTGCATGGAGCCCCAAACCGAGGGAGATTGACCATCATCTTGAACTTCTTCCACTTTCTAATAATTGCGCCAACAGTTGTTGCCTTCTCACCAAGCTGTTTGCCTATTGTCCTGTAGCCCATCCCAGCCTTGTGCAGGTCTACAATTGTATCCCTGATGTCCTTACACAGCTCTCTGGTCTTGGCTATTGTGGGGAGGTTGGAGTCTGTTTTATTGAGTGTGTGGACAGGTGTCTTTTATACAGGTAACGAGTTCAAACAGGGGCAGTTAATACAGGTAATGAGTGGAGAAAAGGAGAGCTTCTTAAAGAAAAAATAACAGGTATGTGAGAGCCAGAATTCTTACTAGTTGGTAGGTGATCAAATACTTATGTCATGCAATAAAATGCAAATTCATTTTTTAAAAATCATACAATGTGATTTTCTGGATTTTTGTTTTAGATTCCGTCTCTCACAGTTGAATACCTATGATAAAAAATTACAGACCTCTACATGCTTTGTAAGTAGAAAAACCTGCAAAATCGGCAGTGTATCAAATACTTGTTCTCCCCACTGTATAAGGGGGTGTAATCAAAATTAACTATAACCAAATAGCAAAACAACAAACAAAAGGACTGTACACATCCAACTGAGTTAACGACATGTTTATTGCATGACACTATACAAAATATGCTAGCAAAAAGAATCCTTAACAATCCCCATAACCTTCCAGAAAAGCCCCCAATGCAAATTAGCCGGACACCAGAGGATCTTTGAGCCTATTTGGATATCAGGGCGTCTTCAATCATTGACTACCACTGTTTTGCATTGACTGACTGACCTATGACTGTGTGGGTACATCAACAGGTTTAGCAGGTCTAGCTATTGATCAGGGCTTTGCACCCTAGCTCCATCTGAGGCATGATTCATGTAAATGGGTCAGATGTTATTAAGTTGTAAGGCACCTTGAATGCATTAATTATATTCATTTAATGTGGTATTTAGTGTGGTATTTAGTTCTCCTTAATGGAGATGTACATATCAATAAAACCCCTTTCCAATCTGTTCATTTCCTTCTCCAATGCATGCAGCATTTGATACAATATAACAATAGGAATTGGGTGCATTGAGGAGAGGCTGCACTATGGAGATAGGGCGCTACACATGCCGATGCAGATTGACATGTTGAGAGCATCTGCCTCTGTGGAAATTCTCTGCTGCCATTCACTACCGATATTTGCATAGATTAAAATTCTACTTTCTATTATTGTGCAACTGAGCTTCAGATTGTTGGAGCGATATTTACATATCATTTTAACAGTTTGTTAGATTGTATCATGGATTGATTCTGTATTAATGAGCAGTGTGAACTGAAGCATTGATGGAATGGGGACACAGGTGATGCACATGTACACACCGCCCATTGATAGCAGTTTGGGGAAAATAAAAGTCAGTTTGCCTTGCCTAGTGACCAGTTCCATGATTAAGTCAATTGTATGATGAAACATGTCGGACTTTGGCTACTAGGCGAATGAGAGAGGTGCACACAAGACGCTGAACATCTTACATCGATCCCTGTAAAGCGGCGGTACAGTTAAGGAGCAGTGAGAGTCCACCCATCATTCCCGCATATCCTGGGTCCGCCGTGACCACCTATGCTTCAGCATTAGCTATTCAAGAGTGCTGTGACTTTTTATATTTGGCGTGTTTATTCATCTTTTGATGTGAGTGTAATGTGAGAGGTTTTTTATGTGTGATTAAAAAGTTTTATACTGTATCACGCTATGGAAGCAAATCTTTTCTTTGTTGCATGAGAGCATCTATAAGAACAGCCATAGTATCTATAAGAACATCCGTGGCACCAGCCCTTTATTCTGGATTGGAAATTTGGATATCCCATTTAAACCCTGCAAAGGGGAAAAGCGTGTCCAGCCAAACACGAAAGTGTGAGGCATATACAGCTGGTGAGTGTAATCACATAAGGGGAGAGGAGTCACAGCTAGAGCGGTGTGGTGAAGGAGTGTAGATGTAATCTGGTTTGTATTCAAGAGACCCTGGTCAATGTTTTTTTCACTGTTTCTTCATTTCTTCATTATTTGGATTATGATTTGAAGATTCAACGTATGGACTATGATTTCATTTTGTTACATTATATTACTTTCTCAGGAAGTTTCACAGTGGTGATTGTAACAATTTTTTTTTTAGGAAGTGGACACTTTCTGATAGAACTTGAAACAATTTACTTGATTCCCGTTTTTTGTTCATTTATTTTCAATATTGAACAATTATTTAGTCACAGGGTGATCTGTTTCAAAAGATTGTATGTATTTTCCATCACTATTCATCTGGTGATATGCACTATATAATAATTTGTGCTAATTGATTTTGATACAAGTTATTATTTTTTTTATTTTATTATTTTTGTATGCACAAGGCAGGGTTTGCACAGTGAAGTATCGTTTAGTAATTCATGTTCACTGGAGTGGATCTATAGAATTTAGCATTTCTTAATTCACTGGTGTGGTTTTATATTATATTCACCGCTGCTTATTCTATCATTTAGATAAGGATTATCGTACACATGTTTATTGCATGACACTATACAAAATACGCTAGCAAAAAGAATCCCTAACAATCCCCATAACCTCCCAGAAAAGCCCCCAATGCAAATTAGCCGAACACCAGATGATCTTTGAGCCTATTTGGATATCAGGGCGTCTTCAATCATTGACTACCACTGTTTTGCATTGACTGACTGACCTATGACTGTGTGGGTACATCAACAGGTTTAGCAGGTCTAGCTATTGATCAGGGCTTTGCACCCTAGCTCCATCTGAGGCAGTGCTTCATACGCCCATTGTGGCTTTAAGGTGGAACACTGTACCCCTTGGGAGCAGGTCTACATTGGTCCCTGGTTGGTAGGAAAAGAGCCACGATTTGAGTGGGGGGGGGGGTTGTTTTGGAGAGGGTGGGCTCAGCTCCCTGCATCTCCTACCCCTCGTTTGGCATACGAGGGGCGGTGCTATCTTGCCCCAGTATGCAGGGTGTTATTTTGGGTTAGTTTAGGTGGGGGCTTTTCTGGGAGGTTATGGAGATTGTTAGGGATCCTTTTTGCTAGCGTATTTTGTATAGTGTCGTGCAATAAACTCAGTTGGGTGTGTACGGTCGTTTTGTTTGTTGTTTTGCTATTTGGTTATTAAAGCATTTTGTGCTAGTAGGCATTGCCTACTAGCATATTATGTGACACTTACCTGTAAACAAAGCCTGCACCGTCCTCGCTGCAGGCCGCATCCATGTTCCCCCCTCTTCCTTCCGGGGCCGTGGACTCCAGCTCTGTGACTGGCCGGAGCCGCGTGACGTCACTCCTTGGGAGCCGCCAGTCACGGCACTCGCTTGTGAAGAAACGGCACCAGGGGCTGTTTCTTCACAGCGCATGCGGCGATGACATCATCGGCGCAAAACACAGTAAATATGTTTAGGAGATATTTACAGTACCTATAGGTAAGCCCTATTAAAGGCTTACCTATAGGTAAAACTTCCAGAGAGAGGTTTACAATATCTAAGTTCTCAGGTAGCTGGCGATAAGACAGCGCTAGTCACTTCAAAGACTGTAATTTACTACACTTTTGGTCAGAAGACACACTTGACTTTGTTTCAGGGAACTTTAAAAGTCCTGACAGTGATTCTGCAAGTACCATTGGATGTCCTGGCAAGGATTCTGCTACTACTATTGGAATTCCTGACCGGGATTCTGGAAGTTCTGACAGATATTCTGATAGTAGGAAATATGGAGTAGGTGTAGCGCTGACTTTCCTGTCTATTAATGTATGTTAACATGTTATAACAAAAGTCTATGGTTGTTTCTATGGCTTAGTATTTGGCGCCATCTAGCGGCCAAATACTGGTAGTGAACGTAAATGATTATTGCTTTGAAAAGCAGAAAAGACTAATACAGGAAGTGACTGTTATTTACATGAGAAAGTTGACCTTTTTACCCAGGATGCTTGATGACCTACCCAGGGACACTCTCTCTGGCAGTGCATGTTGGGTAGGACATAAAAGGAACCCGAGCGGTCATTTTAGCTCTCTTGGGATCGCATGGCCTGCCTGTGAGGAGCTGTGAGGAGGCCTCCCAGAGGAAGAGGCCTGCAGCCATTGTGGAACGCAACCCTGTTCGTTTGTGTGAGTGACCAGATGGTGTCAGAGATACAGTGACCAGATTGGAGAGATTCTTGTTTGAGTATCGGAGGACCGCGCTCACTCAGCAGAGCGGAACGGAGTGACGGAGCCAGCTGACGGAGAAGCAAGTTGCAATCACCGGACCAAGGCTACCATACAGAGCTCTGATCCAGTTGAGCGGGTTGTAGCCCACAGTTTACTAACTTTTGCACATAGTCAGACTTATATACAGGCCTCGCTGGGATCTATACTCCTACAGAGGAGGACACTAGGACAGGCATGAGGCCTTCCTGCTTTACATCTCAAGCCTTGTAATATAGTTACTGAAGTTATACCAGGATCATCTTTAACTCAATTGGATTTACTTTAACCCCTTGGATTACAAATCATAAGGAATTATTCTAGCTAGCGAAGATCAGAAGACTAAAGACTAAGTACTTCAAGTGAGATCTCACGCATAGCTATAAAAGTAAGGGGGGCTCCCGTGTATTTATATTGTTTGAAATTGTTATACTAATATCCATTGTGCTGTCATTCTATGTTGGGATGACAGCACAATTACTGTAATCACCTGTTTGAAAATATATTTACAGTAAAACATCTTTTGGTTAAGTACCCAGTTGTGTGGAGTGTTGTTTTCTCCCAGCAGGTGGAGCCAGTTGATCCTGAGGTTACAATACAGGTATATTGTATTATATTATATTGTACTGTATTGTATTGCACCACAGCTGTGTCAAGCGGATTGAGCCAAGTTAGTGGGGTTTATCAGCAGAGTGCAGGCCAAAATCAAATCAGCAGCTCCTTCAGGGGTTAGTGCTACATAGGTATTATGGAAGTCCTAGCAGGGATTCTGTGAGATCCATAACATAATGTTTTGATCGGCTTTGTGCCTTTTGCTCACTGTCTAATGACCTAAATACACAAAAGGGTAATTTTTAAACTGCCTGTCAGATTAATTGCTCCCACCAGCAGCCATTTTACTACAGCAGCCAGTAGGGCCAGTAGGACTTCTCATGGCTTTCTTTCAACAATGGCTTTCTTCCTGCCACTCTTCCATAAAGTCCAGATTTGTGGGGTGCATGACTAATAGTTGTCCTGTGGACAGATTCTCCCACCTGAGCTGTGGATCTCTGCAGCTCCTCCAGAGTTACCATGGGAATCTTGGCTGCTTCTCTGATTAATGCTCTTCTTGCCCGGCCTGTCAGTTTAGGTGGACAGCCATGTCTTGATAGGTTTACAGTTGTGCCATACTCTTTCCATTTTCGGTTAATGGATTGGACAGTGCTCCATGAGATGTTCAAAGCTTTGAATATTTTTTATAACCTAACCCTGCTTTAAAGGTCTCCACAACTTTTTCCCTGACCTGTCTGGTGTGTTCCTTGGCCTTCATGATGCTGTTTGTTCTCTAAGTTTCTCTAACAAACCTCTGAGAGCTTCACAGAACAGCTGTATTTATACTGAGATTCAATTACACACAGGTGGACTCTATTTACTAATTAGGTGACTTCTGAAAGGCAATTGGTTCCACTAGATTTGAGTTAGGGGGCTGAATACAAATGCACGTCACACTTTTCACATATTTATTTGTAAAAAAAATTGTAAAAAAAATAGAAAACCATTTATCATTTTCTTTCCACTTCACAATTATGTGCCACTTTGTGTTGGCCTATTACATAAAATCCCAATAAAATACATTTACGTTTTTGGTTGTAACATGACAAAATGTGGAAAATTTCAAGGGGTGTGAATACTTTTTCAAGACACTGTATATGCAGATGTCATGCACAAAGAGGCAAGAAGGGACCCTGCCTGGTGTCAGGGCTGGGCTCTTAGCACCTTCCTTCTCTGTGCTCAGGCTGCTCAACTGACGGATAATTGTCAGCAATCTTTGATCCCTCAGTGGCTCACCTGGTTATCATCATCTGCTCGTTAGTCCTGCCTACAGCCAGCCCCTTCTGGCTATTTAACCACTTGACCACTGGGCACTTAAACCCCCTTCCTAACCAGACCAAATTTCAGCTTTCGATGCTCTCACACTTTGAATGACAATTACTCAGTCATGCAACACTGTACCCAAATACATTTTTTGTCCTTTTTTTTCACACAAATAGAGCTTTCTTTTGGTGGTATTTAATCACTGCTGTTTTTTTTAATTTTTTGCGCTATAAATCAAAAAAGACTGAAAATTCGGTAAAAAATAAAAAAAATTCTCTGTTTCTATTAAAATTTATTGAAGAGTATTGGCCAGTATTGGCAGAGTATTGGCCAGTATTGGCAGAGTATTGGCCAGTATTGCAGTGTTGCAGAGTATTGGCAGAGTATTACACAGTGTTGGCAGAGTATTGCACAGTGTTGGCAGACTATTGCAGTGTTGGCAGACAGTATTGCAGTGTTGGCAGACTATTGCACAGTGTTTCACTGTCATTGAGCAGCGCTGTGGGCACTACACATCCAGCCCACAGCGCTGCTGACCTCTCCCCCTCTCCCCTCTCACTGTACCGATCGGTACAGAGAGGGGAGGGAGGAACCGGCATCATGACATGACGCCGTTTTGTTTACAGGTGATCGCTCCGTCATTTGACGGAGCGATCACAAGGTAAACGGCCGCTATCAGCCTCTGGACCCGGCGGTCACGGATGTTCCCGAGTGCGTGCCCCAGTGGGAGGACGTCCTACGGATGTCCACTCAGAATAAGCCAACCACGCTGTAGCCGTCTTTCGGCTATGGCCTGGTCGGCATGTGGTTAAACTGTCTTGTTCATTTCTTTCCTGCCTTCGCCTTGGTCAACATATCTGGAGAATCTCTGCTGTGTTCCTGTGAAAGACTTTGCCCGATTGACGTCTCTTCTGGTTCCTGATCCTGTTCTTCTGCCTCAGAGTTTGCTGATCTCTGGTTTCCTGATTACTGGCCTGTCTGACTACCTGCTTTGGTTACTGATCCCTGGCTTATGTTTTGACCACGTTTACTGATCTTTACCATTTTTACTATTATATTAAAAGGTGCGATTTTTACTGCATTTCTGTCTCAGCCTGATTCATGGTTCCTGACACCTGGTTTGTAAAACATAGTTATATTGGTCCAGATGTATGACTGCTATGGAAGCAGGGAATCATTTAGCAGTGGATGCTACTACAGTGATTGCCACGGTCCTCTGGGTCCCTTATAGAGCAGCTGAACTGCTGCATAGTGACTACAAGCAGTCACTTGCCGGCTTAGCTGCCCTTCAGAGAACGCCTTACAATTTTCTTAATAAATGCAAAGCATTCTGTTATTGCACAAGTTGCACCTTCCGGCCTCTCGACCTCATCCAATTAGAGAAGGCTTTGCATTCCCTAAGAAAGAACTAAAAAAGGCAGTTCTGAATATCTTCCACACCAAGCAGGCACTTCTTTGTGGTTACTCTGCAGCAGGACAGCCACTCAGCATAGGACACAGAAGACCATGATAATCACTGCAGTATAAGCAATTATTAATATGATTCTCCACTTCCACAGTGGTGCCAGAGTTATGGAATATGCATACTTGCATTGCTACGAGCTGGATTAATGTAACTATGCAATATAAACTAAATCTAGAGCTGATCATTAAACTGGAGTGTCACTACTCCAAATTTAGTGCTGCAGCTAAGCTGTGAATTGTTGCAGTTTCTACATTGTTTGAGTTTCCTTCAAGTTAAAACTATTTACTTCTGCCTGTTGATGGGGAGTGTACGTGGCAGATAGACAGAAGTAACAATATTACAGAGTTATGAATACTTAATCCTCTCTGACAAATTTCTAGCAGGATTAATGCAAGTGATTCATGTTGGGGGCTGATAAAAATATTTGGGGTGGAGGAAGGTATTTGCCCTTCAAGGCTTTTTCCATGAGGTGGTTGTGCTGGAGGTTTTCACCCTTCAGATTTGTTTCTTGAAAGAGGTCTTGGCTGAAAGGGGAACCTGAGCCTGGACCTAGGGAATGTATGTTGCCTTGCTGAAGGATACATCCAGAAAGAGTGGAGCAAGAAAATGGCTGCCTGTGTGAATCCTCTTGGGAAGAGGCTTCACTTCTGAATAGTGTCCTGGTGTCAGGGCTCCACTTGCGACGTACGGTCGAATCGGCGCGCGCGCATGCGCACACGCGCCGCTGATTCGTCCGGGCGTCGAAACGAGGGTACGCGCCGGCGTACTCCTCAGACGTGCGCGCATGCGCAGCGAGCGCGGGCACGTGCGTCGCGGGCGCACACGTGACGCGTTAGCGCTGTTTGGCGCCAGTTGGCCTTTAAAAGAATGACAGCTGCACATGTCAAGTGCTGTTCGTCTGCAGTTTGCCCCTTGTTTAACCTGCTTCTGTTTGTGTACTCCTGTTTACCTGATCCGGCTTCCACTTGACTCTGCTGCCTTCTCCATTCCTGATCCCGGCCTGTTGACTCTGCTTTGGACTGATACCTGAACGCTGACCTCCTGCCTGTCTGACCTCTCCATTGCCTGTGCCCACTTACCTGCCTGCCAAGTGTATCCGGACCCGGCCTGCCTGACGACCCCTCTGCCTGCTCCCTGCATGCTGCATACTTCCAGAGTTGCTGATGCCATCTCGGGGTCACCCTGCATCCGGACCCTGCTCCACTGCCTGCCAGTCTCTGCTGCTTCAGCACCCAGGAGATCGCTACTGATCAGCTACGTCTGCCACAGCATCCATTCCAGGCACTCCTACCCCGCTGTGCTCACGGGACCACTGTCTCCACTCCAGTGGGCCCTGAACCAGAGCCGTAAGAGAGGCCCTCTCCCAGCGAAGTCAGGCTCACCACTCAGGTACCTAACAGTACGAACAGCCATGACTGAGCCTGCGGGAGAAGCCTCTGCCATGAAGGAGTTCTGCTCACACCTGGCAGCCCTCACTCAGGCGGTGCAATCCCTGCAAGAAGGGTATACCAGACTGGAAGGTCGAGTGCAGCAACTTGCTGACCCCAATGTTGCGGCTCCTACATCTCCGCAGCCTCCTGCAACACCTGCTACTCCTCCTGCGGTGATGATGCAGCCTCCTGAACCAAGAGTACCTGTTCCTGATCGGTTCTCCGGAGATCGTTCCAAATTCCGTGTCTTTCGCAACGCCTGCCAGTTATACTTTGCTCTACAACCCAGAACCTTCTCCCTAGAGGCCACCAAAGTGGGGTTCGTGATCTCTCTGCTGCAGGGCGAACCTCAGATTTGGGCTCATCGCCTGCTGGAGGGAAATAGCATGCTGACGCAGTCCCTCTCGTCTTTCCTGGAAGCCATGGCGCAACTCTATGAGGACCCCCAGCTAACCACCACAGCTGAGTCTGCTCTGTCTGCGCTCCAACAAGGCCGCAGAACGGCCGAGGACTATGTGACAGACTTAAGACGATGGAGCGCAGACACCCAGTGGAATGACTCGGCTTTAAGGCATCAGTTCCGCATGGGCCTCTCCGAAGACCTAAAGGATGAACTTGCCCGAGTGGGCACCCCAGATACTTTGGAGGGCCTGATAACTTTGAGCATACAAATTGATCGTCGGCTCCGGGAACGCAGAGTTGAGAAATCCGCTCAAGTCCACCGTCCGGCTTGGATGACCGCAAGGGCTCCATTACCGGCTAGCCGTTACATGCCCGCTCAGCCAATGGCCCCTGCCCATCCTCTTCCCGATGCCGGCGAGCCGATGCAGCTTGGTCTCATGCGACCCACTCTGTCTCTGGAGGAACGTGCCCGACGCCGACAACTAAATTTGTGCCTGTACTGCGGTGGGTCCGGACACTTTGTGAACAGATGCCCGAGCAAGCTGCGTAAGTGCCTTTCGTCTATGTCAATCAACTCTGCTTCCTTACCAGCCCATGCCACCCACATCTCTCTACCCCTGTCTTTTCAGTTCCTGGGAAGGACGATTCATACCAACGCCATCCTTGATTCAGGAGCCTGCAGCTGTTTCATCGATACCACCTTTGCCAGCCGGCACGACATTCCTCTTCAGAGGAAGGCCCGCGGACTATCCGTCTTCCTGGCTGACGGTTCCCGCGTTAAATCGGGCCAAGTTGTCCAGGAGACCCAACCTCTGCTCACTATCTCTTCTCTCCACCACCAGGAACTGTTAACCTTGGATGTAATCTCGTCCCCCCTGTTCCCAGTGATCCTGGGCATCCCCTGGTTGCAGGCACACGACCCGACCATCAGCTGGTCCACAGGGGAGGTCAAGTTCCAGTCACCCTACTGCCTGGAACATTGCTTACACAAAGCTCCGACACAACCCGCTACGCTTCTTTGTCTGGACTCTGATACTGACCTGATCCAAGCGGTACCGGAACCATACCATGAATTCCTAGACGTCTTTAGTAAACGGGGAGCGGACTCCCTACCTCCACACCGCACCTATGATTGTCCCATAGAACTTTTGCCGGGGGCCGAGATCCCATTCGGGCGTATCTTCCCCCTTTCCGAGAAGGAACAAGAGGCCCTGAAGGCCTACATTTCGGAGAACCTAAAGAAGGGGTTTATACGTCACTCCACCTCACCCGCAGGGGCCGGCATATTCTTTGTAACCAAGAAAGACCAGTCACTCCGACCCTGTGTGGACTACCGGGAACTAAATAAAGTTACAATTAAAAACCGTTACCCCTTACCCTTAATACCGGAACTGTTTCAAAAACTAAGAGCGGCCACCATATTCTCCAAACTGGACTTAAGAGGGGCCTACAACCTGGTTCGCATCCGATCAGGCGATGAGTGGAAGACTGCATTTCGTACCCGTTTTGGGCATTACGAATACTTGGTGATGCCCTTCGGCCTTTGTAATGCCCCGGCTACTTTCCAGCACCTCATAAATGAGGTCTTCAGGGACTTTCTGGACATTTTTGTCATTGTGTACTTGGATGACATCCTAATCTTCTCCAGAACGCTTGAGCAGCATCGGGGGCATGTGGGCCGAGTCTTACTCCGTCTTCGTCAGCACGGATTGTACGCGAAAGCAGAGAAGTGCACCTTCGAGCAGCAGAGCATCCAATTCTTGGGTCTTCAGATCTCCCCAGCAGGCATTGAGATGGACCCGCAAAAGGTAACAGCTGTACTGGACTGGCCGGCACCCTCTGACAAGAAGGGTTTGCAGCGTTTTGTCGGATTTGCAAATTTTTACAGAAAGTTCATCAAAGGGTTCTCGGCCATCATCTCACCAATCACGCAGCTAACAAGGCAGAATGTACGGTTTCATTGGGGTCCAGAGGCCCAGGAGGCGTTTGTGAAGCTCAAAGGGCGATTTACATCCGCTCCCATCCTCAGTCACCCTGACCCATCTCTCCCATACATCCTGGAAGTGGATGCCTCTGAGGTAGCAGTGGGGGCTGTGGTCTCCCAACGCCAGGGCAATAACGACCTAATGCACCCTGTGGGCTTCTTCTCCCGGAAACTTTCACCCGCAGAAAGGAACTACGACGTGGGTGACCGAGAACTGCTAGCCATAAAATCAGCGCTGGAGGAATGGAGATACTTGTTGGAGGGAGCAGTCCACCCTGTATTAATATACACGGACCACAAGAATCTCGAGTACTTAAGGACGGCAAAACGTCTAAAACCACGACAAGCCCGCTGGGCCCTCTTCTTTTCACGTTTCAGCTTCCACATTACCTACCGGCCTGGATCTAAAAATGTGAAGCCAGATGCGCTCTCACGCATGTTCGACTGCCCTAAAGACTCCACACCTCCTGATACCATCCTCCCTGCAAGCAACTTCCTTCTGCTACAACCGGATTTACTGTCCCAGATCAGGGTGGCCTCCCTGAACCCGCTCCTTCCCCCAGGACTTTCACTAAACCGTAGAGAGGGGCTTCTCTGGAAGGATAGCCAGGTGTTTGTTCCCGAACCCATCCGGGTTAAAGTATTGGCCCTCCTCCACGATCACCCACTAGCAGGACACTTTGGGGCCCGAAAGACTCTCGACCTGGTGCAACGCACCTTCTGGTGGCCTGGTCTGAAGGAATTCTGTTCCAAGTATGTCAGTTCATGCCCAGTGTGCTCCCGAAGCAAGACTACTAGGGGCCGGGCCTGGGGCCTACTCAAGCCTCTCCCTGCACCTGACCGACCCTGGCGTATGATAACGATGGACTTTATAGTCGAGCTGCCCCCCTCTGAAGGTCACACGGCCATCTTTGTAGTTGTTGACCGACTCTCAAAGATGGCCCACTTCCTACCCCTAAGGGGAACCCCATCTGCAGCAGAGACGGCCCGTGTTTTTATCCGAGAAATCGTTAGGTTACACGGGGTACCCAAGAATATAGTTTCGGAAAGGGGAGTCCAGTTCACCTCGCGGTTTTGGAGGGCACTGTGTGATAGCCTAAAGATTGAGCTGGCCCTATCCTCAGCTTACCACCCCCAAACTAATGGGCAGACTGAGCGCACAAACCAGACCCTCGAACAATATATTAGGTGTTTCACTTCATTTGTGCAAGATGATTGGGTTTCTCTGCTGCCCTTAGCGGAATTTGTGTACAACAACGCCAGCCACTCGACCACGGGACAGTCCCCATTTTTCGCCAATTATGGGTTCCATTTAACATTTCTACCAGATTTTCTTACAGAGTCCTCAGTTCCAGCGGTCCAGGACGCAGTGACCTTCCTAAGCCGCAACAACCAAATCCTCCAGGAAGCCATAACCAAGGCCCAGGCGGACAGTAAGAAAGCCTTTGACCAAAAGAGGAGGGGAGAGTTGAATCTGCAAATCGCGGATCAGGTATGGCTTTCCTCTTCTAATTTAAAGTTAACCTGTCCCTCTAAGAAGCTGGCACCCAGGTTCCTGGGCCCTTTTCCTGTAAAGAGGAGGATTAATGAGGTGTCCTATGAACTGTCCCTGCCTGACACCATGAAGATACATCCTGTGTTTCATGTCTCCCTATTGAAACCCTCGGTACCCGATCCCTTCCCCAATAGGGAGTCCGGGCCTCCTGAACCTGTCCTAGTGGATGGAAACGAGGAGTACGAGGTAGAAGTTGTTCTAGACTGTAGAAGGCGACAAGGGCAAAGACAGTTTCTGATTAAATGGAAGGGCTTCGGCCCAGAAAGCAATTCTTGGGAACCTGAGGACAATATACATGCTGGAAGACTAATTCGTGCTTTTTTCATTTCACACCCTGAGAAGGATGACCAACTGGGCACCCGGAGGTTGCCCCTTGTGGGGGGCAATGTCAGGGCTCCACTTGCGACGTACGGTCGAATCGGCGCGCCCGCATGCGCACACGCGCCGCTGATTCGTCCGGGCGTCGAAACGAGGGTACGCGCCGGCGTACTCCTCAGACGTGCGCGCATGCGCAGCGAGCGTGGGCACGTGCGTCGCGGGCGCACACGTGACGCGTTAGCGCTGTTTGGCGCCAGTTGGCCTTTAAAAGAATGACAGCTGCACATGTCAAGTGCTGTTCGTCTGCAGTTTGCCCCTTGTTTAACCTGCTTCTGTTTGTGTACTCCTGTTTACCTGATCCGGCTTCCACTTGACTCTGCTGCCTTCTCCATTCCTGATCCCGGCCTGTTGACTCTGCTTTGGACTGATACCTGAACGCTGACCTCCTGCCTGTCTGACCTCTCCATTGCCTGTGCCCACTTACCTGCCTGACGACCCCTCTGCCTGCTCCCTGCATGCTGCATACTTCCAGAGTTGCTGATGCCATCTCGGGGTCACCCTGCATCCGGACCCTGCTCCACTGCCTGCCAGTCTCTGCTGCTTCAGCACCCAGGAGATCGCTACTGATCAGCTACGTCTGCCACAGCATCCATTCCAGGCACTCCTACCCCACTGTGCTCACGGGACCACTGTCTCCACTCCAGTGGGCCCTGAACCAGAGCCGTAAGAAAGGCCCTCTCCCAGCGAAGTCAGGCTCACCACTCAGGTACCTAACACCTGGAGTGCTGGGTAAAATCTGCTGCCAGTGAAATTTGCAGGAAGCTCTGGTTGCTTATCCTAGAAGGTAATTGTGTTAATTGTGTTGTCTGGTTGTGCTTAACAGGCTTCCAATATAAATTGCCTGCCTTAGCTAAAAGGCCTATAGTCTGTATTAACTGTTGCTATAAGAAAAGCTACATTTGCCCATTTTTGAACATCCTCTGCCCTTATTCTTTTTCCTTGACCTTATTGCGCTTTAATAAACACTTTTATCATACTAAAGTGACTAGAACCCAATTCTTTTCACCCCACTAAAAGTTGAGGATTCCACTCTGAGAATTGAAATGCTTGCCTACCAAGATACCCAGAAGTCCTTCTCATTATGGATGATCTGAGTGTTTAGTCCGAATATAAGTTCAGACTAAGCACTCACTGTTCAGACATTTGTTTAAATGCCAAATATGACATCTTTGAGATGTCAATAGTTGCTAAGTTGCTAAGGAAACAATGGGTGTTTGCACCCGCCATGTTCTTATGAACCACTGACATAACCTGGCCCAATCATATACATGGCCACGAATTCCCAGCCACGTAAGCAAAGGGGTGGGGAAAGGGGGTGACATCATTGCCTTCAGTTTCTGCCAGGCGTTGTGCTTGAACTGGACCCCCCCCCCCCCCCCCTTTTCCTGGCATGCTAGGCTGCATGCTTGGATAAGGGTCCTTTATAAATTTTTTGGGGGAGAACCACACTCTGTTGAACTCAGTGAGGAGAGATTTGAGAGCTGATTGGAGGGAATGGACACACCCCCTTCACACAGCACAGAGAAATAGAGCCAAGGTTGTTAATCCCCTGTCACCTTTTTTCTCTTGGTGTCAGGAAAACTTGTTAGAAGTGATCCATGCTGATAGCAGAGGAACGGACAGCAGATAGAAATCAGTTATCAGAAGGTTTTCTTTGTGTGTTTGTTGGGTATATATAGGGGAGGTGTTCAACTAGAAAGATGTGCCAGTGGAGGGTATCATCCCTATAGTAAATATATTGCAACACAAGTTAGGTACAGTAGGATTTTAAATACCCCTCCAGTGATCACACAAGTACACTTATGTAAGAAAAAATATGTACAAAATATTTATTTTAATAATAAAATATTAAAAACACATGTCAAATTGTGATGGCTGGCATACTGATACCAGCAAAACAGTATCCACTGCAAACATGTATAGCTGTTTGTCAAGATGAGAAACTAGGTTTGGCGTGTTTTCGCGGAAATGACCGCTTCTTCGGGACCTCTTAAATGTACATGATCACACAAGTGGATTCTAAGAACAAATTATAAATACGAATATAATTTGTAAAACATCAAAAAATAATTACATTTATTTATTATAATCATTAGGTCAGGGAAAGAAACAAAGTACCTTTCCCCAAGCAGAGACTGAGAGCAGGGGAAGGGGAGAAAGAAAACATTATATCTAAGTATGATACCTTCTCCAGGGATTTCAATTTATATACTTTTCATGCATCTTGTAACTAGAATAACAGTATACAGAAATGTACTGGTGGAATATCCAGTGAGGTACAGTGTTGCCAGCCCATGTATGTAAAACATAGGGAGCAAATGACAGTAGCTGGCTAAAATTGTGAGCAATTATGTGAATAGATTAGGGAGTGTACTCAATATGTGGAAAAAGAAAAAACATAATTATTTTTAATCAATATAATTGTAGTGTAAACAGGTGAAAACAAATACAAATCCAAAATGCATTTGATGAAGTGATGGTGTAACCAGCTATATCATATGTTCTCTAGATCAGTGCTCTACAAAAATATAATATAATGTCTATGGCATTCAGGCTATCTTATAAGTAAATGATGACAATTATCTGGAGTTTATGAGCAGTTCTATGTTCTAAGTGTGATGAGGAGTGTCTTCAATATGTGAATTTGAAGCAGGGCTCAAGTCCTGCGGGAACGCATGGGAACGGAGTTCCTGTACTTTTTCCACAACAGGAACTCAGTTCCCATTAGCAGCTGTGTCCTGCAAAACTTTGAAGTATGCAAGCTGTGTGGCAGGTGCTACACCAGCAGCCGCCGACACAGCTCGCAATAGTAAGTGCCGCACACCTGACCATTCAGGCATTGCCAGTAGGGGGCCCCATGACAGATTCTGCTTCGATCTACCTGTCAATCACAGCTAGCTGACAGGTAGATCAGGTCCCTGCTGCTAAGAGATTGTATTTAGTCAGACCTCTTGTGATGTTCTCCTCCCCGCCGGCCCCTCCTGATTTTCTGTCTCCTCATCTCTCCCCCCCCCCCCCCCCCCCAGTCTCCTGTATACTTGCTCTGTGTCCTCCTCTATCTTCAGTGCCATATGATGAGAGAACACAGAGGAGGAGCACAGCTATTCTGCTCACAGGACATGCAGGGGAAGAGGTGAGCTGAGGGAGGAACATCAGTTTGGGGTGGTAAGCTGAGCACAATACCTGGCAAAGTTTAATGCCAGGAGGGAAGTTTATGTGGAAATATGTGAAGGCTTGGAATAGCAGCGAGTGTGTGTTGGAGCCCTGCAGAGTTTGCAGCCCCCCCCCAAGCTAAAATACATCTCATAAGCAGGAACACATCACTATCTCCCCAAGCATTCTGACCAGATAATGTGCAGTTAATTTATGACCTTTCCGTTTAAACCCTGTGTTATCCAAATTCTGTTTAACGAAAAGTGTAAACTCACCACATAAACACTCTATATACAAAATAACATTCCCCAATAAAGATCAAACCATGATGTTCACATTTGCATGGAAGTACAATTGAATGAATGCTGATTATTCAGAGAATTACCGTATTTATGTTTATTAAGGATTGTTTTTCTTTTATGTACTAACAGTTAAGCTTCATACACACAATACAAAAATTGGATGAAAAATACCACTTTTGAAGCATTTGTGCATATGAGCGTAGCATTTTTTTTTGGTGGGCGAGTGGATCTTGGGTGGGAGTTCCCACACTTTTTTCCCCAGGACTTGACCCCTGATTTGAAGTAATACTGTGTAGTGCAATAAAACGACATCAGCTGTGGGGTTCAAAATGAACAAAATTGATTTCAAAATGTGTGATTGTTGTAAAAAGTGCAAGCAAATGAAAGCAAACAATCTAAATAAGAGTGATAAAGTGACAGTGAAACCAGCTAAAATATACGGTCTCTTGATAGGTGCTCTGCATGGATGGAATGTAGTATAAATAGTAATCTGACCGCCTTACCTTTATACAGAAAAATCTCAGAGTTTCCACATGGTGTGGTAGTATGAGGAGCAAGCCTAGTTTGGAATAACATGCCTGCCTGTATAAATACTAGACATGTGCATTAGTTTTCGTCCTAATGCATTTTCATCCAAATTTCAGGTATTTTCGTTATCGTTTTAACAAACGATAACGAAAGTGCAGAATTCAAAAAACAAAAGATCTGACATAAACAAATGCTTTATTTTCGTTTTCGTTGTGACAACAGTTCAATATAGATAGGAGATTCAACGCTGACAATAACAATCTGTGTCCATTGAACCTGTGGTCGAATGTGCCTAACCTTAACTCTATTAGTCCAAGATTATTCTACATAGAGAGAAAAGATTTGACATAGAGAGAAAAGATTTGATGTAGAGAGAAGATTCAATGTAGAGAGAAAAGATTTGACATAGAGAGAAAAGATCGCTGCTGGAATTGGGTGGGGAAAGTAAAATAAAAATAATGATGATGATGAATGTTATTGGCTGATTGTAAACCAAAGAGGAGGAGCAGTAAAATAGCTAGAACTAAGTGCACACGTACAGCCAACTTACTTTCACTTACAATTGCTAGCAGAGAGAGACACACACACTGAATCATTTCAGAAGACAGTCAATCTTAGCTGGTCCGTTTGTCAGAGAATCTGAATTATTTAGCAATTAAGCATTAGCACAGCAGCAGAACAATAGTGAAGCAAGCTACAGTTCAACTTAACTTTTTCATAATAATCTGCTGCTATTGTGTTAGTGTTGTGAACTTGATAGTTATACTAGTGTTGCTAGTGTTGTGATAGCCTCAGAGGCTGCCCGTGTTGTGGGGGGGGGGGGGGGATTTATTATTATAGATTCTATATTATAGATTGAGATTCTATACAGATTCTTTATACCCTATCTTGTTACCTGTCTGATCAGTGATCACTATCATCAGTCCATTTTGTGTTTTAACTATGTACATTCAACATGAACGACAAAGATTTGACAAAACATCGAAAAACATACAAACGTTGAATCTTTGGCTTATGGTGTCTGTCGAAAGTTCTAAGAAGATTCGACGGAGCAGCTAAACTAAATAGAGTCATACAGTTTAGCTGCTCCGTCGAATCTTCTTTGAACATTTAACAGACACCATACGCCTTCAATGACAGATTCTACCTTAATTAATTTGGGTTTTACGGACTAATGCAATTTTTAACGAAAAACAAAATAAATAAAAACGAATTTCGGGAGTAACTAAATAAAAAAAAATTTCGGACAAAAACGAAATTCCAAAACGAAATATTTCAGTGTGCACATGTCTAATAAATACCCCATCTAAGGCAATGAACAACTCCTTAGGCCACCCATTGCAGTCGGGCGGGGAACTATCCCGTGGCCCCAGGCTCGAGTGCAGTGAGAGGGCTTTTTCTCCAACCCTATAACATTTTGCTCCAGGTGGAGATGGAGCAGGTGTGCCCTAATATAGGGCTAATGGGGACCAAATGTCCCCTAGTATGCAGGGTGAGGATCCATACCAGGATTGACGTAGATAAGGCGTGACATCTCAGCATCGACGGGAAGTGACAACCAGGAGAACGTCACTTCCATAGAGCAGTGCATTCCACCATGGAACGCACACTGGAAGTGACGATAAGCGTCCGCGTCATACTCAATTGGGACCCACAGTGATGGAAAACAGGGACATCCTCCCAGCCCTGTGGGGGTAAGAGAACATGGGCCAGCTGGAGAACCATTGCATGGATTATTAAACAAGAACAAGGTCGATTAAATAATAATGAAAGAAAAATTCACTAAATTTGGTAATCAAAAATAAGGAAATAAAAATAAGGATAAAAGTGATTATGGACAGCAACAGAGTATAAAAAATTGTTGGTAAATAATATTAACGGGAAAAGAAAATGAAAGTAATAATGAAAGAATAAATAAATAAAAAAATGTAATAAAAAATAATAATAGTATATAATAGATATAGTAGGAACCCGCTCCGCCCCCCCCCCCGAAAGGTGCCAAATGTGGCAGCGAAGGGGGGGGGATGAGGCAATGGTAGAGCTCCGCTTTAAGTAAAGTGCTAAAAAGTGGTGTTGCAGGTTATATAGATCTGATGAAATCAATATAGATACATGATTCTGTGAGAAAGTGCAGTAAACAGGTATATCACAATGAAGAAGTTAATCACTTCCTCTAATCTCTCAGATGTGACCTTAATTCATCTGATGTGATCATAAGATGCAGAAATGCCCAATAAAGCAAAACTCACTGTGCAACAGAGTGTAAAAAATGCTAAAGAAAATAGATAAAGAAATAAAACAAAATTGTATGCACTATGGCATTTTTGCTGCAGCATGTTCTATACACGGTATAGGTGTGCCACTTTACTGGCACACTAAGGGGACCACCCAGGCACTACATTTAACCACTTCAGCCCCAGAAGATTTTACCCCCTTCCTGACCAGAGCACTTTTTACAATTTGGCACTGCGTAGTTTTAACTGACAATTGCACGGTCGTTCAACGCTGTACCCAAACTAAATTTGCGTCCTTTTTTCCCCACATATAGAGCTTTCTTTTTATGGTATTTGATCACCTCTGCGTACCCTCTGGTGACTGAAAAGGGGCACCTGGTCAGGAATCGGTTAAAGGAGTTTTTCATTTGTATTGTTGCACTTTAAGCATCATTAAAATCACTGCTCCTGTAATTTTTAAAAACATTTTTTGCATTGATACATGTCTCCTTAGGGCAGTACCCGGATCCCCATACCCCTTTTGTGGCTGATTACTTGCATATACTGTAAGCTTTCAAAATTGGGGCTTTTAAGTTTGGGTCCCATAGTCTGTAATAGTGTTTGCCGTTCAGGTCAGAAATGTTTCTCTGTTTGGGATTTCTGGTGCGAGCCGAACGGGGGGTGTTTCGGCCCATCTCTATAAGCAGGTGAAGATTTCCCAAACATAACAAGATTAGGGTGTTAGGGAACAGAGAAAGGGTTATCCCTTTTACAAACATAATCCAGTTTTCATTTTGCTATTTTAGGGAGCAAATGTGTGTGTTCATATATCTTTGGTTATAAGCCGTCTTTGATCAGACACAGGAGTCAAGCAGTACAATCTTTTGCTATTCTGCTTAAATCCTCATATTTTTTGGTCAATCACAACTGATTTTGACATTTTTTGTTTAACCTGAGACTGGATTTATTAGATACAAGGGTATAGTGACCCCTAATCATCTGGGGTCCTTCCATCTGGTGAGGGGCAATTCATTTTTGCTGGTGGTGGTTTATTTCAATCTTTGTGGAGCATTTCATATATTTGTATGTTAACCTCTAATTTACTCTTGAGGTGAAGTGGATATTTGCAAATTGATAGGGAGTATGCCTGCTATTATTGTTAAGAGTGTGTTGGACCATTTATTGTGTTAAACTAACATTCAGTTAACCACTGGAAAGGTATTGCCTATGTTTTTGCTTTCTTACCGATATTATCTTTATCAGACAGAAAAACAAATTTGGTGTCCTCTGATTTAGTTTAATTTTGTTATTATACCCTAACTTTCCCTGATTTCATGGCCAAGCCCTGCCATATGTCACTTTACTGTCTCACTGTCCACATGGTTGCAACAGTAAACAGTCACACTGAAGATGAGGTGTGCCTAGAGTGACAAAAAGATAGGACCTAGTAAAAATATAAAACGAAGTCAGAGAGAGAGTAACATTTTGGATTAGCAGAACTGATGTGGTGTCTGCTTTTAGACAGGATCGTGGAGGGGGCCCTTGGTCTTGTAGGCCCAGAGCACCTGCTCCTTTTTCCCATGTTACCGGTGTGGCTTTTGCTAAAGGAACCATGCATTCACCAAAACTGGGCGTTTGAAGACTGGGAAAATGGCGTCTGATCTGATTTTCATTTTCTGGTAAGCACAATATTAATATTTGGCAGCATTCTGTCTTGTATCAAATTGTCAGGCTTGCATCATGCTATTTTTTCTGATATGTTTGAACATGTATGTAAAATCAGAAAGAGCTTTGGTTAGGCTTCTTTCAATGGCTAGAGCTGGTCAACTGTGCTGAACTTTTACCAGGGTTTGGCAAATGGTGCAGGAAAAGGAAGGGTGAAAAAGTCTTGTTTTACATTAAAACATAAGAAATATCACTATGTTCTACTTGTTCCTTTTTCATAAGTTAGCCAAATGATGTATAGGAATCTTTCTGAAAGAAGCATTTACTTGGCTCATATTATTACACTGAGAGGCTTTTGTTAACATCTAACAATAACCTGCCTACTCCAGCATTAGAGAGTTCAAATAGTCATGTAAAGAACAAGCGTGTACAATGGAAACCAATAAAATAATCTCTAGACATCAGCTAAACAGTGGGGAGTAAAAACAAAGGACACCAATTAAAAAAAGGATAATTTTTAGGGATACATGTAAGCAGGTACAGTTTATCTTCCCATCTGTTGGTGGTGCTGTGTCGCTGGCAGCTGTACAGAGGAAATGTAGGATGAGAGGAACTTTGTTCCTCTGAAGCTTCTGTAGGTGTTACCAGGAAAGCAGCTGTTCGATTGGACGCTGCAACACTGGATGACCTTCGCAGCCATCTTTAGGGAAGGCAATGCTAATAAATAGCACTATCCCACTGCAGTTGACACACATTTACAAAAGTGGATAGAGTAGGGAGAGGATCCCCACTGGTTGGGGACAGTGTATTTAGTGCTAGGAAGAGGCTTCTGTGCAGGAGGGACAGAACAGGGTTACTGCCACTATCTGGGGACTCTAGAGCTTTCTATTGGTCTGCTAAATGCGCCTACACCACCGCTCTGCTTATCAGCCATCCCTTCAATCAGATGCTACTCTGGTAATGTAAGTATTATTAAAGTGACACCTCAAGTGCTGGGACTGTATTAAAGTACCACTGTTTCTAAAACTGTACTAAAGTACTAAAGTTGCTGAGAACTGTTGTACCTGAGCAGCCTGTGTTATCAAGACTCTGATGCCATATTGTTTTGGAACTGTTAAGTAAGCACCTTGCCACTGCCTTTCTCGTGTTATCTGCTACTTCTAATTACCAAAATAATACCACTTTACTTAGTCTCGGTGTGACTTCACTCCGACTCGGGTACCAATCCTATTTAATTTAATTTATTTGAATGAGCTGGTTTACCTGTGTTTCTCACAGGTAAAAGGGCCCTAACCCTTTTTTTAAAACGTGGCCACATAGAACAGCATGGTGCTTTGGCAATGTGTGGTTTAACGCCCCTGAAAATGCTCTGCGTTTATCAATGTGTAGGGCTGCCATTAGGAATTAATGACACCCTTGTGTGTCTGCTAAACAGCAGCGTGTTTTGTCTATGGGAACGTGTGAGATTTACACGTATTCCTACACCTGTAATAGTGTGAACCTAACTGAATAGCAGGTAACAAATATTCACACAGTATGGCTTTATATTTCACACAATCTGTGCAGAATACAATGCAGGTGGATTCCTGCATCCACACCGAATTTGTGGATGGGGGAGATGAATTTGTGGATGAGGAGAACTGAGCCATGTATTGGCACCTTTAGCAACCTCTGCTACTAAGAAAAGTTGCGCCACGTGCCCACCCCCTTCTGCTCTCTCCGCCATTCACAGAAGTCATACTGTTATTGTCCCACAATGCATTACATTCTGTGAATAGGGAGGGGAGATACTGTCATTCAACTTCTCCTATTCCATTCTCATTGAATTCTGTAAATAAGGGAGAGGATAGAGGGGGCAGGCAACTTTTCTTAGTAGCAGCGACTGTTGTTACCTCTCACAGTGCCAGAAGACAGACACTCAGGACATTATTCAGTGCCTCTGAAGGAGGCACATCAAGGATAGGGATGAGCCGAACACCCCCCGGTTCGGTTCGCACCAGAACCTGCGAACGGACCGAAAATTTGCGCGAACTTTAGAACCCGCCTTAAAGTCTATGGGACTCGAACGTTCAAAAATCAAAAGTGCTAATTTTAAAGGCTAATATGCAAGTTATTGTCCTAAAAAGGGTTTGGGGACCCGGGTCCTGCCCCAGGGGACATGTATCAATGCAAGAAAAAGTTTTAAAAATGGTTGTTTTTTCGGGAGCACTGATTTTAATGACGCTTAAAGTGAAAAACAAAAAAGTTAAATATTACTTTAAATATTGTGCCTGGGGGGTGTCTATAGTATGCCTGTGAAGTGGCACGTGTTTCCCGTGTTTAGAACAGTCCCTGCATAAAATGACATTTCTAACGGAAAAAAAGTAATTTAAAACTTCTTACGGTTTTAATGTAATGTCTGGTCCCGGCAATATTGAAAAAAATGGCATGGGTACCCCCCCTGCCCATTACCAGCCCCTTTGGGTCTTGTATGGATATTAAGGGGAACCCCGTACCCAAATTAAAAAAAGGAAAGGCGTGGGGCCCCCAGGCCCTATATACGCTGAACAGCAGTATACAGGCGGTGCAAACAAGACAGGGACTGTGTAGGTTTGTTGTTAAGTATAATCTGTTTGTCATTTTGAACTGGTACATTTTTAGTGTAGCTGTAGCTCCAGTCAAAAAATCTATTTTTAAGCTTTTTGGAAAACATAGGGAAGGGTTATCACCCCTGTAACATTTTTTTTACTGTCTGTGCACCTCTTCAGAAGATTTCACCGGACTTGCTGTCCCAATGACAAATGTTTTTTGAAAATTTGGGGTTTTTAGTAAAACAAGGATTGGGATAAAGCATCAGTGGAGAGGAGACACGTTTTTCCCATATAAACTCTTACAGGAGAGAATTTCCCTTCCTAGGGGTAGATTTCATCTCCCTTCCTGTTGTCTCCTTCCGTTTGCAAGTAGGAGATGTTTGTAAGTTGGATGTTAGAAAGTCTGCCCTATATGCTCTGCAGAAATTTGGGCCTAAGGTGTTGGTGTTGCCACAACACTTTAAGCCCTCAAAGTGACTCTTGGTGGGCGCTGGAACGCCCTGCTGTGAACTATTATATCAAGAATTGTAATTACATGCGATTGTTGAACAGTAGTAGAAAAATTGGGCCTTTGGTGGTGGTGCTGGTGCCACAACACTGTAAGTCTTCACAGTTACTCTTGGAGGGCGTTGGAACAGGCCCTGCTGTGAAATATTATATCAAGAATTGTAATTACATGCACCTGTTGAACAGGGGCAGAAAAATTGGGCCTTAGGCACTGGTGCCCCAACACTGCAACACCTCTCAGAAACTCTAGTTGGAGCTCAGGAATGAGCCCTGCTGCAAAGTATTGCATCAAAAATTGTAATTACACGCCCCAGTTAAACAGGGGCTGAAAAATTGGGCCTTAACCACTGGTGCTGATGCCACAACATTGCAACCCCTCACAGATACTCTAGTTGGAGCGCAGGAATGAGCCCTGCTGCAAAATATTGCATCAAAACTTGTAATTACACGCCCCTGTCAATCAGGGGCTGAAAAATTGGGCCTAAGCCACTGGTGGCGGCGCCCAGAACCAAAAATGTTCTTACAAGCTATCAGCATGATCATTGAGGAGGAAGAGGATAGTCACTCAGCATAACAGGATAGTCACTCAGCATCAGCATAGGCAGTCTTGAAGGGATCTGACATTTCAAAATAAATTATTCGGTTACATCAGATTCAGGTGCTTGGCAGCTAATGGTGATCCAAGACTGATTCATCTTTATGAAGGTCAGTCGATCAACTGAGCTGGTGGACAGACGCACCCTGTGATCGGTTACAAAGCCTCCAGCAGCACTGAATGTGCGTTCCGAAAGAACGCTGGATGCAGGACAGGCCAGTAGCTCAACTGTATACTGTGCAAGCTCTGGCCAGTGATCCATCCTCAAGACCCAGTAACCCAGAGGATATTTGGTGGGAAAGGTGTCCAAGTCTGACCTTGCCCCTAGGTATTCCTGGACCATGTAAATCAGACGCTGGCGATGGTTGCTGGAACCGATCATACCTTGGGGCTGCGGACTAAAAAATTGTCTGAACGCATCGGTCACTCTGTGACTGACCGAAGCCTCAGCAACACGTTGTCCAGGACCAGGAATTTGGGACCTCCCAGTCTCTGGGAACGTTTTGCACAGACCTTTCTGCAAGGCCTCCCGAAGATATTTCATTCTCTGCTCCCTCTGCGATGGCAAGATAAGGTCCGCAACCTTACCCTTGTAACGTGGATCAAGGAGGGTTGCCAGCCAGTAATGATCCCCCTCCTTGATCCGACGAATACGAGGATCCTTCCGCAGGCTTTGCAGTATCAGGGAGGCCATGGAGCGTAGGTTAGCTGAGGCATTCGGTCCGGAGTCCTCTGGGTCACTAAGGACGACATGATCCGCAGCCACCTCCTCCCAGCCATGTACAAGTCCACGGGTTTCTCGGGACTGTGAATGATCCCTAAAAGACTGCTGCTGATGCTGAGTGCCAGGCTCCACCTCCATGCTGACACAATCCTTCTCGTCCTCTTCCTGTGTGATCGGCAGGCCAGCAGGAACACTGTCTGGATAAAGGGGGCCTTGAGAGGTAAGGAAGTCCTCCTCTTCCTGCCTCTGTTCTGCCTTAAGTTCCCTGTCCATTATTCCATGCAGCGTGTGGTCCAACAGGTGGACAAGAAGGACAGTGTCACTGATGCATGCACTGCCACTGCTCACCATCCTCGTGGCCTCCTCAAATGGTGACAGGACAGTGCATGCATCCCTGATCATGGCCCACTGGCGTGGGGGAAAAAAGCAACCTCCTCTGACCCTGTCCTGGTGCCGTAGTCACACAGGTACTCATTGATGGCCCTCTGCTGCTTGTGCAGCCACTGCAGCATGGCCAACATTGAGTTCCACCTGGTGGACATGTCACAGATTAGGCGGTTCTTGGGCAGGTTAAATTCCTTTTGGAGGTCAGCCAGCCGAGCACTGGCATTATATGACCGGCGGAAATGCACACAGACTTTCCTGGCCTGCCTCAGGACATCCTGTAAGCCCGGGTACCTGCCCAAGAACCACTGCACCACCAAGTTAAGAACGTGACCCAGACAGGGCACATGGGTCAGTTTTCCCTGTCGGAGGGCGGAGAGGATGTTGGTGCCATTGTCGCAAACCACCATTCCTGGCTTAAGCTGGCATGGCATCAACCACCTCTCAGCCTGCCCCTGCAGAGCTGACAGAATCTCTGTCCCAGTGTGGCTCCTGCCCCCCCCCAGCACACCAGCGCAAGCACCGCGTGACATCTTTTTGCCTGCGTACTTGCGTAGCCCCTTGAACACCTACAGAGCACTGCTGGTTCTGAGGACAAAGCACAGAAAGAGGCCATGGAGGAAGAAGAGGAGGAGGGGGTGGAGGAGAGAGGTGTGTCAGAATCACCAGTAGTAGCATTTTGGAGGCGTGGTGGCAGAACAACCTCCAACACTACTGCACCTTGTCCTGCATCCTTCCCAGCTGCCAGAAGAGTCACCCAAAGCACCGTGAAAGATAGGCAACGTCCCTGTCCATGCCTGCTGGACCATGAGTCAGCAGTAATATGCACCTTACCGCTGACCGTCTTGTCCAGCGAGACCAAGACATTGCCTTCCACATGCCGGTAGAGAGCCGGAATCTCCTTACATGAGGAAAAGTGGCGTTTGGGAACCTGCCACTGAGGAACCGCACATTCCACAAACTCACGGAAGGGGGCAGAGTCTACCAACTGAAAAGTCAGCAGTTGAAGTGCTAACAATTTAGCCAAGCTAGCATTCAACCGCTGGGCATGTGGATGGCTGGGAGTGAACTTATTTTGACGGTGCAACAGCTGGGGCAGGGTAATTTGCCTGGTACAATCGGACGTCGGTGTACCGATAGCAGATTGCCCGCAAGTACTTGGCTGTGACACACCTAATTCTACACCTTCATTCCTCTCAGTGCAGGTTTCAGAGAGGACTTAAGGTATAGTGGGGTTGGAGATCCCAGCTGATGAGGAGCAAGGAGAAGTCCGCTTTGTTCTTTGGTGTGGGTCTTTTAGGTACGCTTGCCAACGAACTGCATGGCAGGTCGACATATGTCTGGTCAAGCATGTGGTGCCCAAGCGGCTGATGTTTTGGCCACGCGAGATACGCTTGAGACATATGTTGCAAATAGAAGCGGTGTGATCTGATGCACTCGTCTCAAAAAAGGCCCACACCAAAGGACTTTTGGAATAACGCGCAGAGGCAGCGCCCTGCACATGCGGAGCTCTGCGGTGTGATGCAGTCGGTGTGCTGCCCTTAAGCTGGCCCCTGGAGGGCATCCTGCCTCGTTGGAGATGTGCCTCCTCCTCCTCCCAGGCACCTACGTGGAGTCAGTGATCTCATCATTCCCTCCCTCCTCATCACTGGAGCAAACCTGGCAGTATGCTGCCAGATTGCTGTCCTTCTTGGGCATCCCCTCTCTCTGGGCTCATGTTACTGCCTTCCTCTAGCTGGGTATCATCGGAGCCTTCAAAACGCTGGGCATCCTCATGGAGCATGTACCTAACACTGTGCTCAAACAGTTCGGGGGACCCCATCAGGAGGACATGGTGGGGCTAGGGAAGGAGTGACTGATGCCATTGACCCAAGGGAAGAGGCCATGTTGGCAGCTGCTTTGCCAGTACCCTGAGCCTGGGTGAGAGTATGAGGAGGATGAGGACGGCTTGGTCATCCACTCTACCAAGTCTTCGGCATGTTGCGGCTCAACACGTCCACCTGCCGAAGATGAGGACAAGCGTGTCCCATGGCCACGTGCTGATGAGGATGCACCGTGTCCACGACCAGCACTGTTGCCTCTAGACACAGAGCTTGCTTGCCCTCTTTTATTGCCTCGTGACTGTCTGCCTCTCCTTGTTGGCCTTCCAGACATACTAATGGCCTGCAGGGAGATGTAGCTGCACAAAGCTGGGACGTATATACTGATATTCTACAGCCAGCAGAATCAACTGCCTGCCTGTAGTATTATTATTATGAGAACACCAGCAATTGGGGTAGCTTTATGAGCACACTGTGCAGAGGACACAGTACACCGACTGTAATTACTGCAGCTGCCTGCGGTATAGGATCAGCAGAACACCAGCAATTGGGGTGGCTTTAGGCGTACACTGTGCACATGGCACAATACACTGACTGTAATTGCTGCAGCTGCCTGCGGTATAGGATCAGCAGAACACCAGCAATTGGGGTAGCTTTAAGCACACACTGTGCAGATGACACAATACTCCGACTGTAATTGCTGCAGCTGCCTGCGGTATAGGATCTGAAGAACACCAGCAATTGAGGTAGCTTCAGGTGTACACTGTGCAGATGGCACAGTACACCCACTGTAATTGCTACAGCTGCCTGCGGATAGGATCTGCAGAACACCAGCAATTGGGGTAGCTTCAGGTGTACACTGTGCAGATGGCACAATACCCCAACTGTAATTGCTACAGCTGCCTGCGGATAGGATCAGCAGAACACCAGCAATTGGGGTAGCTTTAGGTGTACACTGTGCAGATGGCACAATACACCCACTGTAGTTGCTACAGCTGCCTGCGGATAGGATGAGCAGAACAACAGCAATTGGGGTAGCTTCAGGCATACACTGTGCAGATGGCACAATACACCCACTATAATTGCAACAGCTGCCTGCGGATAGGATGAGCAGAACAGCAGCAATTGGGGTAGCTTCAGGCATACACTGTGCAGATGGCACAATACACCCACTGTAATTGCTACAGCTGCCTGTGGATAGGATGAGCAGAACAACAGCAATTGGGGTAGCTTCAGGTGTACACTGTGCAGATGGCACAATACACCCACTGTATTTGCAACAGCTTCAAAATGAAATGAAATCACACTGTCTCTCTGTGTATCTCTCTCTGCCGCCGCAACACACTACACAAGGCCGCCACGCAGGCAGCCTTATATAGTGTGGGGCGTGTACTAAACCCCCTGAGCCATAATTGGCCAAAGCATGCGGGTCATAGTGCATGCTTGGCAAATCATCAGCCAGCAATGCTCTTCATTTTTTCCGCGCTGTGATTGGTCAAAGCATGCGGGTCATAGTGCATGCTTGGCAAATCATCAGCCAGCAATGCGATGCCGCAGTGAATTATGGGCCGTGACGCGCCACACGAATTTGGCGCCAAAGGCCCATAATGTTCGGGATTCGACGACGGGACGAACAGAAGATGTTCGAGTCGAACATGGGTTTGACTCGAACAGGAGAAGAGGCTGGAGAGTGCTGGGTGCCTGTTTTATGTTCCCGCTCGGCTGATCATGGAGCTGGCCATCAACTCACGGGAGGTTGGTCCCCGCTGAGGTATGACAGTGCTACCAGAAGATGACTGGGCCAGCCTAGAAGAAATTTTAGCAAGCCTGGAGGGCCTGTTCAGAGAGAATGTGAAAGTTCCAGAGTTAAGGCGGAGGTTTTACATCTGTAGGCAACAAGAGGAAGGTCAGGCCAGTTAGGAGAGCCTTACAGGAGTAAATAAAATTGCAACCCACCTTCTTGTTTAACGATACCTTAGTGAATGTGGTGGTACGGAAGCAAGAAGATGTGGAAACAACTGCTGCGGTGACAAAGAGGCATGGACCACTACATCTGAAAGAGGAGGCCTTGGCTCCATCTCCCTGTCAGCTATGCAGACGGCTATAAGGGAACTTGCCCAGAATGTTTCTTTCCTTGAGGTAGGAGAGGTCCACATTCAAACTTTAGTGAGTCCAACCCAGAGGACCATCAACTCAAGGTACCATCAGATCGGGGCTATGGTTGTGCCAAGTCCAGTGATTAATGCCCTAGTCAATTATCATTTTATCGCTTGCCTGATGTTGCCTGGGTAAAGATGCAGATAGACGACCAGGTAGTGGAGCAAGAAGTGGTCGTGGTGGCTCGCAGCCCACTAAGTTTAGTAGTACCTATCATTCTAGGCATGTACATCTTGAAAGACTTGGACTTACCCCACTTTTTTGAGCCTTCAGGCTGGTGTGCACAGGACTGTGGTCTGGGAGCTGTCTGGCTCAACATGATCTGAGCCTACAAGGCCTACCAGCAGGCATTTAGAAGACAGCCTGAGCAAGTGGGGGTTTTCCGCACATGCCTCCCAAACAAAAGTTGCTCCTGGCACCCCTCCAAAAAGTAGTCTGGTCTCTAGCCATCAGGGTTCACAGGAAGTTGCAAGGGGCTAACGATACCACGGGACTAACTGGTTGTACACACCTTATCCCAGGTCCACAAAGGAAAGGTGTTGGTTCAGCTTAACAGTCTGGGGACCTCCCTGATCCCTCTCCCTAATCACACCATCATCGCAGACTGGTGCCCAGTCAGTGCATCTGTGAGGCCCAGACAGTGGTGGAAGTCATCTCTGCCCCGTTACAGATGGCTATGACCTCCTTGAAAGAGCCGCAATACAGATTACTTCTGGAACAGCTGACCATTCCTTTCCGGGACTATCCTCTACTCCAGCAGTGGCTACTTCATCAATTACTGGAGAAGCACCTATAGGTCTTTGCAACCAACACTGAGGACTGCGGCTGCATGGAGTCAATAGACCACCCAATTCATACGTGTGACGCTCCGCCCATCTGGGAGAAGTACCATAATTTTCCCCTCAACATGCTCCTCCCTGACACATCCCCTACAGCAGCAGGTGAGAGAAAGAGAAGGGGAAGCTGGCAACGCTGCGGGGGGAAACCAGGGAGTACACAGGGGAGTCCGCACAGCAGAAGAAATGGAACCCTTGACAGCAGGGGCAGCTTGTCAGCTGTCAAACAACAACAAATAAAAATTCCCAGCTCAACCAGCCTGCAACAAATCGAATTGTCCTGTCTAACAGTTCACTTTAAAAACAGGGGTTTCGTTTGCACACATTTGCAAATACATGCGTAAGCTACAGAGGCAGGGACAAGACACCCCAGTATTATCTACAGTACTAACTCTATAGATTTTGAGAGCCTCCATGGTAAGAGCACATTTATATAGTAATAAATAGACTAAGGGCATGTATGCCTGGAGGGAGCCCACTCCTTCTTAAAGTGGAGGATTTGTCACCGATCACAGGGTGCGCCTGTCCACCGACTCGGTTGATCGACTGACCTTCATAAAAATGAATCAGTCTTGGATCACCACCAGCTACCAGGCACCTGAAGCGGATATAACTGAATAATTTATAATGTCACATCCCTTCAAGACTGCCTATGCTGATGCTGAGTGACTGTCCTGTTATGTTCACTGACTATCCTCTTCCTCCTCCTCCTCAATGATCCATTCCTTGATAGCTTGGAAAAACATTTTTGTTTCTGGGTGCCACCACACCAGTGCCTAAGGCACAATTTTTCAGCCCCTGTATAACAGGGGCGTGTAATTACAATTTTTAAAAAAAATGCTTCGCAACAGGTGTGACTGCTGTGCTCCAAGTACAGTATCTGTGAGGGGTTGCAGTGTTGTGGCACCAGCACCAATGCCTAAGGCACAATTTTTCAGCCCCTGTATAAATAGGGCGTGTAATTACAATTTTTTAAAAAAATGCTTTGCAACAGGTGTGACTGCTGTGCTCCAAGTACAGTATCTGTGAGGGGTTGCAGTGTTGTGGCACCAGCACCAGTGCCTAAGGCACAATTTTTCAGCCCCTGTTGGGGCGTGTAATTACAATTTTTAGGCAATGCTTTGCAACAGGTCTCATTGCTGTGCTCAAAGTACAGTATCTGTGAGGGGTTGCAGTGTTGTGGCACCAGCACCAATGCCTAAGGCACAATTTTTCAGCCCCTGTTTAACAGGGGCGTGTAATTACAATTTTTTAAGCAATGCTTTGCAACATGTCTGACTGCTGTGCTCCAAGTACAGTATCTGTGAGGGGTTGCAGTGTTGTGGCACCAGCACCAATGCCTAAGGCACAATTTTTCAGCCCCTGTTTAACAGGGGCGTGTAATTACAATTTTTTAAAAAAATGCTTTGCAACAGGTGTGACTGCTGTGCTCCAAGTACAGTATCTGTGAGGGGTTGCAGTGTTGTGGCACCAGCACCAGTGCCTAAGGCACAATTTTTCAGCCCCTGTTGGGGCGTGTAATTACAATTTTTAGGCAATGCTTTGCAACAGGTCTCATTGCTGTGCTCAGAGTACAGTATCTGTGAGGGGTTGCAGTGTTGTGGCACCAGTACCAATGCCTAAGGCACAATTTTTCAGCCCCTGTTCAACAGGCGCATGCAATTACAAATCTTGATCTAATAACTCACAGCAGGGCCCATTCCTGCGCCCACCAAGAGTAACTGTGAGGGCTTACAGTCTTGTGGCAACACCGTCCACCACCACCACCACCACCAAAGGCCCACTTTTTCTGCCCTGTTCAACAGGTGCATGCAATTACAAATCTTGATCTAATAACTCACAGCAGGGCCCATTCCTGCGCCCACCAAGAGTAACTGTGAGGGCTTACAGTCTTGTGGCAACACCGTCCACCACCACCACCCCCACCACCACCAAAGGCCCAATTTTTCTGCCCTGTTCAACAGGTGCATGCAATTACAAATCTTGATCTAATAACTCACAGCAGGGCCCATTCCTGCGCCTACCAAGAGTAACTGTGAGGGCTTACAGTCTTGTGGCAACACCGTCCACCACCACTACCACCACCACCACCAAAGGCCCAATTTTTCTGCCCTGTTTAACAGGTGCATGCAATTACAAATCTTGATCTAATAACTCACAGCAGGGCCCATTCCTGCACCCACCAAGAGTAACTGTGAGGGCTTACAGTCTTGTGGCAACACCGTCCACCACCACCACCACCACCAAAGGCCCATTTTTTCTGCCCTGTTCAACAGGTGCATGCAATTACAAATCTTGATCTAATAACTCACAGCAGGGCCCATTCCTGCGCCCACCAAGAGTAACTGTGAGGGCTTACAGTCTTGTGGCAACACAGTCCACCACCACCACCACCACCACCACCACCACCAAAGGCCCAATTTTTCTGCCCTGTTCAACAGGTGCATGCAATTACAAATCTTGATCTAATAACTCACAGCAGGGCCCATTCCTGTGACCACCAAGAGTAACTGTGAGGGCTTACAGTCTTGTGGCAACACCGTATACCACCACCACCACCACCACCACCACCAAAGGCCCAATTTTTTCTGCCCTGTTCAACAGGTGCATGCAATTACAAATCTTGATCTAATAACTCACAGCAGGGCCCATTCCTGTGCCCACCAAGAGTAACTGTGAGGGCTTACAGTCTTGTGGCTACACCAACATCTAATGGGGCAAATTTCTGCAGAGTATATACGGCAGGCCCCTACTTTCAAACATCCAACTTACAAACGACTCCTACTTGCAAACGGAAGGATAAAACAGGAAGTGAGAGGAAATCTACCCCTAGGAAGGGAAATTCTATCCTGTTACATTTAATTTGGGAAAAAGGTATCTCCTCTCTACTGATGCTTTATCACCAATCCTTGTTTCAATTAAAACCCCACTTTTCCAAAAACATTTCTCATTGGGACGGAAAGTGAGGTGAAATGTTCTGAACAGATGTGCAAAGACAGCAAATATTACAGGGGTGATAACCCCTCCCTTTGTTCTCCAAAAAGCTTAAAAATAGATTTTTTTGGGATGGAGTTACACTTCATAATGTACCTGTTCAGATTCTACTTAAGAACAAACCTACAGTCCTTCTCTTGTTTGCACCGCCTATATACTGCTGTTCAGAGTATATAGGGTTGTAGGTATAGGGTTTTATTTTGGGTGCGGGGTCCCCCTTAATATCCATACAAGACCCAAAGGGGCTGGGGTGGGGGGGGGTTATGGGGTAGCCATGCCATTTTTCTCAAGGATTTTCAGCCATATGGCCAGGACAAGACATGACATTAAAGCCGCAAGTGGTTTTAAATGGCTTCTTTTTTTCCTTTACAAATGTCATTTTGTGCAGGGACAGTTCTAAACACGGGAAACACATGCCACTTCACAGGCATACTTTAGACACCCCCCAGGTACCATATTTAAAGGAATATTTCACTTTTTTTTTTTCACTTTATGCATCATTAAAATGACTGCTCCCGAAAAAACGTTAGTTTTTAAAAGTTCTTTTTGCATTGATATATGTCCCCTGGGGCAGGACCCGGGTCCCCAAACCTGTTTTATGACATTAAAATGCATATTGGCCATTGTAATTAGCAATTTTGATTTAGAACGTTCGCGTCCATTGTAACGAATAAGGGTTCGAAAATTTGCGCGAACTTTCGGTCCGTTTCGAAGGTTCTGGTGCGAACCGAACCCGGGGGTGTTCGGCTCATCCCTAGTATACAGTGAATATCTCCTAAACTGTGCAAGTTTAAGAGAAATTCACTGTACCTACAGGTAAGCCTTATGATAGGCTTACCTGTAGGCAAAAGTGTCTGTAAAGGGTTTACAACCACTTTAAAGGCACAGGGGTGCACTGGACCAGACTGGGTTTCGACACTGGGTGTTGCTGTTAGACAGGACAATTCAGTTTGTTGCAGGCTGGCTGGTAAGTTGAGCTGGGAATTTTTCTTTGTTGTTGTTTTACATGCGACGCCATGTGCTTCTTGCTGTTAAGGCCAGTTATAAGTTGGGGCAGTTGCCATTTGTTTTCACTGCAGCTTGTCAGCTTCCCGGACCCACTGTTGAACTGATGGGGCCTTGGCCCCGTATAGGGGGACTGGTGGTTCCCCCTTATCGGTGGCCCTGGCCATTGGTGGGGTCTCTCTTCTTTTACTATCACACTGCTACGTTTTTTTTTTCCTGACTGCACAGCAACATTGTTAATTATTAGGTATAAGAGTTCAGATACCTTGGCCGCACAGAAATTCTAAAGATAGTTTCATGTGACCACTATATGACTACAAGTGCGAAAATGGAAATAACCATACGAAATATGAATGTTTTGCAGAACTAAGCAGCATAATATTAGCGAGGAGGAACTGAATCCTTCAGTCTTTTAGTAGACAACTCACTGTGCTCTTGATAATAAGGTGAGTACGTGCACTTCATCCATGTTAGATCTTTTTTTTTTTTTTATGTATATTAGGATTAGATTAGTACCAACCAAAGTTTAAAATTATATGTACTGAAGCCTAAATTATTTATACATTCCTAGTGTATAGTAGTATCCTGTTTATATGACTATTACTTGGAAGTATGTGCATTTGTGGCTGTATATAAAAAAATTGTAAAAACACATAAAAAGTATCACAATTAGCCATTGTTTTCAGAGTAGTTTATAAAGACAACAGCCCTTTCCTTCACAATCTACTGTATATGTTAAGTACTAAACCAGTACTTTTGTACACTGAAGTGTGAATTGTGCCATTTGGATGGTTCCATTGTTTATAGTGTGTTCTGAACCGTTTTTGACTCACAAAAAGTGCTTGCTCTCAAAGTCTGACTTGCTAAAGCATTAGGTATTGCAAATTTAAGGGAAGGGAACATATATTCCCTTCAAATATCAAACCTTATGCAGGGAAATCTTAAATAAACAAAACCTATCTTTCATATAAATGGATATTTAAATTGAATAATTGAATTGAATGTCCACTTGACTTCCTTTTTTTCTGATTTCATCCTTCAGTAAAGCCCAGAATACCTGTCTATTTGGGAAAAGCAAATACAGATATTTATTTCTTTATTGTGTATAGAGGGGTGTAGGCTATTTATGTGTGAGGAAGATGGATAATTTAGTGCCGGTTCACACTTGTGCAATGTCAGACATCGCATGTGATTCACACTGCTAATTTAACCAGTTCCTAATGAAATTCACTGCTATAAGAAATTAAAACCAATCACTATCACCAGTGTCCCTGATCACTGCCACACCAATTGTAACAGTATTAAAAAAAAAAGAAAAAATTGTGAAAACTTTTATTTTTAAATAATTTTTCCAAAAAATTACAGAAAAATTACAACTTCAAAAAACTCACCATGTTTCTTATTAAATACCTTGAACTGTCTACTGTCTACCTTCAATTATCATTGAATTTTCACATAATTTTTCAGATTGAATGCATATGAGTACTATTCAGTGGAGATATTCAAAATAGATTTTTGATGTTGCCTTGGATACTAATATAATATACATAGGCTTTTTCTTGCACTGTTTCACTTTATACACACATTTCATGCACTTTATTATCCTTTTGCACTGTATTATCTTTATGCACATTGCACTTTTTACATATAGTGGTTTACATACACTTGTTTATATATATATATATATATATATATATATATATATATATATATATATATACATACATATTTAGAGGTGTGGTTTGTCTATAAGTGCACCCACCATATATGGTTTGACTTCCAGAACAGCGCCATTTTTTCCTCACTATGTGGGTTAATGGCCACCTTCAGGTGATCGGCACTGGCACACCCTAAACAGGAAGTTGCCTCCCTTTATAACCCCTCCCACTACTGGGAGTACCTCAGTTTTTTCGCCAGTGTCTAAGGTGTTGGTCATGAGTAAAGATGTGCTGTGCTGAGCTCCACTGGAGCAATCCTTGCTGGGGCAAGCTATGCAGCAGGATCCATTCAAAGTGTCTTTTTAAGCTGAATTGAATGGTACCCAGGTACCCCCAGGGTGCTATTACGGGTCCAGGAGTGCGGATCCCCCGTAAGGGGCCCCAGTTCCTAAAGGTTTTTAAACGGAGCCCACCGTGAAGGGTGAAGATTGGGTCTGTTGGTTTTACCACAGTATCCTTGCGGCGGGAAAGGTAAGTAAAGAATTCTAAGAATTCAAAATTTTCTTATGAATTGTCTCCTTTAAAAAGTAAATGCTGTTATGCCTAAAGTCACCACTGGGGCTCTATAGAGCATGTACCTTATCATGCTTTCCATGAATCATTCTGTGTCAGCAGAAGCTGCAGTTCCTCCGGCTAAGCAGTTCCAGGCTTCGGTAAGATGTTGGGAGGGGATTTTCTTCTAAACCCCCCCCCCCCACCCATGCAGAAACTCTCCCCCTCTCCCAAGATCGATCGACGGCTGCCGCTCTGTTCCTTCACCGCCTCTGATGGCGGTGTCAGGGATACCCTGTGGCAGGACAGGCGCACGGACGTGCGCGCATGCGCACACTTGTTCCCATGAGAACGGGCCGCACTGGGCAGCGGCGCGTGAACGCGTGCAGTGACACAAGACAGGCACGCGTGCACAGAAATGCGCAACAGGCGCGTGTGTGCGCGCGCTAACTCAACTTGGCACCAGTTCCCCTTTAAAAGGACAGCAGCTGCTCCAGTGCAGTGCTGTCTGATCTGCAGCTTTACCTGAGTCTGATCCTGTACCTGCTGTTGTTATCTGATCCTGCTACGTTTGACTACTGCTGCCTTCTCCTCTCCTGACCCGGCCTGCCTTGACCCTGCTATTTCTGAACCTGCTGATTTTCTGTTGCCAAACCTCTGCCTGCCTACTGACCACTCTCTGCCTGCTGTTACTACCTGATTACCTGTGTTTGACTCGGCTTGTCTCACCTGCTTCAGTCTAGTCCTGATCCAGTCTCTGCCTAGATCCAGGGGTCGCTGACCTACACCTGTTACCACTGCTGCTACTGCCTCTCGAGTCCAGTTCGTCCAGTGGATCCTCTATACTCACCTGTATCAGCTACCACGGATCATACAGGCACTCCTACCTCGCTGCGCTCCTGTACCACTGTTGCAACCCCAGTGGTCCTCGAGCCAGGGCTGTAAGAGAGGTCTCCTTCTACAGCTGGGCTCTGATACCAGGTACGTTACAGGCAGTTTGCATCTGCCCTCCTCCTCGCCTCCAACCCCACACACGCTGATCCCATCGGATCGGAAGCACGCGCTCGTGCGGGAAATTTTTCTTTTTTGAAAAGAGGGGGGCGTGATGGGAAGACAGAGGGGGCGTGGCTTGGCGTAAGCGTGTGGCAATGCCATGCCTGGGAGTGCATTGTAAAGGCTCCACTTGGCAGACTGCAGCTGACAGAGGGACACTAGAGCAGAAGGGGCCATGTAAGTGGTGACACAATAATTCCTTTGGCATTCACTAAGCACCAGGCTGAGCGTTAATAGCAGCGGCAGTTGCTGGATTATTGCTCAAGCAGTGAGTGCAATTTCTTCTGGTAGTACCTCTGCATTTGGCATCGGGCTATGGTCAGAAGGGGAGGTTGAAACACCCCCAAAAAAAGAAGACCCTCAGGGGTCCATGGAGAGGCTGATGACTCCTCTTCTGAGGATGCAGGGGGATGGTCCTATGCTTGAAAGAAAGACTTATTTTTCTCTGGATCCTTAGGATCGTTTGATCTGAGAAAACGAGGAGACGTGAACTCTTGGAACTCCAGCTTGTACCCTGGAGCTATTGATGAAGTCCCCCATCTATCTCAACACTCTTTCTGCCAGACCCTTGAGAACTGCAGAAGTATTCCCCCCACTCAAGCGGGATTGTGATTTTTATAACAGCTTACCTGTAAAATCCTTTTCTTTAAAGTACATCACGGGACACAGAGGTCCCTCCCCTCTTTCTGGTATACACGTGTATTGCTTTGCTACAAAAACGGAGGTACTCCCAGTAGTGGAAGGGGTTATATAGGGAGGCAACTTCCTGATTAGGGTGTGCCAGTGTCCATCACCTGAAGGTGGCCTATAACCCACATAGTAATTACTATGGCACTGTGTCCCGTGATGTACTTCAAAGATTGTATATTACAGGTAAGCTGTTATAAAAATCCTATTTTTTGAATCATTCACTTATTCACTGGGTGATGTTCATAGTATATGCTAATTAGACATGTGCACAACAAAAAAAATTGTTTATTTTCGTTTCGTTTTTTTCGTTTCCGAAAAAAAATCTTTTTTTTTCGTTTCGTTTTTTTTTTCGTTTCCGTTGATTTGTAACGATTCGTACATTCGTAAGTCGTCGGTGTTCAGATTCGTAACGATTCGTACATTCGTAAGTCGTCGGTGTTCAGATTCGTAACGATTCGTACATTCGTAAGTCGTCGGTGTTCGTATTCGTAACGATTCGTACATTCGTAAGAGTTATTTTTTCGTTGATTCGTTTTTTCGTTAGTTTAATTTTCGGACGCATTCGTATTTATTCGTACATTCGTAACATTCGTAGATTCGTAATCAGAGCATAATTCATAATTTTATGTAATGTGTATGCTATTATTACATTTTAATAATTTACGAATCGAAAAAAAAAGTTACGAATCGAAAAAAAAGTTACGAATGTACGAATTTTTTTGTTCAATAGAGACACGGAAAATTACAAATCGAAGAAAAAAAAAAAAAAGTTACGAATAGAAAAAAAAAGTTACGAATCGAAAAAAAAGTTACGAATGTACGAATTTTTTTGTTCAATCCATTCGAAGCACGTTTAGCAGCACCATTGTAAGGGACACGGAAAATTACCAATTCAACAAAAAAAAAAAGTTACGAATGTACGAATTTTTTCTTTCGGATTTTCTTCATTAGTACATTCGTTGTTTCTAATTATTTTTTTTTCGGATTTTCGTTGTTTTTCGGATTCGTTCGATTCAAATGATTCGTTAATCGGATTCGTACGATTCGAACGATTCGTTAATTCGTACGAAAATGAACTAACGAAAATAACGAAAAAAAACTAAAAACGAAACTAATTGCACATGTCTAATGCTAATTACTTTTAGCGCCACTATTTACTGCATTGGTATCATGGTATCATGTTTTTATCATTTGATTTATTTATTTTAAGTGGCAGCTTGATTGGGTTATTAATTAATACATTTTACATTTCAATGTGGCGCAGTGGTGGGACCTATAGTGTAGGTGGGCGTGGTACTTAACCCTGGTTAAAAAAAATTGTTAATTAAAGTTATTCCTAGAAAAGGAGGTAAGGGAAAATCTTCTAATAGGTACATCTATTTTGGGAGTAACTGTCTAATGACAAATTCCCTCACTTTAGATTTCCTCTAAATTTATTTTGCATCTTTTGGGACAGGAAGTAAAGAGAAATATCCCCAATTGTGCATAGAGAGAAAAAAATTACTTGAAAGGGGATTTAACCCTTCTATACTCTGTTCAAAAAAAAAAAAAAAGTTTTTGGCTATGCGCACACTTTTACCGATTCAGCCCCGGAAGATTTTACCCCCTTCCTGGTCAGAGCGCTTGGCACTGCGTCGCCTTAAACTGACAATTGCGCAGTCATGCGACGTTGCACCTAAACAAAATTGACGTCCTTTTTTTCCCACAAATAGAGCTTTCTTTTTGTGGTATTTGATCACCTCTGCGTGTTTTATTTTTTGCGCTATAAACAAAAAAAGAGCGTCAATTTTGAAAAAAACACATTATTTATTACAATTGTGGGAAAAGATAACACCTAAAAAAAACTCACAATGCCTCTTACTAAATACCTTGAACTGTCTACTTTCCATAAAGGGGTAATTTGGGGTATTTGTTCTGTCCTGGCTTGTTAGTGTCTCGAGAAATGAGATATACAGAGAGCAAGGTTCCCCCTTGTGGGATTTTAAATGCCCTGACACCAAAAAACTGTATAAATGATAAATATAAAAATAAATATTTATTGTAATGTAGACAGTTTGCAATTTTGACTCAAAAATAGATAACAAACAATGAAGGATTGATAAGAGAAACGTGGCTGATACAATTACACATCAATATGGTACACTGTTAGATGCTGTAGGGGGTCAGAAGACACCACATGGAGTGCAGAAGGGTGTATCAATGGATCAAAGCATTCAAGCGATAAATGCAAATAGATCAAATTTAAACAAAAACAACATAACAAGATGTAAACAGTTTAGCTTTTGTCTATTATAGTGCCAAGCCAAATGCAAACTTACATGTTAATGATAGAGAATTGCATATTAGCCACATAAAGTATACAGGTTTAAAAACAGCCAAATCCAGCCAGGTGTAACCCATGCGCCAAAACCACTCACCACCACCGGGCCCAACAGAAGGACACCCAGGGATGACCAGACAGCAGGAGGAGCCCAACAGAGCTGATGTGCAGCAAACAGCCACCCACAAAAAAGCAACTTATGCCCTGTACACACCAGCGGATTTTCCATCGGAAAAAACTTGGATGTTTTTTCCGACGGAATTCCACTCAAGCTTGCCTTGCATACACACGGTCACACAAATGTTCTCTGAACTTTCGACCGTCAAGAACGCGGTGACGTACAACACTATGATGAGCCGAGAAAGTGAAGTTCAATGCTTCCGAGCATGCGTCGAATTGTTTCCGAGCATGCGTAGGAATTTTGCGCATCAGAATTTGTACAGACAATCACATTTTCGGATAGGAACTTTTCCCGACCGAAAAATAGAGAACATGATCTCAATCTTTTGCTGGCTGTAATTCCGCCAGCAAAAGACCGATGTAGCATACACATGGTCGCATTTTCCGACAAAAAGCTTTGAAGTTTTGCTTGCAGAATTTCTGATCTTGTGTACGCGGCATAAGAGCAAAAAAGGACATCACATTATAACTTACCAAGAAAAATCATGGATTAAAGCATCCCCAGGATAGTGGTAGAGACCACCCTAGCATGCGGAGGTGACAGAGCAATCCCAGCTGAGCACCTTAAATACCCCTTAGGGGTGACGGATGTGGTGTCACAACGCTCCACGGCGCATATCGCCATGCTGGGCTGGCGTGCATTCCACTGCTGGCCCCCAGGCAGGCGGCGCACAGTGTGACCCCGTCACTGAGGGCGGACCCGCGCCACGTACCCGCCGATGTACAAATTGGTCAGAGCCAGGGCAATTCGGCCAGAACATCACCAAGGGTTGCTAAGAAACCCAGGGGGGGGAAAGGCCACTGTCCGGCAGAAAGCTCGCCCGAGATTACACCTGCCACCCTCTGCAATTGCATGGTAGGCCTGGGTGTGCCAGGTGGGAGCCTAAAAAGAGCAGAGGGATTGGAGCGGTGGCGGAACAAGTGAACCCCGGATAGAGGAGGCTGGAACAAACCATGTTTAAGACACAAACTCTTGAATTGCAGCAAACGTGCAACCTGCACTTGGAATGCAGCACATAGGAAAAACAATGCATAAATATACAGTAATCAATTATGCAAACATATGTGGATGGGCAATACAGACATTTGGTAAAGACAAAAAGAAAAAGGAAAAAAAAAAACAAGAGATAAAGAGAAATAAGTATAAGGATGGAGAGACATGTTTATAAGGTGTTCCTATTTGCTATGGGGTAGATGCAGATCTACGCTCATAGTCCACATGATGTTACTATAGCCATCAGATTTCTACATTCCAATAAAATAGATAACCACCCCATATCTCATCTTTCCCAGCCCCCTGAGGTAAAGCCCTCCAAGAAGGGTTTAAAATTTGTGGCCTCATTCACCCCTGCAGGTGATGTAGCTCCAAGGCGGTGAATCAATCTTAGTTCAACTTGGAGTAATTAATAATTATTAATTATTCCCATCCCCCCCCCCAGAGGGGGGGTGTACTCTATCCAGTATAAGAACCTGAATACGAGGGAATTTTTCATTCTGAGCGTCTGACATGCCTCCCCCATGGTAGATCTTGGTTGCATGATTTCATGCTTAGAATGTGTCTGTAGGCGCGCTTCCAAAACTCCTGTATGGTTTTACCCACATAAAAGCAGCTACACTCATAGGTAAGGAGATAGATAACACCCTGCTTTTGCAATTGGCGTAATGAGGATGTTTGAAAATAGTACCGTTTGGTAGAAATACTTGTTTGGCTGTTTGCATAAAGTGATAATAATTACAGCCCTCACACCAAAAGGTGGGGGGGTATTTACATGGATCTTTTCTACCGCCAACTGTAAATTCACTGTGGACCAATTGGTCCTTTATCGATTTGGCCCTTCTATATGTAATAGAAGGTTGGTCTCAAACATGTGGACCAATGTCTGGGTCCATACTTAAGAGGTGCCAATATTTTTCCATTATTCTCCTTACCTGCAAGTGTTGGCCACAATAGTGGGTTATGATGCGTGTGGTTGTGTTATCCTTAGGTTTCTTAGAGGTGTATAGTAAGGACTGTCTGTTTGGGATGGTGGTGCGTCTAAAGGCCTTCTTGAGGCAAGTTTTGGAGTAACCTCTGGCTCGAAGTCTGTCACGTAAAGCATTGGCCTCCATTTTAAAGGTAATGTCGCTAGAGCAGTTCCTGTGAATCCGCAGGTACTGGCTAAATAGGGGATGTAGTCGATTAAAGGTCTCGGGTGAAAACTAGGGAAATGTAGAATGGTGTTACCAGCTGTTGGTTTGCAGAAAAGAGTGCCATCCAAATCCTTGGAAATAACGATATCCAGGAAAGATAGGGATGTAGGATCTGAATTTAATGTGAATGTCAAATTGAATTTGTTGGAGTTCATGGCCTGCAGACAGTGGTGGAGTCACTCCACCGGGCCATCCCACACGACAAAGATATCATCGATATGCCTATGCCATAAATGAATATATAAATATGTATATTATATCGGACGATAAAAACCCTTGTTCCCACTCCCACAGGTTGGCATAGGACAGGGCACAGCAAGTCCCCATTGCCACCCCCTGTACCTGGAGGAAGTGGGAGCGCTGAAATGAAAAACATTATGAGTGAGTATAAACTCTAGCCATATTCATTTATGGCATAGGTATATCGAAGATATCTTTGTCGTGTGGGATGGCCCGGTGGAGTGCCTCCACCGCTGTCTGCAGGCCATGAACTCAATGGATTCAATTTGACATTCACATTAAATTCAGATCCTACATCCCTACCTTTCCTGGATATCGTTATTTCCAAGGATTTGGATGGAAGTACTCTTTTCCGCAAACCAACAGCGGGTAACACCATTCTACATTCCTCTAGTTTTCACCCGAGACCTTTAATCAACTACATCCCCTATAGTCAGTACCTGCGGATTCGTAGGAACTGCTCTGGCGACATTATCTTTAAAATGGAAGCCAATTCTTTACGTGACAGACTTTGAGCCAGAGGTTACTTCAAAACTTGCCTCAAGAAGGCCTTTAGACGCACGTCCTTACTATACACCTCTAAGAAACCTAAGGATAACACAACCACACGCATCATAACCTGCTATTGTGGCCAACACTCGCAGGTAAGGAGAATTATGGCAAAATATTGGCACCTCTTAAGTATGGACCCAGACATTTTTCCACATGTTTCAGACCAACCTTCTATCAAATATAGGAGGGCCAAATCGATAAAGGACCAATTGGTCCACAGTGAATTTGCATTTGACGGTAGAAAAGATCCATGTAAATACCCCACCACCTTTCGGTGCGAGGGCTGTAATTATTATCAATTTATGCAAACAGCCAAACAAGTATTTCTACCAAATGGTACTATTTTCAAACATCCTCATTACGCCAACTGCAAAACGCAGGGAGTTGTCTATCTTCTTACCTGTGAGTGTAACTGCTTTTATGTGGGTAAAACCATACAGGAGTTTTGGAAGTGCGCCTACAGACACATTCTAAGCATGAAATCATGCAACCCAGATCTACCATGGGGGAGGCATGTCAGAGACGCACATAATGAAAAATTCCCTCGTATTCAGTTTCTTATACTGGATAGAGTACACCCCCCTCTAGGGGGGGTGATTGGGATAAAAAATTACTCCAAATTGAACTAAGATGGATTTACCGCCTTGGAGCTACATCACCTCCAGGGATGACTGAGGCCACTAATTTTAAACCTTTCTCGGAGGGCTTTACCTCAGGGGGCTGGGAAAGATATGGGGTAACTATTTTATTGGAATGTAGAAATCTGATGACTATAGTAACATCATGTGGACTATGGGAGTAGTTATGCATCTACCCCATAGCAAATGGGAACACCTTATAAACATGTCTCTCCATCCTTATACTTATTTTAAATCTCTTGGTTTGTTTTTACTTTTTCTTTTTGTGTTTACCAAATGTCTGTATTGCCCATCCATATTTGTTTGCATATTTGATTACTGTATTTTTATGCATTGTTTTTCCTATGTGCTGCATTCCAAGTGTGGGTTGCCCGTGTCCTACAATTCCCAAGAGTTTGTGTCTTAAACCTGGTTTATTCCAGCCTCCTCCATCTGGGGTTCACTCGTTCCGCCACCGCTCCGATCCCTCTGCTCTTTTTAGGCTCCCACCTGGCGCACCCAGGCCGTCCATGCAATTGCAGAGGGTGGCGGGTGTCATCTCGGGCAAGCTTTCTGCTGGACAGTGGCCTTTCCTCCCCTGGGTTGCTTAGCAACCCTTGGTGATGTTCTGGCCACACTGCCCTGGCTCCGTCCATTTTTACGTCGGCGGGTACATAACGCGGGTCACGGGTCCGTCCTCAGTGACGAGGTCTCGCCGCGTGCCCAGGGGCCAGCAGTGGAATGCATGCCAGCCCAGCGCTATGCGCCGTGGGCTATTGTGACGTCATGTCCATCACCCCTAAGGGGTATTTAAGGTGCTCAGCTGGGCTTGCTTGGGCACCTCCACATGCTATTCAGCAGGGTGGTCTCTACCACTATCCAGCGGATGCTTCAATCCATGATTTTTCTTGGTAAGTTATAATGTGATGTCCTTTTTTGCTCTTAGTTGCTTTTTTTCTGGGTGGCTGATATATTTGCGTTGCATAGGACCATACACATCCAGTAGGCAGGTCAATTACCTTTTTGACCTTAGAGCCTATACAGCATTATTTTTATGGCTGTATTCACATTATATCTTCCCCCTTACTTGCTATGTCAATCATGTTTTTCTCTATATGTATCCCCACCTTAGCTACTTGGTGACTAGGTCGTTTACCCGCCCAGACCATTATTAAACCTTTTTTCCCCTGCTATTTATCTGTGATTGTTGTAAGCAGCATTTTTGCTGTGATTTACAGCTTAAGTGTGGTTTCATATTACTTATTTACATACTCGTTTTTCTTGCTCAGCAGTCACACCACTCAGAAACTAAGGACCTTTTTGCTGCACATCAGCTCTGTTGGGCTCCTCCCGCTGTCTGATCTCGCTGGGTGTCCTTCTGTTGAGACCCGGTGGTGGTGAGTGGTTTTGGCACATGGGTTACCACTGGCTGGATTTGGCTGTTTTTAAACCTGTATATTATATGTGGCTAATATGCGATTCTCTATCATTAACATGTAAGTTTGCCTTTGGCTTGGCACTATAATAGACAAAAGCTACACTGTTTACATCTTGTTATGTTGTATTTGTCTACATTTTATCTATTTGCATTTATAGCATGAATGCTTTGATCCATTGATACACCTCTGAGGAAGGAAGTCATTTCTTTTGTTTTTAAATTATTTTTATTAAATTATTGTGAACATACATACAAGTTCTTCCATATCATTTCCAATACATGAATATAAAACATTCAAATAAAATGTATACACAATTACAAATACGAAAACAATAACAGAAAAGAAAAAAAAAATCTATCCCTCTCCATTGGCCAAATTTCTGAAAAAATTATAGTCAAAGCATTTTCTTATACTTTCCCTTTTCCTCTCTCCATATCTCCTTGTTTCCTGTTAAGTGTGGAGGCGAGGTTACTGCGCCCTTAGCTCCCCATCCCCTCTCTGCAACCCCCCCCCCCCCCCAGAGAAAAAATAAATGTTTTAAATATAACCCCTCCTCATTTCCCCTCTTCACTTCCCTCCTCTCCGCCCTCCCCCCTTCCTCTTTAAATTTATAATGTGTTTTTATATACAACCCTCCCCCCCCCCACATCATCATTTCCTCCCCTTGTAGTGCCTACCCCCCATCCTCACTTTACTCTATATTGTTTATTTACTAAACACACTCCCCCACTCCTATATTTTCAAATAAGTAATATCTCTTTTATGTATATGTATATACACGCACACGTGCACACCCACTGGTGAATCTGTGATCCTCCCTTACCCCTTTCTTTATTTATGAGGTGGAGAGAATCTTATCTCAGCCACCACTATATATCCCTAGTAATGTTCCTCTTCATGAGGAGCATAGAGAAGGGGAGAAGAAAAAAAAAAAAAGAAAAAGAGAAAAAAAAGGGAGGATAAAAAAAAATTTGAAAATTGAAATATATATATATATAAAAAAAAGGGGGGGGGGAGGGAAAGAAGAAAAAAAAAAAGGGAAGGGAGGAGGAACAGAAGTGGGAAGGGAAGGGACCGGGCACAGGACCCTAACCTCCACCCTCAATTCCCATATAACTCCTGTAAACCTGAGATTGTTTAAATTCCGACCATCCTTTCCAAATACTAGCAAATCTTGCTTCAGAGTCATTTTGCAAGTGGATTACTTCCTCCATAAGCCTAGTCTTATCTACCTCCCTAAGCCACTCCTTTATTGTCGGGGCCTTCTTAGACCCCCAATGTTTGGGGATCAGTGCCTTTGCCGCATTCAGCAAAAAAGGAGTAATTGCTGTTCTATATTTCTTCCTTGTGGAATTTATCGCATGAAACAGACATTGCCACGGATCCAGCCCAATTTCATTTTTACTAATTTTTTGGGTTAAATCTATTATTTCCATCCAATATGGTTGAATCAAATGGCACTGCCATCATATGTGAGCATGTGTCCCGACCTCCCCACATTCCCTCCAACATAAAGGAGAAATGTGAGGGTTCATTTTATGTATTTTTAATGGCACGTAGTACCATTTGACCAAAAGTTTATAGTTCATTTCTTTTATCCGCATGTCCTTTGAGGTGGAGTGGACATAGTCTAAAACCTTGTTTTTCATTTCTTCGGGTAGTGCCTGATTCAATTCCATTTCCCAACTCCCGAAAGGGCATGCGGCTCCATCCTCCATAGGGAATATCAATCTCCTATATATATTTGAGACCCCCTGTCTATTTTTTCCCCCTTGATCAATTAATTTTTCCCACGAGTTTAACCTAGAAGCATCGCGGAGAGGTTTTGGAAGAAAGTCCACAAAATGTTGGAGCTGTCTATATCTCCACACATCCCATGGAGTTGTACCATACCTCTCTCGCAGTTCCGTTAATGAGCACAAAGCATTCCCCTTCAAGACATCCTTAAGCCTCAGCTGGTCTGATAGAGTCCATTTTAGATATTGGTTATTATCTTTCCCTGGCGGGAAAAAGTTATTCCCGGTCAGGGGGGTCAGGGGACTATTATACTGCCATGAAATGCTATTAAGTAATTTATCCCATACTCTAAATGTTTCCATAGTGATTGGTGCTATTTCTCCCGAGAGCCCCCTGTATTGCTTTGGAATCCAAATAATCTGACCCAGGGCAACTTTACTCACACTTTCTTCTAAGGACACCCACTTTTTGTACGGTGAGCCATGGACCCAGTCCACGATCCTCCGTAACACAGCCGCCTCATGATATTTTCCCAGGTCTGGAAGGAACACTCCCCCCTTCTCTCTTGGTCTACTCATTGTTTTATAAGCGATATGGTTGGCTCGGTTATTCCATATAAATTTCAACAAAATCAATCTAAGAGTTTTGAAATATGCTCCAGGGATATTAATCGGCAGGCTTTGGAAGACATATAGGGCTTTTGGAAGAATCATCATTTTAATCACATTTATCCTACCAAACCATGATAATCTATGTGCAGGATACCCTTTCAGATCTTGTTTGATTTTATTCAATAGGGGAACATAATTATCTTGATATAGATCTATCATTGATACTGCCAGGTATATTCCCAGATATCTCAATCCCTTCTGTTTCCACACAAAGGGAAAAAGAGCTCTGAGAAGCCTACCCTCAGTTGGGGAAACAGAGATATTTAATATCTCCATTTTCTCCATGTTGATCCTTAAATTCGAGACAGCCCCATAGCTACTTAATTCTCCCAAGATCTTTGGGAGTGTTTGTAAGGGATATGCTATATAGAACATAATATCATCCGCAAAAGCGGATATCTTATATTCTTGTCCTGCAGTTTCTATCCCTCTAATCTCTTGGTTGGTTCTTATGGAAGCTAAAAAGGGTTCCAGAGAGAACACAAATAGTAAGGGGGAGAGTGGACACCCCTGACATGTACCATTATATTGCCTGAAGGGCTCCGATACAGTGCCATTCACCAGGATTTGGGCTGTGGGTTTAGAGTACAAGGCCTCAATCCACCTCAGCATACGTGGTCCTATGCCAAATGTCTGCAATGTCCCCAGCATGAAGTCCCAATCTAGTCTATCAAAGGCCTTTTCGGCATCGATTGATAGAAAAAGGACGGGCTTCTTGATTTTCTTTGCTACATGCATCAATAAAATAGTTTTTAAGATGTTATCCCTTGTTTCTCTCCCAGGGACAAACCCTGCTTGGTCCTTACCTATGTATTCTGGCATAAGTAGCTTCAGTCTCTCGGCCAATATCCTCGCATAGATTTTCATGTCTTCATTAATAAGGGATATTGGCCTAAAGCTGGAGCAAAGTGTTGGATCCTTCCCTTCTTTTGCCAAAAGTGTAATATAGGCCCCCAAAGCTTCTTCACGCATCTTTAAACCCTCCCCAATAGCATTCATATAGGAATGAAAAAAAGGAATCAAGATTCCCATAAACTTTTTATAATATAACGATGTGTACCCATCTGGGCCCGGGCTTTTCCCAGCCTTGCTTTTTTGGATTGCCTGCTCTATTTCTTCCTTAGAAATTTCCCTATCTAACCCATTTGAGTCCTCCTCTAATAAGACAGGTAACTTTATATTACGTAAATATTATTCTATTTTGTTTTTTCTATTTAGGACCTCATCTGGGTTTTGAGATTCATTTACTCTATAGAGTGATTGATAATATTCCAAAAAAATCCTGCTAATATCCCTGGTGGAATGTTTCATGTCTCCTTTTTTATCTTTCATTTTCTGAATAAAATTCAGATTTCTTCTGGGTTTAATCACCTCTGCCAAAAATCTCCCTGGTCTGTTACCATGTTCATATTGCCTTTTAGCTGTTCTAATGAACATTCTTTTAGTATCTTGCTCCATTAAATCCCTCAGGGCTTCCCGCTTTCTTGTTAACTCAATCATTACCCTATTGTCCCTTACCCTTTTATGTGTCTGTTCCAACTCTTGGATCTCTTGTAAGAGGGAATTTTTCTGTACAGTCCAAATTTTTTTCCTCTTAGCCCCCTCTGCAATTAGTCTTCCTCTCATAAAAACTTTGAGTCTCCCACAGTAAAGTTGGTGCAATATTCTCTATATTATTCTCCTTAAAAAACAGGTTCAGGTCCATCTCCAAATTTTCCATTACAGTATGGTCATGTAAGAGTGATTCATCCACCCTCCAGGATCTTTGCCTAACCGGTATATCCTTCATATCAGTGGCGTACTAAGGGGGGGCGGGCCGCACCGGGTGCCACACACTGGCGGGGGTGTCAGGCCGGCGCCCCCCTCCGCGATTGAAGCAGAGACATCGCAGGGGGGTGTTCGCCGCTCTGTCTCGGCTGTCTCAAACAGCCGAGCAGAGTGAAGCCACCGGCGCGGCCCAGAGGCGTACTAAGTGGGCGGCCGGGGGGTGTCTGTCTGCCTGTGCGATCCCGGATGTCACACAGGCAGAGCCGAGCAGCCGCCTCCCCTCCTCTCTGTTTATGTGTAAACAGGAGGAGGGGATCTGCTGAGCACGTGCCGCCACGCTGATCTGAGGTACTGAATGGGGGGGTCTGCACTGAACGGGGGCTAGACTAGACTAAAGAAGGGGGGTTGCACTGAAGAGGGGGGCTGCACAGAAGAGGGGGGCTAGACTGAAGAGAGGGGGCTACACTGAAGAGGGGGTCTGCACCGAACAGGGGCTACACTGAAGAGGGGGTCTGCACTGAACGGGGGCTACACTGAAGAGGGGGTCTGCACTGAACGGGGGCTACACTGAAGAGGGGGTCTGCACTGAACGGGGGCTACACTGAAGGGGGGTCTGCACTGAACGGGGGCTACACCGAAGAGGGGGGTCTGCACTGAACGGGGGCTACACTGAAGGGGGGTCTGCACTGAAGGATGGGTCTGTGTAACATGCAGGGGGTCCAGAGCTGCAGGGTGTTGTGTAATGTAAAGGGGTCCAGAGCTGCAGGGTGTTGTGTAATGTAAAGGGGTCCAGAGGATCAGGGTGTTGTGTAATGTAAAGGGGTCCAGAGGATCAGGGTGTTGTGTAATGTAAAGGGGCCCAGAGCTGCAGGGTGTTGTGTAATGTAAAGGGGCCCAGAGCTGCAGGGTGTTGTGTAATGTAAAGGGGTCCAGAGGATCAGGGTGTTGTGTAATGTAAAGGGGCCCAGAGGTTCAGGGTGCTGTGTAATGTAAAGGGGCCCAGAGGTTCAGGGTGCTGTGTAATGTAAAGGGGTCCAGAGGTTCAGGGTGCTGTGTAATGTAAAGGGGTCCAGAAGGGCAGGGTGCTGTGTAATGTAAAGGGGTCCAGAGGATCAGGGTGCTGTGTAATGTAAAGGAGCCCAGAGGTTCAGGGTGCTGTGTAATGTAAAGGGGTCCAGAGGTTCAGGGTGCTGTGTAATGTAAAGGGGTCCAGAAGGGCAGGGTGCTGTGTAATGTAAAGGGGTCCAGAGGATCAGGGTGCTGTGTAATGTAAAGGAGCCCAGAGGTTCAGGGTGCTGTGTAATTTAAAGGGGTCCAGAGGTTCAGGGTGCTGTGTAATGTAAAGGTGTCCAGAAGGGCAGGGTGCTGTGTAATGTAAAGGGGTCCAGAGGTTCAGGGTGCTGATTAATGTAAAGGGGTCCAGAAGGGCAGGGTGCTGTGTAATGTAAAGGGGTACAGTGGCTGTGTAATGTAAATGGGTCCAGAGGTCCAGGGTGCTGTTTAATGTAAAGGGGTCCAGAGGGTCAGGGTGCTGTTTAATGTAAAGGGGTCCAGAGGGTCAGGGTGCTATGTAATGTAAAGGGGTCCAGAGATGCAGGGTGCTGTGTAACATAAAGGGGTCCAGAGGTGCAGTTGTGGAGAGGGGGTACACAGTAGTGACAAAGAGATATTGAAGGATGCAGGGGGCACAGTGGGGTATTTTTACATTTTAATGGGGGGTGCCAGATATAGGATCCGCCCCGGGTGCCAAATGCTCTAGGTACGCCCCTGCTTCATATTCAAGCTTACTATAACCGGAGCATGATCCGAGAGGGTGATTGACTTCACCTCCCACTTTTTTTTTTTTTGTTTACAAACTATTTTATTGAGTGCAAAGGGTGGTACAAAAAGAGTACAAAAATATGTTGAAACTTGACAATAATCATATGTTTTACATATGTAACACTGTAAGGTACAAATAATTAGGTACTTCACCTCCACTTTTAATAGGCCCTCTAAAAGCTGATGGTCTAGGAGGACATAATCAATTCTTGAATAGGATGAATGTACTTGAGAATAATAAGTGAAGTCCCTCCCCTTGGGGTGCATAATTCTCCACACCTCCACTAATTGCTGCTGATATAGTTTTTGCTTGACAGCTTTGAGGTTTTTCCCTTCTGAACGTAGGGAAATAGGTTGAGTATCAAGAGTTGGATCAAACACAAAATTAAAGTCTCCCGCCATGATAACTTTCCCCTCCTTAAAGTTTTCTAATTTGCTCAATATCTTTCTCAAAAAGACACAAGGATGGCTATTTGGGCAGTAAATATTAACCAATGTATACTCATAGTTAAACAGGGAACCTTTAATAAACAGGTATCTTCCTTCAGAGTCAGACTCCATCGCTTTAAGTATAAATGGTGTACTCCTATCAAAACCAATTGCTATTCCTTTAGATCTTTTGTTGGGAGAGTATCCATGGAACCAAACTGGGAAACCTTTTGAGCTCAAACCGACTCTAGAGGACCATTTAAGATGAGTTTCTTGCAAAAAGACAATATTTGATGACCAACTCTTCAATTCCTGCATTATTTGGTGCCTTTTATTGGGACTATTTAAACCTCTCACATTGTAAGTAACTAATTTTAAAGACATTCTCTCTCAAATGTGTGAGGCATAAGCTGAAAGAGGCATTTGGCCATAGGAGAAAGATATATTCCTTTCCCTTCCTTTAGGATGATCCATTTAACTAACAAAAAAATTAACACATACCGACAACACAGCCCTACCCCACCTATTTTACCCCATTCAGACTTTTTTATACCAATCCCCCCCCCCCTCCTCCCCCTCCCCCCCCCTGCACTGAATCTCAATGATATGCCCCCTCAGACTGTTGCTCAAATTATGTGCGCCCAGTCCGACAGGGTCTTCCCTGAGGGGTTTTATATGCCTGCGTGAACCCCAGGCCTCATTCCCCTTTCGAGAATGGTTCTGAGGGTGCAGGCAGGCATCGCCAAAACCCAGTGTACCCCCTGAGTGATTCACACACCCTTGCCGGTCCACCTCCAAAGTCATTTCTGAAACGCATTGGGTGTGGAGTCTGCACTCCATGTGGTGTCTTCTGACCCTCTTCAGCATCTAACAAAGTGTATCATTTTGATGTGTAATTGTATCAGCCACGTTTCCCCTTATGGATCCTTCATTGTTTGTTATCTATTTTTGAGTCAAAATTGCAAACTGTATATACTACAATAAATATTTATTTTTATATTTACCATTTATACAATTTTTTGTCCTTATATCAATATCAGGGCCTTTAAAATCCCACAAGGTGCCCACACTCATACATCCCGACCAAACGGGTTTCACCAAAAACAGGCAAAATTCATATGCTACCCATTTAGAATAGTTAACATTATCCATATGGCAGAGATCCAGGAGAGGCCTTCTCTGCTTCTGACACTAGATGCAGAGAAGGCCTTTGACCATATACATTGGCTTTATCTGGCTAGGGTACTTGACTCATTTGGATTTGTTGGGAATATCCTCACAGCCATTATGGCTTTATATTCCAAACCTTCGGCCAGAGTGTATTTATCCAATGTTTTATCCTCTCCATTTACCATATCAAACGGAACTAGGCAAGGATGTCCGCTTTCTCCCTTAATATTTAATCTATTATGGAACCCATGGCTATTTACATTAGAAACCACCCAGATATTAAAGGCTTCCCAGCAGGAGACACTGTTAATACTATCAGCTTATTCGCTGATGACATTATCATGATTATGACTGAAGTGGACTCTTCCCTGGCTGCGGCACATGAAACCTTAGACATGTTCAGTCGTATATCGTATATAGTATTACAAGGTAAACAAAAGCAAATCCCATATATTAGGTCTAGGAATTGACGCATGGAGCTCTAAAGGAATACAATACCTCGGCATAATGTTGACAGCATCCATAGAATTGATTGACTCAAACTATATACCATTTCTTCATAAACTGAACTCTAAATTAGATGTCATATCTAAGGCTTAATTCACACTAATGCGTTTTTTGATGCATTTTGCAGAAATGCAGGGAAATTTTTTAACATGGGTTCCTATGGAACATGTTCACATCAATGTATTTTTGTGCTTCTGCGTTTTTGGAAAGGGTCGGGGACTTTTTTCATGCAAAATGCAGCGTTTTGCATGTAATAGAAGTCAATGGACCCGCATCCAAAATGCAAGTACCACGTTTTTACCACGATTTTGCAGCGATTTGCTTTTTGCGTTTTTTTTTTCATTTTTTTTACACTGTATATAGCTGGTTGCTAAGCAACCACAGTGTAAAAAAAAACGCAAAACGTGGCTAAATCGTGGAAAAACGTGGCAAGCACCGCAAAAAGCACTACAAAAACGCTCAAAAGCAACATGCATATATGTGAATCGAGCCTAAGTCAAAACTCACTTGGTCTGGAAGACTAGCTGCTTTTAAAATGACTTTATTACCCCAATTTTTTTACCTATTCCGAACCCTCACTATCCCAGTCCCCGAATCGTTTTTCTCTAAAGCCCAATCTATAATTATCAGATACATGTGGCAAGGGAAAAAAGCTAGATGTTCTTTCTCAAAGCTGATTAAATCTCGGAGATTTGGGGGGGGGGGGGGGGTGGACTAGGGCATGTTCTACCTAGGGTCTATAATATAGCAGCTATTCTAGCCCAAGTGAGACAGTGGTTCCCCAATAACCAATCCTCTAGGTGGTATGAATTAGAGACCCACGAATGCCCTAATACAAAATTACACAAATTGTTACTAGCCAGCAGATTCCTGCCCCGGATGCCGATAGGAATCTCACCTACTATGGGAGCTGCTATCCAGGCATGGAAAACATTTCTGAATACCTCAACGGGTGACACGACCTCTAGATCTGCCTCTGCCTATTTGCAGCCTACAATTATTAATCCCAAACCTCAAATTTAAACAAGGGTATTACAACAGTCGAAGATATCTGAATTGGCCCGTCACTCAAGACATTTAGGGCAATTAAAATTGAGTATGGCCTGAAACCAAATGATATGTATACCTTCATTCAAATTTCACACTTATTAGCAACTATCCCTGACCTCTCCACAACAATACCTTGGAGAGTATTTCTTTACTTTACAAACCCCACCACCTCTATCAAAGACATTTCCCTACTCTATAATTTTCTGAACCAGAAATCAATATTTGCTAAATCCCCTTTAATGAGAACGTGGGAAATAGAATTAATGACTTCCTACACCAATGAACAATAGCAAACGGCATTATCATCCACCTATAGGACCACTAAAAGCGTCAACTTATGGGAACTCTCTCAAAAATACTCCTCAGGTGGTACTTAACGGAAGAATTGAGGTGGAAACCGCGCTAATTGTTATTCAACAAGCATTGTGGGTTCCCACCGCTAGTATGTGCTGTGCTGTGGTGCCCCCACAAACTTTCAATCCCAAAAGTGCAGGTGCTAGCCTACTATATATTAATACCGTATTCAGATAAAAAAACAAAAAACAAAAATACAAAAATGTGTCAGGTGCCAAGTGCTAGTCTTATGCCTTATTAGGCTATTTCAAAGTGCTTAGTGCGTGTGGGTATCATGGGTTGCTATCCTGTAGTATTTAAGCGTGATCTATACTGATTGCAAAGTTGTGTGCTTTTACTAATAAAAAAATAAAAAAATATATTCCATCAGTAGCCCATCTTCACTACCCAAAATGGTGATGCATTGAGGCGCATAAAACAAATATCTGTTACATGTGGCCTAGGTTTTCCAAAAGCATAGTCAATAACATGGTCCCATCAGTTTAACCATATAGAAAACAGTTTTTCAATTTTTCAATAGCAGAGCAAAAAATGTATAAACAAAAAAACACAAAAAACAGAGCAAAAAGGTGTATAAAGAGTCCGTGACAACACCGCTTGTGCTTGGTAAAAATATATATAACTTGTGCAGATTTCTTGCTTAGTGACCGTCACCACCTATGAAATGGATCACTTACCAGAACTTGGTAAGTGTAAAGCCTGCGGTTACTTTAGGATAACCAATCCTATCAATGGCCTCCCTCTTTCTCTCACCTCCTGGTGTAAATGTTGTACGGACGGACTCCACAGCAGGTGTCCCCAAAAAATGAAATGATAAACAGGGGGCTTCCAATAGTGAAGTATGTTTTACAAAGGGTAATTTATTAAAAGTATATTGTTAAAAAAGACTCACATGGTCCAGTGCCACAGCCGGCACCAAGCATATCCAGCCTTGTGTTTTAAAATCAGAGTTGATGTGCGTCCTGAACTCCCTTCCTGGTATGAGGTCCCTCTCCCGGAAGTGATGCAAGCGCGTGCGATTACCCAGCAGCCTCTACGCGTTTCGCAAAGGTTATTGCGTCATCAGGTACTTAACACCTACAAGAATAGCTGGTTTTAAATCCCAATCATCTCCGCTTTGCTGGAGACAATGCGGTAATAGAGGCTCGATGTTTCACATATTCTGGGCATGCCCTTCACTGCGACACCTCTGGTCCACCATTTTCACCACTATAGAACAAATCACGGGCTCCCAACTCCCCAAGAATCCAGGAATGGCCATTCTATCCTTAGAAATAGAAAAATTCCACCTCAATTATCTCCCACATACTTCTAAGCGCTAGGCTAGAACCAGGGGTCAAGTACTGGGTAAAAAAGTGTAGGAACTCCCACCCAAGATCCACTCCCCCACCAAAAAAAAAAAAAAATGATACGCTCATATGCACGAACGCTTCAAAAGTGGTATTTTTCATCCAATTTTCGTATTGTGTGTATGAAGCTTAACTGTTAGTACATAAAAAAAACAAAAAACAATCCTCAATAAACATAAATATGGTAATTCCCTGAATAATCAGCATTCATTCAATTGTGCTTCCATGCAAATGTGAACATCATGTTCTGATCTTTATTGGGGAATTTTATTTTGTATATAGAGTGTTTATGTGGTGAGTTTACACTTTTCATTGAACAGATTTTGGATAACACAGGGTTAAACGGAAAGGTCATAAATGAATTGCACATTATCTGGAAAGAATGCTTGGGGAGATAGTGATGTGTTCCTGCTTAGGAGATGTATGTTAGCTTGGGGGAGCTGCAAACTCTGCAGGGCTCCAACACACACTCGCTGCTATTCCAACCCTTCACATATTTCCACATAAACTTCCCTCCTGGCATTAAACTTTGCCAGGTATTGTGCTCAGCTTACCACCCCAAACTGATGTTCCTCCCTCAGCTCACCTCTCTCCCTGCATGTCCTGTGAGCAGAATAGCTATGCTCCTCTCTCATCATGTGGCACTGAAGATAGAGGAGGGGGGGATTCAGCGGGACACACAGAGCAAGTATGCAGGAGACTGGGGGGGGGGGGGGAGATGAGGAGACAGAAAATCAGGAGGGGCCGGCGGGGAGGAGCGCATCACGAGAGGTCTGACTAAACATAATCTCTTAGCTGCAGGGACAAGATCTACCCGTCAGCTAGCTGTGATTGACAGGAAGATCGAAGAGGAAGCTGTCATGGGGCCCGCTACTGGCAATGCCTAAATGGTCAGTCCACCCCTGGTGTGCGTCACTTACTATTGCGAGCTGTGTCGGCGGCTGCTGGTGTAGCACCTGCCACACAGCTTGCATACTTAAAAGTCTTGCAGGACACAGCTGCTAACGGGAACTGAGTTCCTGTTGTGGAAAAAGTACAGGAACTCCGTTCCCATGCGTTCCCGCAGGACTTGAGCCCTGGCTAGAACTAGTTAAATGCTGGAAACACATTGAAGTTCCAACCCTTGTAGAAGTACTGAGAACCACTAACCTGCATATTTCATATGAAGTAATGTTTGCTACCTCTCAAGGTAACTATCAATCACAATACCCACGCTGGAGACCATGGTTTGACTGGTATAACCCCAATAGAGTCAGGTAAATTTTCCAATTTCTGTAACAATAGACCTCCACATTAGCTCTTACTGATGCGTAAACTGGATCCTCTGTTTATCCCCAGCTCACATCCTAATTTCATGTTATTATTGTTGTTTAAATATAGGCATTCCTTCAACAGTTCATTCCCACTGTGAACCATCAAGGTAACAGTATATTGACCGGTAAGTTAGCTAATTTATAGAAATATTGCAACATATTATCTTCTATGATTTTTTTTGTGGAATGGTCCGGCTGCTCCCGCCTTGGGACGCAGTGTGTTTCCAGACTGGGCGTCTCGAGGGGGGAGCATCAGGAAGCTGGAATGCAAGATTGTTGTATCTAAATACTACACCCCATATTGAGGCGATTCAGTTCGCATAGGTTGCGCTATACAAGTCATTCATTCATTCATATTAATATACTCAGATTAACGGTAGAATTCAAAGATTTCACTCTCAGTATGCAATGATATTGTATTAGTATATCTATGATCCTGCAATAATATTGAGAGATTATAAATTTACACTTAACCAATGTACAGTGTATTGTTCGCGTATACTGCATGTACCCTTGTCTGTTTGCTCCCTTTTCATTTTCTGTTCTAACTGAAAATGTTCAATAAAAATCATTGAACTATAAAATTCCACAAGGGGGAACCTTGCTCTCTGTATATTGTACACAAGGATGTTGGCCCAGCCCCAAGTCCTCTCTATCTCAACTTCTTTCTGTATTTTGAGAAATGAGATATGCCGTCAGTTCATCAGGTGTGATTAATTTTCAATGATTGCACCATAGCTTGTGACTCTAACCTTCACAAAGATCAAATAATATACACAGATTTAGGTTATTTATTACCAAAGATATGTAGCAGGATAAACTTTGGCCAAAATATATGAAGAAAAATTACAAATTTGCAAAATTGTATAACAGAAATTAATTAAAATTCAATTTTTTTTTTTTTATGAAACAAAAAAAAAAAAAATTCATTTTTTTTTTACCAAATTTTTGGTATTTTTGGTATTTTTTATTTTATGCGCAAAAAAAAAAAAAAAAAACCCAGTGGTGATTAAATGCCACCAAAAGAAAGCTCTATTTATGTGGAAAAAAAGGACACATTTTTCATATGGGTACAGTGTTGCGTGACTGAGTAATTGTCATTCAAAATGTGAAAGCACTGAAAGCTAAAATTTGGCCTGGTCAGGAAGGGGGTATAAGTGCAGAGTAGGTATGTGGTAATCTCTGATACCACTGGTTATATAACTATAACTATTTTTCACCATGCCCAAGAGAGTTAAGGCAGTGCTGGAAAATAATGGTGGCCACACAAAATATTGACCCAATTGGGCCCAATTTGGACATTTTCACTTAGGGGTGCTTTCACTTTTGTTGCCAGTGGTGTGTTGAGTTATTTTGAGGGGACAGCAAATTTACACTGTCATACAAGCTGTACACTTACTACTTTACATTGTAGCAAAGTGTCATTTCTTCAGTGTTGTCACATGAAAAGATATAATAAAATATTTACAAAAATGTGAGGGGTGTACTCACTTTTGTGAGTGCATCGCCATAACCCCTCGGGGCGGCTATGTATTTTCTGGGCTTACCGATTACCTCCTCCTTGTAGCTCATCGTCTAGGGGTTCCCAGGGTTAGTACCCAGTAATTGCAGAGGCCGACACTCGAAAGTCCTTTTGAGGATTTTTATTTGCAAAAAGAAACGTTCAAATATAACACAGTCTCTCAGTTGGGAATAGAGGGTATGGGTGATAAAGCTCAGGCACTTCAGAACTGCCGACATCAAGTAAATGTCTTGGTAGATAACCCAGAGAGTAGCCACTCGCAACTGGGTACTTCGCTGTTTGATAAACCCTTGTCTGGAAATCTAGCAGCCAACAAGTGATTCAAAGATTAGCACAGTCTCTGCCACAGACTAGGTTGTGAAACTGCAAGTGAACAATGTAAAAGTCTCTGCCACAGACTATAACACAGTCTCTCAGTTGGGAATAGAGGGTATGGGTGATAAAGCTCAGGCACTTCAGAACTGCCGACATCAAGTAAATGTCTTGGTAGATAACCCAGAGAGTAGCCACTCGCAACTGGGTACTTCACTGTTTGATAAACCCTTGTCTGGAAATCTAGCAGCCAACAAGTGATTCAAAGATTAGCACAGTCTCTGCCACAGACTAGTTTGTGAAACTTCAAGTGAACAATGTAAAAGTCTCTGCCACAGACTATGTTGTAACCGAAGGATGGGTTTAGGAACTTTTCCTATGGTACCTGAATCTTCTACCCATTTCAGCGATACCGTAGGAAATGCAGATTCACTAGTGTCCATGCAATCTCATCTCCCAGGCTCTTACCGAGCAGCCAGCTTCTTGGCCCTCCTCCGAAGAGTCCTCTTCTGATCGCTTGTATGAGTTGCTGTGCCTCGCCAATCCTGAGAGGACACCTCAGAATCCTCCTTCAGTTACTGGGCTTCAACTAGCCAGTTCTGAGGCTCGGGAACGGACGGATCCCCACCCCAGACCACGAGGGCCTCTGGGGCTGGTCAGGATGACCAGGCTTACGGGGGCAGCAGACGCTCCTGGGTCCGGGACCCCTCACGGGGTTGGTCCGGACCGAAACTAGGAATCAAAGAGCCAGCCGAAACCCTGAACACGTGACTTCAGCACCTTAAATACCCCTTCCCGGAATACACAGTGGGGCCAGGCGTGCCCACTGATTTGCTCCGAGAAAGATTGGTACCTAACACGTCCAACCAGGCTGCGTTCTCAGCCTGTCACAGGTGCTCACTTCACCTATGACCAGGCAGAACTCCAGTACAGCCCAGCCAAACTGATGCCAAAGTAAAAAAACCTAGAACAATTAACCCCCATAACTCAGTTATTATTCTGGAAAAACTAAATTTAGAGAATAGCGCACACAGAAAAGTGTCGGCCCTCCATTAGATACTGTTTACATATAGCGGAAAACTCCATAGAGGCCAGCAGTTTGTAGGTCCCAAGGTCTTTTCCCACTATCGCCCGCAGTCAGGCACACATGCACTTTCTCTTATTAGGCTCAAGAAACAGTCTAGAATTGTTGGTTCTGGTATTTTTTAATGAAGGGTTGGACATGGATGGGGATTGGTAAAGTAGGATAATCCGATAGTTTACTTTGATGAACTTTGAGGACACTAAAACTTGCTTCTTGAAAGTTAGAACTCTCAGAACTGTCCCTGTGTATGAGAGCGGACAGGTACTGCATAGCAGTATCAAGGGAGGTTAGAACCTTCCTCGGTGAACAGTCCAAGCAACAGCCCCTTTCTGTGGAATGGATCAGCTATGCTCTTCAGGACAAACTTCTTAGCAAACACAGGGCTAACTTTCTAGCACATAAGAGATGTGAAAGCACTCAGTCTCTAGGATCTCTCCCAGCTTGTACTCACAGAACACCTCAGGATAGATGGTTGTTTCCCACCAGTATCCTGCAGGCAGCTTCTCTCTCAGTGGTTCCAGAATAGATTTTCAGATGACAGTCCTCTCAGTCAGCCTTCAGCAGCAAACAGCTGCTCCAGGCCCTCCAGCCTCCCAACTGGGGCCTCCACTCGACAAGCGCATGGCAAGATGCCCAGGAAAGGCAAATGAGTTCCCCCTAGGCCAGGGGTGCCCAACCTTTTGAAGAGAGAGGGCCACTTAAGCAACATGGTCGCGGGCCACAATGAGCGGAGTGGGCATTTGACAGGGAGGAGGAGCCTAGTGACATCACTGTGTAAGCTACGAGAGTGGCCGGAGATACACGAGTGAAGTGATGAGAAGCAGGGCGCATAGCCCACAAAAGCCTGACTGTTTAAACAGAAACCGCTATCAACTGCGATGGGTACATGTGAGTGGATAGGTGCCTCAAATTCACTTTAGATTGTACACACAGCGCTGCGCAATGGTATGTTTTTTTGTGTTTTATTCTATGTAAACCAAAAAGACTAAAAGAGGCTAAGAAAGAAAACCACTGAGAGAATTTTAGCAAATATAAGTTTTGCGGCATATGAATTTTCCCAAGCACACATGAGGAAATGTAATTTCATTTAATTTAATATATTTCAATATATATTTTCTATATATGCGGTCTATATATATATATATATATATATATATATATATATATATATGATTGGTTTGTTCTAAGGATGGAATATCTGAAGGTTGGATTGAATTTAATCTACTGGCAGAAAATCTTTTCCTTCTGTATATTTTATATATATATATATTTTGCTAGTGGATTCATCCAGGAGGAAATCGTTTTTTGCCATTGTCTCCAATCTAATACATCTGACCAACCAACCAATTAGGGAAATATTGGCCAGTGTATGTGGACCCAGCAGCACATGAACTAATTAGCACACTAATTGATTTTGAATTGATTTTATTTAACACACTGGTATATCATTTATACTTGTTTACACATGATTAAGGGTGACAAACATCATAGAGGTGTGTATATATATATATATATATATATATATATATATATATATATATCCCCTGAACACTACTTGGATTTACTCTATTTATTTATTTATCACCTCATTGTTGACACAAATTGATGCAAGCAAAGTAATTTATTTGCACAAGGCATGTTTTAGGAAGCACATTGCATTTTTACTTTATTAATTGACACAAGATTATAGGTCTACTAATATTTTTAGGTTGATTTAGCGCACTGATTGTTTACAATATTGTACACTATATTTCATGAATTTTTAAGTGTGGGAGCACTTTTATATTGGTTGCAGCTTTATCATTTTGTTACCTTAATAATATTTATCTGGGTTGTTCTGTTTTTTAATTTTTATCAGCGCTTTAGTAAATTATCTATTTATTTGACAGGTCCGTGTTCACTCCGCATATGCAGAATGGACACAGTCCGCTCTACTCTATGGGCCCTCCGATCCGATTAGACAGATGGGGACGGATCCCCTTCTGTTTTTATCAGATCGGATTGGAGGAAGGCGGGTGTAAACGAATACGAGTTAAATAGAATCCTATTATATCCTGCAGGTATGGTGCACTTTCTGAAAGCGCCCTAAACCTGCAGGCAACAACAGAAGTCTATGGCTCAGTGCAGGTCACCCGCAGGCACACTGTGCTGCACCTGTGGATCAGTTTGAAAGTAGCCCAGTAACCACTGCAGACAGATATGCCCATAAATACACTGATTTTAGTAATAAACTTACCTTTTAATAAGTCAGGTATTGCTGGCTGTTGCTGCATCTGGTCACTTCATCACTCATCACTCCACCTGTGACAGGAGCCGGCGCTATACAGGAAGCTTTGACTTATGCGGCTCTGCAGCTGCTTGCTTACTCAACCGCCAGCTTCATTCAAAACACTGATGCTCTGGAATGGTGGGTCGACAACCCGCAATCTGGGCTTGCCAGCCCGCCATCCCAGAACATGAGGTCGCGGGCCACATCAGAGGGCTCCACGGGCCATATGTGGCCCCCCGGCCACTGGTTGGGCACCCCTGCCCTAGGCGATGATCTTGCCCATCTGGATGAAGGCCTTGCTGCTCCAAACAATCAGACAGCCCCCTGGAACACAAACCAGACCAAATTAATCAAACAAAGCTCCACTGATTACAGTGAGCTGGACTAAATTTACCTACACTAACACTTAACTGTAACCCCAAACTGAATTCCAGCCTCACTGAGTACAGTGAGCCAAACTAAATTTTGCAGGACAATTTAATCCCATTGACTACAATGGACACAAACTAAATTTACCTATCCTACCTGACGAATAGGGTGTTACTCTTATAAAATATATACAAATTTGCAGAGTATGTACATAATATCTTGAATTAAATCTTTTATTCCCATCTGCAGGCAACAGTATGCTTCCACATGCAAACATTTTGATTGGTGAGTAAAGGTCTTATGGTTACTTTGGGTATTCTACACCAAGCCATGACAAGGTGGCATGGTTCCATAGGCATATATTTCAGTTTACTGTTTAAAGTTCCAAATGATCTAATCAACAAGAAGATGGCTACAGTGAACTTTCACAGCAGTTGTGCCCTTCTCCTAAAGTGCACAAGAGAAGTTGCAGGGTTTTATATTTTGTAGTGAGGATTCCATTTAGTACTTCCTCAATATTTACAACCCCCAAACAGAGGACACTTACAGGTTATCTTGTTCCACAACTACTTCTCTCAAATAGATACTACAGCTACTAAGGAAAGTATGTGCAAAGTCAAAGCATGATAGTACTTAGGCGAAGGTGCATTTCACCGCCCCTCCCACCTGCAAACTGTTCCCACTTCTAAAAAAAAGTCTGCGGTTTGGGTAACATGTAATATGTCACTGTTGCAGCAGCCCAGCACCCCCCCCCCCGATCCCCCCCCGATCCTCCATTGTGACAGCAGGCCAGGGATCCTCTCCCCACACCTGCTGTCATGAGTTAAGAAAAAAAAAAAAAAGTTCTGTGAATGGGAGAACTACAATAACCAACAGTCTTTGCGGACGTCGACTTGAAGTTCTTAATGAACTACCATGGCACTGTTGAGTACTGTGTTAGTTCATTGATTCTTCCTGTCATTGCTTAACTGCCTGCCTGTACATAGTACGAGCAGACAGATACACTGATAGTCTGCAGGACTATCTGTACACGTGTTCCCCACTGTACACCCCCCTGCACATATGTTCCCCACTGTACACATGTTCCCCACTGTACACCCCCCTGCACATATGTTCCCCACTGTACACATGTTCCCCACTGTACACCCCCCTGCATATCTGCTCCCCACTGCACCCCCTGAACATATGCTCCCCAATGTTCATCCCCCTGCACATATCTGCTACCCACTGCACCTCCCTGAACATATGCTCCCCAATGTACACCCCCCTGCACATATCTGCTCCCCAATGTACACCCCCTCTGCACATATCTGCTCCCCACTGCACACCCCCCTGCACATATCTGATCCCCACTGTACACCCCCCGCACATGACATCAGTGGTGGTGGCCTCACCTGGAGGAGAGTGGCGCTGCATAACAGATCCCCGACAGTCCAAGAAGAGGGGGGAGGAGAGATCAAGCCAGGACCCGACCCACCTCAGTTCCCTGTAATATTCCATACTTCCGGCACTTCCGGCCGGCTGCTATTTGCACTGGCTCTCTCTCCTCTGTTCCTGCTGCCTCTTCTAGGGCTGCACTGCAAGCAGGGAATGGAGCGGATTCCCGGCAGGGGAGCACGTTTACCCTGCAGGAAGCCCTGGCAAAACAGGCTAAAAGCCAGCACTGGAAAAAAGGAGCCAGAGATGTAGGGGAGGAGAGAAGGGCAGATCTGGTACATGGGTCTGTCTTCGCAGGTGAATTTTACCGCCCCCCTCCCCTAGCCTGGTGCCCTAAGGCAGTTGCCTATGTTGCCTTATGGTGGCGCCGGCCCTGGACTAATCTGTCTGTTTAACAGAGGGTCTGAGAAGAACTAACAATGCACACAGTAGCACATTACTTGTTCATTGTAGCAAGGTTAATTTGCATTCTTATGGCAGGGGACATTTTACATTTGGACTTAAAGAAAATGCATGACCCTTACATGAAACATCATCAAGCCTTTTATAGGAATTTTGCACATATTTGTTATCTCAGCATGGTGTGCCAAGGAAGACAGGATTATTGGGACATTTCTATGTACGTAACTGGTAATACATGCCACTTGCCTTATTTTCCCCCTACTACTCAAGCCCAACTTTGTATTACTTAACTCTTAATCCCTTACAGCAATCATCATCTTAAGCTCCATACACACAGGCTAAATATCAGCTGGTTCAACAGAAACTGGACGGCATTCTGCCTGTGTGTACGGCAGCCTTTCTGACAGAAACCGGTAAAATGTCCAGCTTCTTTCGAAAGGGTATGACTGAAAAAGATTTGTCAATCGGCATTTGATCAGTGTTCTCAGTAAATGGCTGAGAGAGCTGAGCAGTGTGTTCTAGCGGAGGGGACACAATAGCTCAGTGTGGAGATCGCAGTACTAACATTGTACAGTTAGTACAGCAAGCTTCTCAGTTTTTTTTCATTCAGTCTGCTTGGTTAAACAAAAAAACAAAAAAATAATATTGTGTACCTAGCTTAAAGCTGAACTCCATCTTTTGACATAGTTCGTTTGCCCCAGTTTGGTCCAAACAAACGATGTCCCTCACTATCATGTGATGCTGCTGGATGTGCAGTATAAACTGTATGTAGCTATGGCTACATTCAGCATACTGCACTGTGTTCTGGGTTCGAGCCAAGACTTCCAGTCTCATATCCGGAACACAGTAGAGTCTATCACAGCTGCACTCAGTCATTCAGATAAAACAATGAGGAAGCTTTGTAATCATGGATAGAATACATTGCGTACTCAATGGCTGAGCGCCATTGTGAGAGACTCTACTGTGTTACAGGTATGAGACTGGAGGTCTCGGCTCAAACCCAGAATGCAGTGCGGTATGCTGTATGTAGCCACAGTTACATACAGTTTATATTGCACAGCCAGCGGCCTCACATGTTAATGAGGAACATAGATCATTAGGAATGTCAAAAGATGGAGTTGAGCTTTAAGACTCTTGTCAATAGGGACTTTAAAGGTTTCACTCTAAGTGTAGAAGTTTAAGGACACCGCCACTTGCAGTTTCTTCTTTTTTAAGGGCTTTGCCCATTTTTATTAAAAGAAGGTTCAGCAAACATAAACATAAGTTTCCCTCCCAGGAGTTTTTAGCATTTTTTCTTCTTCATCATAAACAACATTCAACCCTTTTCTGGCTTGTACTTGCGGCACCACCGCTCTGGCCTTATACTCCAGGCCCTTGTCTGTGTCCTACAGACTGTTCACCGACCAACTTGGTGCACACAACTAGAAGCCTCTTGCTGCACTGGATCTAGGCCAGACTTCCTGTCTGCCAGGGTGGAGCCCAGAACCATGGTCAGGTTATTACTAAAAGCCCAGACTACACCTGACCAATTAGTATGCTGGCTGTTCTGAATACCTGGACCCAGGATTGGAGATTTCATCCCACCTGGATCACTTTGAAATCTCCAGGATCCAAGGTCCCAAAACAAACTTTAGAAAACACTGAGGAAACTGAAAAGCCAGTTTCCTCTTCCTGTCACAAGCTCCCTGGAGCCCCTCAACCCGTCCGGTTGAGAATTCTGGGTCACAACCTCCTTTTAGACCCTGGCAGGGCAATGCTCTGTCACAGGGAGGAAAACTTCATAATTAATTACCTATCATCTCATGATGGGCAATACTACATCACCATTGCCTGTGAGATAAAAAGATAGCCCTGGAATACTCAAAATTTCAACAATTTTTCATACTGTGTACTGTACAAAGTTGGACCAATACATCTTTTATCCCTTTATAGAATGTATTGTTTTGTTTGTATATTATTCATTTAACAGTTATAAAATTAAAGTATTTAAAATTGTGTCTTTTCAGTTGGAGTTTTAAATGTGGTTCTTATAAGTCCTGGAGGTAAATTGCTGTACTCAATATTTTATATATAAACAGTATTTCATGCAAAACAATCAATATATATTACACATTTGATTCTCCCTAGAGGACATAATAGATTAATTTTATGTAACTAATGAAAGTAACATTTGAATTGACGGAAGTAAACGTCGAAACAGGGAAAACTTATTGAGCATTATTTCAAATGTTTTACTTACTTTTACCCCCTTGCACAGTCCATTCACTACAAAGGCATAATTTTTGTTCAATTAGTATTTACTTTTTTTGGACTATTTTACCAATTATGTATAAAGAACCTATATAAATGCTGTGATAATAGTTGTAACAATACTTTGAAATATAAAACATCTGCACTGGGGCAACAGGTTCTACATGGAGGAGTAAGGTGCACATGTAGTGTAATAGGACCACATGTGGTATAATTTAACCCTTTCCAGCTAGGGTGAGCCATATGGCATCACTAGTGATGAAAGGGTGCTGTGCTGGTGCCACTACCAGTGTACCAAGCTCCTGTGAGGACATCTATTGGCTCCCTGTGGATTTATACCAGGGCTAACCACCGGGCGAAGGAAGAGGGCCCTTCAAAGGGGCATGCGTACAGAGATTGTAGGGATCGCCATTGCGACCTGGCCCCATGCTCCAGGGGGCCCATGCAGCCCCTCTATACGCATGGATAGAGTAGGGTGGTGTGGGCAGCAGCATTTACAGGAACCGATCCCTCTATGCAGCCACTGAATGCCCAATTTTCCTCCTCTACTTCCCTCCCCCAGACATTCAGCAGCTGCAGGATTTGTTGTTCCACATGCCGCTACTGTCACCTCCCTATCCCTGTCCTTCTGCCCCTGGTCCCTGTGTAGATTACCAGCTCCTTTCTTGTCTTAATAAATAGAGCCAGTGACGCCCCTTGCACAGAAGACGAATTACTCCTAATAATTAAATCTCTTAAGAAAAACTCAGCTCCAGGCCCTGATGGTTTCTCCTCCTTTTATTACAAACAATATCACCAACTTTTAATACCAAACCTTGCAAAACTATATAACAGTATTCTAAAAGGAGACCAATTCCCAGAAGAAATGTTGCTAGCGAATAAGTCCCTTATTCCAAAACCAAACAAAGATCACACGTTACCCCAAAACTATAGACCAATTTCAGTAATAAACAATGACCTCAAAATTTTCAGCAGACTCTTAGCAAACAGATTATCCTCAATAATCCCCTCCTTGATTTCCCCCTACCAATCAGGATTCATACCAGGCAGACAAATCACCGACAATATAAGATTAGTCACTAACATAATTCAAGACGCAAATATCAACTCCAAATCAGTTTTATTATTAAGCTTAGACATCAACAAAGCCTTTGATAGTGTCTCCTGGAACTTCCTAGACATAATACTAAACAAATATGGCTTTAATGGAGAATTTACCCATGCATTTCATGCTCTTTATCACAACCCCTCCACCAGAATAAGACTATCAGGTTGTAATTCTGACTTTTTCAGAATAGGCAGAGGCACAAGACAAGGCTGTCCCCTCTCCCCACTTCTTTTTGCCCTTGCTATAGAACCCCTAGCAACAGCAATTCTTCTAAACCCAGACATTAAAGGCTATTCAACAAACACTGCCACATATAAACTTAGTATGTACGCTGATGACATGATCCTCTTCCTTACACAACCAAATATCGCCCTACCAAACCTCTTACAAACCCTTAATACCTTTGCTTCTTTATCAGGCCTCACAGTAAATGTCCCCAAATCTATTGGTTTACCAATTAACATCCCGCCACCCCAATTAGAATCCCTACGCGCCTCCATTAGTTTCTCCTGGTCATTGGAATCACTCTCATATTTAGGTATCTTCCTTACCCCCAATATCAAAGATCTTTCGTCCAAAAACTATATACCCATAATGCAAAAATTAAGATCGACACTAAAAATGTGGAAATCCTTCAAAATATCATTCTTAGGCAGAATCACAGCAGTTAAAATGACCATCTTACCCAAAATATTGTACCTCTTCAGGGCACTCCCAATTAGACTAAATAAAGTAATGGTAACCAAATTCCAATCAGATATCAATAAATTCATATGGCTAGACTCTCATCCTCGCTTACCAAAAGCGGTATTATTCAAACCACAAAGATACGGAGGTCTCGGCCTCCCAGATTTTTGGCTATACTACCTATCAGCTAGATGGTCTCAAATGGCACAATGGCATATTCTCAATCCCAAAATCCCATGGGTCACATTTGAAAGAGTTTCCATTAAACCATTTTCCATCTCAGGCATATTATGGGGAAACAAGATCCTGAACCACACCATCGATGCCCTCAATCAAATAGTCTCACAATCGTATCATCTATGGAAACTATATAGTAAAAAATTCAACCTTATATCTAAGTCTCCCCCACACGCCTCCTTCATCTGTGACCCAAAATTCTCCTATAATAATAATGATATAGCTGACTTTTCATGGTGGATTAACAACAATTTGACATCTCTCACAAATTTCATAGATAATAATAATTTCACCTCATTCTCTTCTCTAAAGAGCAAACACCAAATTCCTAACACTGAGTTTCATAAATTCCTGCAGATCAGACATTTTTTTAACACAAACTTTCAAACAACAAACTCCCCCCCACCCTCATTTTACGAAAACATATGTCTAATGTCCCCAAGAAAATCTGGCCTTTTATCAGAGATATATTCAAACTTCATCAACAACACAGAAACAAACAAACTACCATACATGCTCAAATGGGAACAAGAATTAAACATCTCTTTCTCTGTCCAAAACTGGGATACATGCATTAACAACTTACATAAATGCACTAGATCTATCACAGTTAAGGAGACAGCAATGAAACTATTCACCAGATGGTACTATACCCCAGTCAAACTACACTCCATATTCCCCACAACACCACAAACATGCTTCAGAGGCTGTGATACCCCTGGTTCATACATACATATATTTTGGGACTGTAATAAGATTACACATATTTGGAAACAGTTAGAAAGGTTCACCTCTATAATCTCAAATAACAACATTGTCCTTACCCCACACAGTTGTCTCTTATTCACACCTGTTATCGGTCTCTCTACACACAATACTAGATTAGTACATACAATTTGTGTTGCAATTCACTGGTTAATTGCATATCATTGGAAATCCCAATCAGTTCCTTTAGAACATTTAAAAACTAGAATTAACAACATCAACCTTATGGAAAAAATATTTCATACAATTCAGAACACCATCCATTTATATAATAAAAAATGGGATCCGTGGTATAAACATTCCATATCCTTTTTTAATCCATCCTGAGAATGTCTACACATAAAGTACCAGTCTATTCATAATAATGTACTACAGTGGTGTGAAAAAGTGTTTGCCCCCTTCCTCATTTCCTGTTCCTTTGCATGTTTGTCACACTTAAGTGTTTCGGAACATCAAACCAATTTAAACAATAGTCAAGGACAACACAAGTAAACACAAAATGCAATTTGTAAATGAAGGTGTTTATTATTAAAGGTGAAAAAAAATCCAAACCATCATGGCCCTGTGTGAAAAAGTGATTGCGCCCCTTGTTAAAACATACTATAACTGTGGTTGTCCACACCTGAGTTCAATTTCTCTAGCCACACCCAGGCCTGATTATTGCCACACCTGTTCACAATCAAGGCATCACTTAAATAGGAGCTGCTTGACACAGTAAGGTCCACCAGAAGATCCTTAAAAGCTACACATCATGCCGAGACCCAAAGAAATTCAGGAACAATTGAGAAAGAAAGTAATTGAGATCTATCAGTCTGGAAAGGGTTATAAAGCCATTTCCAATGCTTTGGGAATCCAGCGAACCACAGTGAGAGCCATTATCCACAAATGGCGAAGATATGGAACAGTGGTGAACCTTCCCAGGAGTGGCCGGCCGCCCAAAATTACCCCAAGAGCGCAGCGACGACTCATCCAAGAGGTCACAAAAGACCCCACAACAACGTCCAAGGAACTGCAGGCCTCACTTGCCTCAGTTAAGGTCAGCGTTCATGCCTCCACCATCAGGAAAAGACTGGGCAAAAATGGCCTGCATGGCAGAGTTCCAAGGAGAAAACCACTGCTGAGCAAAAAGCACATCAAAGCTCGTCTCAATTTCTCCACAACACATCTTGATGATCCCCAAGACTTTTGGGACAACATTCTGTGGACCGATGAGACAAAAGTGGAACTCTTTGGAAGGTGTGTGTCCAAGTATATCTGGTGTAGAAGGAACACTGCATTTCAGAAAAAGAACATTATACCAACAGTAAAATATGGTGGTGGTAGTGTGATGGTCTGGGGCTGTTTTGCTGCTTCAGGACCTGGAAGACTTGCCGTGATAAAAGGAACTATGAATTCTGCTGTCTACCAAGAGATCCTGAAGGAGAATGTCCGACCATCTGTTCGTGTACTCAAGCTGAAACGAACTTGGGTTCTGCAGCAGGACAATGATCCTAAACACACCAGCAAGTCCACCACCGAATGGCTGAAGAAAAACAAAATGAAGACTTTGGAGTGGCCTAGCCAAAGTCCTGACCTGAATCCTATTGAGATGTTGTGGTATGACCTTAAAAAGGCCGTTCATGCTCGAAAACCCTCTAATGTAACTGAATTAGGACAATTCTGCAAAGATGAGTGGGCCAAAATTCCTCCAGGACGCTGTAAAAGCCTCATTGCACGTTATCGCAAACGCTTGGTTGCAGTTGTTGCTGCTAAGGGTGGCCCAACCAGTTATTAGGTTTAGGGGGCAATCACTTTTTCACACAGGGCCATGATGGTTTGGATTTTTTTTCACCTTTAATAATAAACACCTTCATTTACAAATTGAATTTTGTGTTTACTTGTGTTGTCCTTGACTATTGTTTAAATTGGTTTGATGTTCCGAAACACTTAAGTGTGACAAACATGCGAAGGAACAGGAAATGAGGAAGGGGCAAACACTTTTTCACACCACTGTATATACCATAATCAAAACGTTTGTACCATAACTAAGACTACTAACTCATTTGTACCTTACAATGTTACATATGTAAAACCTGTTATTACTGTCAATGTTTCGACATATTTTTGTACTCTTTTTGTACCACCTTTTGCACCTAATAAAATAGTTTGTAAACAAAAAAAAATAAATAGAGCCAGTGATTTGTACCGATTCTATTTTTTTTTTTTGTTATCATTAATAGATGGGACATAGTAAACTGTGTTTACTATGCCTCAGTGTATGAACAGGAAGCTCTGTACAGAGCCATTCCTGTTCATTCATTCTGTGCAGCTGAGGCTGCAGAGAAATGGACTGATGAATCTGTTCTCAGTCCCTTTCTATCTCAACTGTGAGACATCAGGGGTCTGTTTAGACCCCTGATATTTCACCAAAGCCCCCCAACTGGGGTCCTAAAAATATATATAAAAACAATAAAAAAAAATTATAAAAAAAAGTACTGACACCAGTGGCGGAACTAACAGGGTCGCAAAGGTCGCACTTGCGACTGGGCTCTGGCGTTTCTCCACTGTGGGGGGACCCCAAGAGGGGAGGAAGGTGGCCCACTGTGGGACCGTAAGGGTCCCACAATGGGAGTAAATGGCCCCAGGATCAGTGGGAAGTGCCCCGGTGAGATTCAGAGGCCCTTCATGGTTTATTGCACTGGGGCCCTAAAGGTTCTAGTTACACCTCTGGCCCTTCATCTCATTCCACTCCCCCGTTTTCTAAGACACATCCATGTATTTTCCTGCAGTGTAAGCATACAGGAATCTTGAAGCATAAAAAAAATCAACACACTTTGTGATTTTTCTAAATGATGGGTGTTGTTCACAACATTGCAATATAGCAACCAAGTAGGTTATGCAAAAAAATTTAAAAATAAAATGCAATTTTTCATTGTTATGGATTTTTCTGGTTGAGACACTAAATTTGCAATTGCAGAGAACAGATAAAACAGAAAGAGACTGGGCATCAGATTCTTTCAGATCATCTGTTTTAACAAGGTTTATTAATACATTCTATTTTATACATAAGATAAGAAAGGGGGTGGTGTGAGATGTTATGAAAAAAAAAAAAACAGCATACAGAATAATGTAATTTTATATGTCAGCAGATAGCTCTAAAAGTTGCAAATCTGAAACCTTGAGAAGGGAGGGGGAGCACAAGAGTGAGAGCATTCTAGCAAAACACAGTTTGTGTAAACTGGACATTGTATGAAAATACATACTCCTGTGCTTAAAGAGGAAGCAAACCCTGGTGTGTTTTACTTCCTCTTTATTTCCCTGCAAAGGTAAAGCATCGCATAGTAGCCCATTATGTGTCACTTACCTGAAACTGAAGCCTGCAATGTCACTGCTGTCCCCACTAGCAGCGAGCGTCCATCTTCAACCCCTCTTCCTTCCGGGACCGTGAACGGCCGGGGGCCGCGAAAGCCGCCAGTCGCAGCATGACCACTATTAGAAACGGCACGATGTGCCCTTTCTAAAGAGTGCATGCGCCATAGACATCGGCGCTCAGCTTTTTTCTAAATATCTCCTAAACCGTAGAGGCCTAGGAGATATTTCAAGCACCTACAGGTAAGCCTTAATATAGGCTTATCTGTAGGTAAAAGTGGTTGTACAGGGTGTACAACCACTTTAAATGAACAATACAGTGAAAGTCCATGTCATTTCCTGCTTTTTGTTTATTTAGCATCATTGTTCTCCACATTACATTCAGCCAACTGCTGGTAGATCCTGCTACATTGGCACAGAGAGACAGTTGGGTTGATTTAATAAAGCAAATATACTGTGCACTGCAAGAGGAGAAGCTCTGACATGAGGGAAAGCTCTGCTGATTTCTATCATCCTATCATGTGCAAGCAAAACTGATGTTTTTTTTTTAATTTTCATTGCATGCTCCCCTTTAGATCTAGAGCAACTGCATTTGCAGTGCGCAGACTATTTTAGTAAATCAACCGAAAAGAGTGCTGTTGTCAGTAGCATGTTATTTAATGCATAGCGTGCACCAAGTTATATACTATACAGTGCAACAATCTGGAGTCTGTAATGTATAGCACAGCATGCATCACATTATGTAAGGTACAAATACACAATAAAAAAAGATATATGGAGTCAGTAATGTACAGAGTAAAGTGGCCCAGAATATGTTATGCAGAAAGCCTAGAGCAGAGAGTTCAGCAGTCTGAAGAAATAATACACACAGCACAGCGAATAGAATAAAGATATCCAGAGAACACAAGGCACAGGGAAGCATACAAAGGACATAGGACTTTTTGGCTGGAGTTCTACTTTATGTTCTGTCCTAGTATTATGTTTACAGCTAACAAGTTTATAAAAGAACATAAAAAAGTCACATACAAATGTGTAGTGCTTACCCCCAAAGAAGCCAATGTTTCTGTGGGTTCCGTGTTCCCAGAGCCTGCGACTCTACAAGCAGCACCATGCTCCTTGACACACCCAGGCTGAAAAAGGGATGTTTATTTTAACTATCTACAGTATATGTGGCAACCAGAGAAATGGAAATGGCAAAAACCCCCGCAAACAAATATACACCAATCAGCCATAACATTATGACCACCCACCATAACATTATGACCACCCACCTAATTTTGAGTAGGTCTCCTTTTGCTAAAACAGTCCTGACCCGTTGACACATGGACTTCTCTAGAAAGTAAAAGTAAAGTAAAGCATCAAACTGCCTCCAGCAGCTTGCCTTCTTCTCATAGTGCATCCTGGTGCCATCTGTTCTCCTGGTAGGCGACACACATGCACCCGGCCATCCACATGATGTAAAAGAAAATGTGATTCTTCAGACCAGGCCACCTTCTTCTATTGCTCCATGGTCCAGTTCTGATGTTAACATGCCCATTATAGGCGCTTTCGGCTCTGGACATGGATCAACATGTGCACCCTGACCGGTCTGCGGCTACGCAACCCCATACGCAACAAACTGCGATACACTGTGTGTTCTTACACTTTTCTATGGAAACAATTATTAACTTTTTCATCAATTTAAGCTACAGTAGCTCTTCTATTGGATTGGACTATATATGCCAGCCTACAATTCTAATGAGCCTTGTCCGCCTATGACCTTGTCTGTCACTGACTCGCCAGTTTTCCTTCCTTAGACCACTTTTTGTAGGTCCTGACCCCTGCAGGCTGGGAACATCCCGCAAGAGCTGTAGTTTTGAAAATGCTCTGACCAAGTCCTTGCGGCCCAGTCACTTGCTGCCTAAAATATCCCACCCACTTTCAGGTGCCATTTTCATGAGATAAACAATGTTATTCACTTTACCTGTCAGTGGTCATAATGTTATGGCTGATCAGTGCATAAAATAGTAGTGTGGCAGAACCCACTGTCACTGTGTGTTTTGGAGGGGGCTGTGGGCTGGCCTCCTTCCCACAGATTTTGACCCAGAAGAGACTGAGAGACTTGGGGACAAAATGGCATTGAGATAATGTAATGTAATGCTCCGTACACACGGTTGGAAATTCCGACCACAAAAATCCGTCTGATTTTTTCCGACGAATTTGGTCTGACACTGGTGTTGCATACACACGGTCGGACAAAGTTGTCGGAAAATCCGATCATTCTGAACGTGGTGATGTTTGCTGCGTACAACGGAACTACATAGAGGCTAGTAGCCAATAGCTTTGGTCTCAGTGGTGCCATTCAGCAGTGATAGTAGCCAGTCCCTGCTGTCAAACATACCAGTGATGTGGGCCACGGCTACATATGAATACATTTTAATGAAAACACTTTCTTGCTAAGTTCCATGGAACAACATTGCATTACAGCTATGGGAATAAGATTTCAAAATTAATTAACTAATGACCCTCTTTTGTAGGTGATTCTACAGTTTTGCATCCAGTCCTTACTGTGTCACCTGACTACAGAGTGTATGTGAGAGGAGAAGCTGTGACTCTGATGTGTAATGCCTTGGGTGACTATAAGAGAAAACACTTCTATTTTTATAAGGACTCAAACTATATCCCGACTAATAACACACATATGCATAAAATTCACAGTCTGGATTATACCAATGCTGGAAGTTATGCCTGTGAATTTTGGGAAGTCAGTTCTCCATCTACCAGAAGCAAGGAAATCACTATATTTTTAACTGGTAAGGTTAACTTTATTTTTATCTCTTCATTTGTACAAAACATAACCCCCTCTGCAATTTAGTCCAAACACTAGGAATGTATTCACTGTGAAGACAAGTGATAAAACCTACAGATAAATATAGAGTTTTCTACAGTCTACTGCTTGTAGCCTCCGGTTTCCATTTGCAACATGAGAACTTTTCTAGTTACAGAAATACACAATTCATTAAGAAGCTTTAATTGCTTACAGAATCATTACTGAATATTTAAATGTGCATTATAAAAATATATATAATCTAATGCTTACTACATGCAAAAAAAAAAAAAAAAAACACCTAATGCCCATGTACACAGGGCCGGACTTTTCGACAGCAAAGGTCCGACGAAACAAATTTGTCTGTCAATTCGACCGTGTGTGGGCTTCATCAGACCTTTGCTGTTGAAAAATCAGACGGACTTTAGATTTAGAACATGTTTCAAATCTTTCCGACGGACTCGAGTCTGTATGCTAGTCCGACGAACGAAAACCGACGCTAGGGCAGTTATTGGCTACTGGCTATGAGCTCCCTTATTCTAGTCCGGTCGTACGTCATCACGTTCGAATCCGTCGGACTTTGGTGTGATTGTGTGTAGACAAGTCCAATTCAATGGAATTCCGTCGAAAGTCCGTCAAAGTCTGACGGAATTCAGTCTGTCAAAGTCTGGTCGTGTGTACACGGCATTAGACACACAAAAGTTACACCTTTTACTAATAGAAATTATCAATTAATTAAAGCAACAAATAGCAAGACAATATATTTTGAGTTTTCAGAATTTTCTAGGTGCTATCTATAAGCAAATACATGCTTTTCCCATATTTAGTGAGAAATAGTGATTATGTAGGAAAATATGCTGCCATTTTATAAGGCCAGTCCATAGAAAAATGATATTTCATTTTGTGTAGGTGCTAGATATTTACATCAACAAATTCACTCCTATATCTCTTGTATCTTCCATAGGTTGGAACCTGTACAATCAGATTCTTGGGCCTTCACATATTTTCATAGCTGTCTGCATCCTATTGCATTAGGGCAATGTTTCTCAACTCCAGTCCTCAAGACGCCCCAACAGGTCATGTTTTCAGGATTTCCCTCAGATGAAACAGCTGCAGTAATTACTAAGGCAGTGGAACTGTTTAAATCACCTGTGCAAAATAATGGAAAGCCTGAAAAAATGACCTGTTGGGGTGCCTTGAGGACTGGAGTTGAAAAACACTGCATTAGGTTATGCGCCACAAAGCTCAAACACATATGCCTTCCGCTGCAGCCTCAGCTGCTCTGGACAGTGAATGAATGGGAAGTGGTCTGTGCTGAGTTGCTTCCTGTTCATTCACAAACTGAAGCATAGTAAACACAGTTTACTATGCTTTGGTTATACATAAACATAGTGAGTGAGGCTGGGTTCACACTATTGTGAATTGGATGCGGGGTCCCCGCATCCAATTTGCAATAGCAGGAGATTGTGACCAGCTCTCTATGGAGCCGGTTCACAAATCTCCACTGTGGCTCCGGTGCGAATTTGCACAGGAGTCCTGTGCGTCTTTTGGTCCATTTCAGGTCCGAATTCAGCCCAAAATTCGGGCTGAAATCGGACCTAAAACAGTGAATGCACTGGACCCCTGCTGTAAACCTCATGCGAAGATAGTGTTAACCCAGCCTGAGTGTGTTCACTGTGTTAATTTATAAAAGGAAGGGGCTGGTAAAGGGGCCAGTAAATAACATATTGACTAGCCCTTTTTTCCTGCTCTCCATTAGGAATGGGCCCGGTGTTCGATTCAAACCCATGTTCGAATCGAACATCGGCCGTTCGACCGCTCGTCGAGCCCAGAACTATGTGGGCCGTTCGCATCAAATTCGTGTGATGCGAACGGTTCACAATGCACTGCGCCAGTCGCAGTGCATTGCTGGCTGATGATTGGCCAAGCATGCACTGTGACACCGCATGCTTGACCAATCATAGAGCCAGCGGCGAGGAGAGCAATAATTGGCCACAGGCAGGATGCCTGTGGCCAATTATAGCTCAGGGGGTTTAGTACACGCCCCACACTATATAAGGCCGCCGCGCCGGCGGCCTTGTGTATTGTGTTCTGGCGTTAGTCAGTGACATTATCTGCTGTGATACATTCTGCACTGTGCTGACATTATCTGCTGTGTTATTCATTCTGCTGAGTGCTGACATTATCTGCTGTGATTCTGGGGATTAGTGTAGTGTGTGCGTGCTGTTAGTACAGCACTGCAGTATCACATTAAACCAACTTTACCCTTCTGGCCTGTTGTCATCTAAGGCAGCCATCTGCAACTAATGAATTGCCGGCTCCCATAACACAGAGAACAGTCATTCATTGAAAGTCATTGATAAAAAAAAGTAATTGATAAAAAGAAAAAAAGCGTGGGGGGTAACCCAACCTGGTGACCCCGCCCTCTGTTATAAAAGAGCTGTCAGACGCAGCAAAGCCTCACACAGCGGGAGCCTCCCATTGCGCGGAGCGGCCCAAGAAGAGACGCCGACGCCATGGAAGAAGATGCCGGACGAGAAGACCAGAGCAAGAAGAAGCGGATCGGAGGAAGAAGAAGATGGAAGAAGATGCCGGAAGGAGAAGATGAAGAAACCGAAGGATGAAGAAAGGAAGAAGGAAGAAGACCAGAAGAAAGAAGTTGAAAGAAGATTTTAATAAAGGAATTGTCAAAGACCGTCTCCTGTCATTTTTACAATTTTTGTCACTTTTTTGGTGAAATGGTAGGGGGCGGGATCTGGGGTCCCCTTGTTAAAGGGGGCTTCCAGATTCCGATAAGCCCCCTGCCCACAGACCCCCACAACCAATGGCCAGGGTTGTGGGGAAGAGGCCCTTGTCCTCATCAACATGGGGACAAGGTGCTTTGAGGGGTCACAGCCCCCCAAAGCACCCTCCCAATGTTGAGGGCATGTAGCCTGGTACGGTTCAGAAGGAAGAGAGGCCGCTCTCGTCCCCCCCTCTTTTCCTGCGGCCTGCCAGGTTGCGTGCTCGGATAAGGGTCTGGTATGGATTTTGAGGGGGACCCCACACCATTTTTTTTTTTTGGCCGGGGTTCCCCTTAAAATCCATCCCAGACCTGAAGGGTCTGGTATGGATATTTAGGGGGACCCCTACGTAATTTTTTTTTAAATTTGAAGCGGGGTTCCCCTTAATATCCATAGCAGACCTGAAGGGCCTGGTAATTGAATTTGGGGGGACCGCGTCCATTGTAATTAATAGGGTTCGAATGTTCGTGCAAACTTTCGGTCCGTTCGCAGGTTCTGGTGCGAACCGAACCCGGGGGTGTTCGGCTCATCCCTACTCTCCATCCTGAACATCCCCTGTAGAAGCCGAGGGGAGGGGAGAGGAGGGAAACCAGCAGCACTGTGGGAGTGGCAACATGGGGGGAAGCCTGGGCAGTAGGGGAATGAGCACCACACAGAGTGATTAGGGTGTGCACAGGCACACCTGGCACACCCCCTGCGCATACCTTTGCATTTGTTGCTTATGGCAGTATGAGAGGTCTTTATCAATAATTTAAAACTATGCAAAACAGAATGTACCAGAAGAGGTGGTAATCAGGACAGACGCAGGGAAAGGAGAGGCTCTTATTGCTCTGCACAAGCTGTCAGTCTCCTGTGCTCTGCACGAGCAGGCTGTCAGATTGAGAGGTAGCCCTGGGAAAGCAACTCTCTCATGTAATCAGATGTGTGTCTCCATCAATGTGACAGTGTCCCCATTCTGTGTCTTCAGAACTGACACAGTACTTTGGGCTTAAAGTTTTGACAGTTTGGGTTCGGCCTTCATTCACAGTTTCAGTTGTATATGTTAATTGTAGGTAGCCTAGCCTAGGGCTGGTGAATAGTACTTGTAATTTCTGCATTCTACGTGGTCACTGTACATGTAGTTATGAAGGACAGTTCCTCTCAGCAGTGTGGGTGAGTCCTTCTGAGTCATACCACTAGTCCCTTACATCAGATTACCTTGTCATGGGACTGGTGATAGGACTCAGAACTTTTGATGTGCAGGAACAGAGCTAGGGCCTATGGTAGTGTTCGATATAATACTAGGCTATAATTAAACAAAAATGGCACATTTAGGTAGGGTGAACCTATACATTATAAGGATATTGGTAATTACCAGCATTTTCTCTAAATATAAAAGTCACAAATCCTCGGGCTGATTCATAATATTTTGTAGAATTTATTGTAGAGGGTACAGTATTCCTTACAATGAACATTCAACCCAGCTTTTATCGTTTATTGAAGCTCATTGATGGATATAGGCTGACACATGCTGACCGAGGCTGACCATACACATATGCTGTAAATCACTGCTTAGGGCTCTTATCACTATAGGCTCCTCATTATTGTTTGGATCTATACTCACATTAACTTAATTTCTTCCCACCCAGCCTTGGTGTCCCTTTAAGGTGTCATTAAACCCAGACTATGAAAAACTCTCATTACATGCTATATAACAGAACATTTGTTTTGTGTAGTGATAAATACACCTGGTTGATCCTGCCTTCAGCTGTCCCTCCCATATTCTCTGTGTACCCACTGCAGGTTGAGCTTGTGTAGACCAGCTGTTATCCTCTACAGAGCATGCTTAATTTCAATTCCCTTCTAAGCCCTTCATTTCCTCAGTTGTTCTTATCTGTGCAGCCCACATGGGTATAGAGTCACACATGGGGGTGTATACACAGTAGTAAATGACACTTTCCTCCCTCCTCTTTCCATGCCCTCCTATTACTAAACACTATAGGGCAGTGGTGTATTTTGGTTTTGTGCTGCCCTAGGCAAGACTAAAATCAGGCACCCCCATCTGAATTTGCCACATCCCTTCCTGTTTAAGATCGACCGCTTCATCTGTAAACTCCACCCCTTCACCTTTAGGCTCCAATTCTTCCTATTAGAGCTCCATCTCAAGAAGTGGTCAGAGGCTGCAGACATGATACAGGAATTAGTCAGAGACTGCAAACATGATACAAGAGATGGTAAGAGACTGGGGACATGAAATAAGAGATGGTCAGAGACTGCAGACATGATACAGGAGATGGTCAGAGACTACAGACATGATCAGAAACTGCAGACATGATACAGGAGATAATCAGAGACTACGGACATGATACAAGAGATGGTTAGAGACTGCGGACATGGTAGAAGATATGGTCAGAGACTGCAGACATGATCAGAGACTGCGGAAATGATAGAGGAGATGGTTAGAGGTTGCGGACATGATCAGAGACTACTGACATGATCAGAGGCTTTGGACATGATCATAGGCTGTGGACATGATCAGAGGCCGTGGACATGGTCAGAGGCCGGGGACATGGTCAGAGGCTGCGGACATGGTCAGAGGCTGCGGACATGGTCAGAGGCTGCGGACATGATCAGAGGCTGCCTAACATGATCAGCATCTTCTCTAACATGATCATCGTCCTTCTTCAAATACATTTGCCAGTTAGCATTACTTACATCACTGTGATTGTCCCCTCCACCCGAGCCCAGCCAAGCCGAGGTGAGTCAAGCCCGAACGCCCCCCCCCCCCGCCTGAGCACAGCTGCAGAGGTGAGCTGAGACCGCCCCTCTGCTCAAGCCCAGATGATCGGAGACCGCCCCGCCCGAGCACAGCCGAGCTGAAGTGAGCTGAAATCCACCCCAGCCGAGCGGAGACCACCCCTGCCAGTCACTTATGGGGGACTGTATTTGTGCGGCCATTGGGTTTCGGGAGGAGGTTGGGAGCTTTTTTTAATGCGGGGCAGCTTTTTTGCCACTCCCCCTCAAAGTGCCACCCTAGACCTTGTCGGCCTAGGCCAAGACACAGCGCTGCTATAGGAGCGGTATAATTATATGCTGATTTATTACTCATAAAAATCACAAAATTCTTAGGTTTAATATAAATTAGTATTCAATATACTGTATCTAATGCCTGTAAAGTAAAAAAAAGAACTTGGATGCAGATGCCATGTCAAGCTAGTAATCATCTTTAACTCTCCCTCCTCCATATTAATGCACAAAAAATACACAGCTGATGCTTAATAAAGGTTAACAGGAAGCTGTGACACTATTTGATATTTATAATCTAATTTGAATTGTTCTTCTGAAATTGAGTTTTTTAGTCATGTGACTGGCACAGCACCAATCAGGGCTGACAGACACAGCGTTATACTGTAGAGAGCATACATCAGCAAAGTAATAGAAGCCCCTCCCATATATATCTCCCTGCAGATGTCAAAGAACAGGGAAAGATCTTGTGACCACACACCAGCGCTGCAGGAATAAGGCACTTGGAGGATTTAAAAATTAATAAAAAATATAGTGGCGTGATACAGATGATTTATGTGAATGAATAATGGCAATTAACGCTACTCTGTTTAGTATCACTTTAATAAGGGTCTGTACTCCTGGGGGGCCGTTAAAGGATCGGTGGACATATGTTGACCTGAATGTACTAGTGTCTTTATTTAACCTTACCAACTATGTAACTATGACATGTGACGCTGTGATTGGCTGTCACAGTGGTAACATGATCAGGAGCCAGGCCCACTGGCTACCAACCTTTAGTGGAGGCCTGTGCTGGGAACACGCACTCTCAGGAGAGCACTCTCAGCACAGAAACATTGGCTGCTCAGTGACGCATACATGTGTTGTGTGGGCAATAAAACCCACCTTCATACATGTGTTACACAGGCAGCAGCAGGTTAAATGATATCTGTACAACATGCAAGAAATATAAACTGGGCTGTTTGACATTTGCACTCTCAGCCTCACTGTCACGTACCTGGTGGTTGAGCCCAGTGTGCAGGGAGCGGCCTCTCGTATACCTCTGGCTTGAGAACCCCTGATAGAGCAGACAGGGGCTCAGAAGTGCAAAGGGGCACAAGTGCCTGACAGGTTAGGTAATGCAGGGGGCTGGTCCGGACCTCCGATGCAACTGAGAGGAGACTGGCAGCAGGTGGCATACAGAGGAGACTGGCAGCTGGTGGCTGGAACAGTAGTTCGGCAGGAAGCAGGATCAGACTGGAAGCCGGATACAGCAGACAGTAGGGAGGTGTTCTGTAGTTCAAGCAGGTGCAGGCAGGCCGGGTCAAACACTGGCAGGCAGATCAGGTACAGGAAGAGATGCCAAAGAGGAGTCAAGGTATTAGCCGGGTCGGCAGCAGGCGGACAGCAAACAGGCCAAAGGAGAAGCAGAAGAGTAGTCAGGACAAGCCGGGATCAGAGACGGGCAGCAGGCAGGGATGGTCAAGAACAAGCCGGGTCAAACAGGAATCAAATATGCAGAGTAAACGAGTAGCAGGGGTCTCAGGAAACACTGTAGACCAGACAGCAAGGCATCAGTCTCCTTGTTGTCACGTGACCTTAAAAAAAGCACACTGCTAACGCCCCAAAAGTGCCGCAAAAACAGGGCTAAAGCGCTGCAAAAGCACCACAAAAACGCTCAACATTTTATGAGCAGTTTTCGAGCGCCTCAGTGTGAAAGGGGTCTTATAGTTAGAGTAACCATTGCTGGGTTGTTGGTGGAGATAAATATCTGTTCCTAGTTGTATATTATTACTTTTTGATCATGTTGAACAGGTAATGATAATGAGGAACAGATTCTGACAGTAACAACAGTCCCAGATAGACAGATAGTAATAGTGAAACTAAGCTACAGAGACAGATAAACATCACGTTGATGGCTTTGGGTGGAGAGTAATGGCAGAGACAGGAAGATAGGAATGTGCTACAACATTACATAACAAGTTAAAAAAAAAAACGAAAAAAATAAAAAAGTGTTGGGACTTTATATGAGATCATGACCATCCAGTACATTGGTCTCCATCCCTATTGATATGAGAAGAAAGGGGAAATAGGGACAGACGGGGCAATTGGGACTTTGTGTGAAACACAACACATTATAGTAAAATAGTAGCATAATAGACACTGTTGCACATGATCAATGATAGTAGCATCAACACTACACCCAACATGTATATACATCATCAGAATAAAGTCAGGATAGAGTTAATGGCTCAAATATTGAATTGGGGGATGCTATACCCATCCCCTGGTGCCTCTCACCATCATGAACATCACCCCATATGCCCTACCACCATCATACTATATACCCATAGGTAAGAGTGCTAGGACCAGAGTTTCTGCTCCCTCTCTTCCTGCTGTAATTAAATATCATTAATTACCAATTTATATTACATTATAGGTATTTCCAGTTAGCTGCTCCTGATGAGTGGACAAACTTCCACCAAACACGTTGAGCATACATATTTGATTTCATGTCACAGCAATCATGTACCTACCTTGGGTGTTCAAAAAAAAAAGAGGGGGATGCTATACCCATCCCCTGGTGCCTCCCACCATCATGAACATCACCCCATATGCCCTACCACCATCATACTATATACCCATAGGTAAGAGTGCTATGACCAGAGTTTCTGCTCCCTCTATTTCTGTTGTAATTAAATATCATTAATTAGCAATTTATATTATATTACATTATAGGTATCCCCAGTTAGCTGCTCCTGATGAGTGGACAAACTTCCACGAAACGCGTTGAGCATACATATTTGATGTCATGTCACAGTAATCATGTATCTACCTTGGGTGTTCAATTTTTGAGCCATTAACTCTATCTTGATTTTATTCTGACTATGTATATACATGTTGGGTGTAGTGTTGATGCTACTATCATTGATCCTGTGCTACAGTGTCTATGATGCTACTATTTTACTATAATGTGATGAACTATCATGTTTGACATATTCTGTACTAGGGATGGGCCCGGCCCGGTTCGCATCGAGCACCGGGCGTTCGCTCGGCGAGCCCAGAACTATTTTGGCCGCTCGCATCACGTTCGTGTGATGCGAGCGGCCCCGCAATGCATTGCGGCCGGCGCGGCCGGCGCAGTGCATTGCTGGCTGATGATTGGCCAAGCATGCACTGTGACCCCGCATGCTTGGCCAATCACAGCCCCGGAATTTCGAAGAGCCACAGGACGCCTGTAGCCAATTACAGCTCAGGGGCTGTAGTACACGCCCCCCCCTATAAAAGGCCGCCACGCCGTCTGCGCCGGTCACATGCTGTTCCGGCGCAGATTGAGCAGGCTAGATCTGTGACACTCTGCTGCATTTAGTTAGTTAGAGAGATTTACTTACAGAGATTGAGTTAGATAGATTCAGTTACAAAGATTGATTAAGAAAGAGGGGCTTGTAGTGTGTTCGTGGCAGGCAGGCAGAGCTCCTATATTTTGTTCCCAGAAGCACCTATAGGACTTGTAGTGTGTTCGTGGCAGGCAGGCAGAGCTCCTATATTTTGTTCCCAGAAGCACCTATAGGACTTGTAGTGTGTTAGTGGCAGGCAGGCAGAGCTCCTATATTTTGTTACCAGAAGCACCTATAGGACTTGTAGTGTGTTCGTGGCAGGCAGGCAGAGCTCCTATATTTTGTTACCAGAAGCACCTATAGGACTTGTAGTGTGTTCGTGGCAGGCAGGCAGAGCTCCTATATTTTGTTCCCAGAAGCACCTATAGGACTTGTAGTGTGTTCGTGGCAGGCAGGCAGAGCTCCTATATTTTGTTCCCAGAAGCACCTATAGGACTTGAAGTGTGTTAGTCCCATCACACAGACCTACATTTTCTTCCCAGAAGCACCTATAGGACTTGAAGTGTGTTAGTCCCATCACACAGAGATCATATATTTTGTTCCCAGAAGCACCTATAGGACTTGAAGTGTGTTAGTCCCATTACACACAGACCTACATTTTCTTCCCAGAAGCACCTATAGGACTTGAAGTGTGTTAGTCCCATCACACAGACCTTTTTTTCCTTCCCAGAAGCACCTATAGGACTTGAAGTGTGTTAGTCCCATCACACAGAGATCATATATTTTGTTCCCAGAAGCACCTATAGGACTTGAAGTGTGTTAGTCCCATCACACAGACCTTTATTTCCTTCCCAGAAGCACCTATAGGACTTGAAGTGTGTTAGTCCCATTACACACAGACCTACATTTTCTTCCCAGAAGCACCTATAGGACTTGAAGTGTGTTAGTCCCATCACACAGAGATCATATATTTTGTTCCCAGAAGCACCTATAGGACTTGAAGTGTGTTAGTCCCATTACACACAGACCTACATTTTCTTCCCAGAAGCACCTATAGGACTTGAAGTGTGTTAGTCCCATCACACAGAGATCATATATTTTGTTCCCAGAAGCACCTATAGGACTTGAAGTGTGTTAGTCCCATTACACACAGACCTACATTTTCTTCCCAGAAGCACCTATAGGACTTGAAGTGTGTTAGTCCCATCACACAGAGATCATATATTTTGTTCCCAGAAGCACCTATAGGACTTGAAGTGTGTTAGTCCCATCACACAGACCTTTATTTCCTTCCCAGAAGCACCTATAGGACTTGAAGTGTGTTAGTCCCATTACACACAGACCTACATTTTCTTCCCAGAAGCACCTATAGGACTTGAAGTGTGTTAGTCCCATCACACAGAGATCATATATTTTGTTCCCAGAAGCACCTATAGGACTTGAAGTGTGTTAGTCCCATCACACAGACCTTTATTTCCTTCCCAGAAGCACCTATAGGACTTGAAGTGTGTTAGTCCCATTACACACAGACCTACATTTTCTTCCCAAAAGCACCTATAGGACTTGAAGTGTGTTAGTCCCATCACACAGAGATCATATATTTTGTTCTCAGAAGCACCTATAGGACTTGAAGTGTGTTAGTCCCATCACACAGAGATCATATATTTTGTTCCCAGAAGCACCTATAGGACTTGAAGTGTGTTAGTCCCATTACACACAGACCTACATTTTCTTCCCAGAAGCACCTATAGGACTTGAAGTGTGTTAGTCCCATCACACAGAGATCATATATTTTGTTCCCAGAAGCACCTATAGGACTTGAAGTGTGTTAGTCCCATCACACAGAGATCATATATTTTGTTCCCAGAAGCACCTATAGGACTTGAAGTGTGTTAGTCCCATTACACACAGACCTACATTTTCTTCCCAGAAGCACCTATAGGACTTGAAGTGTGTTAGTCCCATTACACACAGACCTACATTTTCTTCTCAGAAGCACCTATAGGACTTGAAGTGTGTTAGTCCCATCACACAGAGATCATATATTTTGTTCCCAGAAGCACCTATAGGACTTGAAGTGTGTTAGTCCCATCACACAGACCTTTATTTCCTTCCCAGAAGCACCTATAGGACTTGAAGTGTGTTAGTCCCATTACACACAGACCTACATTTTCTTCCCAGAAGCATCTATAGGACTTGAAGTGTGTTAGTCCCATCACACAGAGATCATATATTTTGTTCCCAGAAGCACCTATAGGACTTGAAGTGTGTTAGTCCCATCACACAGACCTTTATTTCCTTCCCAGAAGCACCTATAGGACTTGAAGTGTGTTAGTCCCATTACACACAGACCTACATTTTCTTCCCAGAAGCACCTATAGGACTTGAAGTGTGTTAGTCCCATCACACAGAGATCATATATTTTGTTCTCAGAAGCACCTATAGGACTTGAAGTGTGTTAGTCCCATCACACAGAGATCATATATTTTGTTCCCAGAAGCACCTATAGGACTTGAAGTGTGTTAGTCCCATTACACACAGACCTACATTTTCTTCCCAGAAGCACCTATAGGACTTGAAGTGTGTTAGTGGCAGGCAGGCAGAGCTCCTATATTTTGTTACCAGAAGCACCTATAGGACTTGTAGTGTGTTCGTGGCAGGCAGGCAGAGCTCCTATATTTTGTTACCAGAAGCACCTATAGGACTTGTAGTGTGTTCGTGGCAGGCAGGCAGAGCTCCTATATTTTGTTCCCAGAAGCACCTATAGGACTTGTAGTGTGTTCGTGGCAGGCAGGCAGAGCTCCTATATTTTGTTCCCAGAAGCACCTATAGGACTTGAAGTGTGTTAGTCCCATCACACAGACCTACATTTTCTTCCCAGAAGCACCTATAGGACTTGAAGTGTGTTAGTCCCATCACACAGAGATCATATATTTTGTTCCCAGAAGCACCTATAGGACTTGAAGTGTGTTAGTCCCATTACACACAGACCTACATTTTCTTCCCAGAAGCACCTATAGGACTTGAAGTGTGTTAGTCCCATCACACAGACCTTTATTTACTTCCCAGAAGCACCTATAGGACTTGAAGTGTGTTAGTCCCATCACACAGAGATCATATATTTTGTTCCCAGAAGCACCTATAGGACTTGAAGTGTGTTAGTCCCATCACACAGACCTTTATTTCCTTCCCAGAAGCACCTATAGGACTTGAAGTGTGTTAGTCCCATTACACACAGACCTACATTTTCTTCCCAGAAGCACCTATAGGACTTGAAGTGTGTTAGTCCCATCACACAGAGATCATATATTTTGTTCCCAGAAGCACCTATAGGACTTGAAGTGTGTTAGTCCCATTACACACAGACCTACATTTTCTTCCCAGAAGCACCTATAGGACTTGAAGTGTGTTAGTCCCATCACACAGAGATCATATATTTTGTTCCCAGAAGCACCTATAGGACTTGAAGTGTGTTAGTCCCATTACACACAGACCTACATTTTCTTCCCAGAAGCACCTATAGGACTTGAAGTGTGTTAGTCCCATCACACAGAGATCATATATTTTGTTCCCAGAAGCACCTATAGGACTTGAAGTGTGTTAGTCCCATCACACAGACCTTTATTTCCTTCCCAGAAGCACCTATAGGACTTGAAGTGTGTTAGTCCCATTACACACAGACCTACATTTTCTTCCCAGAAGCACCTATAGGACTTGAAGTGTGTTAGTCCCATCACACAGAGATCATATATTTTGTTCCCAGAAGCACCTATAGGACTTGAAGTGTGTTAGTCCCATCACACAGACCTTTATTTCCTTCCCAGAAGCACCTATAGGACTTGAAGTGTGTTAGTCCCATTACACACAGACCTACATTTTCTTCCCAAAAGCACCTATAGGACTTGAAGTGTGTTTAGTCCCATCACACAGAGATCATATATTTTGTTCTCAGAAGCACCTATAGGACTTGAAGTGTGTTAGTCCCATCACACAGAGATCATATATTTTGTTCCCAGAAGCACCTATAGGACTTGAAGTGTGTTAGTCCCATTACACACAGACCTACATTTTCTTCCCAGAAGCACCTATAGGACTTGAAGTGTGTTAGTCCCATCACACAGAGATCATATATTTTGTTCCCAGAAGCACCTATAGGACTTGAAGTGTGTTAGTCCCATCACACAGAGATCATATATTTTGTTCCCAGAAGCACCTATAGGACTTGAAGTGTGTTAGTCCCATTACACACAGACCTACATTTTCTTCCCAGAAGCACCTATAGGACTTGAAGTGTGTTAGTCCCATTACACACAGACCTACATTTTCTTCTCAGAAGCACCTATAGGACTTGAAGTGTGTTAGTCCCATCACACAGAGATCATATATTTTGTTCCCAGAAGCACCTATAGGACTTGAAGTGTGTTAGTCCCATCACACAGACCTTTATTTCCTTCCCAGAAGCACCTATAGGACTTGAAGTGTGTTAGTCCCATTACACACAGACCTACATTTTCTTCCCAGAAGCATCTATAGGACTTGAAGTGTGTTAGTCCCATCACACAGAGATCATATATTTTGTTCCCAGAAGCACCTATAGGACTTGAAGTGTGTTAGTCCCATCACACAGACCTTTATTTCCTTCCCAGAAGCACCTATAGGACTTGAAGTGTGTTAGTCCCATTACACACAGACCTACATTTTCTTCCCAGAAGCACCTATAGGACTTGAAGTGTGTTAGTCCCATCACACAGAGATCATATATTTTGTTCTCAGAAGCACCTATAGGACTTGAAGTGTGTTAGTCCCATCACACAGAGATCATATATTTTGTTCCCAGAAGCACCTATAGGACTTGAAGTGTGTTAGTCCCATTACACACAGACCTACATTTTCTTCCCAGAAGCACCTATAGGACTTGAAGTGTGTTAGTCCCATCACACAGAGATCATATATTTTGTTCCCAGAAGCACCTATAGGACTTGAAGTGTGTTAGTCCCATCACACAGAGATCATATATTTTGTTCCCAGAAGCACCTATAGGACTTGAAGTGTGTTAGTCCCATTACACACAGACCTACATTTTCTTCCCAGAAGCACCTATAGGACTTGAAGTGTGTTAGTCCCATTACACACAGACCTACATTTTCTTCTCAGAAGCACCTATAGGACTTGAAGTGTGTTAGTCCCATCGCACAGAGCTCCTCTATTTTCTTCTCAGCAGCACCCACAGGACTTCTAGTGTGTTAGTGGCATCACACAGAGCTCCTCTATTTTCTTTGCAGAAGCACCCACAGGACTTCTAGTGTGTTAGTGGCATCACACAGAGCTCCTCTATTTTCTTTGCAGAAGCACCCACAGGACTTCTAGTGTGTTAGTGGCATCACACAGAGCTCCTCTATTTTCTTTGCATAAGCACCCACAGGACTTCTAGTGTGTTAGTGGCATCACACAGAGTTCCTCTATTTTCTTTGCATAAGCACCCACAGGACTTCTAGTGTGTTAGTGGCATCACACAGAGCTCCTCTATTTTCTTTGCAGAAGCACCCACAGGACTTCTAGTGTGTTAGTGGCATCACACAGAGCTCCTCTATTTTCTTTGCAGAAGCACCCATAGGACTTCTAGTGTGTTAGTGGCATCACACAGAGCTCCTCTATTTTCTTTGCAGAAGCACCCACAGGACTTCTAGTGTGTTAGTGGCATCACACAGAGCTCCTCTATTTTCTTTGCATAAGCACCCACAGGACTTCTAGTGTGTTAGTGGCATCACACAGAGCTCCTCTATTTTCTTTGCAGAAGCACCCACAGGACTTCTAGTGTGTTAGTGGCATCACACAGAGCTCCTCTATTTTCTTTGCAGAAGCACCCACAGGACTTCTAGTGTGTTAGTGGCATCACACAGAGCTCCTCTATTTTCTTTGCATAAGCACCCACAGGACTTCTAGTGTGTTAGTGGCATCACACAGAGTTCCTCTATTTTCTTTGCATAAGCACCCACAGGACTTCTAGTGTGTTAGTGGCATCACACAGAGCTCCTCTATTTTCTTTGCAGAAGCACCCACAGGACTTCTAGTGTGTTAGTGGCATCACACAGAGCTCCTCTATTTTCTTTGCAGAAGCACCCATAGGACTTCTAGTGTGTTAGTGGCATCACACAGAGCTCCTCTATTTTCTTTGCAGAAGCACCCACAGGACTTCTAGTGTGTTAGTGGCATCACACAGAGCTCCTCTATTTTCTTTGCATAAGCACCCACAGGACTTCTAGTGTGTTAGTGGCATCACACAGAGCTCCTCTATTTTCTTTGCAGAAGCACCCACAGGACTTCTAGTGTGTTAGTGGCATCACACAGAGCTCCTCTATTTTCTTCTCAGCAGCACCCACAGGACTTCTAGTGTGTTAGTGGCATCACACAGAGCTCCTATATTTTCTTTGCAGAAGCACCCATAGGACTTCTAGTGTGTTAGTGGCATCACACAGAGCTCCTCTATTTTCTTTGCATAAGCACCCACAGGACTTCTAGTGTGTTAGTGGCATCACACAGAGCTCCTCTATTTTCTTTGCAGAAGCACCCACAGGACTTCTAGTGTGTTAGTGGCATCACACAGAGCTCCTCTATTTTCTTTGCAGAAGCACCCATAGGACTTCTAGTGTGTTAGTGGCATCACACAGAGCTCCTATATTTTCTTTGCAGAAGCACCCATAGGACTTCTAGTGTGTTAGTGGCATCACACAGAGCTCCTATATTTTCTTCTCAGCAGCACCCACAGGACTTCTAGTGTGTTAGTGGCATCACACAGAGCTCCTATATATTCTTCTCAGCAGCACCCACAGGACTACCGACTACAATGGCTGGAAGACCACCAAGGGGAGGCAGAGCGTGCAGAGCCAAGAACACAGGGCAGGCAGGCTCTGTTTCTAGTGGACATGGCCGTGGACGTGGACGTGGTCGTGCATCGTCATCAGCACGTGGCCATGGGACACGCGCGTCTTTGTTTTCGGCAGCTGGACATGTGGAGCCGCATCATGCTGAAGGCTTGGTAGAATGGATGACCAAGCCCTCCTCATCCTCCTCATCCTCTCTCACCCAGGCTCAGGGTACTGACAGAGCATCATCAGCCACCCCTTCCCTAGACCCACCATGTCCTCCTGAGGAGTCCCCCGAACTCTTTGAGCACAGTGTTGGGTACATGCTCCAGGAGGATGCCCAACGATTCGAAGGCTCGGATGATGATACCCAGCTTGAGGAATCTGGCAGTACTGTTCCACCAGCTGCAGCTTACTGCCAGGTTTGCTCTAGTGGTGAAGAGGGAGGGGATGATGAGGTCACTGACTCCACGTGGGTGCCTGAAGGGAGAGAGGATGAGGAGGAGGACGAGGAGGAGGAGGATGCGGCGTCACATGTCCAACGAGGCAGGATGCCCCCTGGAGGCCAGCTAGAGGCCAGCACAGCAACTGTACAACACCGCAGAGCTCCGCCTGTGCAGGGCGCTGCCTCTGCACGTTATCAGAAAAGTTCTTTGGTGTGGGCCTTTTTTGAGACGAGTGCAGCAGATCGCACCACTGCTATTTGCAATATTTGTCTCAAGCGTATCTCGCGTGGCCAAAACATCAGCCGCTTGGGCACCACAAGCATGACCAGACATATGGCGACCTGCCATGCAGCTCGTTGGCAGGCACACATAAAAGACCCACACCAAAGAACTAAGCGGACCTCTCCTTGCTCCTCCTCAGCTGGGATCTCCATCCCCACTACACCTTCAGTCCTCTCTGAAAGCTGCTCTGAGAGGACTGAAGGTGTAGAATTAGGTGTGTCACAACCAAGTACTTGCAGTACACCGACGTCCGATTGCAGCAGGCAAATTTCCCTGCCCCAGCTGCTGGACCGTAGAAAGAAGTACACTCCCAGCCATCCACATGCCCAGCGGTTGAATGCTAGCCTTGCTAAATTGCTAGCACTTCAACTGCTGCCTTTTCAGTTGGTAGACTCGGCCCCCTTCCGTGAGTTTGTTCAATGTGCGGTTCCTCAGTGGCAGGTTCCCAAACGCCACTTTTTCTCGCGGAAGGCGATTCCGTCTCTCTACCGGCATGTGGAGGGCAATGTCCATGCCTCGCTGGACAGGGCGGTCAGCGGTAAGGTGCATATTACCGCTGACTCATGGTCCAGCAGGCATGGACAGGGAAGGTACCTTTCTTTCACGGCCCATTGGGTCACTCTATTGGCAGCTGGGAGGGATGCAGGACAAGGTGCAGTAGTGTTGGAGGTTGTTCCGCCACCACGCCTCCAAAACGCGACTACTGCTACTGGTTGTGACACACCTCTCTCCTCCACCCCCTCCTCTTCTTCTTCCTCCAGTGCTCTGTCCTTGGAACCAGCGGTGCTCCGTAGGCGTACAAGGGGCTACGCAAGTACGCAGGCAAAAAGATGCCATGCCGTGCTTGCGCTGGTGTGTTTGGGGGACAGGAGCCACACTGGGCCAGAGGTTCTGGCAGCTCTGCAGGGGCAGGCCGAGAGGTGGTTGACGCCACGTCAGCTTAAGCCAGGAATGGTCGTTTCTGACAATGGCACCAACCTCCTCTCCGCCCTGCGACAGGGGCAGCTCACCCATGTGCCCTGCATGGCTCACGTCCTCAACCTGGTGGTGCAGCGGTTCTTGGGCAGGTTCCCAGGCTTACAGGATGTCCTGAGGCAGGCCAGGAAAGTCTGTGTGCATTTCCGCCGATCTTATAATGCCAGTGCTCGGCTGACTGAGCTGCAAAAGGAGCTGAACCTGCCCAAGAACCGCCTAATATGTGACATGCCCACCAGGTGGAACTCAACGTTGGCCATGCTGCAGCGACTGCACACGCAGCAGAGGGCCATCAATGAGTACCTTTGCGACTACGGCACCAGGACAGGGTCAGGGGAGCTTGGTTTTTTTTCCCCACGTCAGTGGAGCATGATCAGGGATGCATGCACTGTCCTCTCACCATTTGAGGAGGCCACGAGGATGGTGAGCAGTGACAGTGCATGCATCAGTGACACTGTCCCTCTTGTCCACCTGTTGGAGCATACGCTGCGTGGGATAATGGACAGGGCACTTGAGGCAGAACAGAGGTAGGAAGAGGAGGACTTCCTTGCCTCTCAAGGCCCCCTTTATCCGGACAGTGTTCCTTCTGTCCCACCCATCACACAGGAAGAGGATGAGGAGGAGGAGGAGGAGGAGGAGGAGGATTGTGTGAGCATGGAGGTGGAGCCTGGCACTCAGCATCAGCAGCAGCAGTCTTTTAGGGATGATGTACAGTCCCAACAAACCAGTGGACTTGTACGTGGCTGGGAGGAGGTGGCTGGCGATCATGTCATCCTCAGTGACCCAGAAGACTCCGGACCGAATGCCTCAGCTAACCTACGCTGCATGGCCTCCCTGATCCTGCAAAGCCTGCGGAAGGATCCTCGTGTTCTTTGGATCAAGGAGAGGGACCATTACTGGCTGGCCACTCTCCTTGATCCGCGGTACAAGGGTAAGGTTGCGGACCTTATCTTGCCGTCGCAGAGGGAGCAGAGGATGAGACATCTCAGGGAGGCCTTGCAGAAAGGTCTGTGCAACGCGTTCCCAGAAACTGGGAGGCTACAAACTCCTGGTCCTGGGCGACGAGTTGCTGAGGCTTCGGTCAGTGGCAGAAGGAGCGGTGGGGAAGGTGGACGTCTGACCGATGCGTTCAGACAATTTTTTAGTCCGCAGCCCCAAGGTATGATCGGTTCCAGCAACCATCGCCAGCGTCTGATATACATGGTGCAGGAATACCTTGGGGCAAGGTCAGACTTGGACACCTTTCCCACCGAAAATCCTCTGGCTTACTGGGTCCTGAGGATGGATCACTGGCCAGAGCTTGCACAGTATGCAATTGAGCTACTGGCCTGTCCTGCCTCCAGCGTTCTTTCCGAACGCACATTCAGTGCTGCTGGAGGATTTGTGACTGATCATAGGGTGCGCCTGTCCACCGCCTCGGTTGATCGACTGACATTCATCAAAATGAATCAGTCTTGGATCACCACCAGCTACCAGGCACCTGAGGCGGATATAACCGAATAATTTTTAATGTCACATCCCTTCAAGACTGCCTATGCTGATGCTGAGTGACTGTCCTCTTATGTTCACTGACTATCCTCTTCCTCCTCCTCAATGATCCATGCCACCACACCAGTGCCTAAGGCACAATTTTTCAGCCCCTGTTTAACAGGGGCGGGTACTTACAATTTTTTAAAAAAATGCTTCGCAACACGTGTGACTGCTGTGCTCCAAGTACAGTCTCTGTGAGGGCTGTGTTGCAGTGTTGTGGCACCAGCACCAGTGCCTAAGGCACAATTTTTCAGCCCCTGTTTAACAGGGGCGGGTAATTACAAATCTTGATCTAATAGTTCACAGCAGGGCCCATTCCTGCGCCCACCAAGAGTAACTATGAGGGCCTGCAGTCTTGTGGCAACACCGTCCACCACCACCGCCAAAGGCCCAATTTTTCTGCCCTGTTCATCAGGTGCTTGCAATTACAAATCTTGATCTAATAACTCACAGCAGGGCCCATTCCTGCGCCCACCAAGAGTAACTATGAGGGCCTACAGTCTTGTGGCAACACCGTCCACCACCACCGCCAAAGGCCCAATTTTTCTGCCCTGTTCATCAGGTGCTTGCAATTACAAATCTTGATCTAATAACTCACAGCAGGGCCCATTCCTGCGCCCACCAAGAGTAACTGTGAGAGCTTACAGTCTTGTGGCAAAACCGTCCACCACCACCACCACCACCCCCAATTTTTCTGCCCTGTTCAACAGGTGCATGCAATTACAAATCTTGATCTATTAACTCACAGCAGGGCCCATTCCTGTGCCCACCAGTCTTGTGGCTACACCAACATCTAATAGGGCAAATTTCTGCAGAGTATATACGCCAGGCCCCTACTTTCAAACATCCAACTTACAAACGACTCCTACTTGCAAATGGAAAGAGAAAACAGGAAGTGAGAGGAAATCTACCCCTAGGAAGGGAAATTCTATCCTGTTAGATTTAATTTGGGAAAAAGGTATCTCCTCTCTACTGATACTTTATCACCAATCCTTGTTTCAATTAAAACCCCACTTTTTCCAAAAACATTTGTCATTGGGACGGAAAGTTAGGTGACATGTTCTGAACAGATGTGCAAAGACAGCAAATGTTACAGGGGTGATAACCCCTCCCTATGTTCTCCAAAAAGCTTAAAAATAGATTTTTTTGGGATGGAGCTACACTTCATAATGTACCTGTTCAGATTCTACTTAAGAACAAACCTAAAGCCGCAAGTGGTTTTAAATGGCTTCTTTTTTTCCTTTACAAATGTCATTTTGTGCAAGGACAGTTCTAAACACGGGAAACACATGCCACTTCACAGGCATACTTTAGACACCCCCCAGGTACCATATTTAAAGGAAAATTTCACTTTTTTTTTTCACTTTATGCATCATTAAAATGACTGCTCCCGAAAAAACGTTAGGTTTTAAAAGTTCTTTTTGCATTGATATATGTCCCCTGGGGCAGGACCCGGGTCCCCAAACCTGTTTTATGACATTAACATGCATATTGGCCGTTGTAATTAGCACTTTTGATTTCGAACGTTCGCGTCCATTATAACGTATAGGGTTCGAAAATTCGCGCGAACTTTCGGTCGGTTCGAAGGTTCTGGTGCGAACCGAACCCGGGGGTGTTCGGCTCATCCCTATTCTGTACCATACTTATTGATTTTAATGTTTGTATCATTGACTGCACTATGCTCTCATGGGGTATCAATAAATATCTATTTTGTTTACCTTTTTTACATTTAATGACTCATTATGCCCTAATGTTGTGTTTCACACAAAGTCCCAATTGCCCCATCTGGCCCCATTTCCCCTTTCTTCTAAAATAAAAAAAACACCCAAAACACCTAATAAAGAAAAAGTCTTTACATGACAGAGAATACATACAGATGTTTCCCCATTATATGCTACTATCTGCAAGTTTAATATAGAATTTTTTTTTTATCTGTGACTGTGAGATAATTAACTAGTGTATGGTTACCTTTTTAAAGGTTTCCAGGGTAATTTTGATTAATTTATACAAAGCAATTGAAAAATGACGTATATAGCCTTTAATCCCCAAATACATGAATTTTCTGCACCACCATATCTAATTTTAATATACACACTCCTGATCCTGCCCAGGTTTCCCATTAATTGAGAAACACTGGTAATCTATATAGCTTTCACATGCATTGTCATATACAGTACATAGGTATACAATATGTTTACCAAACAGTTTTCAACCTGTATGTAGACACTAGTGTTTTCCCATGATGCACTAATATTTGTATCCTTTCTCCTGTAGAAATACCATCAGCTCCAAGCATTTTTCTGACTCCTTTACTTCCTATGTACAATAGAGAAGACTCATTCAAGATGACATGCGCACTACCCAATGGTATCACAATAAAGAAGACATTGTTCTACAAAGTGGAACCTAGAGGATCTCACAAACTGGCACATAATAATGCAATTTATGTCATAAATAAGCCTGACATTAAGATTGCTGGCAAATACTTTTGCATTTATACTGCAGAGATAATGAATAGATTTATTGATTCATTAGAAAGCCAATCAATTTTGGTCAATATATCTGGTAAGAGTTAATTTAGCATTCATTACATCATAATAGAATATCCTAAGGAAAGTGCTAAAATATTTAGTAATGGGGCACCACATCCAAAAATCTATGCAAAGAGCAAAAGCATGTGTAGGATGAGGAAAAAAGGGACTTTCTCAATACCCCCCAAGGAATGACTCCACAACATTATCAATATTTTATAAAAAATATATTTTTTTGTTATAACAAGCTGTGATTAAAAACAATATGTGTATATGTTTTTAATTCCATCTTGTTATAATAAAACAAATTATATTTTTCATAATACTCAGAAATATTGTTAATGTTGTGGAGTCATTCCTTGGGGAGTACAGAGAAAGTCCCTTTTTTCATAGGATGCATTAAGGTGAAAAAACACTTACAATTATGTGTAATGTCTTATATTATACCACTATTAGGGATGAGCTTCAAGTTCAAGTCGAACTCATGTTAGACTCGAACATTGCCTGTTCGCCTGTTCAGCGAACAGCAAACAATTTGGGGTGTTCACGGCAAATCGAAAAGCCGCAAGCACCCTGTAAAAGTCTATGGGAGAAATCTCAAGTGCTAATTTTAAAAGCCTATATGCAAGTTATTGTCATAAAAAGTGTTTGGGGACCTGGGTCCTGCCCCAGGGGACATGTATCAATGCAATTTTTTTTTTAAAAACGTCTGTTTTTTCAGGAGCAGTGATTTTAATAATGCTTAAAGTGAAACAATAAAAGTGTAACATTCCTTTAAATTTCCTACCTGGGGGGTGTGTATAGTATGCCTGTGAAGGGGCGCATGTTTCCTGTGCTTAGAACTGTCCCTGCACAAAGTGTCATTTTTGCAGGAAAAAAAGCTATTTATTGCCGGTACCCGTAACACAGAGAACAGTCATTCATTGAAAGTCATTGGTAAAAAAAAAAGTCATTGATAAAAAAAAAAAAAGCGTGGGGATTCCCCCAAATTCAATTACCAGGCCCTTCAGGTCTGCTATGGATATTAAGGGGAACCCCGGTTCAAATTTTAAAAAAAAATAACGTAGGGGTCCCCCTAAATATCCATACCAAACCCCTTGAGGTCTGGGATGGATTTTAAGGGGAACCCCGGGCAAAAAAAATAAAATGGCATGGGGTCCCCCTCAAAATCCATACCAGACCCTTATCCGAACATGCAACCTGGCAGGCAGCAGGAAAAGAGGGGGGACGAGAGCGGCCCCCCCTCCCTCCTGAACTGTACCAGGCCACATGCCCTCAACATTGGGAGGGTGCTTTGGGGGTCTGTGACCCCTCAAAGCACCATGTCCCCATGTTGATGGGGACAAGGGCCTCGTCCCCACAACCCTGGCCATTGGTTGTGGGTGTCTGGGGGTGGGGGGCTTATCGGAATCTGGAAGCCCCCTTTAACAAGGGGACCCCCAGATACCGCCCCCCCATGTGAAATGGTAAGGGGGTACAAATGTACCCCTACCATTTCACCAAAAAAGTGACAAAAATTTTAAAAATGACAGGAGACGGTCTTTGACAATTCCTTTATTAAAATCTTCTTTCTTCTGGTCTTCCTTTCTTCATCCTTCGGTTTCTTCATCTTCTTCTTCCATCTTCTACCATCTTCTTCCATCTTCTTCTTCCATCTTCTTCTTCCTCCAATCCGCTTCTTCTTGCTCTGGCCTTCTCGTCCGGCATCTTCTTCCACGGCGCCGGCGTCTCTTCTTGGGCCGCTCTGCGCAATGGGAGGCTCCCGCTGTGTGAGGCTTTGCTGCGTCTGACAGCTCTTTTATAGAGGAGGGCGGGGCCACCTGGTGACCCCGCCCCCCTCTGACGCACTGGGACGTCATGGGGACTTCCCTATGGCTTTCCCCACGACGTCAGAGGGGGGCGGGGGATACCCGGAGCGGCCCAAGAAGAGACGCAGACGCCGTGGAAGAAGATGCCGGACGAGAAGACCAGAGCAAGAAGAAGCAGATCGGAGGAAGAAGAAGATGGAAGAAGAAGATGGTAGAAGATAGAAGAAGAAGATGAAGAAACCGAAGGATGAAGAAAGCAAGACCAGAAGAAAGAAGATTTTAATAAAGGAATTGTCAAAGATCGTCTCCTGTCATTTTTAACATTTTTGTCACTTTTTTGGTAAAATGGTAGGGGTACATTTGTACCCCCTTAACATTTCACATGGGGGGGCGGTATCTGGGGGTCCCCTTGTTAAAGGGGGCTTCCAGATTCCGATAAGCCCCCCACCCCCAGACCCCCACAACCAATGGCCAGGGTTGTGGGGACGAGGCCCTTGTCCCCATCAACATGGGGACATGGTGCTTTGAGGGATCACAGACCCCTAAAGCACCCTCCCAATGTTGAGGGCATGTGGCCTGGTACGGTTCAGGAGGGAGGGGGGGCCGCTCTCATACCCCCCTCTTTTGCTGCTGCCTGCCAGGTTGAGTGCTCGGATAAGGGTCTGGGATGGATATTTAGGGGGACCCCTACGTAATTTTTTTTTTATTTGAAGCGGGGTTCCCCTTAATATCCATAGCAGACCTGAAGGGCCTGGTAATTGAATTTGGGGGAATCCCCACGCTTTTTTTTATTTTTTTATCAATGACTTTCATTGAATCACTGTTCTCTGTGTTACGGGAGCCGGCAATTCATTAGCCGCGAGTGATTTTAAATAGCTTTTTTTCCTGCAAAAATAACACTTTGTGCAGGGACAGTTCTAAGCACGGGAAACATGCGCCCCTTCACAGGCATACTATACAGGTACGAAATTTAAAGGAATATTACACTTTTATTGTTTCACATTAAGCATTATTAAAATCACTGCTCATGAAAAAAACGTCCGTTTAAAAAAAAAAAAAATTGCATTGATACATATCCCCTGGGGCAGGACCCAGGTCCCCAAACACTTTTTATGACAATAACTTGCATATTAGCCTTTAAAATTAGCCCTTTTGATTTTGAACGTTCGAGTCCCATAGACTTTAATAGGGTTTGAAAGTTCACACGAGCTTTAGGTCTGTTCGCAGGTTCTGGTGCGAACTGAACAGGGGGGTGTTCGGCTCATCCCTAACCACTATGAACCCTACCTCAATTAAAATGTACAGATGGTATGATACAAGGAAAGCTATGATCATTGGGAGACACATACTGCTGACTCTCTGGTAGGGTATCCAGAAATATTAAACATGTGTTAGTAATTAATTACCGATGACCAGTGGCGTCTCCAGCTTTCATATTTAGGGGAGTACATGGGGGGACAGGGACAAAAAAAGGGGGGCAACTATAAAATGCAATTATATATATATATATATATATATATATATATATATATATATATATATATGAATATATATATCCTGGGGCCCTTTACTACGATCCCACAATGGGCCCTTTCACATGTTCTGCAGTGAGCTCCCTTCCTACTGTATTGGGGCCTCCCAGGGTGGCAGAAAACAAGAGATTTATGTCACCAGCATACCAAGAAAATATAAGGGTCCAAAGCAGTGGGAGAACTATCAGGGTTGCAAAGGTTTACTTGCCACCGAGCCTTAGTGGTCTGCCACTGTGGGGTTCCCCAGCCTCCTCTTGCTGTCCTGCCCCTGCTGTTGACAGCGCTGGTCTGGCATCTGTCTCCTTGGCAGCAGCGGCAGTCTATTAAGACCTATTGCTGGTGACATTATGGGTGCATGCAGGGGAAGGCTGGCACTGTTGGTTGTAGAGAGCCGAGATCCCAGCTGTTCACCTAGCAGCTCGGGTGTGTTTGAAATCCCACATGCCGGATCCCGCCAGGAAGCTGACACTGCACACAGCTAATCACAGGCAGTGAGACATTCCTGATCTGTCCAGCTGCGGACCGGGAAATTTATCACTTCCTGTGATTAGCGCGTGTGGGCTTCCTGGCGGGCTCGGGCATGTGGGATTTTGAACATGCCCAGCCCATCTCTAACAACAAATTGTGCTGTCCCTCCTGTACATCAGCCCCATAAAGTAACCAGCACTGGGTTCCAATGTGCCGCCGCTGCCATGAAGACAGAGACCAGCGCTGTGAATAGCCGGGACAGGATAGCAACCCTGGTAGTTTCACCACTGGTCCACACTGGGAGGATTCCCCCATCCACCTATAATGTGTAGATGGGAGAATTGGATCATTTCTTTTTTTTTTTCATTCAACCTACTAGTTGAATAAAAAAAGTGATCAATGTATGGGCTGCCTAAGTGCTAAGACCAGCCATAGGCAGTTTAAATCTCAGCTGGTTCAGCAGGAACTGGCTGAGATTTGAACCATTAATGAGTAGGCTGAATGTACCAAGTTGATCGATCAAATTGGGAACAACCAGCCTGCCAGATACTCTTATGATTATCACTAGTGGTTGCTATAGCCACTAGTGATAATCACTGTTTGTTGGGAGAATCCAATTGCTGGGCAGGAAGGATATTCCCCTGTCGCCACTGTCTGTGTTGATGGGGGAATCATGTAAGTTTCTTTCCTGCAATCTGTGGATGCAGGAAAGAAATTTGCACCGTCTATTACCTGCCTAACTGAAAGTGAAAGTAAATTGTGAAGGTCTTGAAAGAACAGGAGAAGGGGGGGGGACAAATGGGGAGAGAAGGGATGGAGATAATGCAGTTCAGTGATTACAGTGTACTGCAGTGCACACACTTACCCACGGGTCCAGGCTAGAAGCTCAGGCATCATTGACACACAGCCAGGAATGCTGCTGATTTTCATATTTCCCGTCCACACATCCCCTCACTTCAGATACAGCTGCGTAATATTGTGGGCAGGACTGGAAGACCCAGGAGGAACAGGGGCGGGGGGAGGAGGAGGAGCTGTATTCATCTCTGCTCTAACGTACATGGGGAGAGTGAGGGGGGTGGCTGGACTCGCTGGGCTGTAAAAGAGTGTCGTAGACTGACACTCGGCCCAGCTTGCAGTCACCACTCTTGGAATATACAGGCTGGTTCTCCTGTCCTAAGGACGGGAGAAATCAGTCTGTTTTTTCAGTAACTGAGAGTCCAGGTGGAGTCCTTCCTGCAACTCACTCTTCTCCCTGCCAATGAGGATGCAGGGGAAGGAGCAGATCGGGCGGCCGTGTAAGCGGGAAACATGTACAATGGCCTCTCTAGTATTATATCTGTAAAGAAAATACATTTTATGGTAAGTTCTGATACCACTGGATAACAAAAGGATCATGTGATGTCTTTGGCCAACATTAGGCCACAATAAACATGTAGACATGTGCAAAATAAAAACATTTGTTTTGAATCAATTCGATATGTTACTAATTTTGTTACATTGCATTTGTAACAAAATTAGCTTAGTTTAGTTTTGTTGTATTTGTTCTTTTTCCACCAAACTCAAATTTTTCCAATGGATTTGAAGTATTGTAATTCAGATCGAAAAATCTCAAATCACTTGAAATTTATTGTGAAGAATAGCTGGTTGTTAAGGAGAGGGCAGCCACTGTGTCCTTAGCAACCATGACTCATCTACTGCCAGCGGACTCCCCCCTGACAGCCGAATGTATACGAACAATGCCGGCTTTAAATTTAAAAAAAACAGTATGGGGGTCCCCCACAATACATACCAGGCCCTTCGGGTCTAGTATGGATTTTGAGGGTAACCTCATGTTAATCCCAATGTCATAAATAACCCCAATGTTTTTATTAAATGGCGTGAGGTCCCCCCCAAAATCCATACCAGAACCCTAGGTCTGGTATGAATTTTACAGGCAACCCTACGCCAAAGTTAAAAAAATGGCGTGGCCCCAGCAGAATCTATACCAGACCCTTATCTGAGGATGCAGCACGGCAGGCCAGGAAAGGGTGGGGAAGAGCTAATGCCCCCTCCTGAACCATACCCGGCCACATTCCTTCAACATGGGGGGTGCTTTGGGGCAGGAGAGTTCCCCCAAAGCATCTTGTCCCCATGTTGATGAGGACAAGGGCCTCTTCCCCGCAACCCTGGGCAGTGGTTGTGGGGGTTTGTGGGCGTAGGCGCTTATCAGAATCTTGAAGCCACCTTTAGTAAGGCGCCCCCAGATTCTGGCCCCCTCTCTATGTGAATGAGTAAAGTGTACTCATTCGCCAAAAAAAGTGTCAAAAATTAAATAAAAACATAAACACAGTTTTTGACAAGTTGTTTATTTAAAAAACTAAACAAAAAATGAATGTCCACCAAAGTAAATCCAGCATCAATCACGATGAACACCATCAACCGACCGAAAAAAAAAAAAAAGTGTGCATGTGAGGCTTGCCTCCTGGCGACTGACATCTCTAGTTCCCACGGATGGTAAATAAACAATGGACCAGGGTCACCAGATAACAGGTAACCCGACCCCTTTGTTTATTTACGGTTGGCACTGGGAACTGGAGCTGTCTGTCAGTGGGGTGCCTAGCGACGCTAAATATACAAAGGGGTGCGGTCACCCGCTGTTACCGGTGACCCCGCCTCTTTGTTAATTGACCGTCAGTGGGAACTGGAGCTGTCAGTCCCACCTCTTTTTTATTTGTTTGTTTTTTCGGGTCGGCGGGTTTTTATTTGTTTTGGCCACTTTTTTGGGTAAATGAGTAGGGGTACTATGTACCCCTACTTAATCACATGGGGTGGCCGGGGTCTGGGGTTGTGGGAAAGAGGCCTTGTCCGCATCAACATAGGGGCAAGGTGCTTTGAGGGGCCCCCCTGCCCCAAAACACCCCCCCATGTTAAGGGCATGTGGCCTGGTATGGTTCAGAAGGGGCCTGCTGACAGCAGATGAGTCATGGTTGTTAAGGACGCGGCAGCTGGCTGCTTCTTAACAATGAGCTATTTTCGAATCATTTTGGATCATTTGTTTCATTTGGATGCTTGAAACATGGGAATGAAACAAATAAATGTCGTTTCATTAAACTTTTTGAATTAGTTTAAATTTGTTACTGTTGTCATTTAGAGATTCCGATACATCGGAATTTCTGAATACCAAAAATTTGTTCCGAATTTCGATTCAGGACAAAATGAACCGCACATGTCTAATAAGCAGCCCAGTTGACATTTCTTGAGAAAAGTGTCTACTTATGTTGCATTTTTCTTCTAGTAGGCTGCGGTCCCCCTAGGACAGTGATGGCAAACCCTGGCAACCCAGATGTTTTGGAACTACATTTCCTATGATGCTCATGCACTCTGCAGTGTAGTTGAGCATCATGGGAAACGTAGTTCCAAAACATCTGGAGTGCCAAGGTTCGCCATCACTGCCCTAGGATAATAGTAGCAATGAGACCGTCTGCTGTTCACATGCAAACTTGAACAATAAGATATAGTCCAACCACCAATTTATTTCTGGACATTTTTGTATCCTTTTTGAAGTTTAAAAGAACTCCATTAGCCTAGGAACGATTGGCTTTTATAATGGTAAGTATAATAATGCAAAATTTCAATTTTGCAAACATGACACTCAATATACCTTTATAAATCATTTTACAGAGGACATGTCCAAATAAAATATTTCTCCCCCATGTTCACTCCTTTCTTAAAATACAAAAATAGTAGTACCCTGCTTGCATTGTCTTGATAAACCCTTGCTTTGGACTCATTCAACGAGTGCACTCAAAAGATCATAGGCCTAGGCGTTTGGTCACATAATCATGTCAAATTACTGATTGAGTAGTGACTTCTGAGGCCAACCTAAGTGTGTAAAGTCTATTGATATCATTTATGTAGCTGAGAGGGCAAGGATGTGGGAATCATATGTGTAAATAGTATACACTGCTTCCAACTACCAAGTACTGGTAGTTTTTTAGTGGTATTGTGTTTAAATGTGTAAGCCCCCGTACACATGGTCGGAAATTCCGACCACAAAATCCGTCAGATTTTTTCAGACGGATTTTGTCCGACACTGGTGTTGCATACACATGGTCGGACAAAGTTGTCGGAAAATCCGATCATTCTGAACGTAGTGAGTTCGTTGCGTACAACAGAACTACGTAGAGGCTAGTAGCCTAAGACAGTGTTGACAGTGTTGAAGTTTATAAAATGTACCATCCAAACAATCTCAAAATCCTTAACCAGAATAATTACATTTAAAACATTTTTTTTCAGATTTAGCATTTTCATCCACTTCAACAACCTCTACAACAACACCACTACATACCACTAAAGGTACAGTATGAAAATTCTGCATGTAACTTTTTAATTAAAAAAGATCAGCTGGTCAGTACAGTAAGACCCCTTTAACACCAAGGGCGTTTTGCAGGCGCTATAGTGTTAGAAATAGCGCCTGCAATCCGCCCTTAAACTGCTGCTCCATTGTCTGCAGTGTGAAAGCCTGAGGGCTTTCACACTGCAGCGGTGCGCTGGCAGGACGTCAGGAAAAGTCCTGTCAGCAGCTTCTTTGGAGCGGTGAAGAAGCGGTGTGTTTTCCGCTCCTCCACCGCTGCTCCCCATTGAAATCAATGGGGCAGCGCTGTAATACCGCCCGCAAAACTTCGCTATTGTGGCGCATTGCCAGGGGGTTTTAACCCTTTCTCGGACGCAAATCCAACGGTAAAACGCCGCTAAAAATAGCGGCAATTTACCGCCGATGCTATGGGCGGCGTGGTGTGAAAGGGGTCTTAATGTTTTTTAGTGTTATTTCAATGTTCTATATTGGGTGTAACTGGGGATTTTATGTGTAAACAGTATACACTGCATAAGTACTGGTACTTTTTTTTAGCAGTATTGTGTTTAAATGTGTAAGACAGAGTTGAAGTTTATAAAGTCTACCATCCAAACAATCTCAAAATCCTTATACGGACTACTTACATTTAAAACATATTTTTTTGCAGGTTTTGCATTTTTATTCACTTCAAAAACCTCTGCAACAACACCACTACATACCACTAAAGGTAAAAGCATGACATTTCTACATGTAACTTTGGCATAACTCACATTTTATTAAAAAACGTTCAGCTGGTCAGTGCAGTCAATATTTTCTAGCGTTATTTCAATGTTCTATACAGGTGTAACTGAACCTATAAAGATGTACCTGAACCAAATTTTCAAACCTGAATGTGACATTTTAGAAATTTATTCAAGCATTATGGGAATTACAGTCTACTAAACATGCAACATAAATAACTTGATTATTAATTTAATTTGGGGATCTACTTTTTTTTAAATGTTTATGTTGATTCTGGAAAACTATTATCGTATGAAACATTTTATAAAAATGTAAGTTATCCATAAATCACACAATTGGCAGTCAAATTATTTTTTTAAATATAGTTTGGTTGTAAATCATCCTTTGAATATCATTCATGCCCCTGAACATTAGCTCCTCCTTAAGCCTGGGTTCACACTATTGTGAATTCGCAGCGGTGGAAAACACTGCGAATTCGCAGGACATTTCAAAATACATTGTTTTCAATGAGGCATGTTCACATACAGTGGTGTGAAAAAGTGTTTGCCCCCTTCCTCATTTCCTGTTCCTTTGCATGTTTGTCACACTTAAGTGTTTCAGAACATCAAACCAATTTAAACAATAGTCAAGGACAACACAAGTAAACACAAAATGCAATTTGTAAATGAAGGTGTTTATTATTAAAGGTGAAAAAAAATCCAAACCATCATGGCCCTGTGTGAAAAAGTGATTGCCCCCCTTGTTAAAACATACTATAAACTGTGGTTGTCCACACCTGAGTTCAATTTCTCTAGCCACACCCAGGCCTGATTATTGCCACACCTGTTCACAATCAAGGCATCACTTAAATAGGAGCTGCTTGACACAGTAAGGTCCACCAGAAGATCCTTAAAAGCTACACATCATGCCGAGACCCAAAGAAATTCAGGAACAATTGAGAAAGAAAGTAATTGAGATCTATCAGTCTGGAAAGGGTTATAAAGCCATTTCCAAAGCTTTGGGAATCCAGCGAACCACAGTGAGAGCCATTATCCACAAATGGCGAAGACATGGAACAGTGGTGAACCTTCCCAGGAGTGGCCGGCCGCCCAAAATTACCCCAAGAGCGCAGCGACGACTCATCCAAGAGGTCACAAAAGACCCCACAACAACGTCCAAGGAACTGCAGGCCTCACTTGCCTCAGTTAAGGTCAGCGTTCATGCCTCCACCATCAGGAAAAGACTGGGCAAAAATGGCCTGCATGGCAGAGTTCCAAGGAGAAAACAACTGCTGAGCAAAAAGAACATCAAAGCTCGTCTCAATTTCTCCACAACACATCTTGATGATCCCCAAGACTTTTTGGGACAACATTCTGTGGACCGATGAGACTAAAGTGGAACTCTTTGGAAGGTGTGTGTCCAAGTATATCTGGCGTAGAAGGAACACTGCATTTCAGAAAAAGAACATTATACCAACAGTAAAATATGGTGGTGGTAGTGTGATGGTCTGGGGCTGTTTTGCTGCTTCAGGACCTGGAAGACTTGCCGTGATAAAAGGAACTATGAATTCTGCTGTCTACCAAGAGATCCTGAAGGAGAATGTCCGACCATCTGTTCGTGTACTCAAGCTGAAACGAACTTGGGTTCTGCAGCAGGACAATGATCCTAAACACACCAGCAAGTCCACCACCGAATGGCTGAAGAAAAACAAAATGAAGACTTTGGAGTGGCCTAGCCAAAGTCCAGACCTGAATCCTATTGAGATGTTGTGGTATGACCTTAAAAAGGCCGTTCATGCTCGAAAACCCTCTAATGTAACTGAATTAGGACAATTCTGCAAAGATGAGTGGGCCAAAATTCCTCCAGGACGCTGTAAAAGCCTCATTGCACGTTATCGCAAACGCTTGGTTGCAGTTGTTGCTGCTAAGGGTGGCCCAACCAGTTATTAGGTTTAGGGGCAATCACTTTTTCACACAGGGCCATGATGGTTTGGATTTTTTTTCACCTTTAATAATAAACACCTTCATTTACTAATTGCATTTTGTGTTTACTTGTGTTGTCCTTGACTATTGTTTAAATTGGTTTGATGTTCCGAAACACTTAAGTGTGACAAACATGCAAAGGAACAGGAAATGAGGAAGGGGGCAAACACTTTTTCACACCACTGTATCTCCGGTGCATGCGCACTGCGCATTGCAGAAAAAACGCAACCGACTTTGGTGCGGTGCGGATCAGGTGCGAATTCAGGCCCATTATCTTCTATGGGCACGCATCTGATTCGCACCTGACTTGCGTTGTTAACAAAAATTCGCAAGTCATTGTACTACTTCTGAGGGGGAAGTCCACGCCCAATAAAAAAAAACAAAAAAAAACGGCATGGATTCCCCCTCCAGGAGCATACCAGGCCCTTAGGTCTGGTATGGATTTTGGGGGGACCCCCATGCCGTTTTTTCGGCGTAGGGGGTACCCTTAAAATCCATACCAGACCTAAGGGCTTGGTATGCTCCTGGAGGGGGAACCCATGTCGGTTTTTTATAAAAATTTGGCATGGATTTCCCCCCTCAGAAGTAGTACAATGACTTGCGAATTTATGCTAGCAGCTGATTCGCATCCAAAACGCGGACAAACCGCAGAACAGCCGACGTTTCACTGCGCAGTCACGCAGGGCCTTCAATTCGCACCACACTAGTCTGAACCCAGGCTAAAGGGTACTATTAATGTGTATGTCAGGGCAAAATAGAAAAAAAAAATATGCAGGTATTTTTCTGTAATTTCAGGGTTTGTAAAGGAATAAAACATGGCAAATTGTGCATGTATTTTTTATTTTGTGCAGATATGTTTTTTTTATTTTTCATGGCTTTAAAAGAAGCAACTCATACAGGAAGTTGGCATAAATTCAGCATCCAGATTTTAGGATGTAACTGTAATTTTGATATGATTAGTGGTGCAATTAATATGTGTGTGGCCAGCTTTAAAAAAAATGCAAAGAATTAAATAAAAACTTTGCAAGTTTGCAAGATATTTAAATCCAAAGGCCTTTAGCAACTTTCCCTTAAAGTATCTGTGAACACACAGTAAATAAGTCATAGGTTAAAATAGTAAACATTGTTCCTATACTATAATCACTTTAGTTTTGTAAAGCAGCATTGATTACTACTTTTTTTGCAGTTTTGTATTGCAGTCACATGACTGCAAAGCCTTTATATAATGTCCTCCTTCCTACTATTGGGGGTGTGTCACTTTACAAAGTAGGTGGGTATGTGCTTTGCTTACACACAGCGGGGAAGTACATTCCCTGCTGTGTACACTGTTTTCCATAGGACAAATGCAGCATTTCAGCTGATATTTTGAGGCTCTTGCTGGGACTTGCTGTCAATCAAGAAAACAGGGCTGGATGGATGCTGCCAAATGAACCACAGGAGATACAGGCTCTCTCACCAGAGTGGTGTTAGGAACCATGAATCAGACTGAGACAGAAGTGCAGTAAAAAACACAGTTTATAAAAAAATGGTAAAATGGTACAAAAGAGCAAACGTAGTCAAAACATAGCCAGGGTTCGGTAACCAGAGCGGGTAGTCGGAACAAACCAGTGAAACAGGAATCCAGAGATCAGTGTAGTAGAGGCAGTAAACAGGATCAGGAACCAGAAGGGAAGTCAGCCACGCAAAAGTCTTTAACAGGAAAGCACAGCAGAGATTATCCAGATATGTTGACCAGGCGAAGGTACAGGAGATCTGATCCAGGCAGTTTAAATAGCCAGCAGGGCTAGCTGACAAACAGGAAATGAAGACCAGGTGAGTCACTGTGGAATGAAGAGTACTGACAATTAACCAGCAGCTGAGCACAGAGCTCCAAGAAAGAAGGGCTAAGCCAAGCCCTGACAAGTGGAAGCAAGGATCCACAAATTAATCATGCCAGCACAGATTTGCTTGAGTGCTTGGTGTGGGCACGATCACCATGTATTTGGGAGACATTTAGGAAGCCTAAAATAAAAAGGCACAAGTTAGCTTACATAACACATTAACAAAATACACATATACAATACAAAATTTTAGGGAAACGTACATTTTAAGTTAAGACATAGTATTTCCAACAGCTATAAATTCTGAGTTGAGATCGTACTTCAGCAGAATATTGATTATATTTTCTTTTTGTTTTCTGTATATACTTGGTGGAGATCTCCATTGACATTAGGTGAATGTTTCCTAGTCTAACCTATTTGAACCAAAACAGAAGATTTTTCATTCATATAATACACCACACACCACCAGCAAAAGAAGAAAACAGCAACTGCTATTAAAAATACTTGTCCAAATAACTGCATGGCCCCTCCCTGCTCTAATGGGCCTAAAGACAAGCAGAGACCCCTTGTGAGAGGTTTATTGGGATGTCAAATCTTCAAAAAACTAGTAGGCTACTTACATGAAAAATACAAATTATTATGTGTATCTATCTATATATTTTTTTTTTTTTTAAAGCAGGAATTGATGCAGTTAGCGCTGAACTGATGACTTCTGCTGTACATGTGGGGAAAACACAGTTGATAACCACCTATTATCCCAGACAAGCAACTAATATCACAATTGCAGAAAACATTCAGGGAAGTGAGTAAAATCAGTGAAAAAAATGTATAACAGAAATGTGATACAAATCTGTGTAGATACCATATCTACAATGAACTAACAACTTAAGTAATGAAGTTAATCTTAAAGTGGTTGTAAACCTCAGACATGAAATATGAACAAAGTATAATCCTATATATTGTGTACTTGTCTTAATTAAGAGCACTAAGTGCCGTTTCTGTCTGCTGCTTCTTTCCTCTGCTATCAGCAGGAATCACTTTTGACAAGTTTTCCAGACACGAGAAAAAAAAAGTGACGGGAGGGATCTCCAGCTAAATTACAGCCTCGGTTGGGGGGTGTTCCTTCCCTCCAATCAGCTCTCACAGCTTCCCTCATTGAGCTCTGCAGAGTGTAACTTCATGCTCTCTCCCCGCTTTTTTTTCTGACAGCTCAGCCAAGCTTTATAAATTCTTAAAGTGGAACGGCTGTAGAGAAGAGAAGACTGCAGATAAACAGGTACAACTTATGTAGGAGGATTTGCTTTATCTCTGTATATTACCTGAGGCCACTCACTTTACTGAGTGTATATAAGGGTTTACAACCACTTTAAGCTGAGATTTGATCATTTCTTCCTATTAGAATAATAAATATTTAAAACTACAACTGGCAAATTTTAGAGAAAAAGAGGACCAAAGATGGCCCTAGATCGAACTTTAGAGGCAAAATGAATGAGAGTATATAAAAAAATATATTTTATTGATAACAATTAATCATACATAAAGCAAGTATCGAAAGAATTAAAAAACACAAACAATTAACACACAATTAACATGCATGTATGGCGTAACAAAAATGTTAACACCATATAGACAACAGTGAGCCCCTATGCGTCAACGTGTTTCGCTATTTTGCTTCGTCAGGACACATTCAGGGGTTGTTGGAAGGAACAGGTCTCACTATCTATAATAAAGCACATCAATCAGACATTGTGTAACAATAACATGTGTAGATAAAAAACATTAGCCGTTGTCATATCCGAGTGACATACACTTAACACACATACAACTACCTGATCAGCATAAAATATCCACAAAAGGAAATTCCCACAATAAATGTGGAAAATCACAGTGTAGATAAGGGAACGTAATCTCCCAATACTAGTAACCGTATGATGAGCTAGAACAGTTAAAATATAGATATGTATTACTCTCAAAGCTGAGCAATGCTCAATACTTGGATAGATCAAACCAAATATGTATAAAAGATTGTACTTACTAGCTCAAAATATGTCACCCATGTCGAATATATTACATGATATCATTCACAGATGATGAACAGTGAAAAAGGAAGGTGAATGGCGGGGGGTATGAACATAGCCTACAGGAACTACATTTTATCCAAAGTACTAGTGATATTTTTATATATATATATATATATTCACCAACAACATAAGTATGTCCTTCTAGATGTGGATGACAGCCTCTCCTGCAACTAGCAGAAATGAAAAAGGCTGCTCACAGTCCAAGGGCTCATTAAAACAGCCTAGAACAGAAATGAGACCGGCAACACATGAGAATATTCTTATATAGGCTATTAAGCCAAAAATAGAACATAACACTTCTCACGTTTTGCATGAAGGTCAGGCACTTACCATGTATGATGTGTAGTCTGGTGAACCCCCCAGGAAAAGCATCTACCACAATGCAGCATAGCACAAGGGGCTATTTATAGCTCCCTGTGCCTGGTAGCAGCTGTAGCCCCACATGGAGTTGAGTAGACGCCGTTCGGCATCGCCGCTGAGTGACATCACATGATTGCACCATGATTGGCACGCCCCTAGCCTGACATCAGTGTATTTTAAGTATTGATATGTTAATGCACCTTTGCACAGCGCAGGGGCAAACTGTTGTCTATGTGGTGTTAACATTTTTGTTACGCCATACATTCATGTTAATTGTGTGTTAAATGTTTGTGTTTTTTAATTCGTTCGATACTATGTATGATTTATTGTTATCAATAAAATATATTTTTTATACACATTCGTCCATTTTGCCTCCAAAAGTCCAGGGCCATCTTTGGTCCTCTTTTTCTCTAAAATTTACCCCTAAATACAGATGTGGCTTTAGGAGTGGTTTTCTTACAAACTACAACTGGCACTAATCATTTTCCTTAAATGACCAGCATTCTAAGCATTCTTTTTTCTTTCAGATGCTTTATCTTCGTTGAGTGTAACATTCATCCTTTTGACAAGTTTTATCCTGATAAACAGCCTTATCTTGGTTTACCTTTTCATAAGATGTAAGTTTAGGACATTTTTCATGGGTTCATGGGTACTTCATAGTTCAGCCTTAAATTTTTTGCAGAATTCAGCCACATCCTGTATCAAATATTGTATATGGCAACCTCACTCAGACTGGTCAAGATAACTGAAGGTGTGGATTATGGTTAACTAGCACACATGTAGACACTAGAATTGTGGTGTTTAGATAACTTCTCCACTAAAGATTCTATAAAAGATTATATACAGTAACAAGATCAAAACCATAGCAACCAGGAATAATCTTTCATTCTGACATCTTTAAATACAACTACACTTTTGTAAAAAAAAAAAATTGTGTGGCCACCAGTATTTTCCAGCACTGCCTTAACCCTCTTGGACATGGAGTTCACTAGAGCTTCACAGGTTGCCACTGGAGTCCTCTTCCACTTCTCCATGATGACATCACAGAGCTGGTGGATGTTAGAGACCTTGCACTCTTCCACCTTCCATTTGAGGATGCCCCACAAATGCTCAATAGGGTTTAGGTCTGGAGACATGCTTGGCCAGTCCATCACCTTTACCCTCAGCTTCTTTAGCAAGGCAGTGGTAGTCTTGGAGGTGTGTTTGGGGTCGTTATCATGTTGGAATACTGCCCTGCGGCCCAGTCTCTGAAAGGAGGGGATCATGCTCTGTTTCAGTATGTCACAGTACATGTTGGCATTCATGGTTCCCTCAATGACCTGTAGCTCCCCAGTGCCGGCAGCACTCATACAGCCACAGACCATGACACCCCCACCACCATTCTTGACTGTAGGCAAGACACACTCATCTTTGTACTCCTCACCAGGTTGCTGTCACACATACTAGACACCATCTGAACCAAAAAAGTTCATCTTGGTCTCATCAGCCCACAGGACATGGTTCCAGTAATCCAGTCCTTAGTCTGCTTGTCTTCAGTAAACAGTTTGTGGGCTTTCTTGTGCATCATCTTTAGAAGAGGCTTCCTTCTGGTATGACAGCCATGCAGACCAATTTGATGCAGCGTGCGGTGTATGGTTTGAGCACTGACAGGCTGACCCCCACCCCTTCAACCTCTGCAGCAATGCTGTCAGCAATCATATGTCTATTTCCCAAAGACAACCTCTGGATATGACACTGAGCACGTGCACTCAACCTCTTTGGTCAAACCTGACGAGGCCTGTTCTGAGTGGAACCTGTCCTGTCAAACCGCTGTATTGTCTTGGCCACCGTGCTGCAGCTCAGTTTCAGGGTTTGGCAATCTTCTTATAGCCTAGGCCTCTTTATGTAGAGCAACAATTCTTTTTTTCAGATCCTCAGAACAATTGTTTGAAAATCTACTAGTATATGGCCAGTTTTAGGAAAGACAGAGCTCAATCAACTTCAATGTTCAGATCCTGCATTCAAAAAAATGTCAAATCAGTATCTTGTACTCGGAAATAGTTCCAAAAACATTGTTTTTCATTCATAGAAAAACTATCTATGAATGAAGGATGGACAGATGAATGAAAGGTCCACTTCCTTCTTTCATAAACTGTAGTTTTTTCAATAGATGCTATAATAAAGCTTCTATGAATAGAGGAGGGGGTGGATCGGAGGACAGAAGATTTCAACTAAATCTGCAGCCATCAGCACAGGGGACACATTGCACTGACTGTAGGTAGTGTCCCTTCTGCTGATTTTTTAAAAACTTTTTTTGACTAAACTTAGACTTTAACAAAATCATCCATCATAGCTCCTCAGGTTCTCTGCAGCAATAGCATTTATATAATGGCTTTCTGAAGATCACTCTAAACTAAAACTCCCTGTTTTTACTATGTGGCCAATTCTGGACAGCATAGACTTTGCCCATCCTGTGCTAACTTGTTCCCATCTTCATCTCAGTGGTGGACTATGGCTTTAGGTGTTCTCACATTAAAGTGGAAGTCCATGATAAAACTAAAATCCCTGCATCTATAGACACCAACGAGCTAACACTAATCTATCTAGCCCTGTAAAGAAAAAAATTAGTATACATACCTTTTCTGAAGCCGATCTGACCTGATCTCCAGAGGCGGAAGCTCTGCAGAGGACATGGCCGACAATGGCTGTGAAATGAATGGGGAGCAATGTCACTCATAAAGTTACTATGAAGCTTCCGTTGTCATCTGTGTCCTCTGCACCTGCCTACACAACGAAGCTGCGGCTGACAGCTCAGCGTGGGATCTGGTCAGGTTGGGTCGGAGCGGCTTCCAAAAAGGTATGTATAATAATTTTTTTCTTTACAGGGCTAGATAGGTTAGTGTTAGATCGTTGGTGTCTATAGATGCAGGGATTTTAGTTTTAGCATGAACTTCCAAACACTGGGCTGTAGAATGAAAATGGCAAATTTCTGAACACAGAGTATGGCAAATTCTTATAGAATCTTAACAAGTATTAAGTTTATTAGGTGAAACAATAAACAACATGTACTGTGTTTTTCTTTAGGTAAAACAAAGCAAACAGCCGTGTCACATGTAAGTTACATATCTCCAATTTGAACTGTATAGTAAAGAAAATGGCCATTGTTGCCATGTATCCTGAGAAGATGTTGTTGCTGTCAAGATGCTCCTCAGCTAGTTTTTCATTTTATTGTGCCAGAGACTTTTGGCGCTATATTGCCATCAGGGATATATTTACAAAAAATAAATCTACAAAGAGCACATAATATGTATGTAATACAGCAATTTAACCCAGCTTTATTGAATCCAAAATTCCTCAAATGACGGACCATCACATGTAAACAATCCGGCGTCATGACCAATTGGTACAGTGGAGGGGGAGAGATCGGATGGCAGCAGTGCTGTGGGCTGGATCTGTAGTGCCCACATCGCTGCTCAGTGACAATTGCAGTCACATCCATCCATCCATAGATGGAGCAAGAATAATTTTGTCCCTAGACTTCCTCTGTAACTCAAAACATGTAACCAGTAAAAAAATTTAAGGTGTTGCCTATGGGGATTTTTAAGTGGAAAAGTTTGGCGCCATTCCATGAGTGTGTGCAATTTTGAAGGGTGACATGCTAGGTATCTATTTACTCAGCGTAATTTCATCTTTCACATTATGCAAAAACATTGGGCTAACTTTACTGTTTTTTTTTTTAAAGTATAAAAGTTTTTTTCCCCAAAAAAACACGGTCGAAAAATTGCTGCGCAAATACTGTGCGAGATAAAAAGTTGCTACAACCGCCATTGTATTCTCTGTGGTCTTTGGGGTTCTATGTAATTTTCTAGCAAATAAATTATGATTTTTACATGTAGGAGAGAAATGTCAGAATTGGCATGGGTTCTCCAGAACGCCTGACAGTGCTCCCTGCATGTTGGGCCTCTGTATGTGGCCACGCTGTGTAAAAGTCTAACACATGTGGTATTGCCATACTCGGGAGTAATAGCAGAATGTGTTTTGGGGTGTAATTTGTGGTATGCATATGCTGTGTGTGAGAAATAACCTGCTAATATGACAATTTTGTGAAAAAAATAAAAAAATAATCTTGATATTGCAAAGAATTGTGGGAAAAAATGACAACTTCAAAAAACTCACCATGCCTCTTACTAAATACCTTGGAATGTCTTATTTCCAAAAATGAGTTATTTGGGGGGTATTTGTACTTTTCTGGCATGTTAGGGTCTCAAGAAATTATATAGGCCATCAGTACTTCAGGTGTGATCAATTTTCAGATATTGGCACCATAGCTTGTGGACTCCAAATTTTTACCAAAGATATATAGCAGTACACATTTTGACCAAAATTTATAAAGAAAAATTACTAATTTGTGAAGAATATTGGCATGCATTAAAAAGGGGATTCACTCCAGAGATAAAAAGATAATTATCCCACTTTACAAGACTCTGGTCTGGCCTCACCTCAGAAGGGATGTGCTGGAACTGGAGAGGGTCCAGAGAAGGGCAACAAAGCTAATAAAGGGACTGGAGAATCTCAGCTACAGGAAAAAACTGCAAGCACTGAACTTAGTCTCTCTGGAGAAGAGACGCTTGAGAGGGGATATGATTTCAATGTACAAATACCGTACTGGGGATCCCATAATAGGGATAAAACTCTTCCACACAAGGGAATTTAAAAAGATACGGGGCCATTCACTAAGATTAGAAGAGAAGCGGTTTAACCTTAAACTGCATAGAGAATTCTCTTCCACAAGCAGTGGTTTCAGGAGGGAGCATCGATAATTTAAAAAAACTATTAGATCAGTTGAGGTGTGTCAGACTGACACACTGCAACACTGATCGCCATGATGCATGCCCCCGGGGGTGCGCAGCGGCTTGTTATCCTGAAAGACGTCATATGACGTCCGGTCAGGATAACACAACCACTTTGCTGCCGTCATTTTGCTATATGGCGGGCGGCAAATGGTTAAAGTGGATGTAAGCCCTCACATATACCCAGTGAAGTGAACAGCCTCAGATGATACACATAGATGAAACAAATCCCCCTACATAAGTTTCACATGTATATCTGCTGTTTTCAGCTTTATATACTGTTTAGAAAGTTCAGATTGTGCTAGGAGATTTTCTCTTCCTTTTCAGAGTGTGAAGTCTGGGCACACAGCCAAGACAGCTGATTGGAGGAAAGGCACACACCCCCTCTCCACATAGGTAGAGACTCTCAGAGCTGTTCTGCGAATAGTTTAGCTGTCTGCTAATCTATTTATACCAACCTCCCAGACACAAATTTCAGTCTGGTTTTATCTCCTGTGAAGGAGAACTTGTCAGAAGTTATCATGCTGATAACAGAAGAACAGAGCAGGAGAAAGCCACAGGACTTAGTTCTTTGAAGAGAGATAAGAAAACACTACAGAGATATGTGACCCGCGGGTTTACATCTACTTTAAATAATGCATTAAAATTTAACTAAACACATTCGATTTTAGTTGACTAAAATAATGTTATTTGAATAAAATGTACTGGAGGTTTTAGTCAACTAAAATACAACTAAAACAATTGCAACTGACTAAAATGGGACTAAAACTAAAATTGCATTTTAGTCAAAAGACTATAACTAAATCAAAATTTGGTGCCAAAATTAACACTGGTGGCAGGTATCAGTCTTTTGCCTACATATTGGGGGTTAATTACTAAAACTGGAGAGTGCAAAATCTGATGCAGCTCTGCACAGAAACCAGCTTCCAGGTTTAAGCCCCCGTTCACATCGGCGCAAGTTAAAATGCGATTTGACAGGTCAAAGCGCATGTAAAATCTGAGCCTATTGCTGTAAATAGAAGGGTCCCAATCGATGCGCCGCTGACTTTGCAGCACCGCAACGATTTCCAAAAGTAGTTCCTGCACTACTTTTGGTGACTTCAGGGGCGATTTCAATAGACATCTGTGCATAAACCCGCACAGATGTCTTTCAAGTCACCCCAAAGTCGGACTGAAATGCAGCTTTGAAATCGTGCGAGTTCAGATGAATTTGCACAATTTCAAAGCCATGCTCAGTGTGAACGAGGGCTTATTGTCAAGGTTTAATTGAACAATCTAAAGTTGGAAGTTGATTGGCTACCATGCACAGCTGCACCGGATTCTGAGTGCTCCAGTTTTAGTAAATTTCCCTCGCTGTGTGTTAAAGCATGTTTCATAAACTTAGTAGGTATACTTTGCATGGCATGTGTAAGAATGCGTTTTAGTTAAATACTATGAACTAAAAGATGTCCCTCTTTCACATTTCAGAAAGTTGGTTGTTATGATTATAGTAGTTTCCGTTTTCTAGACAATGCATACTTTCAGCAGTATTGTTACACACATTTCACACAATGTGTTTTTTCGAGGTACTCCTAGTGTAGTAGTCCAATAGTGTAATGTCTGGTCTGGGCTGTGTACATATGAGGCTACTTTCACACTGAAGCGTTGCAGGCGCTGACGGCAAAGCGGCGCTATATTTAGCGGCACTTTACCGTCGTTTTAGCAGCGCTATTCGGCCACTTGCGGGGCGGTTTTAACCCCCCACTAGTGGCCGAAAAAAGGGTTAAAACCACCTGCAGCGGTGCTTTGCAAGCAGGTTTGCAGTGCTGCCCCATTGTTTTCAATGGGAAGGGGCGCTTTAGGAGCGGTAAATACACTGCTCCTACAGCACTCCAAAGATGCGGCTTGCAGGACTTTTTTGACCGTCCTGCAAGCGCACCACTCCAGTGTAAAAGCCCTCGTGCTTTCACACTGGAGACACAGCAGTGACTGTTTCAGGGCGCGTTGCAGGCGCTATTTTTAGCGCTGTAGCGCCTGCAAAGCGCCCCAGTGTGAAAGGAGCCTTACTCTTCAGCCTTTTCCTTGCTCTGTGGTTGAGACTTCAACACATTTGCTAGTCTTGCATCTAGTGGAGGAAGGATGTACTGAAAACTGTATCTCACAATTGGATCAGACTGGGGTTTTAAACAACAGATAGTAAAAACTGAAATTATTGCAATTTGTTTAATAAACCTTCCCTATTTAGATCCACTGAACCCATTGAGTGAACTTGTCAACCAAAGATCAAAAATATAATTCCTTTGTTTTTTATTTTAGGTTTCTGAGCATATAGTTAATACCATTGAACTACAGGATGCTCAAGCACTTCCAGATGCCCCCTTCATACCAGGGGACAGAGAGGACCTAGAGGAAAGTCATTTGTACTCTGAAATAGATCCAACTCCAACAGTTTTACCTCAGTCATCACTTATTTCATTATACACAACTGAAAAGAAAATTGACTTGATACCACCGATTTACAAGACAGACTTGTGTCATCACTGTGGCTGATTCATGAAAACTGCAGGAAACTTTTGAATGTACTAGAAAGATGAGCATTACAGAGCAGTCCTGATAAATGTTATAGTATTCTTTTCAACTTTTTTTTTTTCTTCTTTTTTTTTTCAAATAATTTTTATTGAAATTGTTATTTTTTTCAGTTTACAAGACTAAAACATAAAACACATTCCCACTGCGACTTCCAGATTATACTTTCACTGTTACTTAAGACCTTTTAAAATATCAGTAGATTAACAATTGCATTTTTCATGTATAAAGTTGGCAGCAATATAAAACAAACCAATGTATTCAATTTACCAACTACACCATGATGGCATATATACAGTCGTGTTCAAAAGTTTGCATACCCTGGCAGAAATTGTGAAATTTTGGCATTAATATTGAAAATATGACTGATCATGCCAAAAAACTGTCTTATTTAACCACTTCCCATCCCGCCCATTATCACATGACGTCCGTAGGAGGGATCTCCCATCCTGGGTGGGTGTCATATGACGTCCTGGGATTCCCAGCCATCACTCAGGAGCCGATGCGTGTGCCCGGCAGCCGCGATGTCTGCTGGGCACCCGCGATTCCCCGTTAACAGAGCAGGACCGTGGATCTGTGTGTGTAAACACACAGATCCACATCCTGTCAGGTGAGAGGAGACCGATCATGTGTTCCCAGTACAGAGGAACACAGATCGGTCTCCTCCCCTTGTGAGTCCCCTCCCCCTACAGTTAGAATCACTCCCTAGGTAACACAGTTAACCCCTTGATCGCCCCCTAGTGTTAACCCCTTCCCTGCCAGTGACATTTATACAGTAATCAATGCATTTGTATAGCACTGATCACTGTATAAATGTGAATAGTCCCAAAATGGTGTCAAAAGTGTCCGATATATCTCCTGAAATCTTGCAGTCACGATAAAATGAGCATCTCACCGCCATTACTAGTAAAAAATAAATAAATAATGAAAATGCCATAAAACTATCCCCTATTTTGTAGACACTATAACTTTTGCGCAAACCAATCAATATACGCTTATTGCGATTTTTTTTACCAAAAATATGTGGAAGAATACATATTGGCCTAAACTGAGGACATTTTTTTTTTTTTTGTATTTTTTTTTTTTTATTGGGCTATTTATTATAGCAAAAAGTAAAAAATATTGTGTTTTTTTTCAAACTTGTTGCTCTTCTTTTTTTTATAGCGCAAAAAATAAAAACCGCAGAAATGATCAAACACCACCAAAAAAAGCTCTATTTGTGGGAATAAAAATGTAATTTGGGTACAGTGTTGCATGACCGCGCAATTGTCATTTAAATTGCGACAGCGCGGAAAACTGAAAATTGGCTTGGGCAGGAAGGGGGTGAAAATGCCCTGTATTGAAGTGGTTAACCACTTAAGGACCGCCTCCTGCACATTTACGTCGGTAGAATGGCACGGCTGGGCACATCAACGTACAGGTACGTTGTCCTTTAAGAGCCCAGCCGTGGGTCGTTCGTGCGCCGCTGGCTGCATGCTCGCGACTCGGTCCTCTCGCTGCTGGTGTCCCGCGATCTGGTCACAGAGCTGAAGAACGGGGAGAGGTAAGTGTAAACAAACCTCTCCCTGTGCTTCCTAGTAAGACTGACACTGATCGTCTGTTCCCTGTCATCGGGAAAGACGATCAGTGATGTCGAACGCCAAGCCACGCCCCCTACAGTAAAAAAAACACACACGTCACACTTAACCCCTCCCCCTAGAGGTTAACTCCTTCACTGCCAGTGTCATTTACACAGGAATCAGTGCATTTAAATAGCACTGATTGCTGTATAAAGGACAATGGTCCCAAAAATGTGTCAAAAATGGCCGATGTGTCTGCCATAATAATGCAGGCACAATAAAAATCGCTGATCGCTGCCATTACTAGTAAAAAAAAAAAATATTAATAAAAATGCTATAAAACTATCCCCTATTTTGTAAATGCTATAACTTTTGCGCAAACCAATCAAAAATTGCTAATTGTGATTTTTTTTTTTACCAAAAATATGTATCGACCTAAACTGAGGAAAAAAATTTTTTTTTTATATATTTTTTGGGGATATTTATTATAGCTAAAAGTAAAAAATATTAAATTTTTATTCAAAATTGTTGCTCTATTTTTGTTTATAGCGCAAAAAATAGAAACCGCAGAGGTGATTAAATACCACCAAAAGAAAGCTCTATTTGTGGGAAAAAAAGGACGCCAATTTTGTTTGGGAGCCACGTCGCACGACCACGCAATTGTCAGTTAAAGCAACGCAGTGCCGAATCGCAAAAAGGGGCCTGGTCCTTTGGATGCAAATTGGTCTGGGGCTTAAGTGGTTAAAGACAGCAATCACATTAAGCCATTCATCATCACATAGTTTTTTGGATCCTTTTTAAATCATAATGATAACAGAAATCACCCAAATGGCCCTGATCAAAAGTCTACATACCCTGGAATGTTTGGCCTTGATACAGACACAGAAGGTGGTACACACAGGTTATAATGGCAATTAAAGCTTAATTTCCCACATTTGTGGCTTTTTAAATCACAATTAGTGTCGGTGTATAAATAGTCAATGAGTTTGTTTAGCTCTCATGTGGATGCACTAAGCAGGCTAGACACTGAGCCACGAGGAGGTAGAAAAGAACAGCCAAAAGATCTGCGTAACAAGGTAATTAAACTTTACAAAGATGGAAAAGGATATAAAAAGATATTAAAGGCCTTGAATATGACAGTCAGTACTGTTTAATCACTTAATAAGAAGTGGAAAATTTGGGGATCTCTTGATACCAAGCCAAGGTCAGGTAGACAAGTGTGTCTACAGTCAAGCATGGAGGTGGGAGTATAATGGTCTGGGGCTGCATAAGTGCTGCCGGCACTGGGGAGCTACAGTTCATTGAGGGAACCATTAATGCCAACATGTACTGTGACATACTGAAGCAGAGCATGATCCCCTCCCTTTGGAGACTGGGCCGCAGGGCAGTAGTCCAACATGATAACAACCTCAAACACACCTCCAAGACGACCACTGCCTTGCTAAAGAAGCTGAGGGTAAAGGTGATGGACTGGCCAAGCATGTCCCCAGACCTAAACCCTATTGAGCATCTGTGGGGCATCCTCAAATCTAAGGTGGAGGGGCGCAAGGTCTCTAACATTTACCAGCTCTGTGATGTCGTCATGGAGGAGTGGAAGAGGACTCCAGTGGCAACCTGTGAAGCTTTGGTGAACTCCATGCCCAAGAGGGTTAAGGCAGTGCTGGAAAATAATAGTGGCCACACAAAATCTTGACACTTTGGGCCCAATCTGGACATTTTCACTTTAGGGGTGTACTCGCTTTTGTTGCCAGCGGTTTAGTTATTTTGAGGGGACAGAAAATTTACACTGTTATACAAGCTGTACACTCACTACTTTACATTGTAGCAAAGTGTAATTTATTCAGTGTTATCACATGAAAAGATATAATAAAATATTTACAAAAATGTGAGGAGTGTACTCACTTTTGTGAGATACTGGATATCGCTGATAAGTCAATGTTCAGAGCATCTTAAGCCCCATACACACGGTCGGACTTTTTCATCAATTTGGTTCAGATCGGACAAGGTTGTTGAAAAATCAGACCGTATGTATGCACCATCGGACAGTGTTCGTCGGTTTGTCCGTCGGACAAAGTCTTATCTCCTGCTGGAAAGATTTGCCGTCAACCCGGTCCGATCACACCAAATCCTAGCGTGTGTACGCTTGTCCGACGGACAAAGTGCTACGCATGCTCAGAAGAAATTCTGTGACGGAAGCGCTCGGTCAGGTAAAACTACCTTTCCTAATCGACACAGCACATTCGTCACGCTGCAATGTTAAAATGTCTTTAATGCAGCGCATTCTCTTTTTCTTTACAATGCAACAAGAATGACATGTTTTAGCTGCTCCTATTCACCCGCACTTCTCACAAACTTACTTCTTTATTACTTTGCAGCATTTATACACTACATGTTTATTTTTACTCTGAACGGAAAAGAATCTTTGTTATTTTTTTACCATGATTTGTCTTTTTTTTTTTTTTTTTTTTGGGGAATACATATTTGAATGTTTTTTTTTTGGAGGGGGGTTGTGTGTCTCAAATTACCAAAAACACATTATTTACATTTGTATTTCTTGCTTAAATTTACTAGGAGGTTGTTTGTTGTTGTTGCCCCTTGTTAATTCTACTTTAGGATTAGTGAAATGTACCAGCCTACTCAAAGAAAAACTGTCATTGTAGCAAAGTAAAACACAATAGTCAATGATTATTTCAAATCAAAAAAACCTTTATTTAGGTCACACCAACAAACCAAAGAGGAACGCAGCCATGGTGAAACTTGGGGAATTTGCAAAGTCTTGGCCCCCCACGGCAACCATCATTGTCCAAGCGTAGAAAATTGGGGGCCTGAGGAGTACGTATATTAAGGGGAGTGCAATCTGGTCGTGAAGTCCAAAGTATCCGGAACTGCAGCAGATGCCATCTAGGTCCCCAGGCTCTGGTACTACAAGAGGCTCCATCTTCTCTCACACCAGACTGATTGCAGGTCGTCACTCTCAGGTCTTCCTTCCACGCTTCCTTCCACGCTGTGGCTGTCGTGCTGGTGGGGTGGCAGAAGGAGGAGGAGGAGGAGGCGGAGCATGGTAACTATGGCAAACATGTGTGACTGGGGTCATCTCCCCAGCCCTACCCTTATTTAGGACATGGAGGATGAGCCCCTCACACATGTTGCGTTGCCCCACCTCCATACCCATCATTTTTGTGACAACCACCGAGCCAAAGGTCTCCTCGTCGGCGGGTGTGGCATGTAGGGAGTCTGAAGCCTCTCTGATCATCCGGAGCGCTGACTGTGCCGCATAACCCCCCCTTCTCGCCCTTTTGTACGGAGGGCGGAGGGGAGGGGTTTGGGTGTCAGTCAGGCTCCGAGGCCTAGCCCCCTCTTGGCTGCCACTACCCAGCTGGTGGCTGCCACTAACCCCTGCCTCCTCCTGACTGCCACCTTCCACAGCCACCTCCTGGCTGAGGTCTTCCTGTGTATGAAAAAGGGACATAGTTTCAGTTATTTGTTCATCAAACACACACAATTCTCATCTAGTGACTGGTGCAAAATGTTTACAAATAGAAAACCATACAATTCTCAGCCCTGCAGTTTAGATTCTGGCCCCAAATGTCTCCCACACCACTGTCTGTTGATATGTCAAACACGTTAGGAACTAAGCAATTGGCGATCCTGAATTAAGTGAACATCATTCATTATTCCCATAAATGGTAACAAAACTACTATACCTGGAACAAGCTGGGCTCCTCCACCTCTTCCAGACTGGAAGGCCCAGGTTGCTCCTCGGAAGCCTCATCAGGGGTGGGCTGCGCGCAAGGAAGCGTGGAAGGAGGAGTTGAGGTTGGCTCCGTGACATCAGCCTGGTCCTTCAGAAAATGGAGACTCTGATAGTACCAGAGCTTGGGGACATAGACCTCATCTGCTGAAGTTGCAGTTTCCTCAGACTTCACGACCTTCTTCCGCTCCCTGATATACGCACTCCTCAGGCTGCCAATTTTCTTTCTAATATCATCAACAGTTGCCGTGGGGAACCTTGGCTTGACAAATTCCACAAGTTCCTCCAGGGCTGCGTGCCTCTTTGGTTTGTTGGTGTAATGTGGGTGTATACCCTGCCACAATATGGGAAAATCCCTGTATTTGGCAATGAAGAGGGGGAGAAAACTCATGTCGTTGAATCCCTTCATATCAATCTCTGCAAGACACAACAACACACCAAACCCTATAAATTATGTCAGGCTAAACTCTCCTAATCTTCTCCATAAAGAAGCCTCAAGTTCAAATCAGTCTAGGCTAGTTATGTACCAACGTTAAATTGTACCTTCGTTTGTAGCGATCGTCTCGTGTGAGTTTTCTCTCCCCTCGTCTCCCAGATCGTGGCTACGACACAGGCGTGTGACGTTTTATATACACTGCGCATGCTTCAAACTCCGCCCGCCCCTGACGATCTTTCTCGTCTATTCCCCACCCCTTCTCTTTACGGCGTAGTGGGGAGAGCACATGGCGGGGACACAGCAGGTGCGCCACAAATATCCCACCAACGAGGAGGAGGACGAGGAAAGTCCGGAGGCAGAAACGTCCGATCCCGGAGCCTGAAATTCAAGGCCTCCAATATGTCATTTGGAGAAATGTTGGAGATGGTGGACATATTAAAGAGGAGCGACTATGATGGGAAGTATGGGCCTTACCTCAACCCCAATGTCCGCAAGGCCAAGATCATGTCTAAAGTTGTGAGAAGGCTGTACAATAATTTTGGGGTACAACGATCCAAGGAGCAACTCAGGAAACGCTGGTCAGACCTGAAACTGAGGGAGGCCGATCAGTACAGAAAGATCAAGAGAATTCTTCAAAAAAAGTAAGTAGTTGTGTTTTGTGTTTGATTTCTTGCTTGCATACTGCTCCATTGTGTTTTGATTTTTACCAAGTTGTACATTCCAAAATGGCCACTTTCAGGTTCGTCTGTGCATTCGATCGTACTCAGCCTCGATCTTTCTGCCACTGTCATGGTCGTGTGTGTGTGCATTCGATCGTACGCAACCTCGATCGTTCGGCCACTTATAATACGATGTTTGGTGTTTTTTTGGGGGAAAGGAAGTTTGTTCTCACTAGAAATGTCATCAAGAATGTAAAGCCAATTTATTCAATGTAAAGGAGAGGTCACTCAGTAGCTGTTTACCCATCTGGACTCTAGAGCACTAGTGCTGGGACACCCAAACCCCCTTTTTATTATGCTTTTCCACACATGTGCTCCAGTGGATACTAGAGGGGGGTCTCCATCACACAAACTTCTACCAAAAAGCTAGTCAGTTTAGCACCTTTACAAAGTGACTTCATTCATGTAGTTGACATTTGTAACTGGCCAAACTAAAATAGTGTCCGTCACTTTAAAGCAATGTTTGTCATTTCCTATTTCTGCCCTCAATAGCTTGTGTTGCTAAATCTTCCTTTTGGACATTCTCATAGGGGAGCGAAAACTTGGGCCGTCTGAGGAAACCCCCAAACCAACACCTCCCAAAAAAGGGGAAAGAGCAGAAGCAGAGGAGGAGGAGGAGGAGGAAGGAGAGATCATCGAACTTGGAGAAATTGTCACCACAACAGGTGAGTGTGGGAGAACACAGCTACTGGTAAGCTAATCCATGTATGGCTGCCTCATTTCCAACACCCCATTTTTGTTTGCTTGTGGTTTTTAGGTGACGTGGATGTTGTGGAAGAAAAATCGCACTTTACCACAGAGAGTGCCCACGTACTCATCGGAGAGATAATGGTCTGCAATCGAGATCTAGATTACATAAAGCAAAACATCAATGATGTTCAACAAAAATTGAAGAACATCATTGATGTTTTAGGAAAAATATGAAAACGCACCAAGTAATTAACACACATTTGTGCCAGCTTCTGAACACATTTGCAACTTAAAAACTGTGTGAAATTTGGAACATGCACACATTGTGTCCACATGTGCTAGCTCCCACCATGGTGGATGAATGGCAACGTTTTTTGGGGGTGCAAACACTTTACGAACTACGAAAGTGGTTGTGGTGAAGGGGTTGCACCCCCAAAAAACGTCCATTCATCCCCATGATGGAAAATGGCACTTTTGAAGCTTCTAGGCATGTGTTTTCCCATCTAATGACCATTTTCAGACCCAAATTGTGTGCATGTTCCAAATTTACACTTTTCGTGGGTGACCCCCCCATGTGATGAAGGCAAGATCAAACACACTTTGAACATATAGTCATGTCTGATCTTGTCTTCACTTTACAAAGTTGAACTTTCAAAGTTCCTAGGTTCTGTTTTGCTCCATGCCTGGTTTTACCAATTGCGGAATGTTTGTAAACAATGTTGTAAATAACCAAGATGTTGTCAGTTTTGGCGTGAAGATTGTAAACGCACTTGTGCATGTTTTCCTAGTAAACTTTTATTTTTCTAAATGTGTGGCTTCCTTATTTAAAAAAACACAATGCATTATGTATGTAAAATGAAAAGGATATGGGGGGGCAATGGGTGTTATTTACTAAAGGCAAATCCACTTTGCACTCCAATTTTCTTTCCCTGGGAACTTTTTCAATGCACTTGTAGAGCATAGCGGATTTGACTTATGTAAATGACACCCACAGTGCTTTGTACGAAAACACGGAGCACAGCATTTTGGAGAATACACACATGTCAGACCTGGTGATGAAAAGGAGTATTTTGGGTGTCAGTTATGCAGTACAAACCTTCTCTAGACCAAAGATTAGGTAGCAAACACACAACATGAGAATAATCTTTTTGGGAAGAAGAGACTGTTACCTCCTTTTGCCCAGAAAGTGCATTCCCACTGTCGAAGGCAAAGGGAAAAAATGTCAAAGTAAAATAAGCTAAAAAGAACACTGAAATGACAAGAAATCATAGGTTGGTTAAAATATCAGATTTATTAAAAAATGCCTCTCACACATCGTCAGGCAGAGCAATGGCCCCCCTACCCACAAAGTACTCCATATATTGGTCCCGGACCACACGGGCATTTAGAGGGGGCAAGCCTGGACGTGCCACTCGAAGGGCTGTGAGTTCGGCATTTGGAGGGCCCTCCACATCTGGGCCAACGGGCACCACATAGTTCCTGTTATGTCTTTTGAGGAAGTTGTGCAATATGCAACAGGCAAGAACTATGTGGTTCAGTTTGTATTCCGCCAAGTTAAATGCCGTCAGGAACAGGCGGAAGCGGCTGGCCAGGATGCCAAAAGCGTTCTCCACAACTCTTCTGGCTCTGGACAGCCTGTAGTTGAAGACCCTCTGGTCCGGGGTGAGGGTCCTCATCGGGAACGGCCTCATCACATGGGGAGTCAACGCAAACGCTTCATCTGCGACAAAGACGAAGGGGAGTCCTTCGGCATTCTCCTCTGGAGGTGGCAAGCACAGACTGCCACTTTGGAGACGCCAGTAGAACTCCGTGTGCGTAATGGCCCCACCATCCGATATCCGGCCGTTCATCCCCACGTCCACATACATAAACTCGTATGTTGCCGACACCACCGCCAACATCACTACACTATTAAACCCTTTATAATTATAATAGTAGGACCCCGAGTTGGGCGGTGGGACGATGCGGACGTGTTTCCCATCAATTGCCCCTCCGCAGTTAGGAAAGTCCCAACGGCTGGCAAAGTGGGAGGCCACAGTCTGCCATTCCTGTGGCGTGGAAGGGAACTGTGGAGTGAAACAAGAAAAAAAAATTAGTCACTTTGCACCTAAACATTGCAAGCAGATTAGACAATCAACATCTTGGAACAAGAGCATTGTATAAAATTGGAGGCTGGAAAGTATATGCACAGAAAAGTAGAGGCTCCCCTTCACAGATTACTCACCCCCCCATCAATCCCCCCACTTCCGATGGGACATTGGCAATAACTAGGGTTTTGGGGGGGGGGGGGTACAGGTAACCCTCTGCACTTCATTGATTGGCAAATGGCTCAATAATGTGGGCTAGTTTGGCCAGACCCTCTGTACTTAACACTATTGGCAGGCCACAGGAAAGATCAAATAACATTTCAACCCCCCCCCCCCCCCCCCCAAAAAAAAGGCAGGCACAGTGTGACATTATTAAATTACCAAGCAAGCTAATAGGAGGGAAACAAGACAAAAAAATAGGAAATGGAATGTATGGAGGCAGCCCCTTGCACTACATGCTTTGCTGAATTCATCCCTAAAGATGCCCACTATAAAGAGGTAGGTATATAGTGTGTATGGACCTTGGGAAAGCCAGCAGATAAAGGATTGGTACCATCTGACAGAGCAGTTGGGGGAGGGGGTTCCTAATGAGTTTGCCCCCCCCCCACCAAAAGAAAAAAAAAAGGGGGCTCTACATGAAGTAAACCACACAGCAAACATTTGTGCATATTTTAGGGGGTGTTTTGGGGCAAACAATACTATGCAGCAGACAAAAGACATTGCTTAAGTGACTAGGCCATAGGTGTCTATTGGGGCAGAAGAGCATGCTGGGGAGGTAAGTGAAGGGAAAAATGCATGAAGGAGAAAAGGGGCACAGCATATTAGAACATATTGCAATCATGGTAATTAGGGAAGGAGGTCAAAAATAGAAGACATTAGCAAACAGAGCATACATAGAAGGGAATAGTAAAGTAGAAATGTTACCTTAATATAGTCCTCCTGCAGGACCTGAATGATGGCAGAACAGGTCTCTGGAATAATGATTCCCAGGGCCTGGGGAGAGATACCTGAAGAGAACTTCAAATCCTGAAGACTTCTCCCTGTCGCCAAGTACCTCAACGTGGCAACAAGCCTCTGCTCCGGAGTAATGGCTTGTCTCATGCAGGTATCCTGCCGGCTGATAAAGGGGGTCAGCAAAGCCAAAAGACGGTGAAAATCGGGGTCCGTCATCCTGAGAAAGTTCTTGAAATCATCAGGATTATTCTCCCGGATCTCACGAAGCAAAGGCATGTGCGAGAACTGGTCACGCTGAAGCAACCAATTCTTGGTCCACATACTCCTCGTCACTCTGTTCATGGACGGGTCTTGGCTCAAAGCTAAAAGCCCGACACCAATTCCGCGTACAGCACGAACTCGGCGACGAGTACGCACGGGAAACATCGCTCAGAAGGTCACAAAAGGTCGGCTGGTCAGAACGGACAAACAGAAAGCACCGATAAACAGCAAGGCCTGAAAGAACGAAGTGAATACCAGCAACGAGCAGACAATAAGCAGTGCAAATCAAAGCGTCCTATATCAAGATATAGGCCGCAATGACCAACAAATGCGAACTGACTACACGCACTAATAAACAGATACGCACGACAAGCACAAACTGAAGAGCAGTAACGATCTGAGTCAGAAAACTGAGAAGCGCGAATCTTAAGTCACCAAACTTCCACTAACTCTCGATAAACACGGGATCAGCAGAAGGAGCCCAACGGGTGCCTGACGTGGTGCTGAACTTCCCTTTTGTAATCTCGTGGACGACGACTTACGTCACGACGTTCTTCCGGACCGGATATTCCGACAACGTAGTCCGACCGTGTGTACGCAACGCCAACATCGGACAAAGTACGTCGGACAAAGTCCGACCGACCTGGTCCGCGGATTGTCCGAGCGTGTGTATGGGGCTTTATAGTTACTGCCATAGTTAAACTTAAAGAAAGGATTATATTTTACTAGAAAAGGCGCTACTTGACTCTACAGAGCATGCCACAGCTGCAAGTACTGAAAAAACTATTTGTTACACAGCTGATATTTCTCTGCCAGTTTATTAAAGAGTAAGTAAACCCTGATGGGTTTTACTTCCTCTTTATTTCCTTGCAAATGTAAAGCATAATGGGTTACTATTAGGGCTGTTACTGATTAAAATTTTCGTGTTCGATTAATTATTATTATTTTTATTGATTAATCGACTAATTTTGATTAATTATATCGCACATACAAATCCAACTACTTTTAGCTGATCTCCTTGCATTGCAACTCTGCATTAGCCAGTGGTAAATGTGGTTTACACTATATACAATCACCCGACACTAGTTAGTTTCCACAATCCATGACTTAACTTCACAGTTCACACAAATACGTTTTAAATTCAAACTGTAGCACTGATGTAAGTAATTTTTTTTCCACAGTAGCGTGACAATCCCTCCACCTCCGGTCTAACTAATCACTCTCACCTTATGGGATGGACCCCTGTGCAAACAGGTGGTCATGCAAGTGGGTATCAAAAGGGTTAACAAGGACCATAAACTTCTCTCACGTCTCCTTAGATCTCAGCAAGGACGCCAGGTCATGGGTAGAAAGAAAAGATCTAAGTGCTCACTGCTTAAGTATAAGATTACATTTTTGTGTTCAAACACAAACTACTCACATAAAGATGATAAAAACGCAGCATGTAAAGCCGACAATCGTGTTAGTTCCGTAGGGCAGCAGCGGGTGACGCCATGCCTAGCTCCTCCCCCGTACGCGTTATGTTCAATCAGAACTTCAACGTCACTGAACTCCTCCCCCTTTCCTTCGTTAGCAGACGGAGGCACTTGGGGAAGGGGGGAGGAGTCCGGTGACGTCAATGTCCGTGACGTCACCGGATCTCCGACGGAACTCCCTGAAGACCCGGAAAAGCCGGCCGAGAGGTGAGTACTGATCAAAAGAATTTTAATCGATCAAAAAAATTTTGATCGATCAAAAAATTAACAATTAATCGAGGAATTAATCTTTAATTTTCACAACCCTAGTTACTATGCATCGCATAGTAGCCCATTATGTGTCACTTACCTGAAAGCAAAGCTTGCGATGTCCCCACTAGCAGCGAGCGTCTATCTTCACCCCTCTTCCTTCTGGGGCCGCAAACTCCGGCTCTGCGATTGTGCCGGAGTTGTGTGACGTCACTCCTGCGCATGACCCCCTTTAGAAACGGCACAATCTGCCCTTTCTAAAGTGCGCATGCGCCGTAGACATGGGCACGCGGCTTTATTGTAAATATTTCCTAAACCGTGCAGGCACCCCCCCCCCCTTCTTAAAAAAAAAAAAGTCCTTTAAATGTCCTTTAAATGCACAAGTGCAGTGTGTGTGGGCACCGGACACAGTGCACTATGAGTAGTATGACGTCTATGCAATCACGTGATTGCATGAAAAATGCTTAATTTGCCTGCTTTTGTGAGTCATTGTGGCGCAAAGCACTCCGCCACAACACTCCCATCTTGCAGGCATTCCCCTTGCTGTGGGGTTTTCTATTGGCACCATCATAGGAAATACCCGGTGCTTTCCCCGGGCAGCAGCGTCACTTCCGGGTTCTGTGCCAGTGGGAAATTATAAGTGACCCTGACCCTGAAGCTCCGTGGATGGAGAATCCACAAGTACTATCTATCTATCTGCCTGTGACCTGTCTGTAATGTGATCTGACACCCTGTCTGTCCGTAGCAGCATCCTGTGATCAGACTAAAGGTGGAGGGAGTCCTGCTTCACCTCTGCCCCCAGCTTTTCACTCGCAATCTGCTGGATCAGACAGAGACATGTGCCTGGCCTCATTCTCCCCCTCCCACCCAATATCCTTCTATCTATCTATCTATCTATCTGCCTATTTATCTATCTGTCCATCTGTCTGTCTATCTGTCTATCTATCTGTCTATTTATCTATCTGCCTGGCCATTTGTCTGTCTATCTATCTATCGGTCCTATTGCGGATGAGTAACAGGGGTGGGGGGGTGTATGGGTTTGGTTGGGGCTTTGTTTGCACCCCCAAAAAAATGGAGCACCAGCCGCCACTTTGAGCTACTATTAGCTGCACTGATGGATCCACTGAAAGTTGAGTATAATTTGTTGTATAGGATCCTCAGGGTCTATCATTCTCCCCCTCCCACCCAATATCTATTTATCTATCTATCTATCTATCTATCTATCTATCTATCTATCTATCTATCTCCCCCTCCCACCCAATATCCATCCATCTATCTATCTATCTATCTATCTATCTATCTATCTATCTATCTATCTATCTATCTATCTATCTATCTATCTATCTATCTATCTATCTATCTATCTGTCTATCTATCTGTCTATTTATCTATCTGCCTATCTGCCTATTTGCCTGTCTATTTGTCTGTCTGTCTATCTATCTATCTAGTTGGGGCTTTGTTTGCGCCCCCCAAAAAATGGAGCACCATTGTGTAAAAAGGGTGTTTGATCCTGTCTTCTCTGATCCTCATCTTTTTTTAATGTCCCCAATCTATCTGAACAGAGCTTTGGAGGCACTATGCACATGCTTAGTTTGGTGTGTATTGCTAGAAAGTGTTTTTTTTTGGGGGGGGGGGGGGGGGGGGTGCATATGATCAGCACAGGGCCAATCACCACTGTCCAGACAGGAAGTCAGGGGTCCTTCAGCCTCATAGGACAGTCAGAGTAGAATGAAAACTTCCCCTACAAGCTTTAACCAGTGTTCGTCCGGACACTGATAGACGTCACCAGACTGCTATATACTGCTGATGAGAAAAGGTATTTAGCGGTTTATATTTACTAAAATAGTTGCATTTCTATGTTATGTGTACTGTGGGGTGCCAGATATAGTGAATGCAGGATATGGGGTTTAGTATCACTTTAGAGCTTAACTCTGGAAAAACTAAAACTCCTCTGTGACAGTGGGGCTGCCCTCATGCTGTTAATTACTCATTTATGTGAAGGGGATCACAAAAAAGCATTTTTATTTACTTAATCTTCTGCTCCTGCAGGCTTTTCCAAGCTGCCAAACCTGACACCAAAACCTTATCTCCCCAAAATCTAGCATGCCCTCTATGCCCTCTGACACCATCAAGACCAACACAGGGCCCATAGTCCTGCACTGAACTTGAGGACGCTGAGGGAAAGTCTACTGCCAGATCATAGGGGAGTACCCTCTGCCAGGGGAGCAGAGGATCAGGTAAGTAAAACAGATTTTCTCTCCACCAGAAGTAAATAAGGAGTTAGACCTTGTAGTACAGAGGCAGCCCCACTGCTTAAGAGGGATTACAATTTTTCTAGATTTTCCTAGATTTAGGCTTTAAATAACTCATTGTGTTGTTGAATTATCTGTTCTGCCATATACAAGTTCTGTGGTCAGTTTACTGAAACTAGACATTCTCATTTCGTGCTAGAAGATGACCACAATCTTTTTTCTAAACATAGAGATGTGCACATGTTCTGTGTTGAAAACTGACCATAACCTTTAGTCCCAAATCCAGTTATGAAAACATTGCATGTGAAATGTGTATGACATGAGCAAAGTAAACAAGTAAGGCCTAGTTACAGTAAGAGGGCAGCGAAGACATAGCGGCTGATTTACGAGCGGTTTGCGCAATGAGTTGCGGCGCACGGCGATGCGCAGCGTCCGTTTTCATATTTACAAAACATTTGCTCCTGTAACACAGCGCAATTTCCCATTTACTATTATCTTGGCTGCACGCGGGAGACAACGATCGGTGCGCCGCTATAGACATGGCGCACGGCATCTTTAAGGCCCCTTTCACACTGGGGCGGGAGCCACGGTGACGGTAAAGCAGCGCTATATTTAGCGCTGCTTTACCGTCGTTTTAGCCACGGTTTTCGGCCGCTCGCGGTGCGGTTTTACCCCCGCGAGCGGCCAAAAAAGGGTTAAAGACCCCCCGCAGAGCGCCGTGCGGCGGTATTGCCACGGTATCACCGCGGTGTCCCATTCGAATCAATGGGAAGGAGCAGTATAGGAGCGGTGAACACACCGCTCCTATACCGCTCCAAAGATGCTGCTAGCAGGACTTTTTTGACCATCCTGCTAGCGCACCGCTCCAGTGTGAAAGCCCGCCGGCTTTCACACTGGAGTTAAAGGGGCTGGATTTTTTCAGGCGGTATACAGGCGCTATTTTTAGCGCTGTACCGCCTGAAAAACGCCCCAGTGTGAAAGGGGCCTAACTCAGGATTAAAAGAAGCTGGAAGTGCCAATATTATGGGGGTGATGTGGGGTGATGTGAGGAAGTATAGATATAGCTGTTCAAGTAACAAATATGCCCAAAATAGAATGAGAAAGTGACTTTCCCTGAACAAGCCTGCTGCGCCGGCAAGTACACTTAGAACTGCGTGAGGTCAACTATTGCACTGCGCATGCGTAAGCAGCATTTGCGCGTGTTCAAGTGCTCTGGTTTACTGTGTCGGCAAAATCTTAGTAAATGTCAAGCCACGTAAATTACAGTTTTTCTCTATTGTTTTGGCTCATTTCTTGAAACAGAAATTACATTCTCAAAACTCTAAGATCATTTGGCTAAACAGTCTTAAGCCCCATACACACGGTCGGACAATCCGCGGACCAGGTCCGTCGGACCATGTCCGTCATACTTTGTCCGATGTTGGTTTTGCGTACACACGGTCGGACAAAGTTGTCGGAAAATCCGATCATTCTGAACGTGGTGACGTTTGTTGCCTACGACGGGACTACGTAGAGGCTAGTAGCCAATAGCTTTGGTCTTGTAATGTGATCTGAGCATGCGTAGCACTTTGTCCGGTCGGACAACCGTACACACGATCGGATTTGGTGTGATCGGACCGTGTTGACGGCAAATCTTTCCAGCAGGAGATAAGACTTTGTCTGTCGGTCAAACCGACGAACACTGTCCGATGGTGCATACACACGGTCTGATTTTTCAACAACCTTGTCCGATCGGACAGAATCCATGAAAAAGTCCGACCGTGTGTATGGGGCTTTACAGTTCAGCACAACACTATAACTCACGTGCAAAAGCTCATATCTCTCCCAAAACTGTTCACTCATGCTTCAAAACCATATTCCTTTCCCATATAAAGAGTCAGTGCACCCAAAATGGCAAAGATTCTTCTCAATTGCTTTGGCTCATTTCTTGAAACAGACCAACATTCTCAACTCTCTTGGTGCTTTTGCCAAAATAACCTGGATGGTTCGGCACAACACCACGGTTCACCTTCAAAAGCTCATATCTTTCCCAAAACAGTTCATTCATGTGTCAAAAATAAATTTCTTTCTCATTCAAATAGTCAGTGCCCCCAAAATGCTTCATCCCTTTGGCATTGTGTAAGCACTGCAAGTCAAAATGTTTGGATGTTTTGTCTCTATGGCAGAGGACCATTGAAATATCCCTCATGTCCACCTTTCAGTCTTAGCCCAGTCCTTCATTGACAATGGTTACTGTACAGTTTTGGTCTGGCTAACTGAATACAATTGTGTATAAAACTGAAAAAAAAGACAAGATTTTAGGGTAAGAGTAGCCTTCAAGGTTTGACATCACACATTGCACTCATACTGCCAAGGAAAAATTACTTTACTTCCATACATCAGAGTAAAAAGAAAATGTATACAGCATAATATACAGAAATATAAACACACAAACAAAAAACAAGGACAATTAAATTTAGCCTACAATGCTGTAAATAAAGCTTGAGTTTCACAACTACTGTAACATCTCTTCACTGGCCACCATCCTCACCCTCCTGCCCATCCACATGCTGCTGTCTGTCTGGCCACAGATTCTCGTCAACATCGCAGCGTATATCCTCCCTTGCGATGCAACGAGGGAAGAAACAACGTGCATGTCACAACCATCCCCTACACTGATCTCCTGTAATATCCTCACAGGCAGCGTCCATTGCATGGAGCAGGGACCTCTGGTCTTGAGCCCGATGCTCATACACTCTCCACCTCCAAGCGGAGAAAAACTCCTCAATAGGATTGAGGAAAGTAGAGTAAGGTGGTAGGAACACCATATCCATCCTTGGGTGAGCAGTGAACCAGGCCCTGATAAGCGGGCCACGATGGAAATTCACATTGTCCCATACAATTATATATCGTGGTAGGTGACGCCCTATGAGACCTCTCTCATTTTCAGGGATCAAATCCAAATGAAGGCGGTCCAAGAAGATGAGGAGCTCCTGTGTATTGTATGGGCCAAGACTGGGGATGTGAGTGGCCACACCATTCTCAGAAATGGCAGCACACATAGTTATATTGCCCCCTCGCTGACCTGGGACATCCACCGTGGCCAATAAAATTACGGCCACGTCTTCGGCCCTTGGCCAGGTTGAAGCCAGCCTCATCCACATACACGAGTATGTGAGAGGTCTCGTTTCCTTCCAATGCCATTATTCTCTACAATAGAGTAAAACAAGAAAACATCAAATTAGTCATACAGAAGAGTCATACACTGCAGTTTGTAACGCCGAGCGCTCCGGGCATCCCCTCCACCCCGGAGCGCTCACGGCGGTCTCTGCCCTGCAGCGCCTCGGTCAGCTCTCCTGACCGCAGGCGCTGCTTTGTTTCCGGGATGCGATCCTCGGTCCGCCCGGGGATCGCATCCCGCTCCTCTCACCTGTCCCCTGCAGGCTGTCTTCGGCGTGCGCGCACCCCCGCTCCCCAGGCGCGTGCGCGCGCGACTCCGCCCCCAGTTAAAGGGCCAGTGCACTATCAATTAGTGCCTGGTCCAATTACAGTTTTCCCAATCCCATTAAAAACCCACTTCCCCTTCCTGTTCTCGCCGGATCTTGTGTTGCCTTAGTGCCCAGTGAAAGCGTTTGTGTGTTTTGCTCCTTCTGTGTATCCAGACCTTTGCTGTTGCCCCCGACTACGAACCTTTGCCACCTGCCTTGACCCTTTGCTACGTTTGACCTTGCCTCTGCCTAATCCTTGTGTACCGCGCCTGTCTCAGCTGTCAGTGGGGTCGAGTTGCTATTGGAAGACACGACCTGGTTGCTACCGCCGCTACAAGTCCATCCCGCCTTGCGGCGGGCTCTGGTGAAAACCAGTAGCAACATTAGAACCGGTCCTCCAATACAACCCGTGCTATCGCCCCATTGGCATAGGGGATCCACCTCCTGTTCCCCGCCGTACCCGGTACGTGACACAGTTACAGACAGTTACATAGGAATGTTCTATGTTCTACACAAGTTCAATATACTACTGGCCAGTATTCCAGTGGTTCCAAACCTGGGGTACATGTACCCTATGCAGAGGTACTACAGGGGGTATTTGACAGAAAGGGGAGGGGAAAAATTATCAACGAGTAGACTTACTGAAATGTTATGCCCCGTATCTTATTCCGATGGAAAAAGTCCAATCGGATTATGTTGTCGGAAAATCCGATCGTGTGTAATTTTCGCCGGAAAAAATTTGAGAGCAGTATCTCTAATTTTCCGACAACAAAATCCGATCAGACTTTTTCCGACCGTGTGTAGGTAATTCCGACGGACAAAGTGGCACGCATGCTCAGATCAAATTACCAAACCAAAGCTATTGGCTACTAGCCTCTACGTAGTTTTGTTGTACGCAACGAACGTCACCACGTTCAGAATGATCGTATTTTCCAACAACTTCGTCGGACCGTGTGTATGCAACACCAGCGTCGGACAAAATCCGTCGGAAAAAATCTGACAGATTTTGTGGTCGGGATTTCCGACCTTGTGTACGGGGCATTACTCCTCCTCCTCTTCCTCGAGCAGGCAGTTGCCCTTGTTCATTTACTTGGTTAGGTGCCTCCATGTTCAGAAATTGTACTGGTCCTGCATGGTCAAGCTATATATATATACATGTTTGGCAGCATTCACAATCATGGACAGCACCTGTCAGGTAACTAAACATACTGTTTGATCGGTCATCTGAGACCAACTCCAACTCCTCCTTCGTTAGTCAAGTTGTAGTTGCACCTGACTGTCAATTGCTGTAATCATTTTATCAAATGTTCCAAGAGATTCATATATGGTATTCATGGTATTATGTTCCTGAATAATTTTGACAATTGAACAGACTATTGTGCATGTGATGACTTAAACAATGAAATTACGCTGACATGTTTTGGAGAGAACAACCATTAGACTGAGAATTGATAATCAGTTTAGATCAACAAGATATATTTACTTGGAAATTGTGCTAAATGTAGGCTACTTGTACTTAATCATTTGAAAGAGGTACTGAGACATTGAGACATGTACTGAGACATTTGCAATTTGAAGAAATGAATGAGAAATTCAATTCAGTTGTGAACAATTGCCAAGTGGTTTGGAGATTTGTCCATGTTGTTTTGAGAATGTAATTTCTGTTTCAAGAAATGAGCCAAAACAATGGAGAAAAACTGTAATTTGCATAAGTTGAACGGGCGCACCTCTCAACTTGACTTTTTTTTTTTTTTACGCTGGTTCACTTCTATGGTTTTTTTTCAGGCTATTTGCACACAGGTCATGTTAGCATTAAGAAAAAATATAATTAAGAAAAAAAAATGCGTGGGGGGTCCCCCAAAATTCCATTACCAGGTCCTTTAGGTCTGGTATGGATATTACAGTTTTTCTCCATTGTTTTGGCTCATTTCTTGAAACAGAAATTACATTCTCAAAACTCTAAGATCATTTGGCTAAACAGTCTTAAGCCCCATACACACGCGCGGACAATCCGTGGACCAGGTCCGTCGGACCATGTCCGTCATACTTTGTCTGATGTTGGTTTTGCGTACACACGATCGGACAAAGTTGTCGGAAAATCCGATCATTCTGAACGTGGTGACGTTTGTTGCCTACGACGGGACTACGTAGAGGCTAGTAGCCAATAGCTTTGGTCTTGTAATGTGATCTGAGCATGCGTAGCACTTTGTCCGGTCGGACAAGCGTACACACGCTCGGATTTGGTGTGATCGGACCGGGTTGACGGGAAATCTTTCCAGCAGGAGATAAGACTTTGTCCGACGGACAAACCGACGAACACTGTCCGATGGTGCATACACACGGTCTGATTTTTCAACAACCTTGTCCGATCGGACCAAATTGATGAAAAAGTCCGACCGTGTGTATGGGGCTTTACAGTTCAGCACAACACTATAACTGACGTGCAAAAGCTTATTTCTCTCCCAAAACTGTTCACTCATGCTTCAAAACCATATTCCTTTCCCATATAAAGAGTCAGTGCACCCAAAATGGCAAAGATTCTTCTCAATTGCTTTGGCTCATTTCTTGAAACAGACCAGATGTTCTCAACTCTCTTGGTGCTTTTGCCAAAATAACCTGGATGGTTCTGCACAACACCATGGTTCACCTTCAAAAGCTCATATCTTTCCCAAAACAGTTCACTCATGTGTCAAAAATAAATTTCTTTCTCATTCAAACAGTCAGTGCCCCCAAAATGCTTCATCCCTTTGGCATTGTGTAAGCACTGCAAGTCAAAATGTTTAGATGTTTTGTCTCTATGGCAGAAGACCATTGAAATATCCCTCATGTCCACCTTTCAATCTTAGCCCAGTCCTTCATTGACAATGGTTACTGTACAGTTTTGGTCTAGCTAACTGAATATAATTGTGTATAAAACTGAAAAAAAAGAAAAGATTTTAGGGTAAGAGTAGCCTTCAAGGTTTGACATCACACATTGCACTCATACTGCCAAGGAAAAATTACTTTACAGTATTGTAACCATTATCATTCACACACAAAGTAACTTCCATATATCAGAGTAAAATGAAAATGTATACAGCATAATATATGGCAAATTGGCAATATAAACACAAACAAAAAACAAGGAAAATGACATTTAGCCTATATTGCTGTAAATAAAGCTGGAGTTTCACAACTACTGTAACATCTCTTCACTGGCCACCGTCCTCACCCTCCTGCCCATCCACACTCTGCTGTCTGTCTGGCCACAGATTCTCGTCAACATCGCATCGTATATCCTCCCTTGCGATGCAGCGAGGGAAGAAACGGCGTGCATGTCGCAACCATCCCCTACACTGATCTCCTGTATAATCCTCACAGGCAGCGTCCATTGCATGGAGCAGAGAACTCTGATCTTGAGCCCGATGCTCATACACTCTCCACCTCCAAGCGGAGAAAAACTCCTCAATAGGATTGAGGAAAGGAGAGTAAGGTGGTAGGAACACCATATCCATCCTTGGGTGAGCAGTGAACCAGGCCCTGATAAGCGGGCCACGGTGGAAATTAACATTGTCCCATACAATTATATATTGTTGTAGGTCAGGCCCTTTGAGACCTCTCTCATTTTCAGGGATCAAATCCAAATGAAGGCGGTCCAAGAAGACGAGGAGCTTCTGTGTATTGTATGGGCCAAAACTGGGGATATGAGTGGCCACACCATTCTCAGAAATGGCAGAGCACATAGTTATATTGCCCCCTCGCTGGCCTGGGACATCCACCGTGGTCCGGTGGCCAATAAAATTATGGCCACGTCTTCGGCCCTTGGCCAGGTTGAAGTCAGCCTCATCCACATACATGAGTATGTGAGAGGTCTCGTTTCCTTCCAAAGCCATTATTCTCTACAATAGAGTAAAAAAAGAAAACATCAAATCAGTCATACAGAAGAGTCATACACTACAGTTATAGACAGTTACATAGGAATGTTCTATGTTCTACACAAGTTCTCTTGTACTGGCCAGTATTCCATTGGTTCCAAACCTGGGGTACATGTACTCTATGCAGAGGTATTACAGGGGGTATTTGACAGAAAGGGGAGGGGAAAAATTATTAACGAGTAGACTTACTGAAATGTTACAGTAAAACCCACAGTATTAGATAGATTTACATGGGAGGCACTACTGTAATACTTTCATACCTGGATTCAGAAATCAGGTAAAGTGGGTACTGAAACCAATACATTTTGGGAACCACTGCTTGCGATAATTGTAAAAAGGCTATCTATATGGACAACCAGTGACTGACTTACATGTACATACTGGTACCCCAGCTCTTTCACTCTGTAAGAGTTCCTCTCAAATGGTACCCTGTAAATTTGCTTCATTGTCATCTGATGCTTCTTCAATATGCGGGCTATTGTGGAGATATATAGAGTTGACATTTTGTAATATGGCGTTGTCTTGTAGGATTGCAGTGCGGATCTCAATGGGATGGCATTATTTGCAAACACCATGTTACAGATCTCTTGTTCTTGTTGTTCATTGAGAAGTTTTCCTCGGCCACCCGAGCCAGATTGTCGTCCAATCCTAGACATAGAATTCAAAAGACAATGCTCCATTTGTAATTTATACCTTATGTATACCGTACAGAATGAGTTACCAATGTAATTGTATTGTTGTTTTACTTACAGTAACTTTACCACAATTCTAATGCATCACTGCACAGTGACTGGAATACTACTGTAAATAAAGTAAATAAACATATTTGTTGCTCTATGCACAGTGTCCTGTCCTATACATTATATAATTCCATCATTGACTGACTACATACCTGTTTTCCCTGCGAAAAGGTTTGGATGATAGAGGAGACTGTAGAGCGAGGCACATTGTGAGGCCATGGTTGTTGACATGGTCTATAATTGTAGCCCAAATTTCATCAGGGACAGCATGGTGTCTTCGTGCTCCTCGGCCTCTTCCCCCTATTCCACCACCACGCACCCTTACTCCTCCTCCTCCTCTTCTTCTTCCTCTTCCTCGAGCAGGCAGTTTCCCTTTGTTCATTTACTTGGTCAGGTGCCTCCATGTTCAGAGATTGTACTGGTCCTGCATGGTCAAGCTATATATATATACATGTTTGGCAGCATTCACAATCATGGACAGCACCTGTCAGGTAATTACAGTAACATACTGTTTGGTCATCTGAGACCAACTCCAACTCCTCCTTCGTTAGTCAAGTTCTAGTTGCACCTGACTGTCAATTGCTGTAATCATTTTCTCAAATGTTCCAAGCGATTCATATATGGTATTCATGGTATTATGTTCCTGAATAATTTTGACAATTGACCAGACTATTGTGCATGTGATGACTTAAACAATGAAATGACGCTGACACGTTTTGGAGAGAACAACCATTAGACTGAGAATTGACAATCAGTTTAGATCAACAAGATCTATTCACTTGGAAATTGTGCTAAATGTAGGTTACTTGTACTTAATCATTTGAAAGCTGTACTGAGACATTTGAAATTTGATGAAATGAATGAGAAATTCAATTCAGTTGTGAACAATTGCCAAGTGGTTTGGAGATTTGTCCATGTTGTTTTGAGAATGTAATTTCTGTTTCAAGAAATGAGCCAAAACAATGGAGAAAAACTGTAAGAGGAACCCTGCACCAAAAAAAAAAAATGGCGTGGGGGTCCCCCTCAAAATCCATACCAGGCCCTTCAGGTCTGGTATGAATTTTAAGGGGAACCCCGCGCCAAAAAAAATGGCGTGGGGGTCCCCCTCAAAATCCATACCAGACCCTTATCCGAGCATGCAACCTGGCAGGCCGGAGGAAAAGAGGGGGGGACGAGAGAGTGCCCCCCCCTCCTGAACCCTCCAAGGCCACATGCCCTCAACATGTGGAGGGTGCTTTGGGGTCCCCCAAAGCACCTAGTCCCCATGTTGATGAGGACAAGGGCCTCATCCCCACAACCCTGGCCGGTGGTTGTGGGGGTCTGCAGGCAGGGGGCTTATCGGAATCTGGAAGCCCCCTTTAACAAGATCCCGGCCCCCCTGTGTAAAATGGTAAGGGGCTACCATTTCACCAAGAAAGTGACAAAAGTGTTAAAAATGACAAGAGACAGTTTTTGACAATTCCTTTATTAAAGTCTTCTTCTTTCCATCTTCTTCCTTCTTCTTTCCTTCATCCTTTGGTTTCTTGCTTCGGTGTTCTCGTCCGGCATCTTCCTCCATGGCGTCTCTTCTTCCCCGCTTAGTTATCGGGCCGCTCCGCGAAATGGGAGGCTCCCGCTGAGTGATGCTTCTCTTCTTCTGACAGTTCTTATATAACTAAGGGCGGGGCCACCCGGTGACCCCTCCCCCCTCTGACGCCCGGTTACGTTATATTAGTGTCAGAAGAAGAGAAGCATCACACAGCGGGACCCCAAAGCACCCTCCCAATGTTAAGGGCATGTGGCCTGGTACGTTTTTTTTTTTGGCGCAGGGTTTCCCTTAATATCCATACCAGACCTGAGGGGCCTGGTATGCTCTTGGAGGGGAACCCATGCCATTTTTTTTTATATTAAAGTCGCATGGCCTGGGGGCGACTTAAAGTCGTGTGGTAAGTTGCCCCAAGTCGTGTTGTAAAGTCGCCCCAAGTCGTGTTGTAAGTCGCCCCAAGTTACGCTGGAAGTTGTGTTGCCCCTGTGTGAATGGACTATTTTAATGATAACGACGTGCGCTATTATCAATGGCATATTATTATCGCGGTGCGCCGGTATATTATGTGTTGCGCTTATTCGTGCGCCGGTTCATACGCTCAATTAATAATTTATCTGGCGCACAAATTAAGGTCTGAACCAGCGCAGCGCATTCATCTTAGTAAATGACCCCCATAGAGTTGAGCCAAGTTTTTACAGCCTCCCCCAAGCCGGAAAGGCAGCCGTAAAGGGGTTTACATATGCAGTGGCTGTGATGCTTTGCATTCGGCAGACATTACCAACAGCTTAATCCAAGTGAATGGGGTTGCACCACAACTGCGCACAATGCATGTGGTTGCAGCATGCTGGTGCAGGCTTTTAGGGGTTAAAACAGGTGGTGAGGGAGCAACATAATCTCTTAAAAGCAAACCACCTTCAGAGGGCTACCGAAAGTGTAAACAAGCCTCGTTACTGGAGCCAGAACAAGAAATGAAAGGCTAAGTTCACCCTTTCAGACAGAATTTGACTTTTCATAATAAATAGAAGCCTTTTTAAATGTATTTTCTGTGTAAGCCATCACTAAGGCCCCTTTCACACTGGGGCGGGAGCCGCGGCGACGGAAAAGCAGCGATAGATTTAGCGCTGCTTTATCGTCGTTTTAGCCGCGGGATTTCGGCCGATAGCGGTGCGGATTTAACCCCCGCTAGCGCCCGAAAAGCGTAGCAGCGCTTTGCGGCGGTATTACCGCGGTGTCCTATTGAAATCAATGGGTAGGAGCGGTAAATACACCGCTCCTATACCGCTCCAAAGATGCTGCTAGCAGGACTTTTTTGACCGTCCTGCTAGCGCACCGCTTCAGTGTGAAAGCCCGCCGGCTTTCACACTGGAGTGAATGGGGCCGGATTTTTTTCAGGCGCTGTACAGGCGCTATTTTTAGCGCTGTACCGCCTGAAAAACGCCCCAGTGTGAAAGGGGCCTAAGTGCTTTTCGCTCACTTGCCTAGTCCATGGCAGCTTTGAATCTGCACCTTTCTGTTCAAAATGTTAAAAAATGCTTTCTAAGCCCATCACTTCCTGTAGCATCATGTGACTAGCCAATAAACTTTATATCCCATCATGCACTACCTTACTGCATCATAGAATAGGTAGTTAGATAGTGTTTACCCCTCTGGACCACACCCGCCTCATTATTATACCACCTCTTGTTTATAATTTTCACCCACTTTCCTACATCTTCCTTTAGGGTGGCCATACACTGTACAATCTGATTGTACAATGTTTTTAAGATCTACCATCAGCTATGTAGTGCAAGGGCATGTCTGACTTGATACAAATTAAATAGATTGTTCAGGTGGGTTCTCCTGTTCCATAGTTTTAGTCAGTCTAAAGAAAATTGTACAGAGATTGTACAATCAGAGTGCATAGTGTATGGCCAGCTTTATACAAGTACTTGGAGGAGTGTATAGAGACACTCAGTTGTCATTGTTCTTGTGAAAACACACCAGTTTCACTTTCAGGCCCCATTCACACCTAGTGTAGTGGAAGCGCATAATCTGATTGTACAATTTCCATACGATCTACTTTAGATTTACCAAAACTATATAATAGGAGGACACACATATCTATCCAATCATTATGTATCCAGTCAGGCAGGCCTTTGCACTACATAGTTGATCTAAAGGAGATTGTACAATCAGAATGTATAGTGTATAATAAAATGTACAGACTACCAGGTACACACTTCTCCTGTTTTAAATACTACAGCTATACTCCACATAGGCTCTTATGTGATCATTCAGCTCCTGCACACTCTGCCAAATGAACTATCTATGCAAGAAGAAGGTAAGATACAAAAGGATCGATCGGCAGAGGAAGACACTGGCTATGTATTCAGGGCAAACAGTGCTCACTGATGACTGCATGTAACTGCAGAGGTGAGCAGGAGCAATCTCCTGGGGGGTAAGGCAGGGGCAGGGTGTGTGTTAATGAGGTCAGCTGCTGAACTACTTCACGTCCCAAAGGACAAATGCCATGAAGTCATGGAGGAGTTTTCTTTAGAACAAATGAGGCTGAGGTAACACTTGCTCTAGAATACAGGGAAAACTGTACATTAATGGTATATTGGTACACAGGGAAGCTTGAATTTAGAAAAAAAGTGACCTTAGCCTTTAGCCTTTAGAAGGAATATACAACTAAAATATCTACTAATTAAAAATGACTGTGACTTTTTTCTTCGCTACACAGTGAGCCAGACCTTATTGGCAGCTCATCAACTTTAGTACTTTGCATTTAATAAATAACGTTTAGAGTGTTAGTAGTGCATAGCTTCTCAGCCTCACTATGAGAGAATGGACCTGGAAAAAAGTCTACATAGGGGTTTATTTATAATTATTTTTACACAAGATTTACACAATTTTCTCCCAATAGTCACCCATTTTTCAGCCAAGATTTGACTTTTACACCCTTTCCTATTACAACCTATTTTCCACTCTTGGAAAATGTTCATTTAATTATGTAGCCACCCTGGCGGTATGATTATGTCAGATTTTTTCAATCTCAAAGTGGTACATTGTTTTGCATAGAAATTTGGCGTTTTATATTGTAGGCCTGTAATTATTAGTAATAACACACTTAAATCTGTCCAAACAAGAGTCTAGTGGACATCCCAGGTATGATAAAGTTTGAAACAGGAAACCATAAATTATAATATAATAAATAACTATAAATAATTATAAAAATTAATAATATAATAATAATAAAATGAATTTCCCCCCGATTCACTATCACTCAATTCTGCAAGTGTTTTTATTTACAATCGCTGTTTTCTAGCTGGTCTAAAACCACTTTTGACGTAAAGGGACTCTTTTTGGTTGCTATGAACAATCTCAAGTTTCCAGACAGAAAGAACAATATATACAGTATAATATAAAAGTGCAGGCAGCACACTGGACAAAGCACTGGGGACAAAAGGGATGTGAAATGATTTCATACAGTAATGCAATCTGTAAGATTACAGTGTACTGTATGTGTTATGTTTTGTGTACTTTTTGAATTTGTTGCCGGGCTCCGCCCCCATGCGTCACGACTCTCACAGGGAACGGAACCCAGAACACAGGACATCGGGCAGATGTTTCGGTGGGAAACACAACGGGGGGGGGGGGGGAGACATCGCAGGATCCTGGTGACAAGGTAAGTACAGTATACTGCACCAGGATTCTGCAATGCAATCCTGAGTGTGGCTCTGGGTTACCGGTTACCGCTAATGGTACTGAAATTTAACTCCGAGCCACACTCAGGAATACCGCCAGGAGGGTTAATTGCGTAGAAAAAAAAATAATCAAAGACATGCCTTAAAACTATTTTCATTCAACATTCCAACCTTCTGGCTTTAAGAAACACTTCAAAAAAGAAAAAAAAAGAAAACTGTAGTCAATTGCAATTTTTTTGCAGATCAAGCAGAGAAAAAAAATATGGAATCACTGAATTCTGAGGAAAATATTATGGAATCACCATGTACTTTGCAGGTCTAAAATGAACACACAAGACAGCATCATTGATGATAGGGGGTTGCATGTCAGGTAAAGGTATGGGGGAGATGACTGTCATTAAATCTTCAATAAATGCACAAGTTTATATTGGGATTTCAGACACCTTTCTTATTCCATCAATTGAAAGTATGTTTGGTGATGATGACATAATTTTTCAGGATGATAATGCATCTTGCCATAGAGCAAAAGCCATGAAAACTTTCCTGCAAGAAAAACTTGTAAAGACCCATACACACGATAAGACTTTTTGACAACAAACATGCAAATTAGCTGTTTTAAGGCAACATCCGACTATGTGTACGGTCCAACGGACTAACTTTTTCGGACTAACACGCATGCTCAGAACCAATGCAAAAGATCAGACAACATTACAGAAGTTGACCAAAGGTGGCGGTAAAGAGCAGAAAAACCACGTGATTTGGTGAAAGTTGGCTGAAAATGTCCTGCCGTGTGTATGCAATACAAGTTCACGGCCAACGCCCTTTGTCCGATCGTGTGTATGAGGCTTAAGAAGGCCAGCATGGTGGCCTGAATTTATGGGAGGAGCCCGGGGAGTATTTAATCAGCCCGCTTGCCATGTTGTCGGTTTCCTGTGCGCGATACGTTACGTCACTAGGCCGACTCTTCCAACTCGTTGGCATTCATGAGTTGCGTATTCGAAACTTTCCGAGGCTTTTGGTTCCGTTCAGTTTTTCATATGATGTGTCTAGCTAGGCTGTCGTAGGTAGTGTTTCGTACAAACATTTCATTTCATGCATCATTTGCTAGACATCTGGTGTCGCCCAAACCCCGACACGAAACTTACAAGTCATTCGTTAAAGAAACCCTGCACATAGCCGTAGTATTTAGCCACCGATTCGTGCCTCTATCATGGCTAATCATTTCAATCATTTCGCTCATTTTACTGTCACGTACCGCGCTCTGATTTGAATCTAGTCACATATGTGATGCACCGATTCGTCCCGGTGTGCCCCAGTTGTTTTTGGCCTCATTTCAGTACATGCTCCAGAGTCTGCTTCGTTGTCAGTCGCAGTTTGCGGCTCACAATTCGTGCCTCTCTCATGGGAAATCATTTCACTCATTTCACTATCACGTATCACGTTCCGATTCGAATCCATCCGCATACGTGATGCACCGATTAGTTCTGGCGTGCCCCAAGTATTTTTCGGCCTCATTTCAGTACATTCTCCAGAGTTCGGTTGGTTGTCAGTTGCAGTCGCAGTGCGACCGATTCGTGCCTCTGTCATGGAAAATCATTTCATCCATTTCACTGTCACGTACCGTGTTCCAATTCAAATCCAGTGGCACCGATTCGTCCCGGCGTGCCCCAGTTGGCTTGGCCTCATTTCATTCTGTGCTCCACAGTTCGACTCGTTTCTTGTCGCAGTCGCGGCACACTGATTCATGCCTCTATTATGGCATAAACATTTCACTCATTTAATTTCAATGCACCTGTCACTTCGAGTTGAATCCACTCAAACCAACAACGCATCAATTCACACCTATCATTTCAGCCTTACAGGTATCGTTCGTATGTTGCCTGTCATTTTCCCCAGGTCTGTCACTCACTTCATATCGAGTCCTTTGTGTATTCTCTATTCTCTTAAACACGGCTCCACGGACATTCGACCTCTGACGCCTCTACGACACACAAAAAAAAAAAAAAAAAAACACCATATCTTCCTTCGAAGTTCAGTCATGATCTCAATTCATTTGTTAAAACCGTCGCCTCACTGCTACTTCCCCTTATAGTCACACAATCCGATTCATGTTGGTTTCATTTCATACACTTTTACAACCGATTCGTGTCCGGATTCATTGCATACAATTTACAAAGGATTTGTATCGTTTTCATTTCATACATGCTACAGCCCGATTCGAATCCTAGTCGTGACGGCTGCACAGCGATTCGTATTGGATCCATTTCTTACTCTCCACAGTCTCGTATCGGATTTATTTTCTTACACTCTCGAGCACGGATACAACCGGTTAGAGCTACAGTTCATTCATACACATTCAATTTTCTGCTATCCTTGTTTTTGCCTATCAGTAGGTTACTTTATTGCAATCGTTGCAAGCACGCCTCCAGCAGCGCAAACATCTTGCAATCATTACAAGCACATGCAGTAATCTGGACTTCTCAGTCACTACAAACACATCTCCAGTAACTTGGACTCCCTTGCAAGGACAACTCCTTGCAATCGTTGCAAGCACGCATTCAAGCATAACTCATTGCAATCGTTGCAAGCACGCATCCAAGCATAACTTCTTGCAATCGTTCCAAGCACACATCCAAGCACAACTTCTTGTATTCATTGCAAGCACGCATCCTATCACAACTTCGTGCAATCGTTGCAAGTACACATCCAAGCACAACTCTTGCAGTCTTTTCAAGCACATGCAGTGATACGAAATTCTCACGGTCACTACAAACACATCTCCAGTGACAAACTCTGTTTCAATCGTTGCAATCACACTTTTAAGCACAACTCTTGCAATCGTTGCAAGGCACGCATCTTAGCATAGGAAAGAGTGTGTACAGGAGTACCGAATAGCCCAAAGGCCCTGGCAGGGTAAAACAGCCACAGGCGTTTTTGACCTCCTGCAGGTCAGATTTATCTGGTAAGCAGACATCCTTCCTTTGGTGATGGTCACATGTGGTGTTGGTATTATATGGGACTTGGAGTAACTGGAATATCCTGTGAACTGTGACTTGAGAATCCTAATGTGTGAGGCTTCTATCTTTGCACCATATCAATCCTGCACCTGCCTCCCTTTACCTAACAAAACTGTGTTGAATTGGATGCTCTTACTCCTTGTGAAAATATACTGTCGAATGAGGATTTTTAAAAGTGCATTTATCAAAGCATTTGCAGGTGTATTTATCAATATTATACTGACATGTAGGGCTGAAACAACTAATCGATTAATCGACAACTAATCGATTATGAAATTAATCGATTACTATTTTCATAATCGATTAATCAGCCAGTAACATAATGGGGTTACAAAAAAACTAAAATTAGCCCTTTATAGTACAAAAAGAGCAAATAATCGCTACTGTAAATATTACTTTCACAGTTCTACAGTAAAAAAATGAACCCCTACAGTAGTGATTATCTGCTTTTTTTTTTGTACTATAAAGGGCTAATTTTAGTTTTTTTAACCCCCATTATGTTACTAAACGTCTCAGGCCTGGTTCACATCTATGTACTTTTTTCAGAAACGCACTACAGTTCATTTACATGGTTTACTATAGGACACGTTCACATTTATGCTTTTTTCAGCCACTGCTGTTTGGAAAGGGTCAGAGACTTTTTTTTTTATGCAAAACTGTGCTTTTTTTTGGTTCAATATACTTCAATGGAGAAGCTGCAGAAAAGCATTTAATACGTTTTTGCAGCAATTTGTGTTTTTTAATCTGCTCAACAACTACAGTAACTGGCCAAATAAAGTATATCTCTTCTGTCTGTTATTCTCAGAGTGGATTAAATATTTTGCTCCCTAACCATATAGTTGGTTATTTATATTTACCACTGCATAGAGATATTTAAGAATAAATTGCCTTTTTTTAAAAAAAAAAACTAAATTATACACCACACTTTTTTTTTTTAAGGTTATTAACCGATTAATCGATTATTCGAAACAATAATCGGCCAACTAATCGATTATGAAAATAATCGTTAGTTGCAGCCCTACTGACATGCATATGAATAGTATGTTTTACTAAATGTTCAAGCGCAATGTTTTTATACTTACTGTTCTGAGTGGAACCTGTCCTGTTAAACCGCTGTATGGTCTTGGCCACCGTGCTGCAGCTCAGTTTCAGGGTCTTGGCAATCTTCAAATAGCCTAGTCCATCTTTATGTAGAGCAACAATTCTTTTTTCAGATCCTCAAAGAGTTCTTTGCCATGAGGTGCCATGTTGAACTTCCAGTGACCAGTATGAGAGAGTGAGAGCGATAACACCAAATTTAACACACCTGCTCCCCATTCACACCGTAGACCTTGTAACACTAATGAGTCACATGCCACCGGAGAGGTAAACTGGCTAATTGGGCCCAATTTGGACATTTCCACTTAGGGGTGTACTCACTTTTGTTGCCAACGGTTTAGACAGTAATGGCTGTGTGTTGAGTTATTTCTGAGGGGACAGCTAGCTAATTTACACTATTATACAAGCTGTACACTCACTACTTTACATTGTAGCAAAATTGTATTTCTTCAGTGTTGTCACAAAGATATAATAAAATATTTACAGAAATGTGAGGGGTATACTCACTTTTGTGGGATACTATATATATATATATATATATACACACACAATATATATATATTATATATATATATACAGTATATGCAGTATGCATACTGTATATACAGTATATACACACGCACACATACAAAACCCTAGAACAGGAACATTAAGCCACTAAGCTGTGTGTTTTAAGATAACTAAAAATAAATGTACGATAAGGTTAAAGTAACTAAGTCTGTTTTGATGTGTGGTGGTTTTGACAAATGCAGAGAAGTTAAAAACTGATCCTAAAACAGAAGTAACAAGGCAGAAGTAAGAAACCAGGTGTTGGTTACACAGCAAGCAAAAGGGCAGCAAATGGTCCACACTCTCTAGATTTATAAAAGAACTATCAAGGCATCCTCATCTACCAGGGATTTCTAGAGATAAAAGGTAAACGGAATATTTCTATTTCAGAAATAGTCTCCATTTTGGTAATAATGTAAAAATATTTTAGCTGTCTTATATCAATTCTATTTTGTTAGGCTGGCTAAAGTTTCTATAATAACAAGTTATGGGCAGATGTGCCTATCTGTATTTGTTTTGTAACCTGCCACACAGTATATTGCAACCTGGCTAATGTTGCCTACATTGTGCAGCATCTGCCTGTCTCTCTTTCTCTGTCAAGTGCTCCTAGAAATGGCAACCTGAGGGTGTCCTGGGTATCACTATGAATTGGGGACCCCACTATAAGAATGAGCACTAGGCCGCAACACCACACACTTTTTTCTGTACCTCGTCTTATGGGCTAGGCCTTTTGGCCAAGCCCGAGGCAATTCATGTATATACACTGGCACTTTTTATTTATTATTATTCACATCTATCACTACATGTCATATGTGTGTCCTTTTCCACACACCAACGATGGTAAGTTTGTCTTTCTTCAGGCTTGCTGTAAAGTCTATGTGGAGGATGTGTGGCTGTTAGGTTCCTTCCTGCCCCTACCTGGGGGGGGGTCTCTCTTTGGCAGTGCTTTTTACCTAGTGTTCGGTAGATGGCTTTGTCTAACCACGTGGAGTGAGATTCACCAGACCATTTGGCTGCTTGGACTAGAGTGCCTTGCCCCCCATTAGAGGGAACCATTGATTCACCCTGTGCATTTTTTAGTTTATATGGTGTGTAGATTTTTCACAGAAGCTTAAAATTTATTTTGAAAAAAATGCCTCTCTTCTCAATGAGAGCAGGGACGCATTGGCTGCATTGTATAGGATTTTGTAAAGACATAATTATGTTACTCTTAAGGCCCATTTACATTTTTGGTTGCGGGGCAGTAAAAATATGTTGCTGAGATGAGATTTTATTGCCCCCCAACTGCTCCCCTTAACCACTTGCCAACCGTTGCATGACAATGTACGTTGGCAGAATGGCACGGGTGGGCAAATGGGCGTACCTGTACGTCCCTCCGTCAATGCAGGCTAGTGGGCGCGCGTGGGTCCCGTGGACTTGATGTCCGCCGGTGGCCCGCGGTCATGGCAAGGAGAGGCAGAATGGGGAGATGCCTATGTAAACAAGGCATTTGCCTTTTCTGCCTAGTGATATGACGGGGATCTACTGCTCCCTGTCATCGGGAGCATTGATCTCTGTCATGTCCTAGTGAGCCCATCCCCCCTACAGTTAGAACACACTTAAACCCTTGATCGCCCCCTAGTGTTTAACCTCTTCCCTGCCAGTGACATTCATACAGTAATCAGTGGCTATTTTTAGCTCTCATCGCTGTATAAATGTCAATGGTCCCAAATAGTGTCAAAAGTGTCTGATCTGTTTGGGATATTTATTATAGCAAAAAGTTAAAAATATTGCTTTTTTATCAAAATCGTCAGTCTTTTTTTTGTTTATAGCGCAAAAAATTAAAACTGCAGAAGTAATCAAATACCACCAAAAAAAGCTCTATTTGTGGGAAAAAAAGGGCATCAATTTTGTTTGGGTTCAACATCGCACGACCGCGCAATTGTCAGTTAAAACGACGCAGTGCTGCATCGCAAAAAATGCTCTGGTCATTAAGGGGGCAAATTCTTCTGGGGCTGAAGTGGTTAAGCTACAAAAGCAGTGACCAGGGGTGTACACATGCTGCAATGCTCAGCAATTATACCCCCTGTCATGCCCTTAAGGATCTAAATTTTTGTTCAAGAATCACAAAAAGCAAGTGGGATTTGGAATGGCTCCTAGACCACAAGTAAAGTAGGTGCTGAGGGACCTGCATTGTGGTGTACCATGATGCACATGCCACATGTTAAAAAATGTGCAGATCTGGTGTTTATTCCATTGCTGTGCATTTACAGCCCATTCTATTGTAAATTACTGAGCTGTCTTTCTGCAGCATGTATTAAAAGAGAAGTGCGGGGTATTGAAAAATTAAACCTAGAAGGATGCAGCAACTTCTAAGACCAAGAACCAAGTGATGAAGGACCGCTGGTTCTTGTTTGCTGGACTGTCACTCGCTGGCTCTCTGCTCTGCCCCTCCAGCGCTCACTGGAGCGCCGTGCTGTGGAGGGGGTGGGAGCTTGAGCCAGCTGCCAGTCCAGCCATCTGGGTGGATACCAACATTAAAGTCAGGTTACTTGCAGAGCCTGGATTGGCTGAGTGATGTCAGCAGACAACAGACTTTAGCCCTGCTGTCGGCTGAATATGGGTCACAGGAGTGCAGAATGGACTGCACTCTTGTGATCCATTGGAGAAATAGGGCCAAAAGAGATTTGGCCATACTTCTCCTTTAAAGCCCAAAATACTGCATGTTAATATGCACACCGTAACTCAACACAGTGAAATGCCATAGTGTAGAGGGGGCCAAAAGTGTTGTAGGTAATCAAGGAAAAACTCTTATGCCCTGTACACACGGTCGGAAAATCCGATGGAAAAAGTCAGATCGGATTATGTTGTCGGAAAATCCGATCGTGTATGGGCTCTAGCAGGCTTTTTCCGTCGCAGGATCTCAAATTTTCCTACAAAAAAATCCGATCGGACTTTTTCCGATCCTGTGTAGGGAATTCCGATGGACAAAGTGCCACGCATGCTCAGATCAAATTACGAGACCAAAGCTATTGGCTACTAGCCTCTACGTAGTTCCGTAAGTACGCAACGAACGTCACCACGTGCGAAACGATCAGATTTTCTGACAACTTTGTCCGACCGTCTGTATGCAACACCAGTTTCAGACAAAATCCGTCGGAAAAAATCAGACGGATTTTGTGGTCAGAATTTCCGACCGTGTGTACGGGGGCTTACACATTTACAGTTGAGTTGTAGTAGTGTATGAGAATCACCATACATTATTTTGCATTAAGTAAAGTGCATTGGTGTACAGCAGTGGTAGGCAACATCAGCCCTCCAGCTGTGGTGAAACTACAAGTCCCATGAGGCATTGCAAGACCCTGACAATCACAGGCATGACTTATAGAGGCAGAGGCATGATGGGATTTGTAGTTTCACCACAGCTGGAGGGCCGAGGTTGCCTACCCCAGGTGTACAGTAACACATTTCAACCCAGAAAAGTAAAAATAATAACAGTAGGAACATTTCGTTTTCAATACACTGACATAATAAAATTACAGACAGCTAATTTATGTTTTTCCACTATCAATTATTATACCTAATGAATCCCCTAAAGCTGAACTCCAGGAAAAAAAACTTCTCTTTCAGTGGGTGTACACCCACACGGCAAGGGTTAGGATTGGAATTATTTAGAACATTTGAGAGCTTTGTAAATGATTCATGCTTATACCAGGCTTGATTATTTTATTTATAGATCTATTTGAATTATTGGAGTTAAACATAAAGTGTGTTTATTTACAAAATGTTATAACTGAAATAAGTGGTTAAGGATAGTGACCATATGAAGCCATTTATTATAACATAGTTGTTTGGCACCTTTTAAAATCATAATGATAACAGAAATCACCCAAATGGCCCTGATCAAAAGTTTGGCCTTAGTACAGACACATCGGTGAGGCGTGTCAAGGTGTTGTTGGGCATATAGTAACCAGGCTTTTTTGTGGTATTGGTACAGTAAAAGCTTCTTTCTGGCAACTCGACCACGAATCTCATTTTTGTTCAGGTATGGTCATATTGTGCTCCTTGAAACTACCACAGGTCTTTTTCCAGAGCAGCCTGTACTTCTCCTGAGGTTACCTGTGTGTTTGTCTTTGTTTCCTGAACAATTCTTCTGTTGTGGCTGCAATCTTCCTTGGTCTACCTGACCATGGCATGTTGAGATCCATTTCTTAATAAGTGATTGAACAGTGAAAAGTAAGAATGTTGGAGATACGGGACTGTCTACGGTACACAGTTACAAAACGTATTTGAATATAATAAAAGAATATTTTATTAACACATAAAATCTAAAAAAGATATTTTGACTTTGTGTACAGCAATATACATATTAAGGTTCAAAGGTTATGCATACAATCCCAACTAGAACACAGAATATTAATATACTATAAGTACACAGGTCATTATACTTCTCCATTTATTCTCGACATGTTTCGCCAAATAAGGCTTCTTCAGGAGAAAAACGTAGGGTACAAGTGATTGGAAATATTGAGGATATCTTCTTGTTCTAAAGTATGCATATAGAGATAGTATAATATTTAATACATACAGAAAACGATATTATCAATTACAATTGTGCTATATGAGTTTGTAGTGGTGATTGTGCCCAAAGGGGTCCCAGGTATGTATACGACCTCTTACCTCCAATGATAGAGAGTCTGCACATCCCCAGATTACCAAGAAAGAGAGATGAGATAAATTCACAACAGAATATCATCCAAACGGATCCACACAGGGCTGCACCACAGAGTCGAGACCAAGATAGGTGGCTAGAGACCCGTAGGGGGAGAAGAAAGATCCTATTGTTATAATGTTGTATCAAGAAAGGCCTGCAAGGTACAGAGAGTGCTGCTTGAGTGATCATATACAATATATCACATTAGCCAAAGAACGGCGATATAGTTCAGCCAGGCCCCACATTTTATCAAACTATACCTACCTCTTTAGCGATTCATTGAAAAAGAAAAATTACAGATGAGGCTCGGGTCTGCCTTCGGGAGAGGAATAGGGAAGTCTGTTCTTGGTTAGGACAGTGTCTGTGATGACATTAGTACTCTGAAAGTATAAAAAAGGAAGGGGAGAAAACCCCAATAAGGATACAGAAATTCTATGTTGTTTTGCACTAGGCTTCCCAAATGCATTTTAACCTTCCTACCTTGTAATGGGCTGTACGGACCACCAAGGTGTATTTTAGACAATTTTTCTGCGATGCAGAGAGCCCCATATAGAGGAAAAAGAAATGGGATCCGAATCCTATAGATTAAGTATAAAAGTATAGGGTAAATAAGGTGAATCTTTAAAAGAGGTTTAGGGAGAAGTCCGTCCATATTTAAAGGATAGTGATTATATATTTACCTATGTCTCAGATTCCCAGCGTTTCCCGAGCCTCACCGCTTCACCACAGTCTGACATCCAGTCAGACTGGGTTTAAATAGTCTCCCCCCGTGGCGCCAAATGCGCGGCATGTGATGTCACGCCGCGCTGACGTCACGCGGACGTAGGGCGGGAATCGATGAGCGCTAAGCTCATGCACCGGAACCGGAAGTCTCCACAGCGGGCTTACTTCCGGTTCACAGCGCAGCATAGCTCCTCCAGACATCCCCTGCTGACAGTGGCACTCAGCCTATGTCAGAATGTAGTCTAGGAGGAGTCAGATGTATATCGCTGCAGCGCTTTAGCAGAGCTGGCACTACAGAGCAACTCCCGATCTGGGCGCATGGAAGGGAATAATCCACCACAAATATTTGGGGCGGGCAGAGCCCCGCCATGCGTCCAGATATATCCATACGGATCTCCTAAGCCCAGAGTCGCAGCAATGTGAGTGCACCCTGCATGTGGATGTAATGTTCTCCTAAATGAAGGAGAGCTTTGGAGATCTAATCTGTTACAAGATTATTTAGGAAAAGTGAAAAAGAAGAAGAAAGGCAAGAGCATAAAGAATAAGATATAATGAAAAAGGTTTAAGGCAGAAAACCACGTAACCACATACTCAATACAGCAAATATATTTAATAATAACAGTATACAGTAAATCAAGAGGATTCCTCAAAGCAAAAACCACTAAGGGTTTTTCTAAGGGTGAATATAATCAATCATTAGACAATACATGAATACATAAAACTATATATAATCCTACCCCTACACAGAGGGGGAGATTAATGAGCGAGCACGCTCTGGGCAAAAGCGGGCAAACCGAACATACCCCCCAAGACCCACACACCCCACAGTCCTGGAGTCCCCATCATGGCACAACCAAGAGAAATGGGGTATGGTTTGTAAAGAGCAAAGAATCAGACAAAATAAGATCTCTATTCAAAAGACCTATAAATGGGTGAGAATTCTATAGGAAGGGTTTAAAACTAATCCCCTCATTGAGCCCCGGATACCGGGTCGCTTTTAACAGGTAGATCCATCTGGTTTCAATTTGCAACAGTTTTTTGTCCAAGTCACTCCCCCGTTCCTGTTGGGGTAAGTGCTCGAGACTAAAAAAACAGACATAGTCAAGATTGAATTTGTGGTACAGGCCTACATGGCGACTAATAGGTGTCTCCATTTTGTGTTTTGAAATGAGGGATACTGTAACGCCGAGCGCTCCGGGTGCCCCATCCATCCCGGAGCGCCCACGGTGTCCTCTCTCCTGCAGCGCCCCGGTCAGCGCCGCTGACCGCAGGCGCTGCTCGGTCTCCAGGATGCGATCCTCGTGGCGGCCCCGGTCCGCCCGGGGATCGCATCTCGCTCTCCTCACCTCTCCCCTCCTGCTCCTTCCGGCGCGCGCGTCCCCGCTCCCCAGGCGCGCGTGCGCGCACAGCTGTTTTTCTTAAAGGGCCAGCGCACAATTGATTGGTGCCTGGCCAAATTACTGGCACACCTGCATCCTTTAAATATACACTCCCCCTTCCTGCCCTCGCCGGATCTTATGTCGCCATAGTGCCCAGTGAAAGCGTTAGTGTTTTGCTCCTGTCTGTGTATCCAGATCTCTGCTGTTGCCCCTGACTACGAACCATTTCCGCCTGCCTTGACCTTTTGCTACGTTTTGACCTCGCCTCTGCCTTGTCCTTGTGTACCTCGCCTGTCTCAGCTGTCAGTGTGGTCGAGTTGCTATTGGAAGACACGACCTGGTTGCTACCGCCGCTGCAAGTCCATCCCGCTTTGCGGCGGGCTCTGGTGAAAACCAGTAGCAACATTAGAACCGGTCCTCCAATACAACCCGTGCTATCGCCTCACTGGCATAGGGGGTCCACCTCCTGTTTCCCGCCATACCCCGCGTGTGACAGATACATGGTCTCTTATGCGGCAAAATAAGGGGCGTTTGGTTTTCCCCACATAAAATGCCCCACATGAGCATTTCATCAGATATACTGATCCTATAGATTGACAGTTTGTTCGATGTTTTGGGGTCCATGTTCTCCCATCTGGTAAATCTATACTTTTTCCCTCTAAAATAAATCGGCAAAATTTACATTTGCCACATTTATATGTTCCTGGGACCTGTTTACTATTTTTCTTTTCATTCGTATGGTGACTACAGACAAGGGTATCACGTAAGGAACGTGATCTCCTGTATGTAATTTCCGGGTATGGCTTAATGTACTTTGAGATTTTCTGGTCAGTAGATAAAAGGTACCAAAACTTTTTATGTATATTGCGTACCTTTTTATGTTGCCGGTTGTATTTCGTGATAATTCGTGTGCTTTCCTGAGTTTTCGCTCGTCTGGGTTTATATAGCAGGAGCTGCCTGTTTAGACCCACAACCTGGTTGTAGGCCCTCCGAAGGCATCTCCTGCTATATCCTCTCAAGAGGAGGCGATCACGTAGAAGGTTCGCCTCCCGCTGGAAGTCATTGAGGTGCGTGCAGTTCCGCTTGATCCGTAAAAACTGACTATAGGGAATACTCCTAATCAGTTTTTCAGGATGGGAGCTGCTGGCATGTAGCATGCTGTTACCAGCTGAGGATTTTCTATAGAGAGTGGAAAATAAAGTCCCTTTCTTGTCCACATAAAGTTCCACTTCTAAGAAAGTAATCTTCTTCTGATCATAATTGAAGGTAAATTTTAGATTATACTCATTGGTTTGTAGTTCATTAAGAAAAGTAATAAGGTCCTCCTTTGATCCCGACCATATCATGAGGACGTCATCAATGTAACGACTCCAGGATATTATATTGCCAATAGACGTAATTTTGTTCTCATCAGAGAACAGATCCCGCTCCCACCCCCCCCCCCCCAGGTACAGATTGGCATATGAGGGCGCGCATTTTGCCCCCATGGCGACCCCCTGTACCTGGAGGTAGTGGGAGCGTTTAAATACAAATATGTTGTGCATCAAAATAAAACTAAGTAGTTCTAAAACAAAGTCGTTATACTTCCATGAATCAATATCTCTTTCAGTCAAAAATTCCCCTATTACTTCAACACCCTTTTTGTGGGGAATTGAGTTATAGAGGGCCTCTATGTCAATGGCAACCAGCCAAGCATTTTCAGGTATCTGCAGTCCGTCAGTGCTTTTTAGAAGCTCTATAGTATCCTTAACATACGAAAATAAACATTTGACATGTGGGTACAAGTACTCATCAACTAATTGACTGGCTTTCTCTGTTAGTGATCCACATCCTGAGATTATGGGACGACCTGGTGGGGACGTTAAGCTCTTGTGCACCTTAGGCAAGGCATAAAATGTAGGGGTGGTAAATGTGGTCATATCAAGAAATTCAAAGGTTTTGGCATCAATACTGCCATTTAGACGAGCCTTCTTTATAATCCCTCTGTATTTATTCATATAGTAGTTTACATGTGAGGCTGGAACCATTCTATACCATATTTTGTTTGATATGATGTCTAAACACATCTTTTCATATTTGTCTATATCAAGTATGACCAAATTCCCACCCTTATCAGATGGTTTGATTACAATAGTATTATTTGACTTCAAATTCTGTAGCGCTTCTTTAAGATCTGTTGGTAGGTTGGTCCGAGGTCCATCCTGCCAGTTAGTGGATTCTATTGCCTTTGTGACCTGTATCACAAAGGCCCAAATATTAGAATTCCCTCGCAAGATAGGGAAAGATTTTGACCTAGGTTTGTAAGTTTTGGGAGTGCCAAAAGTTGGCGCACAGGACCCCAATGGGCCTGTGGGGCGCAAGAAAGGGGGAGGGAAGGTAACCCCCAGCTGACTAAGGGAGGGGGGAGAGCTGGTGAACGTTCAACCCTCCTCTTCCGGATTGCTTTCATCCCACAGGTCCATTAGGTCCTGTAACGCCCGTAAATCCTCAAAGGAAATGCCCTCCATGTTAGCGTTATTTTGTTCATCATTAGGGACATCAGATGATGGTTTATCATAAATAACCTTGTACATCAGGCGTCGTGCGAATAAATGAAGATCTTTGACCAACTCAAATCTGTCTGCATCCTCATCCGGGCAAAACGTTAGACCAAGTTGCAATACCTTGGCCTCATTGTCCGAAAGTGGATGAGAGGACAGGTTAATGATGTCAAATTTGTCCCGACTCTCCAATATAGGGGGTCAGGACCAATTATTTTAAAGGCGGATTAGGTTTTTTCATTGGAGTGGCTATCGGTAAGCTACGTTTGCGATCACTAGAGTTGCCGGAAAAGATTGGGGCCGTTTTTAGGTCCGTATGGGACACTGAGTGCATGTCCCTGTAATAGGGGGCCCGCTACCAAAGAAATAAAGTCAATATTCCTGGTGGGGGTCGTCATTGATAGTAGGGAATGATTCAACGTGCTATTGGACAGGGTCGTATTTAATATAGTGTTGTTTTTGCTCTGTTGAGAGCATATTTTCTTTTCCTTGCTGTTTATTTTATCTGATCTAGGTCGACTCTGTGAGCTGGTTTCACTGTCTTTCTTCCTTTTGCGGATAGCCCCCCCTTGTTGTTGTTTATCCTTACGTAAAGCTATAGGTGCAAATGATGTTGAGGACATGGATGATATATCCGATTCCACAAGATCTAAGTTTAATGTTTCTAACCCCTGATTGGGGTTTCCCCTTCTCAGGGGGAATATGTTTGGTTGGTTCCATTTGTATGCCTGTTCGTAATCATACGCTTTCCTGTCCCGCTGGTACTTTTTCCTTTGATTTAATTAGACCTGTTGCATATTTCGTCAGGTAATCCCTAAGGTTCTTATCCTTTTCTGTGAAGCAGACATGAGATCCCAAATTGGCATGTTCTTCCTGCCACTTGAGGATCTCAAGATCCAATTCAGCAATGTCGGTATCATATTGTTCAATGAGAATTTGCATCATCTGCAAAGAGCATGTCTGCAAATTCTCCTCCCATATTCTTTTAATATTTGGTTCAACTTTTTTAATATTTGGAAAGATTTGTATACAAAGTCCCCAGGGTACTATCATATTAGATCTATATTTAGCAAATGGTAAGGAAAAGGGGGTAAATACTGCGCTGACTGTGATTATATTGTTGAAGCTGCCAGCATTGCCGAAAGATTATCGGTGGATCAGGATTGGTATATATATAAATGCGGCGCTGGAAGAAAGAATAGTACCTGGGGAGAAGGTACTACTGTGGTATGGTTGAATATAGTGTCTTGGTATGAGGAATATGCAAGGGAGCAGAGAAAGGTGTTTACCAAGTGTACCGTGGTGTCAACATCTATTGCCCATTATAATTTGGATGAATAAAAAGCATAAAACCTCATTACATTAGAAATGGCAATAAAACACCATAAAACCAAATAAAATATGCGATAAAAAAACACATGTGTTTAAAACAAGTGAATAAAACCTGGTGTGTTTCTTTGGTACTTATACCGTGACAAATAAACGAATAGATAAAAGAATTTAAATATTGGTGATAAAATAAACTCAACAACAGTTGAGATAATAAGTGCTAAGTGAAAAGAACTTATACACGTGAGTAAATAATAGTGAAGTCCATAAAAAATGGTTGGTGATCAGGTGAATGGCACTGGATCCAACAGGGGACTCTGTTCGGTGTGCTAGGTGGGGTGATGGTTGTCTGATGGCTCTCGGGCCTAATGGATAGAGGCTTACCAGATGGATTGGACTTGAAGGGGCATATGCCTCACAAGTCGCAAACGCTTTAACTTTAGGGGTTTTTTGGCAAAGGCTCGTCCAGGTGCCATAATGGTCGGTGGTCACAAGGAGAGATGTATCGGGTAGGGAATGGGCATCAATGGTCCGTATGGTCAACCGTATTATGAAGTCATGATAGAAGAAAAGACTTGCATAGCATAATAAAGTTTGGAAAGGTTTTTAATAGTATAAAAACGGATTAAAAACACTCACATTTAGTAGGTTTTAAAACAGGCCTGTTTGTAAATTAGAGATGGCGTGGTGCTGTCGCTGTGGTCCACCCGACGCGTTTCGTCCGCATAGACGTCGTCTGGGGTGTGGACCACAAGCACCAGCAGCACGTTTTTATAGGGAGTGTGACCCCAAAGTGGAAATTCGAGTGTGTAGACCGGAAATGACGTCACTTCCGGTCTGACGAAATAATTGTAAATTGATGCTGTTAATTAGATCTAAATACAGTCTTGATGATGCATGTTGATTATAGAATAAAGGTGTAGCCATTATGGTATTAATATGTTATTAGTATGGTGCTGTGTGGCTGTGAGGCAGGCTTCTTGTGCGTCAGCGTCATTGTGACCTCCACCGCTCCGTCCACGTGACCGCCTGTTTAACCAAGCCTCACTGTGGATGTATTGGAGCGGTGGTGCATTGCCGCTGTACTAGCTAAGCCAAGCCTTGTTTCCGTGTGGGGCCTGCGTGACGTGATGACGTCAGACCCCAGGAACTCAGCCGGAACCAAGGCTCCTTTTCAAACCTTAATGGTTATAGGACATACTGTGTATCCAGATCACATGGTAGGCTTGGGAAACGTTCTATGCTGACACCAGGGGCGGGGACAAAAGGTCTCGAGGCCCGTGCATACTGAAACCACACAGCTGGGGCATTAATGAGTTAGGTAGTGGAAATAATAAAATATAATATTACATTTTTAATGTTAAATATATTTGAATTTTGGCATGAATGAAAAGGAGAGTTAATAGCACGATGGGGTGACACTAATATTACCATAGTATACATTGTGCTATATATAATGCATATTGATCTTATGTGTGCAATATATTACATCGGGCATTAGGGTATTTTCTATCGAAGATTCTTATATTAGATAAATTGTGATAAATAAATTATTAATGCAATAAAATAAATTATATACATAAAAATATATATATAAAAATATAAAGCATTTATGCGATAAAAAACGGTGAAGGTTAATATTTAAAAATATAAGAATCTCATAAAATATAGAAAAGTTGTAAGAATTCCATAAAACATAGAAAAAATGATAGATAAAATACCTTAAAAATAATTTTGCCCAAAGATAATTTTTAAAATTGTTAAAATGTGGGAACATGGATTAATTTAGTTTAAGAGATGTGTATATGGACTAAAAATAAAAATAAAAAATTATTTTATCGTGAATTCCCATATAGACGTTGTAGATTATGCTTTATTTATAAATGCGTTTATGTCCCAGTCAATGTTCATACCTGATGGAAAATGGGACTGCAATTGGTAAATCCAGAAAGTTTCTAACTGTGAAACCCCTCTAGTTTTAGCTCCTCCCCTCCAAGGTGCTGTAAACTTGTCAATGATTGTAAATTGCGTGCCTCTGGGGTCTCTATTATGGTATTGGCGATAGTGCCTGGGTACCGTATGTTTAATACTTCCACTCTTTATTTTAGAAATATGTTCTGATACTCTTGTCGTGAAAGAGCGAATAGTGCGGCCAACATATTGTTTTGAGCACGGGCAAGTTATTAGATAAACTACGTGCGTGGTGGCACAAGTGCAAAAATGCTTAATCGGATATTTTACTTTGGTGACTGTGGACTCAAACTCTTTGGTTGTACACCTCCCCTTCACATTATAGTGGCAAACTATACACTTCTTACATGGGTAGTACCCTATGAGGTTGTGAAAAAAACTTAGTCTTGTGGGGGGGTTGATGGTTGTAGGGGCAATTTGGCTTTTGAGTGAAGGTGCCCCTTTATATATCACTCTAGCATTGTCCGGTAGAAGAGGGCCTAGCACTTTGTCATTTTTTAGAATGTTCCAATGTTTGGCCAATATGGATTTGACTTGTTTATGTTGGACTGAATATCCAGTTAAGAAGGACCATTTGAATTTATCATCAGGGGCGACACGGGGTCTGTCAGCCAGAAGGGATGTTCTATCCGTTTCCACAGCGCTCCTTAGATCTTGATCTACATCTTCCATGTTATATCCCTTTTCTTTAAATCTCTCACGTAAGGTGTTGGCTTGTGCTTTGAAAGTGTCCAGATCAGTACAATTTCTCCGTAGTCGGAGGAACTGACTTTTAGGGACTGATCTAAGCCAACTCCTATGATGGCAACTGTGGATAGGAATGAATCCATTACGGTCTGTAGTTTTAAAATGAGTACTAAATTTAAAACTTCCATCTGATAGTTGGATTTCAAAAAAATGTATTTGGTTACGGCTTGATTCATGGGTGAGTATGATGCCGCGGTCGTTGTTATTCAGGAATGTAAAGAAATTGTCCAATGATTCCTGCGACCCTTTCCATAGGAGGAGGATGTCATCAATATACCTGGCCCATAGTTTTAATTCTGGTCTATCCGTGGCATAGATGACATTCTCCTCCCACTTGGCCATAAAGATATTCGCTAGGCTGGGGGCAAATTTAGCCCCCATGGCAACTCCCTTTTCTTGTGAGAAAAATTTCCCATTGAACCAAAAATAATTGTGATTGGTTGCGAAAGTGAGAAGTTCCATAATGAAATTACTTCTGCTTTCTGATTAAGGAAGGTTCCCGTTTCAAAAACGTTTTAACTGCTTCTAGTCCATGTGAATGTGCAATGCAAGTGTATAGTGATGCTACATCCGCAGTGGCCATGATGAAATCTTCTTCTATGGGTAATGATGCGAGTTTATTGATAGCATGTTTGGTGTCCTTCAGGTACGAGGGTATTCTCTGGACTATAGGTTGTAAGTAATGGTCAATGTACTTTCCAATTCTCGAGGTGACTGAATCAATGCCGCTGATGATTGGGCGTCCTGGAGGTTCTGTTGCGTTTTTGTGAATCTTGGGTAAATAATAAATAGTGGGTATCCGAGGTGCTAGGGGAATTAAAAAATCTCTTTCTTTGCGATTTAAAATGAAGGAATCATAGCCTTTAGTAACCAGTTCTGTGAGGTCTTTTTTATATTTGGATGTTGGATTAGTGGGTAGTTCTCTATATGTATTTCCATCACTGAGGATCTTATACATTTCATTCATGTAGGCGGATTTGTCTAAGAGGACTATTCCGCCACCCTTGTCAGCAGGACGGATCACAAGGTCCTTGTTGTCACACAGGGATTTGACTCCTGTGCTGAGTGTGGAATACTGATGTATTCTTTTTGGAGGAAGATTGGCTAGATCTTTGAGTACCAGATCCCTGAAAATATTCAGAGCTGGGGCCACTTGGGTTGGGGGATTGAATAATGAGGGGTTAGCAAGACCTGAGTGGAAGGTCCCTGACATTGCTGCTCTAGCATGGTTTCTAATAGGATTGGAGATAATGTTTTTTTGAATGTTTATCTTCCGTATGAATTTATGGACGTCTATGAATGTTCTGAATTTATTCAGTTTCTGAGGGGAGGCGAATTTGAGACCTTTATCTAAGACTGTCTTTTCATCTTCAGTTAGTTTTACCTTACTTAAATTAAAGACTCCCTGGCAGGTTATATTCTTTTGCGCTTTCCGTCTCTGTATCAGCCTCCCTCCTCTGCATCCTCTCTTATGTCGGGTCCCCTTTTTCTGTTTAGTGGGTCCCCGTGAAAATCCTGGGTGGGAAAATGGTTTATTTGGCTGTAGCCATAAGTAGCTTGATCGTATTCGGCATTGGGGTGTGGGTAGATGGTGTCATCATAGTTGTCACGTAAAGGTAAATACCGGTTGTGAGTTGGAATGGGTGGATAGTGTAACGCCGAGCGCTCCGGGTGCCTCCTCCATCCCGGCTCCGCTGACCGCAGGCGCCGCTCGGTTCTCTCCATGCGATCCTCGTGGTGGCCTCGGTCCGCCCGGGGATCGCATTCCATTCCTCCTGCCTCTGTCCTCCTACCTTCCCCTGCGCGCGTGCCCCCGCTCCCCAGGCGCGCGCACACTACTGTTAATCTTAAAGGGCCAGCGCACCAGTAATTGGTGCCTGGTCCAAATTGATGTTACACCCAGAACACTTCTTAAACCCACTTCCCCTTCCTGTCCTGGCCGGATCTTGTGTTGCCTTAGTGCCCAGTGAAAGCGTTAGTGTGTTTGCTCCTTCTGTGTATCCAGACCTTTGCTGTTGCCCCCGACTACGAACCTTTGCCACCTGCCTAGACCCTTTGCTACGTTTGACCTTGCCTCTTCCTAATCCTTGTGTACCGCGCCTGTCTCAGCTGTCAGTGGGGTCGAGTTGCTATTGGAAGACGCGACCTGGTTGCTACCGCCGCTACAAGTCCATCCCGCCTTGCGGCGGGCTCTGGTGAAAACCAGTAGCAACATTAGAACCGGTCCTCCAATACAACCCGTGCTATCGCCCCATTGGCATAGGGGATCCACCTCCTGTTCCCCGCCGTACCCGGAACGTGACAGTAGATCCGGCCATGGATCCCGCTGAGGTCCCGCTGCCAAGCCTCTCGGATCTGACCACGGTGGTCGCTCAACAAGGACAGCAATTGGCGCAGTTGACTGCTATGCTACAGCAGCTTCTGCCATCTCCACCGCCACCTCCTGCGTCTCCTCCACCACGAGTTGCTGCTGCTAGGATCCGCCTGTCCCTTCCTGACAAATTCAATGGGGATCCCAAGCTGTGCCGAGGGTTCCTATCCCAGTGTTCCCTCCATCTGGAGATGTTGTCGGACCAGTTTCCCACAGAACGGTCAAAGGTGGCGTTCGTGGTTAGCCTGCTATCTGATAAGGCCCTGGCCTGGGCTACACCGCTTTGGGACCGTGGCGATCCTGCCACGGCTTCAGTTCCAGCCTTCTTTTCTGAAGTCCGCAGTGTCTTCGAGGAACCAGCCTGGGCCTCCTCTGCCGAGACGGCTCTCCTAAACCTCGTTCAGGGGAACTCTTCAGTGGGCGACTACGCCATTCAGTTCCGCACCCTGGCATCAGAACTCTCCTGGAACAATGAGGCCCTCTGCGCGACCTTCAAAAAAGGTCTATCCAGTCATGTCAAAGATGTGCTGGCCGCACGAGAGATTCCTGCTACCCTGTCTGAACTCATTCAGCTGGCCACCCGCATTGACATGCGCTATACCGAAAGACGCCTAGAGCTACGCCAGGAAAGGGACTTTGGTCGCGTCAGGCGGTTTCCTCGCCTGGCACCTCTCTTCCAGAATCCTCTGCAACCCGTTCCTGCTCCTCCGGCTGAGGAGGCTATGCAAGTGGATCGGTCTCGCTTGACCACACAAGAGAGGACTCGCCGCCGAGACCATAACCTGTGCCTGTATTGCGCCAGTTCCGACCATTTCTTAAAGGACTGCTCTATCCGCCCTCAGCGTCAGGGAAACGCTCGCACCTAGCTAACGTAGGAGAGGCGCTGCTAGGTGTGGATTCTTCCTCTCCCCGTCTGACCATTCCTGGGAGGATTTCTCTGACCAAGAGATCCTCTTTCTCCACTGTGGCCTTTCTGGACTCTGGTTCGGCAGGAAACTTCATTGAAGCTTCACTCATCAACAAATTTAATGTTCCAGTTACCCGTCTCGTCAAGCCCTTTTTCATCACCTCTGTAAATGGTCAAAACCTGAACTGTATCGTGCGCTATCGCACTGAACCTCTTCTCATGAAGATTGGAGTTCTCCATCATGAAAAGATTAGCTTCTTGGTGTTACCCAACTGTACCTCTGAGATCCTTTTGGGCCTACCCTGGCTCCAGCTACATTCTCCTACCCTCGACTGGTCCTCGGGGGACATCAAGAGTTGGGGTCCTTCCTGTCACGGGCATTGCCTCAAAGCGGTACCCATTAAACAAGTTTCCAACGCTCCTGCTCTGCCTAGTCTTCCCAAGCCTTACCAGGACTTTTCCGACGTGTTTTGCAAGAAGCAAGCGGAGGTCTTGCCACCACATAGACCCTTTGATTGCCCTATTGATCTCCTCCCTGGTACCACCCCGTCCCGTGGCAGGATCTACCCTCTCTCCATTCCGGAGACACAAGCCATGACAGACTACATCCAGGAGAACCTCAAGAGAGGCTTTATCCGCAAGTCCTCTTCCCCTGCTGGAGCAGGATTCTTCTTTGTCGCCAAAAAGGACGGGTCCCTACGTCCCTGCATTGACTATCGTAGTCTTAATAAAATCACGGTAAAAAATCGCTACCCACTGCCCCTCATCTCAGAGCTGTTTGACCGTTTGCGCGGAGCAAACCTTTTCACCAAACTGGACCTCCGGGGCGCATATAATCTCATCCGTATCCGTAAGGGCGATGAATGGAAAACCGCCTTTAACACCCGTGACGGACACTTTGAATACCTGGTCATGCCCTTTGGGTTATGCAATGCCCCTGCGGTCTTTCAAGACTTTGTGAATGAGATTTTCAGAGATCTGCTGTACATCTGTGTTGTTGTCTACCTGGATGATATCCTGATTTTCTCCTCTAGCTTGGAAGAGCACCGTCTTCATGTCCGTCAAGTGCTCCAGCGACTCCGTGATAACCGTCTGTACGCCAAACTAGAGAAATGTCTCTTTGAACGCGGCAGTCTTCCCTTCCTGGGGTACTTGGTCTCGGAACAAGGTCTCCAAATGGATCCGGAGAAACTCTCTGCCGTTCTGAACTGGCCACGTCCTACCGGGCTACGGGCCATCCAGCGTTTCCTCGGATTCGCCAACTTTTACCGCCAGTTCATTTCCCACTTCTCCACCATTGTCGCGCCTATTGTGGCACTAACCAAAAAAGGTGCGAATCCGAGGTCCTGGCCTCCTCAAGCTGATGAGGCGTTTAACCGCCTCAAGTCTGTCTTTGCCTCTGCATCCGTCCTATCCAGTCCTGATCCCCTCAAACCGTTCTTCCTGGAAGTCGATGCCTCCTCGGTGGGTGCTGGAGCCGTGCTTCTCCAGAAAGACTCCAAGGGCAAGTACGTCACCTGTGGTTTTTTCTCCAAGACCTTTCCCCCCCTGAAAAGAACTATTCCATCGGAGACTGTGAATTGCTGGCCATTAAGCTAGCACTTGAGGAGTGGAGACATCTCCTTGAGGGGTCCACTCATCTCATCACGATCTTCACTGATCACAAAAATCTGTCTTAACTCCAGTCCGCCCAGCGATTGAACCCACGTCAAGCTAGGTGGTCGTTTTTTTTTGCCCGCTTCAACTTCGAGATCCATTTCCGTCCTGCAGACAAGAATGTCAGGGCTGACGCCCTATCACGTTCCACCGACTCTTCTGAGTCCGAGTCTCCGGTACAACACATTGTACCCCCTGAGTGTCTGATCTCTTCCGCTCCTGCCTCCTTGCTGCAAGTTCCTCCTGGGAAAACCTTTGTCTCTCCACGTCTTCGTCTTCAGACCCTCAAATGGGGTCACTCCTCTCATCTCGCTGGTCATCCTGGAATCAAGAAGTCCTTCCAACTGATTTCCAGGTATTACTGGTGGCCCTCCTTAAAAAAGGATGTGACGGACTTCGTACAGGCCTGTACTACATGTGCTCGAGACAAGACCCCTCATCAAAGACCTGCTGGCCTGCTTCACCCTCTGCCTGTGCCCGAACGACCTTGGGTCCACATAGCTATGGACTTCATCACGGACCTTCCTCCTTCCCACGGCCACACTACCATATGGGTGGTCGTGGATCGTTTCTCCAAAATGGCACACTTTGTCCCGCTTCCAGGTCTCCCTTCTGCGCCTACACTTGCTAAACATTTCTTCCTCCAGATTTTTCGTCTTCATGGACTTCCATCTCACATCGTCTCGGATAGAGGCGTCCAGTTCGTATCTAAATTTTGGAGAGCTCTCTGCAGTCAACTGAAAGTCAAGCTGGATTTCTCCTCTGCCTATCACCCACAGTCCAATGGACAAGTGGAGAGAGTCAACCAAATCCTTGGGGCCTACCTGCGACACTTTGTCTCTGCTCGTCAAGACAATTGGGCTGACCTCCTGCCCTGGGCCGAATTTTCTTACAACCTGAAAGAATCGGAGTCCTCCTCTAAATCTCCCTTCTTTGTGGTTTACGGCCCTCATCCTCTTCCCCCCTTACCCATCCCCACTTCTTCCGGAGTCCCCGCTGTAGACGAAGTCACCCAAGAGCTGTCGTCAATCTGGAAAGAGACCCAAAAGTCGCTTGCCCTGGCCTCTTCTCGCATGAAGAAACATGCTGACTGTAAAAGAAGATCTCCTCCTGTCTTCTCCCCTGGTGATAGGGTGTGGCTCTCCTCCAGGTACATCAGGTTCCGCATCCCCAGTTATAAGTTGGGGCCCCGCTATCTCGGTCCTTTCAAGGTCAAGACTCGGATCAATTCCGTGTCCTACAAACTACATCTTCCCCCTTCTCTCCGCATCCCCAACTCCTTCCACGTTTCCCTCCTTAAACCCTTGGTTCTTAATCACTTTTCCCCCAAGGTCTCCGCTCCTGCTCCTGTCTCTGACTCCTCCGACATCTTCTCCGTTAAAGAGATCCTCGCCTCTAGAACCATCCGGGGTAAGCGGTTCTTTCTTGTTGATTGGGAGAATTGTGGTCCTGAGGAGAGATCCTGGGAACCTGAGGGTAACATCATAGACAAGGATCTCATCCTCAGGTTCTTGGGCTCCAGGAGGAGGGGGAGACCCAAGAAGAGGGGGAGACCCAAGGGGGGGTACTGTAACGCCGAGCGCTCCGTGTGCCTCCTCCATCCCGGAGCGCCCACGCCGTTCTCGGCTCTGCAGCGCCTCGGTCGGCTCCACTGACCGCAGGCGCCGCTCGGTTCTCTCCATGCGATCCTCGTGGCGGCCTCGGTCCGCCCGGGGATCGCATTCCATTCCTCCTGCCTTTCTCCTGCCTCTCTCCTCCTACCTTCCCCTGCGCGCGCGCCCCCCCGCTCCCCAGGCGCGCGCGCGCGCACACTACTGTTAATCTTAAAGGGCCAGCGCACCAGTAATTGGTGCCTGGTCCAAATTGATGTTACACCCAGAACACTTCTTAAACCCACTTCCCCTTCCTGTCCTGGCCGGATCTTGTGTTGCCTTAGTGCCCAGTGAAAGCGTTAGTGTGTTTGCTCCTTCTGTGTATCCAGACCTTTGCTGTTGCCCCCGACTACCAACCTTTGCCACCTGCCTAGACCCTTTGCTACGTTTGACCTTGCCTCTGCCTAATCCTTGTGTACCGCGCCTGTCTCAGCTGTCAGTGGGGTCGAGTTGCTATTGGAAGACGCGACCTGGTTGCTACCGCCGCTACAAGTCCATCCCGCCTTGCGGCGGGCTCTGGTGAAAACCAGTAGCAACATTAGAACCGGTCCTCCAATACAACCCGTGCTATCGCCCCATTGGCATAGGGGATCCACCTCCTGTTCCCTGCCGTACCCGGAACGTGACAGATAGTTAGGGTATGTGGGATTTGAATAATTAGGAGGGTGATCATAATAGCGAGCAGGTGAACCTCTGTATTGATGCTCCTCGTAATCGTAACGGTGGTTATTCTGAGTGGGGTAACTACCTCTTCGTCCCCTCTGTCCGCGTCTGTTGGAGTTATTACTGTTTCCTCTTCCTCTCTGTGGGGTGCGCACATTTTGAGGTTGTCCTTTTTGGGCATAGTTGCCTTGTGAGTTGCTCACTGGAGGCGGTTTTCTAGGGGGGGGAGGGGGTGGTTCGTTGGTAGTTATTCTGTCCCCATTGCTGGTGGTTGCAGTGTTAGTTTCCATAACTTCTGGTGTTGAGCTACAGCCAAATAAACCATTTTCCCACCCAGGATTTTCACGGGGACCCACTAAACAGAAAAAGGGGACCCGACATAAGAGAGGATGCAGAGGAGGGAGGTGGATACAGAGACGGAAAGAGCAAAAGAATATAACCTGCCAGGGAGTCTTTAATTTAAGTAAGGTAAAACTAACTGAAGATGAAAAGACAGTCTTAGATAAAGGTCTCAAATTCGCCTCCCCTCAGAAACTGAATAAATTCGGAACATTCATAGACGTCCATAAATTCATACGGAAGATAAACATTCAAAAAAACATTATCTCCAATCCTATTAGAAACCATGCTAGAGCAGCAATGTCAGGGACCGTCCACTCAGGTCTTGCTAACCCCTCATTATTCAATCCCCCAACCCAAGTGGCCCCAGCTCTGAATATTTTCAGGGATCTGGTACTCAAAGATCTAGCCAATCTTCCTCCAAAAAGAATACATCAGAATTCCACACTCAGCACAGGAGTCAAATCCCTGTGTGACAACAAGGACCTTGTGATCCGTCCTGCTGACAAGGGTGGCGGAATAGTCCTCTTAGACAAATCCGCCTACATGAATGAAATGTATAAGATCCTCAGTGATGGAAATACATATAGAGAACTACCCACTAATCCAACATCCAAATATAAAAAAGACCTCACAGAACTGGTTACTAAAGGCTATGATTCCTTAATTTTAAATCGCAAAGAAAGAGATTTTTTAATTCCCCTAGCACCTCGGATACCCACTATTTATTATTTACCCAAGATTCACAAAAACGCAACAGAACCTCCAGGACGCCCAATCATCAGCGGCATCGATTCAGTCACCTCGAGAATTGGAAAGTACATCGACCATTACTTACAACCTATAGTCCAGAGAATACCCTCGTACCTGAAGGACACCAAACATGCTATCAATAAACTCGCATCATTACCCATAGAAGAAGATTTCATCATGGCCACTGCGGATGTAGCATCACTATACACTTGCATTGCACATTCACATGGACTAGAAGCAGTTAAAACGTTTTTGAAACGGGAACCTTCCTTAATCAGAAGGCAAAGTAATTTCATTATGGAACTTCTCACTTTCGCAACCAATCACAATTATTTTTGGTTCAATGGGAAATTTTTCTCACAAGAAAAGGGAGTTGCCATGGGGGCTAAATTTGCCCCCAGCCTAGCGAATATCTTTATGGCCAAGTGGGAGGAGAATGTCATCTATGCCACGGATAGACCAGAATTAAAACTATGGGCCAGGTATATTGATGACATCCTCCTCCTATGGAAAGGGTCGCAGGAATCATTGGACAATTTCTTTACATTCCTGAATAACAACGACCGCGGCATCATACTCACCCATGAATCAAGCCGTAACCAAATACATTTTTTAGACTTAGAAATCCAACTATCAGATGGAAGTTTTAAATTTAGTACTCATTTTAAAACTACAGACCGTAATGGATTCATTCCTATCCACAGTTGCCATCATAGGAGTTGGCTTAGATCAGTCCCTAAAAGTCAGTTCCTCCGACTACGGAGAAATTGTACTGATCTGGACACTTTCAAAGCACAAGCCAACACCTTACATGAGAGATTTAAAGAAAAGGGATATAACATGGAAGATGTAGATCAAGATCTAAGGAGCGCTGTGGAAACGGATAGAACATCCCTTCTGGCTGACAGACCTCGTGTCGCCCCTGATGATAAATTCAAATGGTCCTTCTTAACTGGATATTCAGTCCAACATAAACAAGTCAAATCCATATTGGCAAAAAATTGGAACATTCTAAAAAATTACAAAGTGCTAGGCCCTCTTCTACCGGACAATGCTAGAGTGATATATAAAGGGGCACCTTCACTCAAAAGCCAAATTGCCCCTACAACCATCAACCCCCCCACAAGACTAAGTTTTTTTCACAACCTCATAGGGTACTACCCATGTAAGAAGTGTATAGTTTGCCACTATAATGTGAAGGGGAGGTGTACAACCAAAGAGTTTGAGTCCACAGTCACCAAAGTAAAATATCGAATTAAGCTTTTTTGCACTTGTGCCACCACGCACGTAGTTTATCTAATATCTTGCCCGTGCTCAAAACAATATGTTGGTCGCACTATTCGCTCTTTCACGACAAGAGTATCAGAACATATTTCTAAAATAAAGAGTGGAAGTATTAAACATACGGTACCCAGGCACTATCGCCAATACCATAATAGAGACCCCAGAGGCACGCAATTTACAATCATTGACACGTTTACAGCACCTTGGAGGGGAGGAGCTAAAACTAGAGGGGTTTCACAGTTAGAAACTTTCTGGATTTACCAATTGCAGTCCCATTTTCCATCAGGTATGAACATTGACTGGGACATAAACGCATTTATAAATAAAGCATAATCTACAACGTCTATATGGGAATTCACGATAAAATAATTTTTTATTTTTATTTTTAGTCCATATACACATCTCTTAAACTAAATTAATCCATGTTCCCACATTTTAACAATTTTAAAAATTATCTTTGGGCAAAATTCTTTTTAAGGTATTTTATCTATCATTTTTTCTATGTTTTATGGAATTCTTACAACGTTTCTATATTTTATGAGATTCTTATATTTTTAAATATTAACCTTCACCGGTTTTTATCGCATAAATGCTTTATATTTTTATATATATATTTTATGTATATAATTTATTTTATTGCATTAATAATTTATTTATCACAATTTATCTAATATAAGAATCTTCGATAGAAAATACCCTAATGCCCGATGTAATATATTGCACACACATAAGATCAATATGCATTATATATAGCACAATGTATACTATGGTAATATTAGTGTCACCCCATCGTGCTATTAACTCTCCTTTTCATTCATGCCAAAATTCAAATATATTTAACATTAAAAATGTAATATTATTTTTTATTATTTCCACTACCTAACTCATTAATGCCCCAGCTGTGTGGTTTCAGTATGCACGGGCCTCGAGACCTTTCGTCCCCGCCCCTGGTGTCAGCATAGAACATTTCCCAAGCCTACCATGTGATCTGGATACACAGTATGTCCTATAACCATTAAGGTTTGAAAAGGAGGCTTGGTTCCGGCTGAGTTCCTGGGGTCTGACGTCATCACGTCACGCCGGCCCCACACGGAAACGAGGCTTGGCTTAGCTTGTACAGCGGCAATGCACCACCGCTCCAATACATCCACAGTGAGGGTTGGTTAAACAGGCGGTCACGTGGATGGAGCGGTGGAGGTCACAATGACGCTGACGCACAAGAAGCCTGCCTCACAGCCACACAGCACCATACTAATAGCATATTAATACCATAATGGCGACACCTTTATTCTATAATCAACATGCATCATCAAGACTGTATTTAGATCTAATTAACAGCATAAATTTACAATTATTTCATCAGACCGGAAGTGACGTCACTTCCGGTCTACACACTCGAATTTCCACTTTGGGGTCACACTCCCTATAAAAGCGTGCTGCTGGTGCTTGTGGTCCACACCCCAGACGACGTCTATGCGGACGAAACGCGTCAGCACCACGCCATCTCTAATTTACAAACAGGCCTGTTTTTAAAACCTACTAAATGTGAGTGTTTTTAATCCGTTTTTATACTATTAAAAACCTTTCCAAACGTTATTATGCTATGCAAGTCTTTTCTTCTATCATGACTTCATAATACGGTTGACCATACGGACCATTGATGCCCATTCCCTACCAGATACATCTCTCCTTGTGAGGTAAGCCTCTATCCATTAGGCTCGAGAGCCATCCATCTGGTAAGCCTCTATCCATTAGGCCCGAGAGCCATCAGACAACCATCACCCCACCTAGCACACCGAACAGAGTCACCTGTTGGATCCAGTGCCATTCACCTGATCACCAACCATTTTTTATGGACTTCACTATTATTTACTCACGTGTATAAGTTCTTTTCACTTAGCACTTATTATCTCAACCGTTGTTGAGTTTATTTCATCACCAATTATTAAATTCTTTTATCTATTTGTTTATTTGTCACGGTATAAGTGCCAAAGAAACACACCAGGTTTTATTCACTTGTTTTAAACACATGTGTTTTTTTATCGCATATTTTATTTGGTTTTATGGTGTTTTATTGCCATTTCTAATGTAATGAGGTTTTATGCTTTTTATTCATCCAAATTATAATGGGCAATAGATGTTGACACCACGGTACACTTGGTAAACACCTTTCTCTGCTCCCTTGCATATTTCTCATACCAAGACACTATATTCAACCATACCACAGTAGTACCTTCTCCCCAGGTACTATTCTTTCTTCCAGCGCCGCATTTATATATATACCAATCTATATTTAGCAAAGAATTCTTTATGCCAAAAAAGGCGAGTCTTTTTTTCAACCAAACGCTGAAGATTGGTGAAATAGATACTCACATCTGCCTCATTAATATGCTCCTTAGAGCGAAGAAGATTAACATCCGACACAAAGCCCACCCAGGCTTGACCACAATAACCAGTCATAATGATAAATTTCACTTACCCCCTTTCCCCCTAGTGAGTGTGAGTCACCCAAAGTGCAAAATAAGGCTACGGGTCTGGGTGTGTAGATCAAACCCAGTTCAGTTCCACCCGTATGCCCAGAGCGTGCTCGCCATAAAGAAACATATAAAAAGCAGAATATAAAGGTTATTACCAATACTTTACATCATAATTAACATTATTGATATATGTGTCTTATAAAGGAACACATTCCAGTCAATTACAAAGATTTCAATGATCTTTACAATTTAGGTTTATAAGAAATATGGAGTTCATTCATAGCTAACGAAAAGGGTATCATGGGTGTTTTTGCCAACCTGGGTATAGAAATTTTCAAAGCTCGTTAGACTAGAATGTTTTCCAAATAATACTCACATATATTGTACCATCATCCCAAGTTGATATGAAAAGTAAGAATGTTGGAGATACGGGACTGTCTACGGTACACAGTTACAAAACGTATTTGAATATAATAAAAGAATATTTTATTAACACATAAAATCTAAAAAAGATATTTTGACTTTGTGTACAGCAATATACATACTAAGGTTCAAAGGTTATGCATACAATCCCAATTAGAACACAGAATATTAATATACTATAAGTACACAGGTCATTATACTTGTCCATTTATTCTCGACATGTTTCGCCAAATAAGGCTTCTTCAGGAGAAAAACGTAGGGTACAAGTGATTGGAAATATTGAGGATATCTTCTTGTTCTAAAGTATGCATATAGAGATAGTATAAGATTTAATACATACAGAAAACGAGTGATTGAACAGTACTGACTGGCATATTCAAGGCTTTGGATATCTTTTTATATACTTTTCCATCCTTATAAAGTTCCATTAACCTGTCCTGCAGGTCTTTTGACAGTTCTTTTCTGCTTCCCATGGTTCAGTATCTAGCCTGCTCAGTGTATCCATGTGTGAGCTAACAAACTCATTGACTATTTATAGACAGGCACTAACTGCAATTTAAAAAGCCACAGATGTGGGAAATTAACCTTTAATTGCCATTTTAAGCTTTGTGTTTCATCTTGTGTGTCTGTACCAAGGCCAAATATTCCAGGGTATGTAAACTTTTAATCAGGGCCATTTGGGTGATTTCTGTTATCATTATGTGATAATAAATTGCTTCATATGATCACTATCCTTAAATAAAATAGTTTTTTTGTCACGATCAGTCATATTTTCAATATCACTTGCCAAAATGTCACAATTTCTGCCCGGGTATGCAGACTTTTGAGCACAATGGAAAACGATTGTTTCCGGATAGTGATACCTGAAGGGCTTTTCCTTTTAACATATTTTTTTTGCTTGTTTTTTTTTTTTTCACAGTATGTGTGTTAATTACTTATCTTTGCTCTAACATAATGTGTAATCATAGAATCATCTAGTGTCACATGTTTAACCGCTTCTGCCCCGGAAGATTTTCCCCCTTCCTGACCAGAGCACTTTGTGCGTCAATTTAACTGACAATTGCGCGGCCGTGTGACGTTGCACCCAAACAAAATTGACGTCCTTTTTTCCCCACAAATGGAGCTTTCTTTTGGTGGTATTTGATCACCTCTGCGGTTTTTATTTTATGCGATATAAACAAAAAAAGAGCAACAATTTTGATGAGGAGACATTACAATCCATAGTATTGAAAATATGCCAGCAAATGGTGGCCCCCCAGGACCTCAAGTTTGAGAGGGTTCATAGAGCGCTGGGCCCCCGCTCCACAGATTTAAAAAGACCTAGAGACATTGTATGCTATATGCTTCGCTATACACACAGAGATTATTCTTCGTAAGGCGTGGGAGATGGGAGAGATTATTTTCAATGGATCTCCTATAAAAAATATTAGCAGGTATATCGAGGAATACTTTGCAAAGGAGAGCGTTGTTACGTCCACTACTAGACAAGATTAGGCAACTGGGGGGGACATATCGGTGGGGTACCCCATCTTGTTAACCATAAGGAAAGGCCCCTCATCTTTTTTCTTGTCTAGTCCAACAGACTTACCTGGACTGTTTTCCTTTTTGGAGACAGAGGCAATTCCCATTCCCAATTGGCTAAAGGCAATCCCGGGACAAACACGGCGAAGGCCTACTGAACTAAGGGGACAGTCCCGGAATCTCAAGGGTTAAAAGAGCAAAGAAATCAACAACAGACTCTGGCAGAAAGCTAAAAATGGAAGAGGAATATGGAAGGACTGTGAGGAAACCATAGAAATGGAGGAGGAGGAGGGGAGTAGATTATTAGGAAATATGGATAAAAGTGGCTCCTATTTTTTTTTTTGGACAAAATTTTACCCCCCCCCCCTTTATTTTTTTTATTTTTTTGAGTAGATTATTAGGAAATATGGATTTATATGGACACAAGGGGCTCCTGTTTTCATTTTTCTGTTTTTGATACCAGATCTCGTTAGAATTGGTTTCACTACTTCCCTTTTTCTCCGCTGATTGTGAGACCCACAATTACTCAAACAGAACAAAGGTGGGATAGGAAATGGGGGAGGGGAGGTAGGATTGCTGTGAGTGTTGTTTTTTTTTTTTTTTCTAACCGCTTTTCTGGGTTTTGTTTATTTTTATTTATTTTTAATTTTATTTATTTTTTGTGTTTGTGAGATTGGGGATAAGATTTTATTTTATTTACATTTATTAAGACTATTATCACTTAGTGGTTTAAGGTGGAAAGGAATTACATCGTTTTATTCATTTATTTCTTCTGTTTTTTATCACTTTATGTCACTTATGATTATATGAGTAAAGTAAAATTCAGGGATTTAAGGTTTCCCCTTAAGACAGGTGGTAGGATAATGTGGTGAGCATATCACATAGATAAAAAGTCACTCTATACTTATAGCACTAATAGCACAAAATAAGATACAATACAATATGACACAAGGGTTAATGGAGTAGTTGTAGTATAACTACAAACCTCCCCCTAATTTTTTCTATTATAAAAGTTTTTTCCTTTTTATTTTTTTTTACCCTCCCCTCCCCTCCCTAGGATAATCTCACATGTATGTGGAAGTAGATATATAGGGAAGTGAGGTTGGGTCTTTAAGTAGAGATAAAGATATGAGGAAACCCCATTGATAGACCAAAGAAGGAAAAATGGAGGCAGTGGAAGAAGTTTTTTATTTAGAGGTATTTTGACCCTCATATGTTAAACTATATATTTTATTGAATTCAGTTTTCTTCTTGTTCCTCTGCTCCTATCGCCACAACTTCCATTTTTATTTTTTATTTATTTTTTTCTTCCCCTATGTAAATAAAATAGATATAAATGAAATAAGGGCAATAATGACGATGTTGATATTGAAATTATGTGTTAAACTGGTAAAAGATATTCTTTTTTTATTATTTTGCTGGAGGGCAAAAGTAGAGAGCCCCACAGCTCAGACATCTCAGACCACTCTCCCAGTTAGGCCTGCGCCTACATGGTCCAGTAAGACCAGAAGAAGGTGCTTTCCTGAGGGTAATTAGTGGAGAAGAGGAGTGATATCTTTCCTTTTCCCCTTTTTATTTATTTTTTTCCCCTTTTTTTTTTTCTTTTCTTCCTCCCCTTATTCCAAAAATGGCGCTGGATAGTATAGTAGTGATGTCCCTGAATGCTAAGGGTCTTAACAAACCCAAGAAACGATGTATGCTACTACATGATCTGAAACATTTCCGTGTTGATATAGCTTTTATTCAAGAGACACATTTCAAGACAGACAGATTTCAATATCTCCAAAACAGATTCTACCCGTTGACATATCATGCTACTAATTTGATGGCTAAATCAAAAGGGGTCTCGATATTAATTTCTATCAAATATCATTGATAGACCCTACAGGACGATATATTTATATAAAGGGCCTCCTGGGGAACAAACAGATGACACTGGCAACAATCTATACTCCCAATGAAAATCAGGCCTCTTTTTTAGATGAGGCATTAGAGAAGCTTTTGGATTTTGCAGAGGGGCAGTTGATACTAGGAGGGGATTTTAATATACCTTTGATACCATCAACAGATACCTCCACAGGGGTATCATCTATCCCTCCTAGCCAACTAAAACGTACTGCAAAATTATTTCATAAAGCTCAATTGATTGACGTATGGAGATTGCAACATTCTGGGGAACGAGATTACTTGTTTTATTCACCCCCACATAAAATCTATACAAGGATAGATTATTTTTTGATTCCCCATACTTGTTTACATGCAGTCCGGGCCACATCCATAGGAAATATTACATGGTCAGACCATGCCCCTGTATTCCTGACTCATGATCTGACAGGAGCCCAGACATCTAGACATCGCTAATGAAAGTCTTTTACAGGTACCAGAAGTCTAATGGCCCGTACACACGGTCGGAAATTCCGACGGAAAATGTCCGATCGGACCATGTTGTCGGAAAATCCGCCCGTGTGTGGGCTCCATCGGAAGTTTTCCGTCGGAATTTCCGAATTTTTTGGGAACGGCCAAAAAGTAATTTTACCAACGTATATCTCCCAGGAATTTAATGAATTCTATTCACACCTATATGATCTAGCATTACCTATATCGCCTCGATCTGCTATAGATGAATATATTCAAAACTCTCAAATGCCGTCCTTAGCCCATGAGATATGTATGGAACTAGCTGCCCCTAAAACATTGTTGGAACTTCAAAAGTGTTAAGGTCTATGAAATCAGGGAAGGCCCCAGGCCCAGACGGGTTTACTGTACAATACTATAAAATGCTATTTGAGATATTAGGCCCAGGCTTAAATAATTTATTTAGTTCGATCGACTCTGGATCTTCATTTGCTAGGGATACTCTGGGAGCCCACATTGCTGTGATATATAAAGAAGGTAAGGACCCTATCTTGTGCGTTAGCTATAGGCCTATCTCACTTTTGAACGTAGACCTAAAGCTCTATACTAAAATCTTGGCTACCCGGCTGTCAAACCATTTACAAAAATTAATCCACTTAGATCAGGTTGGATTCATCCCGACACGTGAGGCAAGGGACAGCACTTCTAAAGTGCTGAACCTACTTCATGTGACCAAATCCACGAAAACTCCATGTGTCTTTTTAAATACAGATGCTGAGAAAGCATTTGACCGAGTAAGTTGGCCATTTATGTTTTCCGTACTCAGACATATTGGACTTGGGGAGGTGATGATGAGCCGGATAGCCAAGATATATTTAAATCCGACCGCACAGGTTAAGGTGAATGGGGTGCTCTCAGAGTCTTTTACAATTAGGAATGGTACCAGGCAGGGATGCCCACTGTCCCCTCTTTTATATGCCCTTTCCTTGGAGCCTTTTTTTTCTACGATCAGGCTAAATCAGGATATACAGGGAGTGACAGTGGGTAATACACAACATAAGGTCTCGGCTTATGCCGATGACTTATTATTTTCTTTAACAAATCCAGCAGTATCTTTACCAAATCTCCTTAAACAATTTGATTTATATAGTGCCTTATCAAACTTGAAAATACATTTTTCCAAATCAGAGGCGATGGGGGTTGCACTGCCAGTACGAACTCTTACACAAATCCGAGGAGGCTTCCACTTTAAGTGGACTCTACTTGCCCTGAATTATTTAGGCACAAAAATGGCAGCAGATTTAACCCGTACGTATGAGCTTAATTTTCCACCATTACTTACAGAGTCCAGACTGCTATTAGATAAGTGGCAGACTAATTTACATTCTTGGATCGGTAGGTGTAACTTAATAAAGATGTGCATTTTGCCAACATTTTTATACTTATTTCAGGCCCTACCGATACAGATACCGCTTTCTTATTTTAAGCTGGTGCAGGCAATGTTTACAAGGTTTGTCTGGGCACATAAGAAACCACGTCTTTCACGCACCTTATTAACCCTACCAAAACAATATGGTGGCTTGGCATTGTCAGATGTCAGGAGATATTACCAAGCAGTTCAACTTGGTAGAGTAATCGATTGACAGCACCATAGTGACCTGAAGTTGTGGGTGCAAGTAGAACAGTGCCAATCCCCAATACCTCTAAGGAGGGCGCTGTGGTGTTGGGTATTTGTGCCGTCAGATCTAAAATCTCATCCCTTGATGGGGAATACTTTGAAACAATGCCTACACGCTATTACATGTAGTGATCTAATCTTATAGTTCCTCGTAGATGGTATATGGTTATTAAAAGTATTGTCTTCCCGCAGCAAAACCCGATTCTCCCAGAGAGAGACACTTTATTGGCTTCCAAAACAGAACATTCTTACAGACGACAAAATCCAACAGAGTTCATGACAACGAATATTTCCTCTTGTACCTATGCCTTCATGGATACAGAACCTTCTCTCAGACCATCTTTCTCTAGACTCCCTCACATCCTGACTGTCTTCTCAAAATACTAGTCTGACACAGGGTGGGGGTCAACCAAATGTTTACCATGAATACCCCCCTCAATTCTAATTACCATCAGTAAATACTCCCTTTGAAATGTTCATCTAGGTTAAAAGGCTATTCTTCACACACACACAACCTGCATAAGATTTACACATCAAAGGGTAACAGATAACATTGTCAACTGATATCTGGCCTGGTCACTAATACTGTGTGTGGAATATATATATCCAATACATATATATAATACATAAAGTCCCACATAAATCGGCCAACACATTACAACATATACCCCCACTTGGGTCGTTCTAACTACTAGAACTGACCCATAAATCAAGCAACAAACATAGCATTACCGACTTGAGGTATTGGATGCTTCACAATGGCTCATATGAAATATAAAGTTGAAACTGGTTACATCTCTCTTCACCAGCCTCTAAAATATCCCCATGAAAAAGTCATTAGATAATATAGCTTTAGACCATGACTTGAAAAGGGTTTGGTAAACATCCTTGGCCCATATAGCTGTTAGGCCTTATTATATCACATCAAGATCTTGAATATTGCACAAAAACGAGCTGATGTCACAGTTCATTCTTCAATTTTCAACTTCAACTTCATCACATCTCTCATTGAAAGTAGACTTGGTGTGCTGGGAGCTCCGATCCACATAAATCCAGGGATTCTCCTCTCCAGGCTCAAGGTTTTCATTTTGCTTTTGCACAAACACCAGCAAATCCCGAAATTCTACTTCCATCTTTATAGTAAGAAGAACCATCCATGTACCAGCTCTCACTTTCAAGTTCAAAAGGTTTGGATACGGCAGAAAAAAACTGCTATTGCTGTACTTTGTAATTTGCTGTAGGCCGACTCCTCATTGCCTCCACAATAGAGCAGTTACTTGAATCATTCAGTCCATAATTCCACCTGAATGGTATACCAATCTATATACCAATCTATAATCCATATAGCCATATAATCCATATATAATCCCCCAACTTTCAGATAGAATCAGCTTGACATCAGCGTTTTATCAAATCTTCTATCCAGACAAAGCAGCAGTGGAAAATCTTGCCAGTAAAGTTATGTCTTTTTCATCCATATACGTCATAGCCTTTAGCATATTATCAATGACTTATTCAACAAAGTTTCAAATCATGACTGGAGTGATGAATTTCACTCACCCCTCTTATAAATTTAGGAAAACCACCCAACATACTATAATTTATGCTATGCCAAGCCATTGTGCAGCATCTCACCTTAGATATCAAATATATTGATCAATATGCAATATGCAACATGTAACATGTTATGTAACACGAAAATTATTTTAGGTTTAAATGTTTCGCTCTGGTTTTAAGATAGAGTTCAAGAAATAAAACATAATAAAATAAAAAAAAAAAAAAAAAAAAAATGAAAAGGGTGAAAAAAAAAATAAATAAATAAATAAATAGGGCTTGATGAATAAAAATGGGAAAGGGTGAAAAATAAAAAATAAAAAATAAAATATAGGGAAAAGTCCATTGTCCAAGTCCAAAAAGTCAAAAAAATAAGTCAATTGCTTGATGAATATTGAGAGAGTCCATGATATTGTTTATTCAGCGTTTCTCCCCCACTAGCCAGTAATTTGAGCTTGCAGTTCACATGCAGTATCTCCAATATATCTGAAAGACAAAAAAAACTCTCCAACAAAACTAATTAGCAAGGTCCTTAAACATTCTTTGAAGTTAAAACAAAGGACTATTTACACATCCCCAGGTTGAAACTAAACCACCCCCACTGTTAGAGAAATGTCACTTGTATTCAAAAACAGATCTGGATAATGTAATCTGTTTAGCTGTCCCAGCAATGTGTAATGTTCTATTTTCATTTTATCGTACTCAATCTTTAGGTGGTCATATTTCTGTTTTAACTGAGAAAACGGTATCCAAGCCTTAGATACCTTTTTATTATGATTTTGGTCAGCTCTGTTTTTCATATCAATATCACCTATATTTGACCTGGTGTCTCCTCTTTGATTGTTATCATAAGACATTATCTTTTGATCTTTATGTTCAGTATTTGTCCTAAACAATGTCGCTAAATTAATTTTGACAGCTTGCTCATTTGACTTTCTCCATAAATTGTCTGCTTTCAACAATACGTCTTTTAAATCATGAGGATTTGGGGTAACTAGTAAAATATTTTGTCTAATATCTTCATGCAAAGCATGTAGAAATATACTCATATGTAACAAGCCACCATGCTCAAATGCAAGATTATTACTGACCAATATTTCCATAATAGATTTTATCCTTTCTGACAGTTCGTAGGGAGATTCACTTTGCATTTGTTTGATCTTCCCATGAACAGTAACATCAGAAGGTACACCATACAAAACACATAATAATTCCATCAATATGTCCCTTGTTCTCATTGGCTGAGTACAGATCTGCTTAATTCTCACCCAAAGACTATTTCCTATAGAATGTTGCATAACTCGTTCTAAATCAGATGGGTTGAGATTGTACATATCTCTGACATTCTGCAAGTCACAAAACCATTTTAAAAATCTGTTTAAATCATGGCAGGGAATCATTCCTATTTCTTTAAGAATTGCATCTAATTCTTTTGGTTTCAAAGGCTTCATTACAAGCTGAACTTCACCTGCATTATTATTATTGTTATAAACTGTGGTGGTCTCAGTGGGTGCAGCTGGCAATGAATTATCAGATTTAATATGAGGTTCTGTTTCATTTGATAGAATGTTTGTATTTTGCTGCAGATTTCCTTTTCCCCTTTTTATTTATTTTTTTTCCCCTTTTTTTTTTTTTTTCTTCCTCCCCTTATTCCAAAAATGGCGCTGGATAGTATAGTAGTGATGTCCCTGAATGCTAAGGGTCTTAACAAACCCAAGAAACGATGTATGCTACTACATGATCTGAAACATTTCCGTGTTGATATAGCTTTTATTCAAGAGACACATTTCAAGACAGACAGATTTCAATATCTCCAAAACAGATTCTACCCGTTGACATATCATGCTACTAATTTGATGGCTAAATCAAAAGGGGTCTCGATATTAATTTCTAGTAAAATACCCTGGCGCCATCAAATATCATTGATAGACCCTACAGGACGATATATTTATATAAAGGGCCTCCTGGGGAACAAACAGATGACACTGGCAACAATCTATACTCCCAATGAAAATCAGGCCTCTTTTTTAGATGAGGCATTAGAGAAGCTTTTGGATTTTGCAGAGGGGCAGTTGATACTAGGAGGGGATTTTAATATACCTTTGATACCATCAACAGATACCTCCACAGGGGTATCATCTATCCCTCCTAGCCAACTAAAACGTACTGCAAAATTATTTCATAAAGCTCAATTGATTGACGTATGGAGATTGCAACATTCTGGGGAACGAGATTACTTGTTTTATTCACCCCCACATAAAATCTATACAAGGATAGATTATTTTTTGATTCCCCGTACTTGTTTACATGCAGTCCGGGCCACATCCATAGGAAATATTACATGGTCAGACCATGCCCCTGTATTCCTGACTCATGATCTGACAGGAGCCCAGACATCTAGACATCGCTAATGAAAGTCTTTTACAGGTACCAGAAGTCTAATGGCCCGTACACACGGTCGGAAATTCCGACGGAAAATGTCCGATCGGACCATGTTGTCGGAAAATCCGCCCGTGTGTGGGCTCCATCGGAAGTTTTCCGTCGGAATTTCCGAATTTTTTGGGAACGGCCAAAAAGTAATTTTACCAACGTATATCTCCCAGGAATTTAATGAATTCTATTCACACCTATATGATCTAGCATTACCTATATCGCCTCGATCTGCTATAGATGAATATATTCAAAACTCTCAAATGCCGTCCTTAGCCCATGAGATATGTATGGAACTAGCTGCCCCTAAAACATTGTTGGAACTTCAAAAGTGTTAAGGTCTATGAAATCAGGGAAGGCCCCAGGCCCAGACGGGTTTACTGTACAATACTATAAAATGCTATTTGAGATATTAGGCCCAGGCTTAAATAATTTATTTAGTTCGATCGACTCTGGATCTTCATTTGCTAGGGATACTCTGGGAGCCCACATTGCTGTGATATATAAAGAAGGTAAGGACCCTATCTTGTGCGTTAGCTATAGGCCTATCTCACTTTTGAACGTAGACCTAAAGCTCTATACTAAAATCTTGGCTACCCGGCTGTCAAACCATTTACAAAAATTAATCCACTTAGATCAGGTTGGATTCATCCCGACACGTGAGGCAAGGGACAGCACTTCTAAAGTGCTGAACCTACTTCATGTGACCAAATCCACGAAAACTCCATGTGTCTTTTTAAATACAGATGCTGAGAAAGCATTTGACCGAGTAAGTTGGCCATTTATGTTTTCCGTACTCAGACATATTGGACTTGGGGAGGTGATGATGAGCCGGATAGCCAAGATATATTTAAATCCGACCGCACAGGTTAAGGTGAATGGGGTGCTCTCAGAGTCTTTTACAATTAGGAATGGTACCAGGCAGGGATGCCCACTGTCCCCTCTTTTATATGCCCTTTCCTTGGAGCCTTTTTTTTCTACGATCAGGCTAAATCAGGATATACAGGGAGTGACAGTGGGTAATACACAACATAAGGTCTCGGCTTATGCCGATGACTTATTATTTTCTTTAACAAATCCAGCAGTATCTTTACCAAATCTCCTTAAACAATTTGATTTATATAGTGCCTTATCAAACTTGAAAATACATTTTTCCAAATCAGAGGCGATGGGGGTTGCACTGCCAGTACGAACTCTTACACAAATCCGAGGAGGCTTCCACTTTAAGGGGACTCTACTTGCCCTGAATTATTTAGGCACAAAAATGGCAGCAGATTTAACCCGTACGTATGAGCTTAATTTTCCACCATTACTTACAGAGTCCAGACTGCTATTAGATAAGTGGCAGACTAATTTACATTCTTGGATCGGTAGGTGTAACTTAATAAAGATGTGCATTTTGCCAACATTTTTATACTTATTTCAGGCCCTACCGATACAGATACCGCTTTCTTATTTTAAGCTGGTGCAGGCAATGTTTACAAGGTTTGTCTGGGCACATAAGAAACCACGTCTTTCACGCACCTTATTAACCCTACCAAAACAATATGGTGGCTTGGCATTGTCAGATGTCAGGAGATATTACCAAGCAGTTCAACTTGGTAGAGTAATCGATTGACAGCACCATAGTGACCTGAAGTTGTGGGTGCAAGTAGAACAGTGCCAATCCCCAATACCTCTAAGGAGGGCGCTGTGGTGTTGGGTATTTGTGCCGTCAGATCTAAAATCTCATCCCTTGATGGGGAATACTTTGAAACAATGCCTACACGCTATTACATGTAGTGATCTAATCTTATAGTTCCTCGTAGATGGTATATGGTTATTAAAAGTATTGTCTTCCCGCAGCAAAACCCGATTCTCCCAGAGAGAGACACTTTATTGGCTTCCAAAACAGAACATTCTTACAGACGACAAAATCCAACAGAGTTCATGACAACGAATATTTCCTCTTGTACCTATGCCTTCATGGATACAGAACCTTCTCTCAGACCATCTTTCTCTAGACTCCCTCACATCCTGACTGTCTTCTCAAAATACTAGTCTGACACAGGGTGGGGGTCAACCAAATGTTTACCATGAATACCCCCCTCAATTCTAATTACCATCAGTAAATACTCCCTTTGAAATGTTCATCTAGGTTAAAAGGCTATTCTTCACACACACACAACCTGCATAAGATTTACACATCAAAGGGTAACAGATAACATTGTCAACTGATATCTGGCCTGGTCACTAATACTGTGTGTGGAATATATATATCCAATACATATATATATAATACATAAAGTCCCACATAAATCGGCCAACACATTACAACATATACCCCCACTTGGGTCGTTCTAACTACTAGAACTGACCCATAAATCAAGCAACAAACATAGCATTACCGACTTGAGGTATTGGATGCTTCACAATGGCTCATATGAAATATAAAGTTGAAACTGGTTACATCTCTCTTCACCAGCCTCTAAAATATCCCCATGAAAAAGTCATTAGATAATATAGCTTTAGACCATGACTTGAAAAGGGTTTGGTAAACATCCTTGGCCCATATAGCTGTTAGGCCTTATTATATCACATCAAGATCTTGAATATTGCACAAAAACGAGCTGATGTCACAGTTCATTCTTCAATTTTCAACTTCAACTTCATCACATCTCTCATTGAAAGTAGACTTGGTGTGCTGGGAGCTCCGATCCACATAAATCCAGGGATTCTCCTCTCCAGGCTCAAGGTTTTCATTTTGCTTTTGCACAAACACCAGCAAATCCCGAAATTCTACTTCCATCTTTATAGTAAGAAGAACCATCCATGTACCAGCTCTCACTTTCAAGTTCAAAAGGTTTGGATACGGCAGAAAAAAACTGCTATTGCTGTACTTTGTAATTTGCTGTAGGCCGACTCCTCATTGCCTCCACAATAGAGCAGTTACTTGAATCATTCAGTCCATAATTCCACCTGAATGGTATACCAATCTATATACCAATCTATAATCCATATAGCCATATAATCCATATATAATCCCCCAACTTTCAGATAGAATCAGCTTGACATCAGCGTTTTATCAAATCTTCTATCCAGACAAAGCAGCAGTGGAAAATCTTGCCAGTAAAGTTATGTCTTTTTCATCCATATACGTCATAGCCTTTAGCATATTATCAATGACTTATTCAACAAAGTTTCAAATCATGACTGGAGTGATGAATTTCACTCACCCCTCTTATAAATTTAGGAAAACCACCCAACATACTATAATTTATGCTATGCCAAGCCATTGTGCAGCATCTCACCTTAGATATCAAATATATTGATCAATATGCAATATGCAACATGTAACATGTTATGTAACACGAAAATTATTTTAGGTTTAAATGTTTCGCTCTGGTTTTAAGATAGAGTTCAAGAAATAAAACATAATAAAATAAAAAAATAAAAATAAAAATGGAAAAGGGTGAAAAAAAAAAAATAAATAAATAAATAAATAGGGCTTGATGAATAAAAATGGGAAAGGGTGAAAAATAAAAAATAAAAAATAAAATATAGGGAAAAGTCCATTGTCCAAGTCCAAAAAGTCAAAAAAATAAGTCAATTGCTTGATGAATATTGAGAGAGTCCATGATATTGTTTATTCAGCGTTTCTCCCCCACTAGCCAGTAATTTGAGCTTGCAGTTCACATGCAGTATCTCCAATATATCTGAAAGACAAAAAAACTCTCCAACAAAACTAATTAGCAAGGTCCTTAAACATTCTTTGAAGTTAAAACAAAGGACTATTTACACATCCCCAGGTTGAAACTAAACCACCCCCACTGTTAGAGAAATGTCACTTGTATTCAAAAACAGATCTGGATAATGTAATCTGTTTAGCTGTCCCAGCAATGTGTAATGTTCTATTTTCATTTTATCGTACTCAATCTTTAGGTGGTCATATTTCTGTTTTAACTGAGAAAACGGTATCCAAGCCTTAGATACCTTTTTATTATGATTTTGGTCAGCTCTGTTTTTCATATCAATATCACCTATATTTGACCTGGTGTCTCCTCTTTGATTGTTATCATAAGACATTATCTTTTGATCTTTATGTTCAGTATTTGTCCTAAACAATGTCGCTAAATTAATTTTGACAGCTTGCTCATTTGACTTTCTCCATAAATTGTCTGCTTTCAACAATACGTCTTTTAAATCATGAGGATTTGGGGTAACTAGTAAAATATTTTGTCTAATATCTTCATGCAAAGCATGTAGAAATATACTCATATGTAACAAGCCACCATGCTCAAATGCAAGATTATTACTGACCAATATTTCCATAATAGATTTTATCCTTTCTGACAGTTCGTAGGGAGATTCACTTTGCATTTGTTTGATCTTCCCATGAACAGTAACATCAGAAGGTACACCATACAAAACACATAATAATTCCATCAATATGTCCCTTGTTCTCATTGGCTGAGTACAGATCTGCTTAATTCTCACCCAAAGACTATTTCCTATAGAATGTTGCATAACTCGTTCTAAATCAGATGGGTTGAGATTGTACATATCTCTGACATTCTGCAAGTCACAAAACCATTTTAAAAATCTGTTTAAATCATGGCAGGGAATCATTCCTATTTCTTTAAGAATTGCATCTAATTCTTTTGGTTTCAAAGGCTTCATTACAAGCTGAACTTCACCTGCATTATTATTATTGTTATAAACTGTGGTGGTCTCAGTGGGTGCAGCTGGCAATGAATTATCAGATTTAATATGAGGTTCTGTTTCATTTGATAGAATGTTTGTATTTTGCTGCAGATTGCTGAATCCACGATTTGATGCATATCTGCATTCCTGAGATCTCTTCTCTAATTCCATAATTCTTAATTTCAATCTTTCATTTTCCTCTGATAATTCATTACAACGTTTAGACTTCTCAAGCAGAGCTTCCCCAATGGTGACTGCATGCAATTTTAAATTTACAGTCTCAGATTCTGATTGGTTTTGTAACCTCTGACAAACCTTGTTGCTATTATCAACTGCACTCTGTAACTGGGTAATTTCCTCAACCTTATCTTTCAAAGAACTTTCCATTGTTAAACAGCAAGATAACAAGCCCTGTACAATACAACCTTTTCTTTTACTTTCTGAAATTTTACTATCAAAAACAGTTTTTTCTAAAAATTCATTCATCATAGTCCATGTCTGCTTATATTTTTCTGGCACTTCATAAGGCCCGCCATGACGCTTAATACATTTTAACACCCATCTGTTAACTTTATCAGAACTGACACTAGCTTCACACTGAGTAAGCATTTTGACTATATTATTAATAATTTAAAAAGAGAAATATTTTACTCACCGCATTAATTACTCCTTCAGCTTCCAGCTCACGTCTTCTGGTACACGATGCAGTCCTTTTCTTCGTTTCCAGTCTCCAGAGAATAATTCTGGGGTTCCAAACTTGTTTGATTTTGTAGATCAGACTCTCTTATGTCACAACCAGACGTTAGAGTCACAGCACAGGTCTTGGGTCTCCATCCGACTTCTGTCCAACTCACAGGATTGTTATCACCGACTTCTGTTACAACTTCTGCTACTAAGTCCTGAAGATGCTCTTCTGGTCGCTTGAACGGCACCAATGTAGTGATCTAATCTTATAGTTCCTCGTAGATGGTATATGGTTATTAAAAGTATTGTCTTCCCGCAGCAAAACCCGATTCTCCCAGAGAGAGACACTTTATTGGCTTCCAAAACAGAACATTCTTACAGACGACAAAATCCAACAGAGTTCATGACAACGAATATTTCCTCTTGTACCTATGCCTTCATGGATACAGAACCTTCTCTCAGACCATCTTTCTCTAGACTCCCTCACATCCTGACTGTCTTCTCAAAATACTAGTCTGACACAGGGTGGGGGTCAACCAAATGTTTACCATGAATACCCCCCTCAATTCTAATTACCATCAGTAAATACTCCCTTTGAAATGTTCATCTAGGTTAAAAGGCTATTCCTCACACACACACAACCTGCATAAGATTTACACATCAAAGGGTAACAGATAACATTGTCAACTGATATCTGGCCTGGTCACTAATACTGTGTGTGGAATATATATATCCAATACATATATATAATACATAAAGTCCCACATAAATCGGCCAACACATTACAACATTACATACGCGAAAAAAACGGCAAAGACATCTCCACTGACCCCGATAATTGGGAACCCCAAATTTATACCAGGCCTTTCAAACACGCAATTTTTGACTTTATGGGAGGCTGAGCGAACTATTGCATCACAGTTTGTGATGGGAGATAGATGGCCTAGTATGGCGGAGCTGACTAATCCTGGGGGCCCCTACCAACTTGAGTTCTGGAATGCAGCTCAATTATATTATTTTCTTCAGACTATACCAGACCCGCAGGCATATACTAGACAATTGACTAAATTTGAGGAGCATTGTTCAGGAACAGAACCATTGTCTCACTTCCTCTCGGAGATGTATAAGTTACTTAACTCCCCTAGGGAGCAACCAGAACTTGCCTGTGTGTTAAAATGGAAAACTAATCTGAATGGCCCCAAGGGATGGTGTGGGTAGAGAAAAAGTGTCGGAATAGGGAGAAACAATGTATTAAAACTAGTATATATGTAAAAAATTACAAAAGTCTTTTTATTAAATACACAAAATAAATTTGTACACGTCTACAAAGAATGAGCACATGAAAAAAGAAAAACAAAAACATAATATACCAACTACCAGAAAAAATTTATTGAAACACACTATAAATCAGACCAAAGTCGGATGTAGGTGTGAATAACAATGGAACCCAACATGTTTCAGAGAAAATGAAGCCCAATGGGGCTAGATTGATGTATCCATGTCCTCTCTTAGGTTGATATTTGGCGTGTTGGTATTTTTGGCGTGTTGGTATTTTTCTAAAAGATATATATATATATATATATGTGTGTATAAATATACAGAAAATATATGTGAAAAACATAGGTATAAACAATGAAAAGTAGTAAACATCAAAAATGAGATGTAAATATTTTGTTAAATGCGATACTTACAAGACAAAAATCAAAGTAGTTGTGGAGCACAATATGGATAGATGTTCCTTTTTGTCTCAGGATATTTGCTGTGTAAGTGCCATGCATAAAAGCAATAAATGCTAGGGCATTGAGTATATTGGTAATCTAATAGAATGATCCAATCTTTAAGTTCATATGGATCATGAAAAAGCAAAAGAGCAGCATATCATCTCCCCCAGAGGTAAGCAGCAAGTCAGTGCATACAAGGACCGCCGAGGCACCAAGAACCAAGAGCAGTTTCCTGTTGATAATGAAAAAAAATGGCAAAGTCTAAGTATGGGCTAACAGCAGGAAGACATGGTTAAATGGATGATAGTGGCCTAAAGGAATAAGCAATCCTATTGGGGAAGCAGGGGAGACCAAAAAGTCTCCGTATTCTGAAAAAAATTGTAAACCCAATACAAAAATTATATAAATATATCTACCTTGAAGTTGCAAGACCACTTAGCACTCTCAAAGAGAGGAGACCTGTATCCTGGCTGTGCAGCGCAAAAGGTGTCAGCAAAGCATCTCATTATATACTGCTAACAAGTGACAGCAGTGCAAAAGATGGACGTGTGAGTTGCTGAAATTAATTAGGAAGCAGGTATGTTAATGGGCTGGGATAGGTAATTCGGGCGGCCTCAAAGGTGGCAACCCGTCCGAGCACCTGTAGCCTAATTTACCTTGCATAGACCTGAAAGGCATCTGGGTGTGTCCTCAAACATTTGTTAGAGAACAGGTGTGAAGAATGGGTTGGAATAGGTAATTCGGGCAGCGTCAAGTATGACGATCTGTCCGAATACCTATAGGCTGTTTTACCCTGGGTGGATCTCGGAAGCATATGGGCGGGCCCTCGGATCACGTGACGCCCGGCGCCACCGGACGTAAGTACAATGACGTCAGGCGCAAACAGAGCAGCCGGCACGTCATGGAGCAACAAGTACTGGCGGAAGCCAGTACACTGAAACCGGAAGATGGTCAAAGAAATCGGGCATTCAGTGTTTATTTGTTCCTCCATAGAAAAGGGGAAGTGGCCTCATCCGTGCTGTTGGAATAACAACGGAGGAGGCCCCCCAGTGCCGGGATGAACCAACAAGCCACATAATATGGGGGAAAGGATGAAAAAATACAAAATTATAAAAATAACACAAATTATGTTTAAATAGATAAATTGTATACGCTGCAACGATGCTCAAACATAACTAAAAGAAAAAATCAAATGAGCATGGCCTGGAACAGCATATATTGACAAAGAGAGACAATTAGGTGCATCTTTACAATTTCCACATTGTGACTACTATATGCGACATAAACCATCAAGGTAAAGTCCTGTATCATCTGCAATGACAGAAAGAAGCAACAGCTAATGAAATTAGCAAAGTACATATAAGTAATAAGACAGAGTAATTGCATGAGTTATATACAAAGTTACATTTGGAGAAAAAGACATTTAAGTATACAGTGGTGTGAAAAAGTGTTTGCCCCCTTCCTCATTTCCTGTTCCTTTGCATGTTTGTCACACTTAAGTGTTTCGGAACATCAAACCAATTTAAACAATAGTCAAGGACAACACAAGTAAACACAAAATGCAATTTGTAAATGAAGGTGTTTATTATTAAAGGTGAAAAAAAATCCAAACCATCATGGCCCTGTGTGAAAAAGTGATTGCCCCCCTTGTTAAAACATACTATAACTGTGGTTGTCCACACCTGAGTTCAATTTCTCTAGCCACACCCAGGCCTGATTATTGCCACACCTGTTCACAATCAAGGCATCACTTAAATAGGAGCTGCTTGACACAGTAAGGTCCACCAGAAGATCCTTAAAAGCTACACATCATGCCGAGACCCAAAGAAATTCAGGAACAATTGAGAAAGAAAGTAATTGAGATCTATCAGTCTGGAAAGGGTTATAAAGCCATTTCCAAAGCTTTGGGAATCCAGCGAACCACAGTGAGAGCCATTATCCACAAATGGCGAAGACATGGAACAGTGGTGAACCTTCCCAGGAGTGGCCGGCCGCCCAAAATTACCCCAAGAGCGCAGCGACGACTCATCCAAGAGGTCACAAAAGACCCCACAACAACGTCCAAGGAACTGCAGGCCTCACTTGCCTCAGTTAAGGTCAGCGTTCATGCCTCCACCATCAGGAAAAGACTGGGCAAAAATGGCCTGCATGGCAGAGTTCCAAGGAGAAAACCACTGCTGAGCAAAAAGAACATCAAAGCTCGTCTCAATTTCTCCACAACACATCTTGATGATCCCCAAGACTTTTGGGACAACATTCTGTGGACCGATGAGACAAAAGTGGAACTCTTTGGAAGGTGTGTGTCCAAGTATATCTGGCGTAGAAGGAACACTGCATTTCAGAAAAAGAACATTATACCAACAGTAAAATATGGTGGTGGTAGTGTGATGGTCTGGGGCTGTTTTGCTGCTTCAGGACCTGGAAGACTTGCCGTGATAAAAGGAACTATGAATTCTGCTGTCTACCAAGAGATCCTGAAGGAGAATGTCCGACCATCTGTTCGTGTACTCAAGCTGAAACGAACTTGGGTTCTGCAGCAGGACAATGATCCTAAACACACCAGCAAGTCCACCACCGAATGGCTGAAGAAAAACAAAATGAAGACTTTGGAGTGGCCTAGCCAAAGTCCAGACCTGAATCCTATTGAGATGTTGTGGTATGACCTTAAAAAGGCCGTTCATGCTCGAAAACCCTCTAATGTAACTGAATTAGGACAATTCTGCAAAGATGAGTGGGCCAAAATTCCTCCAGGACGCTGTAAAAGCCTCATTGCACGTTATCGCAAACGCTTGGTTGCAGTTGTTGCTGCTAAGGGTGGCCCAACCAGTTATTAGGTTTAGGGGGCAATCACTTTTTCACACAGGGCCATGATGGTTTGGATTTTTTTTCACCTTTAATAATAAACACCTTCATTTACAAATTGCATTTTGTGTTTACTTGTGTTGTCTTTGACTATTGTTTAAATTGGTTTGATGTTCCGAAACACTTAAGTGTGACAAACATGCAAAGGAACAGGAAATGAGGAAGGGGGCAAACACTTTTTCACACCACTGTATATCATGGAAAGAGGGAATTGTGTATAGAAACATAAGGATGTAGAATGAAGAACGGAATGTGCTTGTTATTAGAGGTCCCTATCAAAACTACCGGTAGAGAAACCTGGTAGAAAAGGCTTCAGGTTGAATGCTTTGTTCAAAGCTGAGGGTCTGGTGGCATCTAAATTTGATATCCACTTAAGCTCGAGCTGTAACAGATATTTATCAAAATCCCCCCCCCCCCCCCCCCGACTGCTGGGATGTAATCGATCCAACACTATTACAGAGACTCTAGGAAAAATTCCATTGTGTGTTAAAGCAACATGTCTGCCCAGTGTAGTGTCTGGATCACTGGTCTGCATGGCTTTTGTGTGTCGATAAATTCTCTGCCATAACTTTTGAATGGTTTTACCCACATAGAAGCAAGTGCAACTGTATAGGATAAGGTAAACCACTCCAGTAGTTTGGCAATTTGAAAAAAGGCCTGGGCCTATATTGCATACCAGTAGGTAGATAGATAATTTTTCTAGTGTCCATGTATTTGCAGTACGTGCAAGAACCACAGGGATAGGTCCCTGTGGTTTTGCACGGATCTCCTCTCGCTGAACCCTCTCGCTGAATTCGCTTTGGACTAGAAGGTCACCTATAGATTTGGCACGTCTATATGTAACCAAAGGAGTGGGCGGTACAAAGAGCCCTATAGTAGGATCTGATGTTAGTAAGTGCCAGTATTTTTTACAATTTAAAAAAAAAAATAATCTATTTATTCATGTCAAAAGACTATGACAAGTGGAGTATAAAACACAAGCCCATACAGAATATAAAAGAATAATACAGTACACACACAGACAAAACCAACAAATAGCATCTGACACCTCAACTGATATAGCAGGGGGGGGGGTCAATATGATGCAACAAACTGACGCGTTTCGACCTGTAGTTTGTATAGGTCTTCTTCAGAGTATTTTTGTCTGTTGGAATAAAAGACAGCGTAACAACAACTATTCAGTTAAATATTGAATGTGTCGCACTTGTGTCCATACGTGTAGAAAAGCACGATCATACAACTTAAATGAGTATAATTACCAGTATGTGTGTAGTACGTGGGGTAGTCTTCTGCATGGGGATTCTTAAAACTCCCATCAATCTTTCTGGGTGGCCTCCAAATGTGGCTCCTACAGGCAAGTCAAGGCAGAACAAACATCCAGGCCGTGTGTGGCTTACGAAGGGTCACACTTGTTGCTGACACGCCAGAGAGGGACTCCGGAGCCCCCTAGGGTACAGAGGGAGGGAGAGGTCGGTAGCGGCACACCCGCAGTGAGGGACCCCTGGAATAAACCAAGATATCACTATGGGCATACTGAGGGAAATCAGGAAAAGGGGGAATGTATGTACCTCAATCCAAGTTATAGAGTGATAATGTTACATTCAAAGGTGGAGTGACTATCATAAATATGGGGGATATGGCTGTATTTCTTGTCTACGGGGCGTAGGATCCTCTGGGAAGGGCCTATATAGTTATACTTGGTTATTAGAGTCCAAGTGGTTCCGCTATAGTTTGGAAGTTCGGACAGGGGCTGAGAAAATTAGAAAGAAAGGATGAATAGAGAACGAGTGGGAGGGGACAGGGAGGGGATGAAAGGGGACGCGGCGAGGAAAGAAAGGGAAAAGTGGGAGGAAAAAGGGGAAAGGAAAGGAAAAAGAGGACAGGATGAAGAAAGGGGTAGGGAATGAAAAGGAATGGGGGTATATATATGGCACGCTTCATATACAAGGAAAGGGAGAAAGATGAGGGGGATGACAAGATAAGTAAAGAAAAGAGAAGAAAGGGGAGAATTAATTAAAGGAGGGAAAAAGGTCAGTGTGTGGTGAGGGAGAAAAGAATAAAATAATGGTGAATGTGGAGTGGAAATGAGGAATAAAAGGGGAAGTAGTGAATGAGAAGGGTGAGAGATGTGAGAAGTGAAGTGAGTGAATATGGGTAAGGGGTAAAAGTGTGTGTGAGTATGAGTGGTGTGTGGAGGGGGAATAATACGAAAAGGGGAGTAAGTGAGAGGGTAAAGCAGAATGTGTGAAAAATGCTGTGAAAAAACAGTGTATAAATATGTGTGAGAATACGGGTACAAAGAAAAAGAAAAAGAAAGTGTGGGGGAGGGGGGAGGGGGGAAAAGGTCAAATAAGGAGTGGATGAGAAAATTGTGAAACGGGGAATGATACAGAGGGGAAAAAGGAGTGAGAATGTAATATGTGAATAGGGAGAGAAGGAAAAAGAAAGGGTAAGGGAAAGAGTGAGGGGGGTGGTGAGGGAAGTTGGTAAGGCAGTGTAGGTGGGATATGAGAAAAGTATGTGAATACTGAAAAGGAGAGTGGAAAGAGTAGATGTAAGGTATGCATGGATACAAGAAAACAAGAAAGAAGGACACCTGGGCGGTTCCAATGAATAGTCAGAATACAGTTGGCGTTACCTTAGGTACTTGGATTTGGTCCCAGAGGCTGCATATATGAGGCTTACAAAGCCCTTGTCCTGATCAGGATTGAACCTCAATGGGATCGGGACAGAGTCTCTGGTGCAGTCTACAGATAGTAGGAGAAGAGGGGGGATTTAGGAATCATTCCAATATCATGAATGACCAGCGTTCACTAGGGGGAATAGATAGTACTCACTGTTTTTCCAAAAAAATGCGGGGAACATGCATAGCCTTCTGCGGAAGTGGAGTACTGTGCTCCACTCCGCATGGCTATAAATGCATGTTCCGGGTGGTGATTGGTCCAATCCTGCAAGCGGGCCGCGCCATCCCCGCCCCCCCATAATCTGCACCCACAGGTGCTAAACGGTGGTCCCAAATGGCGGTCACGGCGGCCATACAGGTCCGCCCTGTGTGTACCCCCCCGGCGTCCTCTGGAGGCTTAGCCCCGCAATCGCGTCATTCACTCCGCAATACGCGTGACGTCATTGCAGTGCGCGCACGCACGGGGCCCCGCGCATGCGCACTGCGTCCGTGAATGCCGGAGGACGCAGCCAGCAAAGGACCAATCCACAAGGACGTACAGGACCTGCCTGGACGTCCATAGAGAGAGGATAGAGGGAGGGCCAAATTCAAAAGGCCGCTCCCTCCCCTTTGCTGGGAAGGCACAGGCGGCAATGAAGTGCCCAGCCAGTGATGCAAATAGGGGACACAAGATGGCGCCACCTAGAAGAAAAAAAGATAGTGGGAGAAAAACAAATAAAATAAAATAAATTAAAACAAAATTACATAGAGTTGGATAGTACCATGTAATCCATTAGGACTGAAGCTATATATATCTCTCATATAATCTATAGTACTCATAACACTGCAACTTTATTGCAATTTAAAAAGTGTTTGGTATATAGATTAACATAATGAAGGTACCATATTTGGAAATACCTTCATAATTACACAAGCATAATTATATATGCGAAGAAGACCGCATGTTAGGTATACTCAAAAAGGATGGATGGGAACGTCATGGGGACTTCCCTATGGCTTTCCCCGTGACGTGGGGAAAGCCATAGGGAACTCCCCATGACGTCCCCATGCGTCAGAGGAGGGCGGGGTTACCAGGTGGCCCCGCCCTCCGTTATAAAAGAACTGTCAGCCCAAGCGAAGCCTCACACACCGGGAGCCTCCCATTGCGAGGAGTGGCCCAAGAAGAGACAGACGCCCTGGAAGAAAATACCGGAGAGAAGCCTCAGGGACCGACGCCGTGGAAGAAGATACCGAAGAGAAGCCTCACCCATCGCGCGGAGCGGCCCAGAAGAGACACCGATGCTGGACGAGAAGGCCAAGAAGAAGCGGATCGGAGGAAGAAGAAGATGGAATAAGAAGATGCCGGAAGGAGAAGATGAAGAAAGGAAGACCAGAAGAAAGAAGAAAGAAGATTTTAATAAAGGAATTGTCAAAGACTGTCTCCTGTCATTTTTACCATTTTTGACACTTTTTTGGTGAAATGGTAGGGGTACTTTTGTACCCCCTTACCATTTCACACAGGGGGGGGGCCGGGATCTGGGGGTCCCCTTGTTAAAGGGGGCTTCCAGATTCCGATAAGCCCCCCACCCGCAGACCCCCACAACCACCGGGCACGGTTGTGGGGATGAGGCCCTTGTCCTCATCAACATGGGGACAAGAGGCTTTGGGGGTCTTAGACCCCCAAAGCATCCTCCCAATGTTGAGGGCATGTGGCCTGGTACGGTTCAGGCGGGAGGGGGGCCTCTCTCGTCCCCCCCTCTTTTCCTGCGGCCTGCCAGGTTGCGTGCTCAGATAAGGGTCTGGTATGGATTTTGAGGGGGACCTCACGCCATTTTTTTTGGCTGGGTTTCCCCTTAAAATCCACCCCAGACCTCAAGGGTCTGGTATGGATTTTGAGGGGGACCCTGTGCAATTTTTTTTTTTTGGCTGGGATCCCCCTTAATATCCATCCCAGACCTGAAGGGCCTGGTTATTGAATTTGGGGGGACCCCTACGCTTTTTTTTAAAAATTTTTTTATTTTTTATCAATGACTTTTTTTTTATGAATGACTTTTCAATGAATGACAATTCATATAGCCGCGAGTGATTTTAAATAGCTTTCTTTTCTGCAAAAATGACACTTTTTGCAGAGACAGTTCTAAACACGGGAAACATGCGCCCCTTTACATGCATACTATAGACACCCCCCAGGTACGAAATTTAAAGGAATATTACACTTTTATTGTTTCAATTTAATCATTATTAAAATCACTGCTCCCGAAAAAACTGTCGTTTTTAAAAGTTTTTTTTGCATTGATACATGTCCCCTGGGGCAGGACCCAGGTCCCCAAACACTTTTTATGACTAACTTTTTAAAAATAAATGACTTCAATGACTGTTCTCTGTATTATAAAGAACTCGCGGCTATATGAATATCAATTCTAGGGATGGGCCCGGTGCTCGATGCGAACCCACGTTCGCATCGAGCACCGGGCGTTCGCTCGCTCGGCGAGCCCAGAACTATTTTGGCCGCAATGCATTGCGGCCGGCGCGGCCGGCGCAGTGCATTGCTGGCTGATGATTGGCCAAGCATGCACTGTGACCCCGCATGCTTGGCCAATCACAGCCCCGGAAACTCGAAGAGCCATAATTGGCTACAGGCAGGACGCCTGTAGCCAATTACAGCTCAGGGGCTTTAGTACACGCCCCCCCCTATAAAAGGCCGCCACGCCGTCTGCGCCGGTCACATGCTGTTCCGGCGCAGATAGAGCAGGATAGATCTGTGACACTCTGCTGGATTTAGTTAGTTAGAGAGATTTACTTAGAGAGATTGAGTTAGATAGATTCATTTACAAAGATTGATTTAGAAAGAGGGGCTTGTAGTGTGTTCGTGGCAGGCAGGCAGAGCTCCTAAATTTTGTTCCCAGAAGCACCTATAGGACTTGTAGTGCGTTCGTGGCAGGCAGGCAGAGCTCCTATATTTTGTTCCCAGAAGCACCTATAGGACTTGTAGTGTGTTCGTGGCAGGCAGGCAGAGCTCCTATATTTTGTTCCCAGAAGCACCTATAGGACTTGTAGTGTGTTCGTGGCAGGCAGGCAGAGCTCCTATATTTTGTTCCCAGAAGCACCTATAGGACTTGTAGTGTGTTCCTGGCAGGCAAGCAGAGCTCCTATATTTTGTTCCCAGAAGCACCTATAGGACTTGTAGTGTGTTCGTGGCAGGCAGGCAGAGCTCCTATATTTTCTTCCCAGAAGCACCTATAGGACTTGAAGTGTGTTAGTCCCATCACACAGAGATCATATATTTTGTTCCCAGAAGCACCTATAGGACTTGAAGTGTGTTAGTCCCATCACACAGACCTATATTTTCTTCCCAGAAGCACCTATAGGACTTGAAGTGTGTTAGTCCCATCACACAGAGATCATATATTTTGATCCCAGAAGCACCTATAGGACTTGAAGTGTGTTAGTCCCATCACACAGAGATCATATATTTTGTTCCCAGAAGCACCTATAGGACTTGAAGTGTGTTAGTCCAATCACACAGAGATCATATATTTTGTTCCCAGAAGCACCTATAGGACTTGAAGTGTGTTAGTCCCATCACACAGAGATCATATATTTTCTTCCCAGAAGCACCTATAGGACTTGAAGTGTGTTAGTCCCATCACACAGAGATCATATATTTTCTCCCCAGAAGCACCTATAGGACTTGAAGTGTGTTAGTCCCATCACACAGAGATCATATATTTTGTTCCCAGAAGCACCTATAGGACTTGAAGTGTGTTAGTCCCATCACACAGAGATCATATATTTTGTTCCCAGAAGCACCTATAGGACTTGAAGTGTGTTAGTCCCATCACACAGAGATCATATATTTTGTTCCCAGAAGCACCTATAGGACTTGAAGTGTGTTAGTCCCATCACACAGAGATCATATATTTTGTTCCCAGAAGCACCTATAGGACTTGAAGTGTGTTAGTCCCATCACACAGACCTATATTTTCTTCCCAGAGGCACCTATAGGACTTGAAGTGTGTTAGTCCCATCACACAGAGATCATATATTTTGTTCCCAGAAGGACCTATAGGACTTGAAGTGTGTTAGTCCCATCACACAGAGATCATATATTTTGTTCCCAGAAGCACCTATAGGACTTGAAGTGTGTTAGTCCCATCACACAGAGATCATATATTTTGTTCCCAGAAGCACCTATAGGACTTGAAGTGTGTTAGTCCCATCACACAGACCTATATTTTCTTCCCAGAGGCACCTATAGGACTTGAAGTGTGTTAGTCCCATCACACAGAGATCATATATTTTGTTCCCAGAAGCACCTATAGGACTTGAAGTGTGTTAGTCCCATCACACAGACCTATATTTTCTTCCCAGAAGCACCTATAGGACTTGAAGTGTGTTAGTCCCATCACACAGAGATCATATATTTTGATCCCAGAAGCACCTATAGGACTTGAAGTGTGTTAGTCCCATCACACAGAGATCATATATTTTGTTCCCAGAAGCACCTATAGGACTTGAAGTGTGTTAGTCCAATCACACAGAGATCATATATTTTGTTCCCAGAAGCACCTATAGGACTTGAAGTGTGTTAGTCCCATCACACAGAGATCATATATTTTGTTCCCAGAAGCACCTATAGGACTTGAAGTGTGTTAGTCCCATCACACAGAGATCATATATTTTGTTCCCAGAAGCACCTATAGGACTTGAAGTGTGTTAGTCCCATCACACAGAGATCATATATTTTGTTCCCAGAAGCACCTATAGGACTTGAAGTGTGTTAGTCCCATCACACAGACCTATATTTTCTTCCCAGAGGCACCTATAGGACTTGAAGTGTGTTAGTCCCATCACACAGAGATCATATATTTTGTTCCCAGAAGCACCTATAGGACTTGAAGTGTGTTAGTCCCATCACACAGAGATCATATATTTTGTTCCCAGAAGCACCTATAGGACTTGAAGTGTGTTAGTCCCATCACACAGAGATCATATATTTTGTTCCCAGAAGCACCTATAGGACTTGAAGTGTGTTAGTCCCATCACACAGAGATCATATATTTTGATCCCAGAAGCACCTATAGGACTTGAAGTGTGTTAGTCCCATCACACAGAGATCATATATTTTGTTCCCAGAAGCACCTATAGGACTTGAAGTGTGTTAGTCCAATCACACAGAGATCATGTATTTTGTTCCCAGAAGCACCTATAGGACTTGTAGTGTGTTCGTGGCAGGCAGGCAGAGCTCCTATATTTTGTTCCCAGAAGCACCTATAGGACTTGTAGTGTGTTCGTGGCAGGCAGGCAGAGCTCCTATATTTTGTTCCCAGAAGCACCTATAGGACTTGTAGTGTGTTCCTGGCAGGCAGGCAGAGCTCCTATATTTTGTTCCCAGAAGCACCTATAGGACTTGTAGTGTGTTCGTGGCAGGCAGGCAGAGCTCCTATATTTTCTTCCCAGAAGCACCTATAGGACTTGAAGTGTGTTAGTCCCATCACACAGAGATCATATATTTTGTTCCCAGAAGCACCTATAGGACTTGAAGTGTGTTAGTCCCATCACACAGAGATCATATATTTTGTTCCCAGAAGCACCTATAGGACTTGAAGTGTGTTAGTCCCATCACACAGAGATCCTATATTTTGTTCCCAGAAGCACCTATAGGACTTGAAGTGTGTTAGTCCCATCACACAGACCTATATTTTCTTCCCAGAAGCACCCATAGGACTTGAAGTGTGTTAGTCCCATCACACAGAGATCCTATATTTTGTTCCCAGAAGCACCTATAGGACTTGAAGTGTGTTAGTCCCATCACACAGACCTATATTTTCTTCCCAGAAGCACCTATAGGACTTCTAGTGTGTTAGTGGCATCACACAGAGCTCCTATATTTTCTTCTCAGCAGCACCCACAGGACTTCTAGTGTGTTAGTGGCATCACACAGAGCTCCTCTATTTTCTTTGCAGAAGCACCCATAGGACTTCTAGTGTGTTAGTGGCATCACACAGAGCTCCTCTATTTTCTTCTCAGCAGCACCCACAGGACTTCTAGTGTGTTAGTGGCATCACACAGAGCTCCTCTATTTTCTTTGCAGAAGCACCCATAGGACTTCTAGTGTGTTAGTGGCATCACACAGAGCTCCTATATTTTCTTCTCAGCAGCACCCACAGGACTTCTAGTGTGTTAGTGGCATCACACAGAGCTCCTCTATTTTCTTTGCAGAAGCACCCACAGGACTTCTAGTGTGTTAGTGGCATCACACAGAGCTCCTCTATTTTCTTTGCAGAAGCACCCATAGGACTTCTAGTGTGTTAGTGGCATCACACAGAGCTCCTATATTTTCTTCTCAGCAGCACCCACAGGACTTCTAGTGTGTTAGTGGCATCACACAGAGCTCCTCTATTTTCTTTGCAGAAGCACCCACAGGACTTCTAGTGTGTTAGTGGCATCACACAGAGCTCCTCTATTTTCTTTGCAGAAGCACCCATAGGACTTCTAGTGTGTTAGTGGCATCACACAGAGCTCCTCTATTTTCTTCTCAGCAGCACCCACAGGACTTCTAGTGTGTTAGTGGCATCACACAGAGCTCCTCTATTTTCTTTGCAGAAGCACCCATAGGACTTCTAGTGTGTTAGTGGCATCACACAGAGCTCCTATATATTCTTCTCAGCAGCACCCACAGGACTACCGACTACAATGGCTGGAAGACCGCCAAGGGGAGGCAGAGCGTGTAGAGCCAAGAACACAGGGCAGGCAGGCTCTGTTTCTAGTGGACGTGGCCGTGGACGTGGTCGTGCATCGTCATCAGCACGTGGCCATGGGACACGCGCGTCTTTGTTTTCGGCAGCTGGACATGTGGAGCCGCATCATGCTGAAGGCTTGGTAGAATGGATGACCAAGCCCTCCTCATCCTCCTCATCCTCTCTCACTCAGGCTCAGGGTACTGGCAGAGCATCATCAGCCACCCCTTCCCTAGACCCACCATGTCCTCCTGAGGAGTCCCCCGAACTCTTTGAGCACAGTGTTGGTGTCATGGATATACAGATTCCAGAACTGCAGCAAGGCGGAGGCGCATCCCGGCCAGCAGGCGCCCAGCGGCTTTGGCGCCAGTGGGCCTTTAAAAAGGGCTCCCACCGTTCAGCTCTTGCTGGTTGATCTGTAGTCTTTCCTGGGACCCGCCCCTGTATCTGCATCTGATCTCACACCTGACCTGGCTTCCTGACCACGCTGCTCTCTCCTCTCCTGATCTCTGGCTGCCATTTGACCTTGCTTGTTTACCTGCATACCTGATCTCCGTTGCCGACTAAGCCTGGACTCTGACCATCCCTTGTCTGCCGATTCTGTCTGATCTGATCCGCTGTGTATGACCTGGCTTGTCTGACCTTGTTCCTGCCCGCTGTGTGCACCTGCATCCTGCTGACCTGCATCCTGCGCACCTGCATCCTGCTGACCTGCATCCTGCTGACCGGAATCCTGCACACCTGCATCCTGCTGACCTGCATCCTGTGCACCTGCATCCTGCTGACCTGCATCCTGCTGACCGGCATCCTGCACACCTGCATCCTGCCGACCTGCATCCTGTGCACCTGCATCCTGCACACCTGCATCCTGCACACCTGCATCCTGCCGACCTGCATCCTGCGCACCTGCATCCTGCTGACCTGCATCCTGCGCACCTGCATCCTGCTGACCGGCATCCTGCGCACCTGCATCCTGCTGACCTGCATCCTGCGCACCTGCATCCAGCTGACCTGCGTTCCTCAGCACTCCCCAGTGGTCATCATCTCCAGCTTCAGAGAACTCTGCAGGCACTCCTACCTCACTGTGCTCCTACGGTCACTGTCCCCAACTCCAGTGTCCCAGGAACCAGAGCTGTACGAGAGGTCTCCCTCTGCACGTCAGGCTCACCCACAAGGTACGTGTCAGTATCAACCAGCCATGCCTAAGCCTGCAAGAGGGACCTCCGTTACTGAGGAGGTCTGCCAACTCCTCTCAGCCCTCACTCACGAGGTGAAGTGTCTCCAGGACAGTTATGAACGCATAACAGGACATATGCAGGATCAGGCAAACTTCCCTCTCAGTGGAAGGTCATCAGAAGCTACCTCCGCACTCCCAGCAATGATGTTGCCTCCCGAGCCAAGGGTCCCAATTCCGGAGAAATTCTCTGGGGATCGAAACAAGTTCAGGACTTTCCGCAATGCATGCGAGTTATACTTCTCCCTACTACCCTTAACCTTTTCACAGGAGACCACCAAAGTGGGGTTTGTTGTTTCACTTCTGTTAGGACAACCACAAGCTTGGGCCCACCATTTGCTGGAAGAACGCCATGCTTCTCTGGACTCCTTGTCATCCTTCTTCAGCGCTATGTCGCTCCTTTACGATGACCCCCAACGGACTACTACTGCCGAAGCTGCCCTTAGCACGCTCAAACAAGGCCGCAGAGCGGTGGAGGACTACATAACTGACTTTAGGCGCTGGAGCGCAGACACCCTATGGAATCATGCAGCCTTACGGCACCAGTTCCGCTTAGGTCTATCAGAAGGGTTAAAGGATGAGTTGGCTCGGGTCGGTATACCAGATTCTCTGGAATCCTTGATCGCCTTAACTATACAGATAGACCGTCGTCTTCGGGAACGCAGGATGGAGAGGGTGAGCCAACAGCCCCGATCGAACTGGATGTTATCTCAAGTGGCCACCACCTCTCGTCTGGCCTCCTCCAGACCAGCTCCAGTTAATCCTGCACCAGACTCTCCTAAATATGGGCAGGCCGGATCGACAAGACCCTCATTGTCCGCAGCGGAACGCCTGCGTCGGCAACTGCTCAACCTCTGCCTGTACTGCGGGGGTACCGGCCACTATGTGCATTCATGCCCTGCCAAGCACCGTAGATACTTATCCGTCTCTTCTCCTGGTCATCCGGTACCCTCCACCAATTCTACTCACCTGGCTCTTCCTATCACCTTTATGTTTCCTGAAAGAACTGTGTCAGTTACCGCAATAATAGACTCTGGGGCATGCAGTTGTTTTATTGATTTGAACTTTGCAAACCAACAGCGCATCCCGCTTCAGCACAGAGCTCAAGGACTTTCCATCTTCCTGGCTGATGGATCCCGTATAAAATCTGGCCAAGTGACCCAGGAAACTCCTTCATTGACTGTAGTTACTGCTTCAAACCACAAGGAATACGTCAAGTCTTGTGTTACCTGTACCCAAAATAAGTCTGCTAGAACCAAGTCCTGGGGTCTTCTCAAACCACTACCAATTCCCGACAGGCCTTGGAGCGAGATTGCCATGGATTTTATAGTGGAGCTACCCCCTTCTGAAGGACATACAGCCATTTTTGTAGTGGTCGACCGCCTGTCCAAGATGGCCCACTTTATACCCCTGAAGAACACACCTTCTGCTGTAGAGACCGCCCGGGTGTTTATCCGGGAGATTGTGAGGCTGCATGGGGTACCAACAAACATTGTATCGGACAGGGGGGTCCAGTTTACCTCTCGTTTCTGGAGGTCACTATGCCAGATCCTGAAAATCGAACTCTCCATGTCTTCTGCCTTCCACCCTCAGACCAATGGACAAACTGAGAGAACGAATCAGACTCTGGAACAGTACATCCGTAGTTTTACCTCGTTTGTCCAGGACGATTGGGTAGCACTTTTGCCCCTAGCAGAATTTGCCTTTAATAACGCCTGCCACTCAGTTACAGGACAGTCACCATTCTTTGCGAACTACGGCTTCCACCCTGTCTTCCTGCCTAACATTATCCCAGAATCTCCAGTCCCAGCAGTACAAACCACTGTCGAGTTTCTAGGTCGCAATAATAAGTTGTTGCAAGAAACCATGGCCAAAGCACAGGCAACTAACAAGAGACTGTATGATAGGAAGAGAAGAGGGGAATTATGTCTCCAACCAGGAGACCAGGTGTGGTTATCTACCACCAATCTCAAGATGGCTTGTCCTTCAAAAAAACTGGCACCCAAATTTATTGGCCCCTTCCCGATCAAGAGGAAATTGAATGAGGTTTCCTACGAACTTTCCTTGCCTGAATCGCTCAAAGTCCACCCAGTGTTCCACGCATCCCTGCTTAAACCCACGGTACCTGACCCCTTCCCCGACAGAGGATCGGGTCCACCTGAACCTATAATTGTTGACAGGGACGAGGAATATGAGGTGGAGGCTGTTGTAGACTGCAGACGGAGAGGTAACCAAATTCAATATTTAATCAAATGGAGGGGGTATGGGCCAGAAGAGAATTCATGGGAACCCAAGCAAAATGTGCATGCCCAAGAACTGATCCAAGCATTCTTCCGCAGGCACCCCCAGAAAAGAGCTCTTTTGGGCACCCGGAGGTTGCCCTTAAGGGGGGGGCAATGTCATGGATATACAGATTCCAGAACTGCAGCAAGGTGGAGGCGCATCCCGGCCAGCAGGCGCCCAGCGGCTTTGGCGCCAGTGGGCCTTTAAAAAGGGCTCCCACCGTTCAGCTCTTGCTGGTTGATCTGTAGTCTTTCCTGGGACCCGCCCCTGTATCTGCATCTGATCTCACACCTGACCTGGCTTCCTGACCACGCTGCTCTCTCCTCTCCTGATCTCTGGCTGCCATTTGACCTTGCTTGTTTACCTGCATACCTGATCTCCGTTGCCGACTAAGCCTGGACTCTGACCATCCCTTGTCTGCCGATTCTGTCTGATCTGATCCGCTGTGTATGACCTGGCTTGTCTGACCTTGTTCCTGCCCGCTGTGTGCACCTGCATCCTGCTGACCTGCATCCTGCGCACCTGCATCCTGCTGACCTGCATCCTGCTGACCGGAATCCTGCACACCTGCATCCTGCTGACCTGCATCCTGTGCACCTGCATCCTGCTGACCTGCATCCTGCTGACCGGCATCCTGCACACCTGCATCCTGCCGACCTGCATCCTGTGCACCTGCATCCTGCACACCTGCATCCTGCACACCTGCATCCTGCCGACCTGCATCCTGCGCACCTGCATCCTGCTGACCTGCATCCTGCGCACCTGCATCCTGCTGACCGGCATCCTGCGCACCTGCATCCTGCTGACCTGCATCCTGCGCACCTGCATCCAGCTGACCTGCGTTCCTCAGCACTCCCCAGTGGTCATCATCTCCAGCTTCAGAGAACTCTGCAGGCACTCCTACCTCACTGTGCTCCTACGGTCACTGTCCCCAACTCCAGTGTCCCAGGAACCAGAGCTGTACGAGAGGTCTCCCTCTGCACGTCAGGCTCACCCACAAGGTACGTGTCAGTTGGGTACATGCTCCAGGAGGATGCCCAACGATTCGAAGGCTCGGATGATGATACCCAGCTTGAGGAATCTGGCAGTACTGTTCCACCAGCTGCAGCTTACTGCCAGGTTTGCTCTAGTGGTGAAGAGGGAGGGGATGATGAGGTCACTAACTCCACGTGGGTGCCTGAAGGGAGAGAGGATGAGGAGGAGGACGAGGAGGAGGAGGATGCGGCGTCACATGTCCAACGAGGCAGGATGCCCCCTGGAGGCCAGGTAGAGGCCAGCACAGCAACTGTACAACACCGCAGAGCTCCGCCTGTGCAGGGCGCTGCCTCTGCACGTTATCAGAAAAGTTCTTTGGTGTGGGCCTTTTTTGAGACGAGTGCATCAGATCGCACCACTGCTATTTGCAATATTTGTCTCAAGCGTATCTCGCGTGGCCAAAACATCAGCCGCTTGGGCACCACAAGCATGACCAGACATATGGCGACCTGCCATGCAGCTCGTTGGCAGGCACACATAAAAGACCCACACCAAAGAACTAAGCGGACCTCTCCTTGCTCCTCCTCAGCTGGGATCTCCATCCCCACTACACCTTCAGTCCTCTCTGAAAGCTGCTCTGAGAGGACTGAAGGTGTAGAATTAGGTGTGTCACAACCAAGTACTTGCAGTACACCGACGTCCGATTGCAGCAGGCAAATTTCCCTGCCCCAGCTGCTGGACCGTAGAAAGAAGTACACTCCCAGCCATCCACATGCCCAGCGGTTGAATGCTAGCCTGGCTAAATTGCTAGCACTTCAACTGCTGCCTTTTCAGTTGGTAGACTCGGCCCCCTTCCGTGAGTTTGTTCAATGTGCGGTTCCTCAGTGGCAGGTTCCCAAACGCCACTTTTTCTCACGGAAGGCGATTCCGTCTCTCTACCGGCATGTGGAGGGCAATGTCCATGCCTCGCTGGACAGGGCGGTCAGCGGTAAGGTGCATATTACCGCTGACTCATGGTCCAGCAGGCATGGACAGGGACGGTACCTTTCTTTCACGGCCCATTGGGTCACTCTATTGGCAGCTGGGAGGGATGCAGGACAAGGTGCAGTAGTGTTGGAGGTTGTTCCGCCACCACGCCTCCAAAACGCTACTACTGCTACTGGTTGTGACACACCTCTCTCCTCCACCCCCTCCTCTTCTTCTTCCTCCAGTGCTCTGTCCTTGGAACCAGCGGTGCTCCGTAGGCGTACAAGGGGATACGCAAGTACGCAGGCAAAAAGATGCCATGCCGTGCTTGCGCTGGTGTGTTTGGGGGACAGGAGCCACACTGGGCCAGAGGTTCTGGCAGCTCTGCAGGGGCAGGCCGAGAGGTGGTTGACGCCACGTCAGCTTAAGCCAGGAATGGTCGTTTCTGACAATGGCACCAACCTCCTCTCCGCCCTGCGACAGGGGCAGCTCACCCATGTGCCCTGCATGGCTCACGTCCTCAACCTGGTGGTGCAGCGGTTCTTGGGCAGGTTCCCAGGCTTACAGGATGTCCTGAGGCAGGCCAGGAAAGTCTGTGTGCATTTCCGCCGATCTTATAATGCCAGTGCTCGGCTGACTGAGCTGCAAAAGGAGCTGAACCTGCCCAAGAACCGCCTAATATGTGACATGCCCACCAGGTGGAACTCAACGTTGGCCATGCTGCAGCGACTGCACACGCAGCAGAGGGCCATCAATGAGTACCTTTGCGACTACGGCACCAGGACAGGGTCAGGGGAGCTTGGTTTTTTTTCCCCACGTCAGTGGAGCATGATCAGGGATGCATGCACTGTCCTCTCACCATTTGAGGAGGCCACGAGGATGGTGAGCAGTGACAGTGCATGCATCAGTGACACTGTCCCTCTTGTCCACCTGTTGGAGCATACGCTGCGTGGGATAATGGACAGGGCACTTGAGGCAGTACAGAGGCAGGAAGAGGAGGACTTCCTTGCCTCTCAAGGCCCCCTTTATCCGGACAGTGTTCCTTCTGTCCCACCCATCACACAGGAAGAGGATGAGGAGGAGGAGGAGGAGGAGGATTGTGTGAGCATGGAGGTGGAGCCTGGCACTCAGCATCAGCAGCAGCAGTCTTTTAGGGATGATGTACAGTCCCAACAAACCAGTGGACTTGTACGTGGCTGGGAGGAGGTGGCTGGCGATCATGTCATCCTCAGTGACCCAGAAGACTCCGGACCGAATGCCTCAGCTAACCTACGCTGCATGGCCTCCCTGATCCTGCAAAGCCTGCGGAAGGATCCTCGTGTTCTTCGGATCAAGGAGAGGGACCATTACTGGCTGGCCACTCTCCTTGATCCGCGGTACAAGGGTAAGGTTGCGGACCTTATCTTGCCGTCGCAGAGGGAGCAGAGGATGAGACATCTCAGGGAGGCCTTGCAGAAAGGTCTGTGCAACGCGTTCCCAGAAACTGGGAGGCTACAAACTCCTGGTCCTGGGCGACGAGTTGCTGAGGCTTCGGTCAGTAGCAGAAGGAGCGGTGGGGAAGGTGGACGTCTGACCGATGCGTTCAGACAATTTTTTAGTCCGCAGCCCCAAGGTATGATCGGTTCCAGCAACCATTGCCAGCGTCTGATATACATGGTGCAGGAATACCTTGGGGCAAGGTCAGACTTGGACACCTTTCCCACCGAAAATCCTCTGGCTTACTGGGTCCTGAGGATGGATCACTGGCCAGAGCTTGCACAGTATGCAATTGAGCTACTGGCCTGTCCTGCCTCCAGCGTTCTTTCCGAACGCACATTCAGTGCTGCTGGAGGATTTGTCACCGATCATAGGGTGCGCCTGTCCACCGCCTCGGTTGATCGACTGACCTTCATCAAAATGAATCAGTCTTGGATCACCACCAGCTACCAGGCACCTGAGGCGGATATAACCGAATAATTTTTAATATCACATCCCTTCAAGACTGCCTATGCTGATGCTGAGTGACTGTCCTCTTATGTTCACTGACTATCCTCTTCCTCCTCCTCAATGATCCATGCCACCACACCAGTGCCTAAGGCACAATTTTTCAGCCCCTGTTTAACAGGGGCGTGTACATACAATTTTTATAAAAAAATGCTTCGCAACACGTGTGACTGCTGTGCTCCAAGTACAGTATCTGTGAGGGGTTGCAGTGTTGTGGCACCAGCACCAGTGCCTAAGGCAAATTTTTCAGCCCCTGTTTAACAGGGGCGTGTACTTACAATTTTTTAAAAAAATGCTTCGCAACACGTGTGACTGCTGTGCTCCAAGTACAGTATCTGTGAGGGGTTGCAGTGTTGTGGCACCAGCACCAGTGCCTAAGGCAAATTTTTCAGCCCCTGTTTAACAGGGGCGGGTAATTACAATTTTTTAAAAAAATGCTTCGCAACACGTGTGACTGCTGTGCTCCAAGTACAGTATCTGTGAGGGGTTGCAGTGTTGTGGCACCAGCACCAGTGCCTAAGGCACAATTTTTCAGCCCCTGTTTAACAGGGGCGGGTAATTACAATTTTTTAAAAAAATGCTTCGCAACACGTGTGACTGCTGTGCTCCAAGTACAGTATCTGTGAGGGGTTGCAGTGTTGTGGCACCAGCACCAGTGCCTAAGGCACAATTTTTCAGCCCCTGTTTAACAGGGGCGGGTAATTACAATTTTTAAAAAAAATGCTTCGCAACACGTGTGACTGCTGTGCTCCAAGTACAGTATCTGTGAGGGGTTGCAGTGTTGTGGCACCAGCACCAGTGCCTAAGGCACAATTTTTCAGCCCCTGTTTAACAGGGGCGGGTAATTACAATTTTTAAAAAAAATGCTTTGCAACACGTGTGACTGCTGTGCTCCAAGTACAGTATCTGTGAGGGGTTGCAGTGTTGTGGCACCAGCACCAGTGCCTAAGGCACAATTTTTCAGCCCCTGTTTAACAGGGGCGGGTAATTACAAATCTTGATCTAATAGTTCACAGCAGGGCCCATTCCTGCGCCCACCAAGAGTAACTATGAGGGCCTACAGTCTTGTGGCAACACCGTCCACCACCACCGCCAAAGGCCCAATTTTTCTGCCCTGTTCATCAGGTGCTTGCAATTACAAATCTTGATCTAATAACTCACAGCAGGGCCCATTCTTGCGCCCACCAAGAGTAACTGTGAGAGCTTACAGTCTTGTGGCAACACCGTCCACCACCACCGCCAAAGGCCCAATTTTTCTGCCCTGTTCATCAGGTGCTTGCAATTACAAATCTTGATCTAATAACTCACAGCAGGGCCCATTCTTGCGCCCACCAAGAGTAACTGTGAGAGCTTACAGTCTTGTGGCAACACCGTCCACCACCACCGCCAAAGGCCCAATTTTTCTGCCCTGTTCATCAGGTGCTTGCAATTACAAATCTTGATCTAATAACTCACAGTAGGGCCCATTCCTGCGCCCACCAAGAGTAACTGTGAGAGCTTACAGTCTTGTGGCAACACCGTCCACCACCACCACCACCCCCAATTTTTCTGCCCTGTTCAACAGGTGCATGCAATTACAAATCTTGATCTATTAACTCACAGCAGGGCCCATTCCTGTGCCCACCAGTCTTGTGGCTACACCAACATCTAATAGGGCAAATTTCTGCAGAGTATATACGCCAGGCCCCTACTTTCAAACATCCAACTTACAAACGACTCCTACTTGCAAATGGAAAGAGAAAACAGGAAGTGAGAGGAAATCTACCCCTAGGAAGGGAAATTCTATCCTGTTAGATTTAATTTGGGAAAAAGGTATCTCCTCTCTACTGATACTTTATCACCAATCCTTGTTTCAATTAAAACCCCACTTTTTCCAAAAACATTTGTCATTGGGACGGAAAGTGAGGTGACATGTTCTGAACAGATGTGCAAAGACAGCAAATGTTACAGGGGTGATAACCCCTCCCTATGTTCTCCAAAAAGCTTAAAAATAGATTTTTTTGGGATGGAGCTACACTTCATAATGTACCTGTTCAGATTCTACTTAAGAACAAACCTAAAGCCGCAAGTGGTTTTAAATGGCTTCTTTTTTTCCTTTAAAAATGTCATTTTGTGCAAGGACAGTTCTAAACACGGGAAACACATGCCACTTCACAGGCATACTTTAGACACCCCCCAGGTACCATATTTAAAGGAAAATTTCACTTTTTTTTTTTTCACTTTATGCATCATTAAAATGACTGCTCCCGAAAAAACTTTAGTTTTTAAAAGTTCTTTTTGCATTGATATATGTCCCCTGGGGCAGGACCCGGGTCCCCAAACCTGTTTTATGACATTAACATGCATATTGGCCGTTGTAATTAGCACTTTTGATTTCGAACGTTCGCGTCCATTATAACGTATAGGGTTCGAAAATTCGTGCGAACTTTCGGTCGGTTCGAAGGTTCTGGTGCGAACCGAACCCGGGGGTGTTCGGCTCATCCCTAATCAATTCATATAGCCACGAGTGCTTTTAAAAGACATTTTTAAAAGCAACATTAAATCCCCGAACACCGGACCCGAACCCGAACCCGAACATACAGTCAATTGTTCAGGTTCGGGTCCGGGACCCGAACACCTTAAAGTCCGGTACGGACCCGAACTTTACAGTTTGGGTTCGCTCAACCCTAGTCCTAAGTTGACTTCTTTCTGGGCAATGGTTCAAACGATTGCCCAGAAATTTACTAATCTTCAAATCCCGAATGACCCAGCGTTTTTTTTTTATTACATATTACCACTATTCCAACGAAAACATATAAAAAAAATCTGTCCTATGTCATTTACTAAACGCAGCTAAATCCTGTATACCTTTGATGTAAAAACAGCAGAATCCACTGACCACAGCATTATGGCTGAGGAAGGTGGAAGGTATTAAAAAGATGGAGGACCTTATATTGACAGCAACTGATAGAGATAAAAAGACATGGACCTCTTGGAATTTGTTTATTAATTCAGAAGAGGGTAGTTCCCTCTTAGGGCTGTGAAACACGGATATGAGTCTGAGTTAAGAGAGATGATGGATGTGTGATCAAAAAGACATCAGATGCGATACTAAGCGCCATTTTTGGAATTGTTCACTTTTAATTTTTTTCCCTCCCCTTCCCTTTAAAATTTCCCTTCCCCCCTCCTTTTTTTTTGTTATTTCCTCTTGTCCTCTATTTAGATTTGTTTTTTTAAGTTAAAGTATACAGAATGAAGAAGAGGTGCTTTGTCACATAAGGTAAAAAGAAGCAGGAACTTATATTACTGTAGCAGGGAGATAGGGGGATACTTAGATTATTGAGTTCTTGTATGTATAAATCTAATATATGTTAAGTTTCTTTTGTAACATATGCTTATTATTTTAGGAGACTATGATCTCCCATTCTGTAAAAACAGCAGGGAGATAGGGGGATACTTAGATTATTGAGTTCTTGTATGTATAAATCTAATATATGTTGAGTTTCTTTTGTAACACATGCTTATTATTTTAGGAGACTATGATCTCCCATTCTGTAAACACTGTTATAGTATGTATATACAATTCATTCCTGAATTTTTTTTTTTTAATAAAATCATATTTGAAAAAAAAAAAAAAAATTTTTTCTTCAGTTTAGGCTGATATGTATTCTTCTTCTACATGTTTTTGGTATCGCAATAAGCGTATATTGATTGGTTTGCGCAAAAGTTATAGCGTCTACAAAATAAGGGATAATTTTATGTCATTTTTATTTATTTATTTTTTTACTAGTAATGGCGGTGATCTGTGATTTTTATCGGGACTGCGACATTATGGAGGACACGTCGGACCATTTTGACACATTTTTGGGACCATTGTCATTTTTACAGTGATCAGTGCAATAAAAATGCATTGATTACTGTAAAAATGTCACTGGCAGCGAAGGGGTTAACCACTAGGCCGCGATCAAGGGGTTAATGTGTTCCCTATTGTGTGTTCTAACTGAAGGGGAGAGGGGACTGTGCAGGGGAGATGACAGATCGCTGTTCATACTCTGTATGAACAGACGATCTGTCTGTTCTCCCCTCAGAGAACCGTAAACTGTGTGTTTACACACACAGATGCCGGTTCTCGGTGTGCCCCGAGTGATCGCGGGAGCCCGGAGGGAATAGCGACTGCCGGGCACTCGCATCGGCTCCGTGGGCGAGCAGGGGGCGCGCGTGCCTCCGGCTGCATGCACGCGCCCCCTAGTGGCCGAATATGTTACCGACATAACATGACGGCAATTCGCGCAGCCGAGCCATGTTGCCGAAGTACAACTGCGGCGACTGGTCGGCTATCGGTTAAAGTGTAAATCCACCTATATTTGCAATCATGGAGGGAGGCCTCTCTGAAGAAACTTGGCCCTCGATCCCTCTCCGTCCCACAGTTTGCTGATCTAGCGAAGGGGAGAGCGCACTTAACATACGTGCAGTTTGAACAGTCCAGGACATGCACTAAGTGGGGCACATGTGCAGCATCCAGCCTGTCTTGCAAACAGCAAAGAGTGGCCAAGAGTTTCTGTAGAAGGGCCCCCCATGGCTATATATATAATGGCAAGCAGGAGCGGCATTTGAAAATGAGGAGCACTGGTATGTACTTTTCAGTTGATCTGGAATTGCACAGGGGGGTTTTGTAAAATGTTGCTACAGGTGAACTTGCACTTTAAGTTTTCCCAGATGATGTGTAAAATAGATGAGGTCTAGGTGTCACATCATGTAAGAGACTGAAGAGGACTGGGTGCCAAGTGGCTACAGGAATGTGAGGCCTTTTTTTAAAATCGAGAATTATAATAATTTGCCATATGCCAAGGGCTCAGTTCATAAGCCCGGTAGCTGAAGTTCATAAAGTAACCTTTAGTTTCCTTCTGTAGTTGTTTGTGTGAGAACAGTATGATAAACGACCGGTAACAAATCAATTGCCTTGGCAGTGCCATACACTGAGATGTATCCATTAACAAAGTGATTGGCAGAGTGTTGAAGTGGTGGATGTTGTTCATCTTCTTGGCGGGGACAAATAGTTATTTCAGAGTACAGGTGCTGTTCTTCAATGTCTTTGTGAGCCACTGAAGGAGAATCCATTTCTGAATACGAGCAATGTTCCTTTTGGACAAACATGCTTGATAAAGGAATAGCTGTTGGTGCATCTTCAGAGATATGGCTTCCAGGTTTACATCTTATCCCCTAGTAAATAAAATATCCTCATGATAAAGAGTTACAATTCTGAAAAGTCATACAGTTACATTATTGGATTCAGAGGTAAGCAGGCCATAGACAAAGCAAAAACTGAACAAACATTTTGAATCATTCGTTTTTCGTATCATTAGTGCACCGGCTGTGACGTGCAATTTTTGTGCCGCAATGGATCCAACATAATGGATTTTTATTAGAAAAACAAAACAATTGATGGCACAATCGTATGAGCTATTTTTGTTTTTCGCTTGACAGAACTTTCGGGATTTTGACTTGTCTATGGCCTGCCTTATAGTAAAAAGAGCTATGCACAGCTGGACTGTTGACTTACACGTCCACGGGATTCTGGCATTTCTTTTAAGTTGTTTCCTAAAGAAAAAACAGAATAAAGTATTCTGTTGCATTAAATAAGCTATTGTGTTGCATTAGACAAATTTAAAGTACTGTAATTTGTCTATTAAAGAGTCTTTAATAGACAAATTACAGTACTTTAAGACATGTAACAATTCCATCTTCCAAACTTGAACTGAGTATATTTGTAATTATGATGTGTATAAGGTGGAATAAGTACTAGAAACTGAAATAAAATGACTAATTAATGAAATGGCTGTTGTGGTTCATCACTACTGTTTCCTGCAATAACTAGGGGTAATCGTGTTGAATCAAAGTGGCTAAAGAGGGGATCCACTATTCGACAAGCCTGATGAGTCAAATCAGTACCACGATCTTTGCTACAGAGTGAAGTTTTATTAAAATGGATAATGAACAGGTGTGTATAAAATTGTTTTATTCACAGGTTATTGCTGTTGCAATTTTGCTGCCCCCCTGACAGTGTCACTTTTACATAAAAGTGGAGGGCCAAGCACAGTGGCATATAACAGGGCAACAGAAGTTATTTCAGATTGATTGGCAATTACAACTATGCATCAGATGTGTTTTTATGTACAGTATGTATTACAGTAGCAAAATATAATAACACATACAGTATCTCACAAAAGTGAGTACACCCCTCACATTTTTGTAAATATTTTATTATATCTTTTCATGTGACAACACTGAAGAAATGACACTTTGCTACAATGTAAAGTAGTGAGTGTACAGTTTGTATAACACATTGCAAATTTGCTGTCCCCTCAAAATATCTCAACACACAGTCATTAATGTCTAAACTGCTGGCAACAAAAGTGAGTACACCAGTAAGTGAAAATGTGCAAATTGGTTCCCAATTAGCCATTTTCCCTCCCCGGTGTCATGTGACTCGTTAGTGTTACAAGGTCTCAGGTGTGAATGGGGAGCAGGTGCGTTAAATTTGGTGTTATCGCTCTCACTCTTATACTGGTCACTGGAAGTTCAATATGGCACCTCATGGCAATGAACTCTCTGAGTATCTGAAAAAAAGAATTGTTGCTCTACATAAAGATGGCATAGGCTATAAGAATATTGCCAAGACCCTGAAACTGATCTGCAGCACAGTGGCCAAGACATACAGCGGTTTAACAGGACAGGTTCCCCTAAGAATAGGCCTCGCCATGGGCGACCAAAGAAGTTGAGTGCATGTGCTCAGCATCATATACAGAGGTTGTCTTTGGGAAATAGATGTATGAGTGCTGCCAGCATTGCTGCAGAGGTTGAAGGGGTGGGGAGTCAGCTTGTCAGTGCTCAGACCATATGCCACACACTGCATCAAATTGGTCTGCATGGCTGTTGTCCCATAAGGAAGCCTTTTCTAAAGATGATGCACAAGAAAGCCAGCAAACAGTTTGCTGAAGACAAGCAGACTAAGGACATGGATTACTGGAACCATGTCCTGTGGTCTGATGAGACCAAGATAAACTTATTTGGTTCAGATGGTGTCAAGCGTGTGTGGCGGCAACCAGGTGAAAGGTACAAAGACAAGTGTGTCTTGCCTATAGTCAAGCGTGGTGGTGGGAGTGTCATGGTCTGGAGCTGCATGAGTGCTGCCAGCACTGGGGAGCTACAGTTCATTGAGGGAACCATGAATGCCAACATGTACTGTGACATACTGAAGCAGAGCATGATTCCCTCCCTTCGGAGACTGGGCTGCAGGGCAGTATTGCTATTCACCAATACTGTGCTAGCTGCTTTTCATTCAGTTATAAATTATTATAGTTATGGATATAAGCGCAGCAATTATCTATTTTTTACAGTATTCCAGCATGATAATAACCCCAAACACACCTCCAAGACGACCACTGCCTTGCGAAAGAAGCTGAGGGTAAAGTGGATGGACTGGCCAAGCATGTCTCCAGACCTAAACCCTATTGAGCATCTGTGGGGCATCCTCAAAGGAAGATGGAGGAGCGCAAGGTCTCTAACATCCACCAGCTCCGTGATGTCGTCATGGAGGAGTGGAAGAGGACTCAGTGGCAACCTGTGAAGCTCTGGTGAACTTAATGCCCAAGAGGGTTAAAGCAATGCTGGAAAATAATGGTGGCCACACAAAATATTGACACTTTGGGCCCAATTTGGACATTTTCACTTAGGGGTGTACTTACTTTTGTTGCCAGCGGTTTAGTGTGTGTTAAGTTATTTTGAGGGGACAGCAAATTTACACTGTTATACAAGCTGTACACTCACTACTTTATATTGTAGCAAAGTGTAATTTCTTCAGTGTTGTCACATGAAAAGGTATAATATTTACAAAAATGTTAGGGTGTACTCACTTTTGTGAGATATGTAAATTTTCAATGTAAAATGCAGGATAAAAGGAAAGAAATTGGCGCTACCTCTAATAAGAAATGCAGGGTAACCAAGGGTTAATGAGCGAGGGGGGGGGGGCGGTGTGAGTGTGCGTTTGTGAAGCAAGTGGCCCCACCTATTATCCTCCCCTCCTATAAGTACATAAACTTGTGAGAGATTGGGGAGGATTTTTAGGGGAGCAGGGGGCCCACCCTTAAAAATGGAGTAGCAGCCCCAATTGTCCAAACCCCAATCTCAGTAAGTGGTAAATATAAATAAAAGTATATATATGTATATAAAGTGACAAATAAGATAAAGACCAAAAAATGTGTGACAAATCAAGTTGATTAAATAGCAGTCCCAGTGAAACATAAAGTGAAAGTGGTTGATTAAATAAAAGTCCTGGGTAAGACACAAAAACAAGTCCAGTTTCAAGTAAAAAAGAAAAAATAGCAATAAAAAACACTGTGTCAAAAAAACGCTTTCTTCCTGAAGTGGTTCAAAAGTGACTTTTGTGCTCCAGCAGTGATGGTGACTTTGGTGTTGCCCCCTCTGGCTCCCTCACTCACCAGATTGATGTACCCCTGCAGGGGTAAACAGCTTTTTCAGATGTCTTTATCTCATCCCGTTTCTGGAAGGTATCCTGGCCAGTTATTCCCTCCGATGGATTCACCCAGGTTCCTTGGGAGGTGTTGAAGGGCTTCAAAGAATGAGGGGTAATGGCATCCAGTGTACCCCACCGGAAGGAAAGAGGAAGATCCCTTGTGTGATATCAGGTGGCAAAAAATGTTTTATTTAAAATAGATAAAAACAAATAATATAAAAAACGTAAAAATATAAGGCCAGGGTATCTTGCAGGATACACCTGGTCCGCCTCACACAGTAGACAAGATAGAGGGAATAGGATCGGTGTACAGCTTGCGCTCCAGCTGCGTACCAGACCTCTAGTTCCCACACCGGAAGTGACGTCAGCGCGCCTTACTAGTTTCGTCGTCAGACGTTCTCAAAGGCGACGCCATCTTGCTACACCTCACGGTTTATGAAGGCAGCGGAGGTGTGTGTTCCACTTAGTGTTAGCCAATGGGAACCGAAATAGAAATATCAGACGCCCACCCGGGCGTGTATAGATCCCCACATTAACCTCTTGCATACCAAGGAAGATTTTGGCCATGCAGACCAGATGGGTGGTATTATTTGAAAAAAGGCAGGCTAAATAGCCCCCAATCAGATGCAGTGGTCACACATCTCCGCTTACCCTGTACAGGAGAAGGGCAATTGCCGTTTACTAATTTGCATTAAAGACAAGAACATGTGAAAGGGGAATACTAGACGTTATTGTTGAGTCAGCAGTTAAACAAAAGTAAAAATAAAAAGTTATTCATAAGGTTGAGCTACTTATTTGCATATAGGCGGTCTCCAATTATGCAGCTTAATGTGGTGGCTAGGGAAGTTACACCCAGCCAGCGATTTAAATGTCAGGTCGAACCCAGCTGATGCTTAGTGTTATTACATTACTAGGACAAGATGAGGGGAATGCTAAAAATTACTGGTAGCTAAAAAAACTTTTTTTGTTCATCGTGCGGGTGAGCTTGACTATTTTATATAAGCGCTTACCAATTATGCAGCTTGTTGTGGTGGCCGGGGGGATTACATCCACCCTGGGAAGTTAAATGCCAAGTCAAACCCAGCTACTACCATGTAAAGCTAAAAAGCCCTCATAATAGTTGGACCATGGATTTATTCATACATAAAGTGTTTAACTCTTCCATAGAGTGTTTAACCCCTCCATATCAGGAGTAACCCTATATATATTTTTATATAGAAACCAAGCCTAGATGAGACAGAAAAAACAGTAGAAATAAAAAAAAAAAAAAAAGTAGAAATAAAAAAATTAATGATCAAAATGTGAGAGTTAAGTGTAAACTTTTAATGGAGGCGAGTAGTTTGTAATGAGTCCTATAGGGTCCCTTTCCCATGCATCATATCCAATGGAACCAATATATTGCAGGGCCCAGGGGAAAAATAGGGCCCAATCCAAGGGAACTAATATATCGGTCCCATTAAATGTCTGATAGATCCAGTGTGCTGCTTCAATACACTTACCCTCCAGATATAATAAGCTCCAACTACCCAGAGCAACAAAGGGGATGGTTCATTCTCAAATGTCGTTATGCCCAATGGGTGAATGGAAGAAATAAAAGTATATTATAAGGCATATATGGCAAAAATTCCCTGATATTGCAGCGTACTATTACCTTGAGTTAGTAGTATACCCTGAGGGGTACCTTCTACACTGAGTAAAGAATCGGTTCCAGCCCCAAGCACCAGTACTATTATATGTCCATAATGTTTCTTATGGGTCATTCCCAGAAGAACATAGCTATCGTCTGGTGAGCCCATAAGAATATCCTTATAAACTGTGGATGTATGTCCTCATAGATCTCACCCAACTGGGCCGGTGAAATGGTAATGAATCAGATTGAAAATCCACCTTAGCCGTCAGGTTATAGGTCCAGCATGGGCTGTCAAGTGTCCAGTGATGGTATGGTCAGGGTCCTAAGGGTTAGCTATAAAGCAGTTAAGATCAATCTCCAGATTGAGGCCCCTGGGGGCAAGGGACCCCAACCTGTAGATCCAGCTCGTTTCATTTTGGGAGATAAGGGTGGTCTTGTTACCCCCTCTCCAATGATCATCTATGTGGTCTATCCCATAAAAAACAAGCCCGGATGGGTCTCTGTGATGGACCTCGTCGAAGTGCCGCGACAGGCTATGTTTGGGGAACCCTTTGCGTATATTATTGATATGTTCCCTAATTCTAACGAATAGGGGTCGAGTAGTACGCCCGATGTACTGGAGGTGGCATGGGCACTCGATGACGTAGGTTACATGCGTGCTTTGGCATGTAATGAGTTGTCTTATTTGGTATTCTTTATGATCTACTGTAGATTTGAAAAATTCCCTTTTTCTTGGTTGTTTCTTGCTAACCTTGCACGGGAGGCACCGCTGGCACCTATAGAACCCTTTCATGTCAGCAAAGATTTTTACTTTCTTCGGGGGGTCAATAACATTATGTACTAAATGTGTGCGGAGGTTGGGAGCCCTTCTGTAGACAAAGCTTGGTTTTGCAGGTAGAATTTTGGCCAAAGTTCTGTCCTCTTTGAGGATAGGCCAGTACTTTTTGATGATCCGTTCAACCGATCTATATTGGGTATTAAACCCTGTTATGAATGTTGTGTTCATCTTCTCTACCTGCCCCTTAGGTTTATTTTCAAGTAATGCCTGTCTGTCCATCATGCCTATTTCTGATTTTAGTTTTACTAGTTTCTCCCGCGAATACCCTTTTTCCTCAAATCTGTTGATTAGGACTATAGATTGGGCATTGAAGTCTTCGATGTTATCACAATTCCTCCGGATTCTCAACAGCTGACCTTTTGGTATGTTGCCCTTCCATTTTGGATGGTGACAGCTGGAGGAGGGAATATACCCGTTTCGGTCCGTGGTTTTAAAAAAGGTTTTTGTGCATAGCTCGCCTACTCCTTTGTAGATTTCCAAGTCCAGATAGTCTATCTTGTTATGGTCCCATTTCCCCGAGAAGGTGAGACCATATCTGTTAGTATTTAGATTATTGAGGAATTCAGTTAGGGTGTCGAGTGTGCCATCCCAGAGTATTATCAAATCATCAATGTACCGTTTGTACATTTTGATTTGGGGGATGTTCCTGGCATAGATATATTCCTCCTCCCACATGTCCATCAGGAGGTTCGCCACACTAGGAGCATAGCGAGCCCCCATGGCGACCCCTTTAGTTTGTACAAAAAATTCCTTGTTGTACCAAAAGTAGTTGCAACTCATTGCCATACTGAGTCCTTCCAGGATGTAACTGATCTGTTGCTGCTTCATGCTGGTCCCTTCGTGTAAAGCTTTTTCAACCGCTAGTAACCCGTCTGGTTGTTCAATACTGGTATACAGTGAGTTAACGTCGACAGTGACCAATATCCAGTCATCTGTTCCTTTAATTTTCTGTAGCTCTTGAATAAGTTGCAGGCTATCCCTCAGATGTGAGCGGCCCTGCTTGACAAGTGGCTTTAAGTAGCTGTCCAAATATTCACCCAGCCTAGAAAACACGGAGTTAATCCCGCTAATAATGGGCCTCCCTGGTGGCTTCTCCAAACGCTTATGAATCTTTGGCGTATAATATATGACTGGGGTTTTGGTGGAATTTGAAATTAAATACTCAGCTTCCTTGTCATTCAGTATGCCATGCCTCTTTCCTCTATCAATGTAGGTACTGAGTTTAGTTTCGAATGCTTTTTTAGGGTTCCCCTTTAGTTTTTTATAGGTGTTTGCAACACTAAGAATGTTATCCATTTCCTCCTGGTAGTCTACTTTGCTTAAAATAACCAGGCCCCCCCCCCTTGTCAGCTGGTAATTGGTAAGCGCTTATATAAAATAGTCAAGCTCACCCGCACGATGAACAAAAAAAGTTTTTTTAGCTACCAGTAATTTTTAGCATTCCCCTCATCTTGTCCTAGTAATGTAATAACACTAAGCATCAGCTGGGTTCGACCTGACATTTAAATCCCTGGCTGGGTGTAACTTCCCTAGCCACCACATTAAGCTGCATAATTGGAGACCGCCTATATGCAAATAAGTAGCTCAACCTTATGAATAACTTTTTATTTTTATTTTTGTTTAACTGCTGACTCAACAATAACGTCTAGTATTCCCCTTTCACATGTTCTTGTCTTTAATGCAAATTAGTAAACGGCAATTGCCCTTCTCCTGTACAGGGTAAGCGGAGATGTGTGACCACTGCATCTGATTGGGGGCTATTTAGCCTGCCTTTTTTTCAAATAATACCACCCATCTGGTCTGCATGGCCAAAATCTTCCTTGGTATGCAAGAGGTTAATGTGGGGATCTATACACGCCCGGGTGGGCGTCTGATATTTCTATTTCGGTTCCCATTGGCTAACACTAAGTGAAACACACACCTCCGCTGCCTTCATAAACCGTGAGGTGTAGCAAGATGGCGTCGCCTTTGAGAACGTCTGACGACGAAACTAGTAAGGCGCGCTGACGTCACTTCCGGTGTGGGAACTAGAGGTCTGGTACGCAGCTGGAGCGCAAGCTGTACACCGATCCTATTCCCTCTATCTTGTCTACTGTGTGAGGCGGACCAGGTGTATCCTGCAAGATACCCTGGCCTTATATTTTTACGTTTTTTTTACGTGTTTTTATCTATTTTAAATAAAACATTTTTTGCCACCTGATATCACGCAAGGGATCTTCCTCTTTCCTTCCTTTTTTTTTTTGGGGAGTTTTACCCCCCACACCCGGTGGGGTACGCTGGATGCCATTACCCCTCATTCTTTGAAGCCCTTCAACACCTCCCAAGGAACCTGGGTGAATCCATCGGAGGGAATAACTGGCCAGGATACCTTCCAGAAACGGGATGAGATAAAGACATCTGAAAAAGCTGTTTACCCCTGCAGGGGTACATCAATCTGGTGAGTGAGGGAGCCAGAGGGGGCAACACCAAAGTCACCATCACTGCTGGAGCACAAAAGTCACTTTTGAACCACTTCTGGAAGAAAGCGTTTTTTTGACACAGTGTTTTTTATTGCTATTTTTTCTTTTTTACTTGAAACTGGACTTGTTTTTGTGTCTTACCCAGGACTTTTATTTAATCAACCACTTTCACTTTATGTTTCACTGGGACTGCTATTTAATCAACTTATATTCATTTGTCACACATTTTTTGGTCTTTATCTTATTTGTCACTTTATATACATATATATACTTTTATTTATATTTACCACTTACTGAGATTGGGGTTTGGACAATTGGGGCTGCTACCCCATTTTTAAGGGTGGGCCCCCTGCTCCCCTAAAAATCCTCCCCAATCTCTCACAAGTTTATGTACTTATAGGAGGGGAGGATAATAGGTGGGGCCACTTGCTTCACAAACGCACACTCACACCGCCCCCCCCCCCTCGCTCATTAACCCTTGGTTACCCTGCATTTCTTATTAGAGGTAGCGCCAATTTCTTTCCTTTTATCCTGCATTTTACATTTAAATAGCCCTCCAGGGGGCTATTTTTTGGAAAGGCTGCACACCTATACTACTTGCTCCTAAGCGCGGAGTTGTCTGCTGTATTATTCATGTAATCTTTTAAAGTAACATGCCTTAACTATCAGAATTCTAAAGAGGTCTATTATTTGACACATTAGAATAATGTTTACGTGCTGATTTATGTGGGTAGCAAGGTGTCTGGCCTCCTTCAGTCTAATGAGTACCTCCAGAGCCAGAGATAGCTGACATCCTTCTGTATGTGTGGGTTGTGAGGCATAGTGGGTTCAAAATCAAATTTATTGGGAGCCAGACACTTCTTGAATGCAAAAGAGATGTTTATTACTCTTACAAACTTTTATGGGTTGCCCTTATGAGTTGCCCTTCTCATATCTAGTACCACCAAGTACCCAGCCACCTAGTGGTAGAAGAGAAAAGTGTAACAGGGCCAAGCTTAGGGAGAAATCAATAGATCTCTAACAATTGACCAGGATAACTACTCCTGTCAAGTATATTTGTGAGGAGCTCCCTGCCTAAACTCCAGGGTGCTACATGTGTTATTGTTCAATAATTCAGTAGAAATGTAATTTCCCTGTTTATCACTGGCCAACGCTTAGGCTTTTCCCAAAGCCTTGACCAATAGATGGAATGAAAATGGGGTTATAATCCCTCTCCCGTCTATCCAAAATTAAAAAAAGTTTGCCATTAATTATACTTTATATTAACACATATATAAACCTAAAAACAACAATGTATTATAGCTTGCAGATCTTTAGATGAGATAGCTGCATTCATTTTCATTTTCCTGCTTTTTTTTCTTTATTTTTTTACCTTGTATTCTTGTGAATAACATACTTCCTGTCCTAGGGTGGCTTCACTCCATTGTGTTTACAAAATGTCACCCAGTCTGGACTGGGACTAGTAGTTTACAAAGGGAAGATAACATTGTTTTGTATATCAGTTAAGGAAGTTACAAGCTGCTGGATTTCTGTACTTGCTGTAAGTGTTCTTAATCTGAAAAATAAAAACTAACGCAACCACCACATCAAAGGACTAGTAAGTTGCATAATACAACATTTTTGTTCTTGGATTTAGATATCCTTAAAGAGTGCCTGGTTGTGAGGTGTAGCCAATCTCAAATCATACTTACTTTTCCTTTTGTGTTTGAACAACAGAAATGCTATCATAAAAGTTATGAGGATGATGCTGCATCCTGTAAGATAATATCTCCGGGATAATGTGGAATCTAAACAAAAGTACATAAAAACATACTCTGAACATTTTTTTTACTTACACAGGTTTATAACATCAACAATCAAGGTACGTGTTGTGAAATACATTTAAATGGCCTATGAAATCTGTTGCAAGTGTAGCGCCCTCCTGGGTTTACTGAAGGCAGGGAGTAACCTCCAGAGGCAGGGGGCAAGCTAGCATTTACCCCAGGGCTAAATCCATGGCTATAATGGGGAGTTTGGAACAGAAATTGGGCCCCAGTCACTTTTGATCTTTTCAAAGCTTTAATGCAGAACTTGAAAGGAGGTAGTAGGAGAGAGGATTAGGGGTCTCAGATACCAGTAGCAGATCACTTACAGACTCATTGGATACAGAAAAAGTACAGCTTCACAGTACCAGAACCTTTAAGCCGACCCGGTAACACTATAAGCACATTTTAGATGTAGGTACGTCCTCCAGCCTTCATCCTGGCTTTCTTCAGCAAGGGTCCTCCCCTCGGTCTTCTCACCTTGGCTTGGCTTCTTCCACAGTGTTCAAGACAGCAAAAGGACCCCCTCAGGATTTTGTAGGCTCTGGATAGACTTCTGGGCCTACTTGCAGAGATCATTTTAGCAAGATGTCCTCAGGGCAGGCCTAAGAGAGACTGAGCACATGGCACCGCCCAAATATATAATCCTTTCCCAGAATGCACCAGTGGCCAAGAACCTCCTACTGGGCTGGCTGGAAGAAGAATAAATATTCATAACTCAGTCTAGTTGTACTATCTCATACTGGCCTGTGGTACCAGTGACACCTACTGGTGACAGTGAGGAATGCACAACCCAATTGAGATTCTTCTCTATCTTCTTGCAGCTCTTTTACTAGCGGTGGCCTGGGCTTCTGTTGCCGTCGCCGTTGCTGTCGCCGCCTTCTGCTTCTTCTTCTTTCTTCATCCGATGTTGACATGACGCTGTCTCCTCTTCTAATGGCCCAGACGTGTTGCGCTGCCAATTATAAAGGGACAAGAGGCGGGGCCACCGGCTCATGTCACATGGTGACCCTGCCCTCCTATGATGTCACAGTCCCGGAGGATGCTGGGACTGTGGCATCATAAGGGGCAGGGTCACCATATGACATGATCCGGTGGCCCTGCCCCTTTCCCCTATATAACTGGCAGCACAACACGTCTGGGCCATTAGAAGAGAAGACAGCGTTGTGTCAACATCGGATGAAGAAAGAAGAAGAAGCAGAAGGCGGCGACAGCGACGGTGACAGAAGCCCGGGCGCTCGCTCGTCCCCACCCCCTTTCCTGACCGGCCGGGCTGCGTGCTCGGATAATGGTCTGATATGGATTTGGGGGGGACCCCCACGCAGTTTTTCCGGCATAGGGATTCCCCTTTAAATCCATACCAAGTGACGGGGCTAGCGAGGTGTCAATCTAGGCGGCGGCATTTACTTCCTTCCCTAGTCCTGTCTACCTGCGGTCACGTTATAAATGAACAGACTTTACTCCGTGTGTGTGGGGCAAGTCCGTTAATTTCAAAAGTCCAGCGGACTTCCGCCAAAACTCCGGCGGATTGTCCGCCGGAAAAGTCCGGGCGTGTGTGGGCAAGTCCACATGTTCGGAAAGTCCGGCGGACCTCCGCTGGAAAGTCCGGCGGATTGTCCGGCCGAAAAGTCAGATCGTGTGTACGTGGCATTAGTGTCCAATTTGTCCACCGCAAAGTCGCAGTTCCGCTATAAGTCACTGATCGCCGCCATTACTAGTAAATAAATGAATAAACATTCAATAAATATATCCCATAGTCTGAGACACTATAACTTTTGCGCAAACCAATCAATATACGCTTATTGGAATTTTTAACCAAAAATGTAGCAGAATGCATATTGGCTTAAATTGATGAAGAAATTAGATTTTTTTATTAATTTTTTTCTTGGATATGTTGTATAGCAGAAAGAAAAACATTTTATTTATTTTTTTCAAAATTGTCGGTTGTTTTTTTGTTTACAGCTCAAAAAGTAAAAAACGCAGCGGTAACCAAATAGCACCAAAATAAAGCTTTATTTGTGGGAAAAATAGGACATCCATTTTATTTCGGTACAGCATCTCACGACCGTGCAAATGTCAGTTAAAATAACGCAGTGCCGTATCGCAAAAAAATTGGCTGGTCATGAAGGGGGGTAAATCTTCCAGAGGGCAAGGGGCCTGCCTGTGTTTCTGCTTGTTATCAAGGCTTCTTTCAAATGGGGAAAAATATGCTTGTTCAGCAGGGGATCTGTCTGCTAATCTCCCGCTGAGCGGAGTGGGCAGATGACAGGCCCGTGTCCACTCAGCTTATGCAGAGCGGACATGGACACAGCCCACTCTGCTCTAAGGGTGGCTGGTGTAAAAACAAACGGGTGTCTGTTTACACCTAACTGCCCCCCAATCCGATCCACTAGATGGAGGGGAACGGATCCCTTTCCATTTTGTTTAACGGATCAGATTGAAAGTAGGTTGGTGTAAATGGACACAAGTCTGTTTAGATCCATCGCTCTATAGTAGTGATAATAATTAGTGAAATGATGTCCACCTGTGTGCAATCTAAGTGTCATATGATCTGTCATTACATATACACACCTTTTTGAAAAGCCTAAGAGGCTGCAACACCTAAGCAAGAGGCACCACTAACCAAACACTGCCATGAAGAACAAGGAACTCTCCAAACAAGTAAGTGACAATGTTTTTGAGTAGTACAAGTCAGGTTTAGGTTATAAAAAAATATCCAAATCTTTGATGATCCCTAGGAGCACCATCAAATCTATAATAACCAAATGGAAAGAACATGGCACAACAGCAAACCTGCCAAGAGACGGCCGCACACCAAAACTCACGGACCAGGCAAGGAGGGCATTAATCAGAGAGGCAGGACAGAGACCTAAGGTAACCCTGGAGGAGCTGCAGAGTTCCACAGCAGAGACTGGAGTATCTGTACATAGGACAACAATAAGCCGTACACTCCATAGAGTTGGGCTTTATGGCAGAGTGGCCGGAAGAAAGCCATTACTTTCAGCAAAAAACAAAATAGCACGTTTTGAGTTTGCGAAAAGGCATGTGGGAGACTCCCAAAATGTATGGAGGAAGGTGCTCTGGTCTGACTAAAATTGAACTTTTTGGCCATCAAAAAAATGCTATGTCTGGCGCAAACCCAACACATCACATCACCCAAAGAACACCATCCCTACAGTGAAACATGGTGGTGGCAGCATCATGCTGTGGGGATGTTTTTCAGCAGTCGGGACTGGGAAACCGGTCAGAGTTGAGATGGATGGTGCTAAATACAGGAATATTTTTGAGCAAAACCTGTACCACTCTGTGTGTGATTTGAGGCTAGGACGAAGGTTCACCTTCCAGCAGGGCAATGACCCCAAACACACTGCTAAAGCAACACTTGAGTGGTTTAAGGGGAAACATGTAAATGTGTTGGAATGGCCTAGTCAAATCCCAGACCTCAATCCAATATAAAATCTGTGGTCAGACTTAAAGATTGCTGTTCACAAGAGCAAACCATCCAACTTGAAGGAGCTGGAGCAGTTTTGCAAGGAGGAATGGGCAAAAATCCCAGTGGTAAGATGTGGCAAGCTAATAGAGACTTATCCAAAGTGACTTGGAGCTGTTATAGCCGCAAAAGGTGGCTCTACAAAGTATTGACTTTAGGGGGGTGAATAGTTATGCACATTGACTTTTTCTGTTATTTTGTCCAATTTGTTGTCTGCTTCACAATGAAAAAAAAAAAACATCTTCAAAGTTGTGGGCATGTTCTGTAAATTAAATGATTCAAATCCTCAAACAATCCATGTTAATTTCAGGTTATGAGGCAACAAAACACGAAAAATGCCATGGGGGTGAATACTTTTGCAAGGCACTGTGTATGTGTGTATATATATATACATATATATATATATATATATATATAGTTTTATAATGTCTGATCATTGATTTAGGGCCTAGGATAATAACTATTTATACTTACCTAAATACAACCCTACCAGGCATTCACGCTATAGATATTACAGCGCCCTTTGCAGCTATAACAGTTTCAACTTTTCTGGGAAGGCTATCCACAAGGTTTAGGAGTGTGTCTATGGGAATGTCAGACCATTCTTCCAGAAGCGTATTTGAGAGGTCAGGCACTGATGTGGACGAGAAGGCCTGGCTCACAGTCTCCGCTCTAATTCATCCCAAAGGTTTTCTATGCACTGGTACAAATAATTTGGTGGAGGTGGGAATTATGGTGTGGGGTTGTTTTTCAGGGGTTGGGTTTGGCCCCTTAGTTCCAGTAAAGGAAACTCTTAAGGCATCAGCATACCAAGACATTTTGGACAATTTCATGCTCCCAACTTTGTAGGAATAGTTTGGGGATGGTCCCTTCCTCTTCCAAGATGACTGAGCACCAGATCAGAGGGTTGAAGAGCACGTTAGATAGGGGGGGGGGGGGGGGCAGGGGGAAGATAATGCAAATTTGGAAAGGCAGGAGCGCCACAGTCTGAGTGTGAATAACATGGAACCCAGGCAGAGGTCCAGTAGTTTGGGATCTACCAACTTTGTAGGAATAGTTTGGGGATGGTCCCTTCCTCTTCCAAGATGACTGAGCACCAGTTCACAAAGCAAGGTCCATAAAAGACATGGATGAGCAAGTTTGGGCTGGAGGAACTTGACTGACCTGCACAGAGTCTGTGAGACTGCGAGCCAGGCCTTCTTGTCTAACATCAGTGCCTAACCTCACAAATGCGCTTCTGGAAGAATGGTCAAACATTCCCATAGAAACACTCCTAAACCTTGTGGACAAGGAAGAGTTGAAGCTGTTATAGCTGCAAAGGGTGGGCCCACTCAATATTGAACCCTACGGACTAAGACCAGGATGCCACTAAAATTCACGTGTGTGTGTAAAGGCATGCATTTCAATACTTTTAAAAATATAGTGTATCTATAGGATGCTGTACTGTTTGTTCGGATTGTGTCGTGGTGCTAATGCCAATATCATGATCAAATCAGTTGTAAAGTTATGTTTAAAGAGATGCATAGTTTGTTTTCTCATTATGCTATGTTTTGTTTATAAATTGTATTTTTATTGAAAAAAAGTTTTCACAGAATACAAAAACAGACATATCTGACAGTGAAAGGGTAATGTCTGAAATACATAACATCATGGTAAGACATCGGGAAGGCTGAGTATATATAAAAAAAAAGAGAAAATAATAAGTGGTGTACAAAAGAAAAAGGCAAGGAAAACAGTTAAATGCAAGAGAAAATAAAACAGAAAATAAATTAAATGAAATAAAAAAAAAAAGAGCAATTGGTCAACATGTATGCCATAGGGCAGGAATTAGGGTTTCGATCTCATGGTTTCAGTAACTTGACTACTATCTGACATAGCAGGGCTTCACGCACCGGCCAGTATTTTCATGCGAGTGGGCCAGCCTTAAGGGCCAGCCCGACCCTGGGGAGGGCATAAAATAAAAACCATCAAAGTAGGATACAATGGGGAGCATGGAGCACTGTAGCAAGGGGTAGGTAGATGACAGGGTTGCGAGGGGCTTCTAGATCGAGGGCGGTAGCCCATAGGTCAAAGTTTCCCAGGGGGCCCAAATCTTGTCAAACCTGTCAACCCTATCCTCTACCATAGCCGTCATGTGCTCCATACTACGTATGTCCTTGATGCTTTGTATCAGCTGGGTTTGGGTCGGGGTTAGGGTAGACAACCAGTGGGAGGGAATAGCTCTTTTGGCAGCGAACAGAACAAATGAGGCTAATTTGTTTGCCACCCTTCCCAACTCCGGGAAGGGAAGGCCTAGGAGGAAGTGGGTCGGGTCCAGTGAGAAGGAGGTGGTAAGAATCCGTTGGAGCATTTGTGATACCATGGACCAAAAAGGAATGATTAGGTCACATTGCCAGAAGATATGAAAATGTGATCCTTTAGTCTTCCTGCATCTCCAGCACAGGGGAGAGTGAGAGGAGTCATAACGATGAATAACCTCAGGGGTCTTGTACCAAAACATTAATACTTTATATGCTGTCTCTCTCTGTGCCACGCATCTCAAAATTTTAGAGGATGAGGACCAAATTCTGGACCACTGTGGGACTGTTAATTGCTGATGAGTGAGCTGCGACCATTTGTACATGTAGGAATGTGTATGTTCAGTAAGGGTTGTCTACTCATGGAGTATATGGTATATACAAGAAATGAGCTGTGCTTGGTAGGCGCCCTGAGAGCAAAGGAGCTCAAAGGGCGTCGGTTTAGTGAGAGTGAGAGATGGAGAGAGTGTTGAGAAATAATGGGTTATCTGGAGATACGAATACTTCAAGTGTTCTGGGATTTGGCTTTTAGCCTGAAGGGCCGGGAAGGGTTTAAACCTACGTGTAACCGAGTGGACGAAGTGGCGGAGCTGGAACAGTCCCTCCCTCCCCCAGGGAAACATACGGACATGGGAGAGGCTGTCAGGGATCAGAGGGTTGAAGAGCACGTTAGATAGGGGGGGGGGGGGGGGGGCAGGGGGAAGATAATGCAAATTTGGAAAGGCAGGAGCGCCACAGTCTGAGTGTGAATAACATGGAACCCAGGCAGAGGTCCAGTAGTTTGGGATCTACCGTTGGTAGAGTTGGTGGAGACCACACCAGGGAACATGGGTGGGATGGGAAGAGAGAGCCCTTCTCTATTTCTGTCTAGCGGTTAGGGGGTCTGAGGCAAGACCACGACACCACCGTTCGCAAATGAGAGGCCAAATAATATTTATAGATATCTGGAGCTCCCATGCCCCCCTGGTTCTTGGGGGAGAAAATAACCGAACTTGCCACTCTGTGGGCCCTGCCATTCCAAATAAACTTAAGGAACCACTGCTTAAGAGTCTTAATCTTTGTCATTGGGATGGGGACCGGTAGAGTTTCAAAAAAATATAGTAATTTTGGCATAATTGAGATTTTTAGCACATTAATCCTGCCTATCCATGAGGGGGAGGGAGGTCCATTGGGATAGCATATCATTGATAGACCTAAACAGAGGGAGGTAGTTGGTGGAATAGAGGGTTGAGTAGGATGCCGTAAGCTGGACCCCAAGATATTTGAGGGATGACGTGCACCAACGGTAGGAGAATGTACTTTTCAGTTTCAGGAGATCATCCAAGGATATGTGAAGGGGGAGGGCTTCCGTTTTAGCCGTATTAACCTTATAACCCGACAGGGTGCTGAATTGAGAGAGGAGGGCATATAGGGAAGGGAGGGAAATGTGACGTTTGGTCAGGGTGAGGATAACATCATCAGCAAATAAGGATACCTTATATTCCCTTTGCCGCATGGAGACCCCCTTGATGTCAGGGTGGGATCTAATAGCCTCTGCCAGGGGTTCCAGGCACAGTATGAAGAGGAGTGGGGAAAGAGGGCAACCCTGCCGAGTACCGTTTGTCATAGGGAAAGATTGGGAAGTGAAGGAAGCTAGGCGGACTTGAGAGGAAGGATTGAAATATAGGGAGCTCAGAGCGGATAGAAAGGGTCCATGAAAGCCAAATTTAGTAAGGGTTTCGAACATGTAGGGCCAGCTTAATCTGTCAAATGCCTTTTGGGCATCTAGGCTGAGTATCAGGGCGGGGCGTTTAACTCTGTTCAGTATGTCAATAAGGTCAATAGTCCGTCGTGTGTTGTCTCCAGCATGTCTGGTAGGGACGAAGCCCACCTGATCCATTAGTTTCGTCAGGAATTGGGATAAACGATTGGCGAGTATTTTCGTGAATAGCTTGTAGTCTGAGTTTAAAAGTGCTATAGGCCTGTAGTTGTCTGGTAGGGTCGGGTCTTTGTCCTGTTTTGGCATGACTGTAATGTAAGAGTGGAGGAATTGTTGGTGGGGAAGTTTGCCTTGTAGGAGTGAGTTATAGAGGGACACTAAGTGGGGAGACAGTACCGGGAGGAAATTTTTGTAGTAGGAATAGGGGTGTCCGTCTAGGCCGGGGGCTTTGTGGGAAGGTAGGGATTTGACAGGGCTAGTTATTTCGTCTTCTGTTATAGGCATATTCAGTGTTTGTACTTCTAAGTCTGTAAGCTTGGGGAGTTTCAAATCTGACATGAACTCCTCGAATGGAGGGTAGTGTTTGGGGGTGAGGAAATTATAGAGTTTGGTGTAAAATTCCCCAAATACCTGGGTCATGGTCTGTGGGCAGAAAGTGGGGGTCCCGTCAGGAAGTTTAAGGTGTTCTGGGAAGGCGTGAAAGGGCCTAGGATTAAGTTTAGAGACCAAAATCCTGTGGGGCTTGTTTGAAAACTCATAGAACTTTTGTTTAGCCCATAGGATCGATTTATCAATGGACGACATATCTAGGGCTTTTATGCGGTGTCTTAGACCAGTAACAGTGCGCAGCCGACCCACCGTGGGAGAGTGAAGTAGAGCTCTCTCAGCATCTTGAAGTTCCGACAACAGAGAGGATTTCAAGAAAGCTGCATCTTTCTTTTTTTTCGAACCCAGGGCAATACATTGTCCCCGAAAAAAGGCCTTGTAAGCCTCCCAGAGGGTGGAGAGGCTGGGCACGGAACCTTTGTTTAGGAAGAAATATTCCGTCAGGGCCGCCTCTAGTTTAGTGTTTGTCTCAGGGTGTTTGAGCAGAGATTCGTTGAGTCTCCAATGACATTTCCTGGGGAAGGCGGCTGAAATGCTTAGATCTAGTGTCAAGGGAGCATAATCCGGAGCATGATCCGACCAAGTAATTGCACCTTGTTTAGAAGCTACTGTGTGGGAAATCAAAGGGGCAGTGATAAAGAAGTAATCCAATCTGGAGAACAGATCTTGTGAGGGGGAGAATAAAAATGAAAATTGCCTACCTGTGTTCAGATCAATTTTCGAAAGGAGGTAGCCAGGGAGTGTGAGGCAGGAGGTGAAGTGGTGTTGAATAACGATGTCCTGTCTCGTACGGGAGATAGCAACATAATTAAAGTCACCCCCTAGTACTGTAAAAGGAGAGTAACTCTTCTGTAGGCGCTCTAGAGCGTCTGTAAGAAACTTAACCTGACCTGAGTTGGGAGCGTAGACATTCATGATCGATATAGGGTTAGACATATATGAACCTTGCAATATTATATAGCGACCATGAGGGTCCAGGTGGGTCGTCTTAATCTGAATAGGACATAAGCGTCTTATCAAAATTGCTACTCCCGCTTTACCAGAGGGGTCAGATGCCACATAGGACATTGGGAAATGTTTAGATGCAAATTTGAAGGAACCTCCAGCCCGGAAGTGCGTCTCCTGAACGAGAACCACATCCGCACCGGAGGCCCTGAACTCTCGAAGAGCCAGCCATCTCTTCTTTATGGAGTTCAGGCCTTTGACATTATAAGATACTAATTTCAGAGCCATTGTATATGCAAAACAGAGGGCGGAGGTCCGGACACGACATGGCCCAGAGGGAACCTGATGAGAGGCCAGAACCTGTATAGTATGGTAGGAAAATGACATACAACACAAATGATGAGATCAATCGTAAATCAATCGTCAATCGTAAATATAGGAAAAATATCTAGCAACCAATACAGACATAGAGTGTACATGAGAGCTTCAAAATGAAAAAAAGGGGAAAAAAACCCGAATAAAATTGAAAAATAAAAATATAGTACAAAATAACAGTGAAAAAGAAAATAGGAGAAAATTCAGCCCCCCCCCCCCCCCCACAAAAAAAAAGGTGTCATGTGATGAACCAAAACATGGATCATTGAGTATAGTGTAGCATAGCAACCAAGAGGCCGACTAGGCCTAGAAAAAAAAAAAAAAACAGCAACAAGAAAAAACCTGAGAGGGTCAAACCGCTCAGTAGACATCGGCCGCAGCCTAAAGACTTGGTGGGGAGCATGGCAGTCTCCAACATGGGGTGAGGTCCGTGACACCCCGTCACGGCGATCCGGAGAGGTCGTTGGTGTCTAAGGCGCTCCTCAGTACCTCCACGTCAAGTAGGGCTGTTGGGAGTGGGGGTCCTGTTCGTTGGAGAAACCAAATCGTCAAAGTTAGTCAAACTGAGAGCTTCGAGGATGTAGTACATCCAAACAAGGCAAAAAAAAAACACTTGAAAAGAGAAAAAAAAAACAATACCAACTCCTCAGGGATGGAGTTCATATGAGAAACACGATCTCCTGCTTGGGAGAGCGGGGAAGATTAATAAGCCTGAAGGGGCCCCATCAGGGCATCAAGTGGGTGGTCTGGAACGTTGAGAGTGTTGGGGTGTGGAGTAGGCCCTGGATCCTCTTCCTCGCACTGGGGTCCAGATTCTGGAGGGCATGGCACTGTGTCTTGGGGTGGTTGGTGGAAGTTGGTCAAACTCTGCAGGGTGCGGAGGTAGGCCCAGCCTTTTGAGGAACGCTTCACCTTCCTGGGGGTCCCGCAGGGTGTGCTGAACCCCCTCCATGGTGACACTCGGGCGGAAGAGAAAGCCCCAGTAGTAAGGGACTTTGTGTTCCTGAAGGTGGGACGTAACTGGTCTCAGGGAGCGCGTTTGGCCAGTGTGATAGGAGATAGGTCACTGAAGAGTTGGATTTTATCCCCCTTGTCCTCTATGTTGGACCTGTTGCGTGTAGCCTTTGTCAGGGCATTCTTACTTTCATAGAAGTGGAAGCGTACCACTATATCACGTGGCCTGGCCCCAGCAGGGGGTCTGGGGGCCAGAAATCTATGGGCCCTATCAAGGCGCCAGTCAATGTCCACTATTTCAGGAGCCAGGGTGTTAAAGATGCCAAGTAAGTAAGGCCTAATGTTATTGTCAGCTATCTTCTATCAGAAACTCCTCGGATCCTGAGGTTTTGGCGCCTTTCCCTATTTTCGAGGTCCTCCTGTTGCAATTGTAGTTGAGAAACAGAGGTTTTTAGGGTAGCGTTTTCCTCCTCAAGAGCCTGCACATATTGTATGGTCTCATCAAATTTCGCCTCCAGGGTTGCTGTACGTTCTCCCAGAGCGTCTATTTCTCCCCTAAGCTCTCTAGAGATCCTCCCCATCTCCTGGGCAATATCCCTGGTGACTTGCTGGGCCAGTGCCTGGAGTTTAAGATCCATCTGCTCTGATGTGAGGGCCTGCTGAGATAGGAGAGGCATGGATGGATGGGGAGGCCGCTGAGAGGAATCCTCCGCCATAAGGGTGCTGACGCTGGTACGTAATCCTCCGGGTCCCCCTGTGTAATCGAGGCCGGGGATGTGGGCCTAGTCAGGAAGCGGTCCATTGTGGAGGAAGGCCGCGGAGGTTGTGGGGCACGATAAAATGACCGTTGGTCCCCAATTTATCGCGGGACGGGATCGGAGCTCACGAGTTACGCGTCTGCTTTGTTAATAATCCATTCACATTGGACTGTTCTACCACTGGGGTGGGTTATATGCATCTAAGGCTGTGACTTGTCTGATCTGTTCCTCCCCAGCTCTCTCTCCCCAGCTGTCTGACATCATCACGTACAATGCAAAACCATGTCATGTACACTGATGTGTAAAAGTTTTAGCCAAGTGTGAAAAATGCTTTAAATTATGAATGCTTTCAGAAAAAGAAGAGTTAATAGTTTTTTTTTTATAAATTAACAAAATGCAAAGTAAATGAACAGAAGAGAAATTCAAATCAAATCAATATTTGGTGTAACCAGTGGCGGAACTACCACCATAGCGACACACGTGGCCGCTATGGGGCCCGCAGCCGAGAGGAGGAGGAATGCAGGGGAAGTGAGGAGAGGAAGAGGCGCGCTGTCCGTACAAGCAGAGAGCTGTAATAGCTTTCATTTGAATGTCCTGTGTGTGTTCCCGGGGCTCAACGTCACATAGACCCACCTCTTGGCCCGGCGCTTTTGATAGACAGAACGCCGGTCCAATGCGGGACTTCATCAAAGGCGCCGGGCCAAGAGGTGGGGCTATGTGACGGTGAGCCCCGGGAACACACACAGGACATTCAAATGAAAGCTATTACAGCTCTCTGCTTGTACGGACAGCGCGCCTCTTCCTCTCCTCACTTCCCCTGGCTGGGGGACCGTGGGGGTGGTGCTCGCCCCCCCACTCTGAGACAGTCCCACGCTCGCCAATAGCCATTTAAGGGCTGCTGCAGTATGCATTCCTCATCCTCCCCGGTAGTTCTGCCACTGGCTCACCTCTTCCACTGCACAGGTGAGGTGAATTGTGCATGGGTCACGCTGCATTGGGCACAGGTGAGGCTGCATTGGGCATGGGTCACGCTGCATTGGGCACAGGTGAGGCTGCTTTGGGCACAGGTGAGGCTGCATTGGGCACGGGTGAGGCTGCATTGGGCACGGGTGAGGCTGCATTGGGCACGGGTCATGCTGCATTGGGCACGGGTGAGGCTGCATTGGGCACAGGTGAGGCTGCATTAGGCACGGGTCACACTGCATTGGGCATGGGTGAGGCTGCATTGGGCACGGGTCACACTGTATTGGGCACGGGTAAAACTGCATTGGGCACGGGTGAGGCTGCATTGGGCACAGGTGAGGCTGCATTGGGCATGGGTGAGGCTGCATTGGGCACAGGTGAGGCTGCATTGGGCACGGGTGAGGCTGCATTGGGCACGGGTGAGGCTGCTTGGGCACTGAACATGCTGCATTGGGCACAGGCAGGTGAGGCTGCATTGGGCAAAGGCCACACTGCATTGGGCACAGGTGAGGCTGCATTAGACACTAGACACGCTGCATTGGGCACAAGTGGGCACAGGTGAGGCTGCATTGGGCACTGGCCACGCTTCATTAGGCACTGGCCACGCTGCATTGGGCACAGGTGAGGCTGCATTGGGCACAGGCCATGCTGCATTGGGCACAAGTGGGCACAGGTGAGGCAGTATTGGGCACGGGCAGACCACGCTGCATTGGGCACAGGTGAGGATTATTGAAGCGCTAACACCAGGTGTTTGGAGTATCTTTATCTGTTGATTAAACTTTCTGGAATACATATATTGCTATTGTGGTGTAGGATCTGGGCTCTTTCTTTCTTTCTTTCATTCTTTCTTTCTTCTCAGACTCGAACCACACACCCTTTGAGCCACGCCCTTTAAACCACGCCCACTATTTAATTTAAGCCCCGCCATTTTTTTTGGGGGGGGGGGGCATACAACATTTTGCTATGTGGCCCTGTGATTTCTAGTTACGCCCCTGGGTGTGACCACTCTTTGCATTAAAAACAACTCAATTCTTCTAGGTACACTTTTACATAGTTTTTAAATGAACTCAGCAGGTAGGTTATTCCAAACATCTTGGAGACCTGACTACAGATCTTCTGTGGATGTAGGCTGCCTCAAATTCTTCTGTCTCTTCAAATAATCCCAGACAGGCTCGATGATGTTGAGACCAGGGCTCTGTGGGGGCCATCATATCCAGGACTCCTTGTTCTTCTTTACGCTGAAGATTCTTCTTAATGACTTTGGCTGTATGTTTGCGGTCATTGTTCTGCTGCAGAATATATTTTTGGCCAATCACACGCGTCCCTGATGGTATGGCATAATGGATAAGTATCTGTCTGTATTTCTCAGCATTGATCCTGAGCAAATCTCCAACTTTGTTTGCAGAAATGCAGCCCCAAACTTGCAAGGAACCTCCACCATGATTCACTATTGCCTGCAGATACTCACTATTGTACTGCTCTCCAGCGCTTCGATAACAGACTGCCTCCTGTTACAGCCTCCTGTTGACTCATCAGTCCAAAGCACCTGCTGCCATTTTTCTACGCCCCAGTTCTTATACTTTCCTGCATATTTGAGTCTTGGCATTGTTTCTATGTTGGAGGTATGGCGTTTTGACCGCAATTCTTCTGGCCAGTCTTCTTCAGACAGTAGATTGGTGTACCTGGGTCCCATTGGTTTCCACCAGTTCTGTGCTGATGGCACTGCTGGACATCTTTTGATGTTGAAAGGGAAGTAAGCATAATGTGTCTTTCATCTGCTGCATTAAGTTTCCTTGGCCAACCCCCCGTGTCTACAGTCCTCAAAGTTGCACGTTTCTTTTTGCTTCTTCAAAAGAGCTTGAACAGCACATCTTGAAACCCCAGCCTGCTTTGAAATCATTGCCTGAGAGTGACCTTGCTGATGCAGTAACTACCTTGCCTCTTGTCGCTTTGCTTAGTCTTGCCATGGTGTATGACCTGTGACATGAAAGTGTCTTCCCCAACTTCACCTTAGTAGCAGTTTGGCTGTTTCTCACTCAGTTTTAAGCCTCCTACACAGCTGCTTCTGTTTTAGTTATTAACTATGCTTTGACCTCCATATAAAATGAATGACCATTGGCACCTGCTTGGTATAATAAGGGGGAGGGGGAAAGAACAGGCAAAAAATTTGTTCGAACACGGTTAAAGTCTATGGGACACGAACATGAATAATCAAAAGTGCTAATTTTAAAGGCTTATATGCATAGTATTGTCATAAAAAGTGTTTGGGGACCTGGGTCCTGCCCCAGGTGACATGTATTAATGCAAAAAAAAAGTTTAAAAACTGAAGTTTTTTTTGGGAGAAGTGAAACAATAAAAGTGTAATATTCCTTTAAATTTCGTACCTAGGGGGTGTCTATAGTATGCCTGTAAAGGGGCGCATGTTTCCTGTGTTTATAACAGTCTGGCAGCAAAATGACATTTCTAAAGGAAAAACACATAACAGTTCATTGATAAAAACGGCATGGGGATTTCCCCACAAAATGAAAAAATAAAAATGCGTGGGGGCCCCCCTAAATTCCATACCAGGCCCTTCAGGTCTGGTATGGATATTAAGGGGAACCCTGCTCCAAAATGTAAAAAAAAAATGGCATGGGGTCCCCCCAAAAATCCATACCAGACCCTTATCCGGACCCTTATCTGAGCACGCAACCTAGCAGGCCAAAGGAATAGAGGGGGGGACTAGAGAGCGCCCCCCCTCCTGAACCGTACCAGGCCACATGCCCTCAACATTGGGAGGGTGGGTACATTGTCCCATGTTGATGGGGAGAAGAGCCTCATCCCCACAATTCTTGCCCAGTGGTTGTGGGGGTCTGCGGGTGAGGGGCTTATCGGAATCTGGAAGCCCCCTTTAACAAGGGGACCCCTAGATCACCCCCCCCCCCCCCGTGTGAAATGGTGAAGTGACAAAAAGTTTAAAAAACACAAGAGGCAATTTTTGACAAGTCCTTTTTATAATTTCTTCTTCTTCCATCTTCTTTCTTCTGGTCTTCCTTCGGTGTTCTACTTGTTCCTCCAACTTCTTCTTCTCCATCTACTTCATCTTCCTCAGACTCCCACTGAGGCGGATCGTGCGGGTGGAGCGAAAAAGAAGCCGGAGCAAGATGCGGGACTAGAAGAGCAGAGGAAGAAGAAGATGAAGAAGAAGATGGAGAAGAAGAAGTTGGAGGAACGAGTAGAACACCAAAGGAAAACCAGAAGAAAGAAGATGGAAAAACAAGATATTAATAAAGGACTTGTCAAAAACTGCCTCTTGTGTTTTGTAACCTTTTTGTCACTTTTTTTGTGAAATGGTAGGGGTAAATTTGTACCCCATTACCATTTAACATGGGGGGGCGGGATCTGGGAGGTTCCCCTTGTAAAGGGGGCTTCCAGATTCCAATAAGCCCCCCGCCCGCAGACCCCCACAACCACTGGGCAAGGCTTGTGGGGATGAGGCTCTTCTCCCCATCAACATGGGGACAAGGTGCTTTGAGGGGCTACCTCAAAGCACCCTCCCAATGTTTAGGGCATGTGGCCTGGTGCGGTTCAGGAGGGGGGGCGCTCTCTCATCCCCCCTCTTTTCCTGCGGCCTGCCAGGTTGCGTGCTCAGATAAGGGTCTGGTATGGATTGTTGGGGGGACCCCACACCATTTTTTTTTAAATATTGGTGCCGGGTTCCCCTTAAAATCCATACCAGACCTGAAGGGTCTGGTATGGATTTTCAGGGGGACCCCCATGCCTGTTTTAAAAAAAAAACTGGCGCGGGGTTCCCCTTAATATCCATACCAGACCTGAAGGGCCTGGAAAATCTGATTGCCTCTTGGGGGATCTGGAAGGAATTCCCCCCCGCCGCTGTAGCAAATTGGAGAATGCTTTGCTGTTTTTTTGCCTTCCTCTTGATCAACTGTGGGTGAAGGATTGTGTATATGAGATTGTATTATTATTATTATTATTTTTGGTTGAACTAGATGGACTTGTGTCTTTTTTCAACCTCACTGACTATGTAACTATGTAACAATGGAACTGATAGTACAGGTGATAACACACAGGCGAATTTCAGAAAGCATGGCATACAGAATTTCAAACTACTGTACCATACAACCCAGAACAAAATGCGCTTGCAGAAAGAATGAACCGTACTGTAAGAGTGGAAGAACCATGCTGTTTGATGCAGATATACCAACCACATACTGGGGGGAAGAAATTATGACCGCATGCTATATCCAAAATCGACTACCAGGAAAAATCAACTGAGAAAACTCCATATGAACTGGGGAATGGAACAGCCCCAAATTTGAACCATCTAAACATTTTTGGAAGGAAAGCTTATGTACACATCCTAGGAGAAAAAAGTACAAAATGGGATGTTTGCGCAAAAGGAGGTATACTTGTCAGGCACTGTGAATCTCAAAAAGAATACACTACACCAAGACACAAACAAGGTAACCATCAGTAGAAGTGTACGTGTCGATGAAATTTCAGTGTGTTCAAAACTTCATGAACTAACACAAACGCTTCAAACTGAGGGAAATTCAACATTTGTGTCACATGAAGATAAGAAACAAAAATACACAGAAAGAGTAATTATCGCAGACAATCTGAATGCAAGAGGCTTCAATCGGGGAAATCCACCAGATGCAATAAAGGCATCCCAGGCAAATGTCTGTCCTATGTTGTATAACATTAAACCAGAGCAAGATTCATAGGATGATGTGCCTAGACTTCCAACCCATGAGAAGAAAGTGGATCAGAGCTGCTAAAGAAGACTGCAGTTGCTTTGACAAAACCACTTAAAGAAACAGATTTATAGAACTGAGATCCAAAATGGGACTAATATAAGGAGTCTTTGTTGGGTGGGGGTGTTGGAATACAGTGTTCATTTTTTTTATGCCACAACTACATCAGTATTCAGTAGAGATATATTCTTCAACCAGTAGATGGCAGTAATTTTGAAAGGACTTGAGGTAACAAACCTCGGGACTTTTAAGTGTGGGAAATGTGAAAATAAATTTCACTAATACAGCATGTAAAATGAAAAGAAAAAATGTATTATTTTATTACAAAAGTTTAAAAAAACATGAGACAGATTGTATTCATATCAAAAGATCACTTGTTACATAGAAGCATACTGAGTGAGCACTACCCCTCTCGACGTGTTTCGCTCAAACCGAGCTACATCATGAGATTTCAGTGTAGTGTTTACAGTGCTATAAATAACAAAAAAATGAAATGAGTACTCATGTTAAAATATTATTGTTGTGCAATTCAATAAAGCATATATATTGGATATTGTAGATACATGGATATAACTAAATAAAGAACCTTACCAGAGCTACTCAGTATCAATATATTATTTGGTGGTCTGATTTAAATGAATAAATGAATACAGATGTCCATTTTGGACATCTGTATTCATTTAAATCGGATCACCAAATAATATATTGATACTGAGTAGCTCTGGTAAGGTTCTTTATTTAGTTATAGCCATGTATCTACAATATCCTATATGCCCTTTGTATTATATTTCATTTATTTTTGTTCCAATTCATTTTTGTGCACTTAAAAAAATTGTACCAATATATATGCTTTATTGAATTGCACAACAATAATATTTTAACATGAGTACTCATTTTTTGTTATTTATAGCACTGTAAACGCTACACTGAAATCTCCTGATGAAGCTCGGTTTGAGCGAAACATGTCGAGAGGGGTAGTGCTCACTCAGTATGCTTCTATGTAACAAGTGATCTTTTGATATGAATACAATCTGTCTCATGTTTTTTTTTTATTTTGAAATAAAATAATACATTTTCTCTTTTCATTTTACATACTGTATTAGTGAAATAAATTTTCACATTTCCAACACCTTAAAAGTACAGAGATTTGTTACCTCAAGTCCTTTCAAAATTATTTCTTATTTATTGGGATGTTTATTTTGAACTCTGTTTTGCTTTGTTCTATCCAGTAGATGGCAGTGTTCATAAGTGTGTAGTTGCACTATTGTAAACTCTGTCTTTTCTCTGAATAAAGTTTGCTGTTAGCAAAGAAGCAGCAGAATCACACATGTGGACGGTGTACTGTTTGTTTTGTAGGGCTATGTGACAGACCCAAGAAGGACAGGGGCTTTTGGAGGGGACTGCAGTGTGGACTCTTGCCTACTGACTATGGGTCAAAAAAAGAAAAAGAAATATCGCGCTAAACCTAAATCTACACTGGTCAACTAAAAATCGCTGCAGCTCAGTTTTACAAGATACACGTAAACACAGTAAGATAACAAAAGGAAAAAGCCACGCACATACAATTTATAAAACTTATACGTTTTCACTGGACTATTTTTGATCTATTGGACTTTTATCACTGCACTGGGATTTTTCGAATTTCATTATTAACACTTGTTATTTATAATTCTTTTTATAAATGATGTTATGTTTTATTTATTAGAGGGGTAGATCAATTTTTCGTACTATTATTTAATACCTAAATTGATAAAAAGTGAAAATTCCTAAGAATTCATGAAAAAATATTAAGTTAATAGTAACAATAAAAAAAAAAAAAAAATAACATTTAAAAAAATATAAATTAGTGATAATAATAAAAATAAATTGTGGTAATAATGAGTGTAATAATGATATAAAAATAAAACAATAAAAAATAATAAATAAAAAAAGTGTTCAATCTTCTGTGCAACCGAAAAACACCAAGGATCGTGACCACCACCACACAAAATCAGCTATGAGTAAGCACTGATTCCAGTGCGAAACGCATCAGAATTTTTGTACCCCCCCTTTGCTGTGGATTATTTGATGTGATGTGACCTTCGGTTTTCAATAAAAGCACATGATTTAAATTTTTTCCGGTGTGGGGCTACCCAGAGTTTTTTCTTGCCATTACCACACAAAATATGCGCTTACCAAAAGGCAAGCGATTTCATGCCCATAGTCAATTTCCACAGCACCTCCTCAGACCATGATCACAGTAGGCTCCCTTATTGAATAAAAACAGGCCAGGACCATCAACAGCAGCATGTGAAGCAGAAAGGCAGTACTCGGGATCCCAGGGAAATGGAAAGAAGACTCACCATAGCATAATTCCGTATAACAAATTTAATAAAAGTAAAGAAATACACTTACATAGAAAGCAGTAAAAACGCCCATAAAAAATGCCGGCCGGCCTGCAATAGCCCGTCCAACCTACGCTGTATCGCAATGACGTCAGCATGTCTGCCACCCATGACATCATCGTAATACAGGGTAGGTTGGACGGGCTATTGCAGGCCGGCAGGCATTTTTTATGGGCGTTTTTACTGCTTTCTATGTAAGTGTATTTCTTTACTTTTATTAAATTTGTTATACGGAATTATGCTATGGTGAGTCTTCTTTCCATTTCCCTGGGATCCCGAGTACTGCCTTTCTGCTTCACATGCTGCTGTTGATGGTAAGTGTAAGTGTATTTCTTTACTGTTATTAAATTTGTTATACAGGGGGCGCATGCGCGGCGCGATGCTGGGTGGACGCGAGTGACTGCAGGTCCGCCAGACCCGGGGAAAGCAGGCAAGGTCCCCAGGGCCACACTACTCAAATATCGTCCGAAACACCCATCACCCCTGTGGGAACATCTTGTGCATGCCTGGGGGTAAAAACCGGCGCTCTAGCCGCCAGCAACACAATCTTACAAACTTTCTTTTGGACAGCAGAGACAGACAGCGCAGAATGTCTCAAAATGGCGCCGGCCTCGGACCCCACGCGAAAGCTGGGAAAGCCACACTGAACTTCAGTTCTCCTCAGGATCGCAGTGAGTACATGTCTCCCCTGTCTAAGGCAGACCTGGATCTAACATATTTGAAAAACTGGTGGAGAAGATTGATCATGAGGTGCACAAATCCACTATAGCCCTATCACAAGAAATTGCTTGTATTGGCAGTCGCACTGATGTGCTAGAAACAAAACATGATGAACTCTCCCTGGCACATAATGACCTTGCGGAAAGATTATGGGACCCTGGCTGACAGTTTTGCTTTTATGCAGGCCCAAGTTGAAGATCTCGACAATAAAAACCGCCGCCATAATATCAGAGTGCGCGGTATTCCTGAGACGGTCACTGAATTAATGTCAGCCATTGAAAAAGATATTCCACAACCTCCTCCCTGACAAACCCTTGTCAGCTTTCACGTGTGATAGGATTCACAGGGGACTGCGCCCCAAGCCAACACCAGATAAACCCCCCAGGGACGTTATCATGTGTATGAAAGACTTTCTGGTTAAGGAAGACATAATGAGAGCCTCAAGAAACACGCACAGCATAGATCTTGATGGCAAAAGATTACAGATTTTTCCTGAAATCTCTCCTGCCACCTTGGACAGGAGACGCAGGATGAAAGAGGTAACCAGCATTCTTCAAAATGCAAGAATCAAATATAGATGGGGCTTCCCCTTTAAGCTTACAGTCCCTCACAATGGCTCTACCTACTCAGTTTATAATGTGATTGAAGGCAAAGAACTGCTGGTCTTGCTGGATCCTGAACCTCCCAATCGTCTCCCAATCACACCTAGACCCTCACCGATATGGTCCACGCCATCCACTCGTCGCAACAGCAGCAACCAGAGGCGCCTAAGAAAAGCATTTCAAGAATTTGCACCCTGACTGTCCAACTGACCATCATCTCTCCTCTTGCTCCTATATATTCTGGGGAAATGACCTACCACTCCAGCACTTATCCTCATATTTTCCAAGCTGCACTACAGTGAGTGAGAGTGCCTGGGAGGAGAAGAAAGAAGGAAGGAAAAAGGGAAAATCCTTTTTTTTTTTGTTTTTTTTTTATTAAGTCCTAGGTATTGAACACACCAGACGTTTTTGCACAAAATAATAACTGCTGCTATTAGAATCTGGTTCTCCTACCAAACCCATCTACAGATCTACCTTTTCATTGTTTTTCTATAATGTCCCCTATGGGACAATTACCCCCTCCGACAGTCCACACTGCCAACAGGTGGATTGTGGGATTGGCGCTGAGACTCAACAATCAGGTAACTAGAGTACCGGGTACAGAGTATTATAAAAAATTGATGCTGCCTACTTTCCTGCTCCTTTACATATGTGGACAAAGTTATTTTGACTAGATTTGATCTTGGGCTACCCCAGAATCAATGTTGTGATCCTACTAGATAAAATATATGGTTTGTAGATCACATATCTACCCCCCCCAGGAATACCATTTCACACCAGCTTTAGAACCTTTTTTACCTGTTAAATACGTTGTCGCTGGATTGACCCCCATCCTGTATATGTGGCTGGCTGCACTCCCAGACATTGTTTGGGTTCTGCACTTGGCCATATGTATAGGAATAGGACCCTTTAGTCCTATGGTTGAACAAATTTTTTCACTTGACAGGATTTTTCTTGTCTCAATGACAATTTTTTATGCACTCTATTTGTATACAAATGTTGCCTTTTTGGCTAAAGTTATACTTTTGATAGAACATGGAAGTCAATACACCTCATTACAGTTATGCAGTTTTCTCAGTGGTTTTGCTATGATAGCTTACTATAAGATGTCTAATAGGGATGGGCCCGGTGCTCGATGCGAACCCATGTTCGCATCGAGCACCGGGTGTTCGCTTGCTCGGCGAGCCCAGAACTATTTTGGCCGCTCGCATCACATTCGTGTGATGCGAGCGGCCCCGCAATGCATTGCGGCCGGCGCGGCCGGCGCAGTGCATTGCTGGCTGATGATTGGCCAAGCATGCACTGTGACCCCGCATGCTTGGCCAATCACAGCGCCGGAAACTCGGAGAGCCATAATTGGCTACAGGCAGGACGCCTGTAGCCAATTGCAGCTCAGGGGCTTTAGTACACGCCCCCTCATTTAAAAGGCCGCCACGCCGTCGGCGCCGGTCACATGAGTTCCGGCTTTAGGAGAGATCAGGCTGATTCTGTGTCACTCTTTGCTAGATTCATATAGAAAGATTTGCTCTACTTTGCTAAACCATTGGCTATTTATTTGCTAAACCATTGCTACCTGTCATTGATCGTCCATTGCTGCTGCTGGTTAGTGTGTTTTTAGCTGCTGCTGGGGGTTAGTCTGGTACGTGTCTTACTGTTAGTACAGTATTTCAGTAGTACCAACCGCAGTGCTGTTAGTACAGCACTGCACCCCAAAAGCACCCATAGGACTTCTAGTGTGTTAGTGGCAGCAAACAGAGCTCCTATATTTTCTTCCCAGAAGCACCCATAGGACTTGTACTGTGTTAGTGGCATCACACAGAGTTCCTATATTGTCTTCCCAGAAGCACCCATAGGACTTGTACTGTGTTAGTGGCATCACACAGAGTTCCTATATTTTCTTCCCAGAAGCACCCATAGGACTTGTACTGTGTTAGTGGCATCACACAGAGTTCCTATATTTTCTTCCCAGAAGCACCCATAGGACTTGTACTGTGTTAGTGGCATCACACAGAGTTCCTATATTTTCTTCCCAGAAGCACCCATAGGACTTGTACTGTGTTAGTGGCATCACACAGAGTTCCTATATTTTCTTCCCAGAAGCACCCATAGGACTTGTACTGTGTTAGTGGCATCACACAGAGTTCCTATATTTTCTTCCCAGAAGCACCCATAGGACTTGTAGTGTGTTAGTCCCATCACACAGAGCTCCTATATTTTCTTCCCAGAAGCACCCATAGGACTTCAATTGTGTGTTAGTGCCATCACACAGAGCTCCTATATTTTCTTCCCAGAAGCACCCATAGGACTTGTACTGTGTTAGTGGCATCACACAGAGTTCCTATATTTTCTTCTCAGAAGCACCCATAGGACTTGTACTGTGTTAGTGGCATCACACAGAGTTCCTATATTTTCTTCCCAGAAGCACCCATAGGACTTGTAGTGTGTTAGTCCCATCACACAGAGCTCCTATATTTTCTTCCCAGAAGCACCCATAGGACTTCAATTGTGTGTTAGTGCCATCACACAGAGCTCCTATATTTTTTTCCATGAAGCACCCATAGGACTTGTAGTGTGTTAGTCCCATCACACAGAGCTCCTATATTTTCTTCCCAGAAGCACCCATAGGACTTCAATTGTGTGTTAGTGCCATCACACAGAGCTCCTATATTTTCTTCCCAGAAGCACCCATAGGACTTGTAGTGTGTTAGTCCCATCACACAGAGCTCCTATATTTTCTTCCCAGAAGCACCCATAGGACTTGTAGTGTGTTAGTCCCATCACACAGAGCTCCTATATTTTCTTCCCAGAAGCACCCATAGGACTTCAATTGTGTGTTAGTGCCATCACACAGAGCTCCTATATTTTCTTCCCAGAAGCACCCATAGGACTTCAATTGTGTGTTAGTGCCATCACACAGAGCTCCTATATTTTCTTCCCAGAAGCACCCATAGGACTTGTAGTGTGTTAGTCCCATCACACAGAGCTCCTATATTTTCTTCCCAGAAGCACCCATAGGACTTCTAGTGTGTTAGTGGCATCACACAGAGTTCCTATATTTTCTTCCCAGAAGCACCCATAGGACTTGTACTGTGTTAGTGGCATCACACAGAGTTCCTATATTTTCTTCCAGAAGCACCCATAGGACTTGTACTGTGTTAGTGGCATCACACAGAGTTCCTATATTTTCTTCCCAGAAGCACCCATAGGACTTGTAGTGTGTTAGTCCCATCACACAGAGCTCCTATATTTTCTTCCCAGAAGCACCCATAGGACTTGTAGTGTGTTAGTCCCATCACACAGAGCTCCTATATTTTCTTCCCAGAAGCACCCATAGGACTTGTAGTGTGTTAGTCCCATCACACAGAGCTCCTATATTTTCTTCCCAGAAGCACCCATAGGACTTCAATTGTGTGTTAGTGGCATCGCACAGAGCTCCTATATTTTCTTCCCAGAAGCACCCATAGGACTTGTACTGTGTTAGTCCCATCACACAGAGCTCCTATATTTTCTTCCCAGAAGCACCCATAGGACTTCAATTGTGTGTTAGTGCCATCACACAGAGCTCCTATATTTTCTTCCCAGAAGCACCCATAGGACTTGTAGTGTGTTAGTCCCATCACACAGAGCTCCTATATTTTCTTCCAGAAGCACCCATAGGACTTGTAGTGTGTTAGTCCCATCACACAGAGCTCCTATATTTTCTTCCCAGAAGCACCCATAGGACTTCAATTGTGTGTTAGTGGCATCACACAGAGCTCCTATATTTTCTTTGCAGAAGCACCCATAGGACTTCTAGTGTGTTAGTGGCATCACACAGAGCTCCTATATTTTCTTCTCAGCAGCACCCACAGGACTTCTAGTGTGTTAGTGGCATCACACAGAGCTCCTATATTTTCTTTGCAGAAGCACCCATAGGACTTCTAGTGTGTTAGTGGCATCACACAGGGCTCCTATATTTTCTTCCAGAAGCACCCATAGGACTTGTAGTGTGTTAGTCCCATCACACAGAGCTCCTATATTTTCTTCCCAGAAGCACCCATAGGACTTCAATTGTGTGTTAGTGGCATCACACAGAGCTCCTATATTTTCTTTGCAGAAGCACCCATAGGACTTCTAGTGTGTTAGTGGCATCACACAGAGCTCCTATATTTTCTTCTCAGCAGCACCCACAGGACTTCTAGTGTGTTAGTGGCATCACACAGAGCTCCTATATTTTCTTTGCAGAAGCACCCATAGGACTTCTAGTGTGTTAGTGGCATCACACAGAGCTCCTATATTTTCTTCTCAGCAGCACCCACAGGACTTCTAGTGTGTTAGTGGCATCACACAGAGCTCCTATATTTTCTTTGCAGAAGCACTCATAGGACTTCTAGTGTGTTAGTGGCATCACACAGAGCTCCTATATTTTCTTCTCAGCAGCACCCACAGGACTTCTAGTGTGTTAGTGGCATCACACAGAGCTCCTATATTTTCTTCTCAGCAGCACCCACAGGACTTCTAGTGTGTTAGTGGCATCACACAGAGCTCCTATATTTTCTTTGCAGAAGCACCCATAGGACTTCTAGTGTGTTAGTGGCATCACACAGAGCTCCTATATTTTCTTCTCAGCAGCACCCACAGGACTTCTAGTGTGTTAGTGGCATCACACAGAGCTCCTATATTTTCTTTGCAGAAGCGCCCATAGGACTTCTAGTGTGTTAGTGGCATCACACAGAGCTCCTATATTTTCTTCTCAGCAGCACCCACAGGACTTCTAGTGTGTTAGTGGCATCACACAGAGCTCCTATATTTTCTTTGCAGAAGCACCCATAGGACTTCTAGTGTGTTAGTGGCATCACACAGAGCTCCTATATTTTCTTCTCACCAGCACCCACAGGACTTCTAGTGTGTTAGTGGCATCACACAGAGCTCCTATATTTTCTTTGCAGAAGCATCCATAGGACTTCTAGTGTGTTAGTGGCATCACACAGAGCTCCTATATTTTCTTCTCAGCAGCACCCACAGGACTTCTAGTGTGTTAGTGGCATCACACAGAGCTCCTATATTTTCTTTGCAGAAGCACCCATAGGACTTCTAGTGTGTTAGTGGCATCACACAGAGCTCCTATATTTTCTTCTCAGCAGTACCCACAGGACTACCGACTACAATGGCTGGAAGACCGCCAAGGGGAGGCAGAGCGTGCAGAGCCAAGAACACAGGGCAGGCAGGCTCTGTTTCTAGTGGACGTGGCCGTGGACGTGGTCGTGCATCGTCATCAGCACGTGACCATGGGACACGCGCGTCTTTGTTTTCGGCAGCTGGACATGTGGAGCCGCATCATGCTGAAGGCTTGGTAGAATGGATGACCAAGCCCTCCTCATCCTCCTCATCCTCTCTCACCCAGGCTCAGGGTACTGGCAGAGCAGCTGCCAACGCGTACTCAATGGCATCATCAGCCACCCCTTCCCTAGACCCACCATGTCCTCCTGAGGAGTCCCCCGAACTCTTTGAGCACAGTGTTGGGTACATGCTCCAGGAGGATGCCCAACGATTCGAAGGCTCGGATGATGATACCCAGCTTGAGGAAGTCAGTAGTGTGCGCGCAGAGAGAGGGGATGCTGAAGGACGGCAATCTGGCAGTACTGTTCCACCAGCTGCAGCTTACTGCCAGGTTTGCTCTAGTGGTGAAGAGGGAGGGGATGATGAGGTCACTGACGCCACGTGGGTGCCTGGAGGGAGAGAGGATGAGGAGGAGGACGAGGATTAGGAGGATGCGGCGTCACATGTCCAACGAGGCAGGATGCCCCCTGGAGGCCAGCTAGAGGCCAGCACAGCAACTGTACAACACCGCAGAGCTCCGCCTGTGCAGGGCGCTGCCTCTGCACGTTATCAGAAAAGTTCTTTGGTGTGGGCCTTTTTTGAGACGAGTGCATCAGATCGCACCACTGCTATTCGCAAATTTGTCTCAAGCGTATCTCGCGTGGCCAAAACATCAGCCGCTTGGGCACCACAAGCATGACCAGACATATGTCGACCTGCCATGCAGCTCGTTGGCAGGCACACATAAAAGACCCACACCAAAGAACTAAGCGGACCTCTCCTTGCTCCTCATCAGCTGGGATCTCCATCCCCACTACATCTTCAGTCCTCTCTGAAAGCTGCTGTGAGAGGACTGAAGGTGTAGAATTAGGTGTGTCACAACCAAGTAATTGGAGTACACCGACGTCCGATAGTAGCAGGCAAATTTCCCTGCCCCAGCTGCTGGACCGTCGAAAGAAGTACACTCCCAGCCATCCACATGCCCAGCGGTTGAATGCTAGCTTGGCTCAATTGCTAGCACTTCAACTGCTGCCTTTTCAGTTGGTAGACTCGGCCCCCTTCCGTGAGTTTGTTCAATGTGCGGTTCCTCAGTGGCAGGTTCCCAAACGCCACTTTTTCTCACGGAAGGCGATTCCGTCTCTCTACCGGCATGTGGAAGGCAATGTCCATGCCTCGCTGGACAGGGCGGTCAGCGGTAAGGTGCATATTACCGCTGACTCATGGTCCAGCAGGCATGGACAGGGACGTTACCTTTCTTTCACGGCCCATTGGGTCACTCTATTGGCAGCTGGGAGGGATGCAGGACATGGTGCAGTAGTGTTGGAGGTTGTTCCGCCACCACGCCTCCAAAACGCTACTACTGCTACTGGTTGTGACACACCTCTCTCCTCCACCCCCTCCTCTTCTTCTTCCTCCAGTGCTCTGTCCTCGGAACCAGCGGTGCTCCGTAGGCGTACAAGGGGCTACGCAAGTACGCAGGCAAAAATATGCCATGCCGTGCTTGCGCTGGTGTGTTTGGGGGACAGGAGCCACACTGGGCCAGAGGTTCTGGCAGCTCTGCAGGGGCAGGCCGAGAGGTGGTTGACGCCACGCCAGCTTAAGCCAGGAATGGTCGTTTCTGACAATGGCACCAACCTCCTCTCCGCCCTGCGACAGGGGCAGCTCACCCATGTGCCCTGTATGGCTCACGTCCTCAACCTGGTGGTGCAGCGGTTCTTGGGCAGGTTCCCAGGCTTACAGGATGTCCTGAGGCAGGCCAGGAAAGTCTGTGTGCTTTTCCACCGATCATATAATGCCAGTGCTCGGCTGACTGAGCTGCAAAAGGAGCTGAACCTGCCCAAGAACCGCCTAATATGTGACATCGACTGCACACACAGCAGAGGGCCATCAATGAGTACCTTTGCGACTACGGCACCAGGACAGGGTCAGGGGAGCTTGTTTTTTTTCCCCACGTCAGTGGAGCATGATCAGGGATGCATGCACTGTCCTCTCACCATTTGAGGAGGCCACGAGGATGGTGAGCAGTGACAGTGCATGCATCAGTGACACTGTACCTCTTGTCCACCTGTTGGAGCATACGCTGCGTGGGATAATGGACAGGGCACTTGAGGCAGAACAGAGGCAGGAAGAGGAGGACTTCCTTGCCTCTCAAGGCCCCCTTTATCCGGACAGTGTTCCTTCTGTCCCACCCATCACACAGGAAGAGGATGAGGATGAGGAGGAGGAGGATTGTGTGAGCATGGAGGTGGAGCCTGGCACTCAGCATCAGCAGCAGCAGTCTTTTAGGGATGATGTACAGTCCCAACAAACCAGTGGACTTGTACGTGGCTGGGAGGAGGTGGCTGGCGATCATGTCATCCTCAGTGACCCAGAAGACTTCGGACCGAATGCCTCAGCTAACCTACGCTGCATGGCCTCCCTGATCCTGCAAAGCCTGCGGAAGGATCCTCGTGTTCTTCGGATCAAGGAGAGGGACCATTACTGGCTGACCACTCTCCTTGATCCACGGTACAAGGGTAAGGTTGCGGACCTTATCTTGCCGTCGCAGAGGGAGCAGAGGATGAGACATCTCAGGGAGACCTTGCAGAAAGGTCTGTGCAACGCGTTCCAGAAACTGGGAGGTTACAAACTCCTGGTCCTGGGCGACGAGTTGCTGAGGCTTCAGTCAGTAGCAGAAGGAGCGGTGGGGAAGGTGGACGTCTGACCGATGCGTTCAGACAATTTTTTTAGTCCGCAGCCCCAAGGTATGATCGGTTCCAGCAACCATCGCCAGCGTCTGATATACATGGTGCAGAAATACCTTGGGGCAAGGTCAGACTTGGACACCTTTCCCACCGAAAATCCTCTGGCTTACTGGGTCCTGAGGATGGATCACTGGCCAGAGCTTGCACAGTATGCAATTGAGCTACTGGCCTGTCCTGCCTCCAGCGTTCTTTCCGAACGCACATTCAGTGCTGCTGGAGGATTTGTCACCGATCATAGGGTGCGCCTGTCCACCGACTCGGTTGATCGACTGACCTTCATCAAAATGAATCAGTCTTGGATCACCACCAGCTACCAGGCACCTGAAGCGGATATAACGGAATAATTTATAATGTCACATACTTCAAGACTGCCTATGCTGATGCTGAGTGACTGTCCTGTTATGTTCACTGACTATCCTCTTCCTCCTCCTCAATGATCCATGCCACCACACCAGTGCCTAAGGCACAATTTTTCAGCCCCTGTATAACAGGGGCGTGTACTTACAATTTTTTTAAAAAATGCTTCGCAACACGTGTGACTGCTGTGCTCCAAGTACAGTATCTGTGAGGGGTTGCAGTGTTGTGGCACCAGCACCAGTGCCTAAGGCACAATTTTTCAGCCCTGTTTAACAGGGGCGTGTACTTACAATTTTTAAAAAAAATACTTCGCAACACGTGTGACTGCTGTGCTCCAAGTACAGTATCTGTGAGGGGTTGCAGTGTTGTGGCACCAGCACCAGTGCCTAAGGCACAATTTTTCAGCCCCTGTTTAACAGGGGCGTGTAATTAAATTTTTTTTAAAAAATGCTTCGCAACACGTGTGACTGCTGTGCTCCAAGTACAGTATCTGTAAGGGGTTGCAGTGTTGTGGCACCAGCACCAGTGCCTAAGGCACAATTTTTCAGCCCCTGTTTAACAGGGGCGTGTAATTACAATTTTTAAAAAAAATGCTTCGCAACACGTGTGACTGCTGTGCTCCAAGTACAGTATCTGTGAGGGGTTGCAGTGTTGTGGCACCAGTGCCTAAGGCACAATTTTTCAGCCCCTGTTGGGGCGTGTAATTACAATTTTTAGGCAATGCTTTGCAACAGGTCTCATTGCTGTGCTAAGAGTACAGTATCTGTGAGGGGTTGCAGTGTTGTGGCACCAGCACCAATGTCTAAGGCACAATTTTTCAGCCCCTGTTTAACAGGGGCGTGTAATTACAAATCTTGATCTAATAGTTCACAGCAGGGCCCATTCCTGCACCCACCAAGAGTAACTATGAGGGCCTACAGTCTTGTGGCAACACCGTCCACCACCACCGCCAAAGGCCCAATTTTTCTGCCCTGTTCAACAGGTGCATGCAATTACAAATCTTGATCTAATAACTCACAGCAGGGCCCATTCCTGCGCCCACCAAGAGTAACTGTGAGGGCTTACAGTCTTGTGGCAACACCGTCCACCACCACCACCACCACCACCAAAGGCCCAATTTTTCTGCCCTGTTCAACAGGTGCATGCAATTACAAATCTTGATCTAATAACTCACAGCAGGGCCCATTCCTGCGCCCACCAAGAGTAACTGTGAGAGCTTACAGTCTTGTGGCAACACCGTCCACCACCACCACCACCACCACCACCAACAAAGGCCCAATTTTTCTGCCCGGTTCAACAGGTGCATGCAAGTACAAATCTTGATCTATTAACTCACAGCAGGGCCCATTCCTGGGCCCACCAGTCTTGTGGCTACACCAACATCTAATAGGGCAAATTTCTGCAGAGTATATACGCCAGGCCCCTACTTTCAAACATCCAACTTACAAACGACTCCTACTTGCAAACGGAAAGAGAAAACAGGAAGTGAGAGGAAATCTACCCCTAGGAAGGGAAATTCTATGCTGTTTGATTTAATTTGGGAAAAAGGTATCTCCTCTCTACGGATGCTTTATCACCAATCCTTGTTTCAATTCAAACCCCACTTTTCCAAAAACATTTGTCATTGGGACGGAAAGTGAGGTGACATGTTCTGAACAGATGTGCAAAGACAGCAAATGTTACAGGGGTGATAACCCCTCCCTATGTTCTCCAAAAAGCTTAAAAATAGATTTTTTTGGGATGGAGCTACACTTCATAATGTACCTGTTCAGATTCTACTTAAGAACAAACCTACAGTCCGTGTCTTGTTTGCACCACCTATATACTGCTGTTCAGAGTATATAGGGTTGTAGGTATAGGGTTTTATTTTGGGTGCGGGGTCCCCCTTAATATCCATACAAGACCCAAAGGGGCTGGGGTGGGGGGGGGGGTGATGATGGGGTAGCCATGCCATTTTTCTCAAGGATTTTCAGCCATATGGCGGCCAGGACAAGACATGCCATTAAAGCCGCAAGTGTTTTTAAATGGCTTCTTTTTTTCCTTTACAAATGTCATTTTGTGCAAGGACAGTTCTAAACAAAAATCCCTAATGTCTAACACTTATGATATACTTAACTTTTTGCCATTGCATGTCATTCAATCTCTCACACTCATGTGGTTGGACGGGGAAAAAACATCATGCATCGTCATGGACATACTGCATCGTGATAACTTCCTTCACACGGACCCAGGTCAGTCAGATAGGATATCCCTCTTCGTAGGGCATAGATCCAATGGGTCTTAAAGTAATCTCGCACAATGTGCAGGGCTTTACCTCCCCTCACAAAAGAAAAAAAGCTTTCCAATTTGATATTTGTTCGCAATTCTATTATATTAGATGTTCAGAACATCTACAGAGACAGTCGTTCATTCTTATTAAATTAATTATTAACAGACGTGAAGTTACAATAGCTTCAGTATATGCCCCTAATGATTCTCAATCACTGTTTTTCACTAAATTCTTTGATACACTAGACAGATTTAACTCCCCTCATATAATCCTAGGTGGCGACTTTAACTTAACAGTACACCCTGCTCTAGATAGAAGCAAGGTAGTTCCATCCACCAAGGCCTTTCCTAAAAACCTTAATCGCTCTCTCAACCAACTTCAGCTTATTGACACTAGAGGGCACATAATGTAGGCATAAAAGCCTACACACACTACTCATATCCACATGACGTTTACACCAGACTGGATTACATATTTGTACCCCTATACTGGTGGCAAACTCTACGAAAGCCAATATCTATCCCTGCCCTTGGTCAGATCACTAAATTACCTCTTTTGAGACTTCTCATATAGGTCTTACTCCCTCCCCCCATTTAACTGGCGGCTAAATGACTCATTACTCACTGATCCAGCTATCTTTTAGTCAATTTCTACACATATTGAAAACTATTTTAAAGAAAATGTAAATGATGATACGCCCCCCTCAACTTTATGGGTTGCCCACAAAGCTGTTCTTAGAGGACACTATATCAGCCTAGCTGCTAAAAGAAACAAAGAAAGACTTGCAGACATAAATAGACTGACAAAGGACCTAAACCACCTACACAATAAAATACAACAAAACCCCACCCAAAAGATTACTCTCCAAATCCAAGAAAAGCGCCAAGCCCTGGACCTTATTCTATCAGCAAACACGGAAAAATCTCTTAGAGTCTCAAAAGCAAAATTCCTACTTCATGGCAACTCCCCCTCTGCTATGTTTGTCAAAAAGTTAAACCAAGATCATAAACCCCCTCACACCTATAAAATTAGAAATCAAACCGGTAATCTTGTCACACACCCAGCGGAGGTCTTGAGTATATTCTCTGCTTTTTATAAGAATCTACTCTCCGGACCACAATCCCAACCGAAACAAACTTCCAATAACTGGTTGAACAAAACTCTATTACCTTCACCCGATATCCATCAAACTAAAGCTCTTAACGCCCCCTGCACGGAATCTGAGATACAGTGGTGTGAAAAAGTGTTTGCCCCCTTCCTCATTTCCTGTTCCTTTGCATGTTTGTCACACTTAAGTGTTTCGGAACATCAAACCAATTTAAACAATAGTCAAGGACAACACAAGTAAACACAAAATGCAATTTGTAAATGAAGGTGTTTATTATTAAAGGTGAAAAAAAATCCAAACCATCATGGCCCTGTGTGAAAAAGTGATTGCCCCCCTTGTTAAAACATACTATAACTGTGGTTGTCCACACCTGAGTTCAATTTCTCTAGCCACACCCAGGCCTGATTATTGCTACACCTGTTCACAATCAAGGCATCACTTAAATAGGAGCTGCTTGACACAGTAAGGTCCACCAGAAGATCCTTAAAAGCTACACATCATGCCGAGACCCAAAGAAATTCAGGAACAATTGAGAAAGAAAGTAATTGAGATCTATCAGTCTGGAAAGGGTTATAAAGCCATTTCCAAAGCTTTGGGAATCCAGCGAACCACAGTGAGAGCCATTATCCACAAATGGCGAAGACATGGAACAGTGGTGAACCTTCCCAGGAGTGGCCGGCCGCCCAAAATTACCCCAAGAGCGCAGTGACGACTCATCCAAGAGGTCACAAAAGACCCCACAACAACGTCCAAGGAACTGCAGGCCTCACTTGCCTCAGTTAAGGTCAGCGTTCATGCCTCCACCATCAGGAAAAGACTGGGCAAAAATGGCCTGCATGGCAGAGTTCCAAGGAGAAAACCACTGCTGAGCAAAAAGAACATCAAAGCTCGTCTCAATTTCTCCACAACACATCTTGATGATCCCCAAGACTTTTGGGACAACATTCTGTGGACCGATGAGACAAAAGTGGAACTCTTTGGAAGGTGTGTGTCCAAGTATATCTGGCGTAGAAGGAACACTGCATTTCAGAAAAAGAACATTATACCAACAGTAAAATATGGTGGTGGTAGTGTGATGGTCTGGGGCTGTTTTGCTGCTTCAGGACCTGGAAGACTTGCCATGATAAAAGGAACTATGAATTCTGCTGTCTACCAAGAGATCCTGAAGGAGAATGTCCGACCATCTGTTCGTGTACTCAAGCTGAAACGAACTTGGGTTCTGCAGCAGGACAATGATCCTAAACACACCAGCAAGTCCACCACCGAATGGCTGAAGAAAAACAAAATGAAGACTTTGGAGTGGTCTAGCCAAAGTCCTGACCTGAATCCTATTGAGATGTTGTGGTATGACCTTAAAAAGGCCGTTCATGCTCGAAAACCCTCTAATGTGACTGAATTAGGACAATTCTGCAAAGATGAGTGGGCCAAAATTCCTCCAGGACGCTGTAAAAGCCTCATTGCACGTTATCGCAAACGCTTGGTTGCAGTTGTTGCTGCTAAGGGTGGCCCAACCAGTTATTAGGTTTAGGGGGCAATCACTTTTTCACACAGGGCCATGATGGTTTGGATTTTTTTTCACCTTTAATAATAAACACCTTCATTTACAAATTGCATTTTGTGTTTACTTGTGTTGTCCTTGACTATTGTTTAAATTGGTTTGATGTTCCGAAACACTTAAGTGTGACAAACATGCAAAGGAACAGGAAATGAGGAAGGGGGCAAACACTTTTTCACACCACTGTACTTACAATCATTAAATCTCTTAAATCCTCCACAGTCCCAAGTCCTGATGGTTTCTCATCAGCGTATTACAAAAAATATGCCCCTCTTCTTATCCCACATTTGACTAAACTTTTTAACTATGTCCTTACAGGTAATCATTTCCCTGAAGAAATGTTACTAGCTAACCTATCTTTAATCCGAAAACCAGATAAGGACCACTCTCTCCCACAGAATTTCCACCCAATTTCAGTGCTCAATAATGACCTAAAATTTTTTGGTAGATTACTTGCTGATAGATTGGCCTCAGTTATCACCAATTTAATCCACATTGATCAAATAGGCTTCATCCCAGGTCGTCAGATCGTGGATAATATTAGACTAGTTACTAATATTGTTCAAGATGCTAATTTGCACTCTCGGAAACTGTGCCTTTTGAGTTTAGATATTCATAAGGCATTCGATAGTGTTAATTGGGCCTACCTCAATCAACTTTTACCTAAATACGGTATCTCGGGCAATTTCCTACATGGATTTAATGCACTATACCACTCGCCACAGACCAGAATTAGAATCCCAGGACATAATTCAGAATTTTTCCCTCTTAGTAGAGGAACAAGACAGGGCTGTCCCCTATCCCCCTTATTATTCGCCTTGGCAATCGAACCCTTAGCTGAAAGAATTAGGAATAATATAGACATCAAAGGTTATACTAAAGGAGATGATGAATTTAAAATCAGTTTATACGCTGATGATGCCCTTATATTTCTTTCTGAACCCTTGATCTCCATCCCTTCCCTCCTTAAAGAGCTTAATATATTCCATGACATTTCTGGCCTAAAAATACATTTAAACAAATGCTCTGCCCTACTGATCAATTACCCCCAACAAGAACAGGACCATCTTTCAGGTAATTTCCCATTTATTTGGTGCCCTCAATCATTCAAATATCTAGGAATATTGGTGACATCCTCCCACAAAACACTATACAAAACTAATTACCTTCCACTTTTTCCCATATTACCTCCCTTCTTAATACATGGTCTAATTTCCACATTTCTTTCCTTGGCAGAATATGCGCCATTAAAATGACAATTCTACCTAAACTCTTGTATTACTTTCGAGCTCTCCCAGTGAACATATCAAAATCCAAACTCACTTCCCTTCAGAGAGAAATTAATAAATTCATCTGTGCAGGGAAACAACCCAGATGTAGTTATGCACATATGCATAGATCTCAATCCCTAGGCAGATTAGGCCTTCCCAACTAGGGATGAGCCGAACACCCCCGGGTTCGGTTCGAACCAGAACCTTCGAACGGACCGAAAGTTCGCGCGAATTTTCGAACCCTATACGTTATAATGGACGCGAACGTTCGAAATCAAAAGTGCTAATTACAACGGCCAATATGCATGTTAATGTCATAAAACAGGTTTGGGGACCGGGTCCTGCCCCAGGGGACATATATCAATGCAAAAAGAACTTTTAAAAACTAACGTTTTTTCGGGAGCAGTCATTTTAATGATGCATAAAGTGAAAAAAAAAAAAGTGACATTTTCCTTTAAATATGGTACCTGGGGGGTGTCCAAAGTATGCCTGTGAAGTGGCATGTGTTTCCCGTGTTTAGAACTGTCCTTGCACAAAATGACATTTGTAAAGGAAAAAAGAAGCCATTTAAAACCACTTGCGGCTTTAGGTTTGATCTTAAGTAGAATCTGAACAGGTACATTATGAAGTGTAGCTCCATCCCAAAAAAATCTATTTTTAAGCTTTTTGGAGAACATAGGGAGGGGTTATCACCCCTGTAACATTTGCTGTCTTTGCACATCTGTTCAGAACATGTCACCTCACTTTCCGTCCCAATGACAAATGTTTTTGGAAAAGTGGGGTTTTAATTGAAACAAGGATTGGTGATAAAGTATCAGTAGAGAGGAGATACCTTTTTCCCAAATTAAATCTAACAGGATAGAATTTCCCTTCCTAGGGGTAGATTTCCTCTCACTTCCTGTTTTCTTTTTCTTTCCATTTGCAAGTAGGAGTCGTTTGTAAGTTGGATGTTTGAAAGTAGGGGCCTGGCGTTTATACTCTGCAGAAATTTGCCCTATTAGATGTTGGTGTAGCCACAAGACTGGTGGGCACAGGAATGGGCCCTGCTGTGAGTTAATAGATCAAGATTTGTAATTGCATGCACCTGTTGAACAGGGCAGAAAAATTGGGGGTGGTGGTGGTGGTGGTGGTGGACGGTTTTGCCACAAGACTGTAAGCTCTCACAGTTACTCTTGGTGGGCGCAGGAATGGGCCCTGCTGTGAGTTATTAGATCAAGATTTGTAATTGCAAGCACCTGATGAACAGGGCAGAAAAATTGGGCCTTTGGCGGTGGTGGTGGACGGTGTTGCCACAAGACTGTAGGCCCTCATAGTTACTCTTGGTGGGCGCAGGAATGGGCCCTGCTGTGAACTATTAGATCAAGATTTGTAATTACCCGCCCCTGTTAAACAGGGGCTGAAAAAATTGTGCCTTAGGCACTGGTGCTGGTGCCACAACACTGCAACCCCTCACAGAGACTGTACTTGGAGCACAGCAGTCACACGTGTTGCGAAGCATTTTTTTAAAAAAATTGTAAGTACACGCCCCTGTTAAACAGGGGCTGAAAAATTGTGCCTTAGGCACTGGTGCTGGTGCCACAACACTGCAACCCGGCCCTCACAGATACTGTACTTGGAGCACAGCAGTCACACGTGTTGCGAAGCATTTTTTTTAAAAAATTGTAAGTACACGCCCCTGTTAAACAGGGGCTGAAAAATTGTGCCTTAGGCACTGGTGCTGGTGCCACAACACTGCAACACGGCCCTCACAGAGACTGTACTTGGAGCACAGCAGTCACACGTGTTGCGAAGCATTTTTTTAAAAAATTGTAAGTACACGCCCCTGTTAAACAGGGGCTGAAAAATTGTGCCTTAGGCACTGGTGCTGGTGCCACAACACTGCAACACGGCCCTCACAGAGACTGTACTTGGAGCACAGCAGTCACACGTGTTGCGAAGCATTTTTTTAAAAAATTGTAAGTACACGCCCCTGTTAAACAGGGGCTGAAAAATTGTGCCTTAGGCACTGGTGCTGGTGCCACAACACTGCAACACGGCCCTCACAGAGACTGTACTTGGAGCACAGCAGTCACACGTGTTGCGAAGCATTTTTTTAAAAAATTGTAAGTACACGCCCCTGTTAAACAGGGGCTGAAAAATTGTGCCTTAGGCACTGGTGCTGTGGCATGGATCATTGAGGAGGAGGAAGAGGATAGTCAGTGAACATAAGAGGACAGTCACTCAGCATCAGCATAGGCAGTCTTGAAGGGATGTGACATTAAAAATTATTCGGTTATATCCGCCTCAGGTGCCTGGTAGCTGGTGGTGATCCAAGACTGATTCATTTTGATGAATGTCAGTCGATCAACCGAGGCGGTGGACAGGCGCACCCTATGATCAGTCACAAATCCTCCAGCAGCACTGAATGTGCGTTCGGAAAGAACGCTGGAGGCAGGACAGGCCAGTAGCTCAATTGCATACTGTGCAAGCTCTGGCCAGTGATCCATCCTCAGGACCCAGTAAGCCAGAGGATTTTCGGTGGGAAAGGTGTCCAAGTCTGACCTTGCCCCAAGGTATTCCTGCACCATGTATATCAGACGCTGGCGATGGTTGCTGGAACCGATCATACCTTGGGGCTGCGGACTAAAAAATTGTCTGAACGCATCGGTCAGACGTCCACCTTCCCCACCGCTCCTTCTGCCACTGACCGAAGCCTCAGCAACTCGTCGCCCAGGACCAGGAGTTTGTAGCCTCCCAGTTTCTGGGAACGCGTTGCACAGACCTTTCTGCAAGGCCTCCCTGAGATGTCTCATCCTCTGCTCCCTCTGCGACGGCAAGATAAGGTCCGCAACCTTACCCTTGTACCGCGGATCAAGGAGAGTGGCCAGCCAGTAATGGTCCCTCTCCTTGATCCGAAGAACACGAGGATCCTTCCGCAGGCTTTGCAGGATCAGGGAGGCCATGCAGCGTAGGTTAGCTGAGGCATTCGGTCCGGAGTCTTCTGGGTCACTGAGGATGACATGATCGCCAGCCACCTCCTCCCAGCCACGTACAAGTCCACTGGCTTGTTGGGACTGTACATCATCCCTAAAAGACTGCTGCTGCTGATGCTGAGTGCCAGGCTCCACCTCCATGCTCACACAATCCTCCTCCTCCTCCTCCTCCTCCTCCTCCTCATCCTCTTCCTGTGTGATGGGTGGGACAGAAGGAACACTGTCCGGATAAAGGGGGCCTTGAGAGGCAAGGAAGTCCTCCTCTTCCTGCCTCTGTTCTGCCTCAAGTGCCCTGTCCATTATCCCACGCAGCGTATGCTCCAACAGGTGGACAAGAGGGACAGTGTCACTGATGCATGCACTGTCACTGCTCACCATCCTCGTGGCCTCCTCAAATGGTGAGAGGACAGTGCATGCATCCCTGATCATGCTCCACTGACGTGGGGAAAAAAAACCAAGCTCCCCTGACCCTGTCCTGGTGCCGTAGTCGCAAAGGTACTCATTGATGGCCCTCTGCTGCGTGTGCAGTCGCTGCAGCATGGCCAACGTTGAGTTCCACCTGGTGGGCATGTCAGATATTAGGCGGTTCTTGGGCAGGTTCAGCTCCTTTTGCAGCTCAGTCAGCCGAGCACTGGCATTATAAGATCGGCGGAAATGCACACAGACTTTCCTGGCCTGCCTCAGGACATCCTGTAAGCCTGGGAACCTGCCCAAGAACCGCTGCACCACCAGGTTGAGGACGTGAGCCATGCAGGGCACATGGGTGAGCTGCCCCTGTCGCAGGGCGGAGAGGAGGTTGGTGCCATTGTCAGAAACGACCATTCCTGGCTTAAGCTGACGTGGCGTCAACCACCTCTCGGCCTGCCCCTGCAGAGCTGCCAGAACCTCTGGCCCAGTGTGGCTCCTGTCCCCCAAACACACCAGCGCAAGCACGGCATGGCATCTTTTTGCCTGCGTACTTGCGTAGTCCCTTGTACGCCTACGGAGCACCGCTGGTTCCAAGGACAGAGCACTGGAGGAAGAAGAAGAGGAGGGGGTGGAGGAGAGAGGTGTGTCACAACCAGTAGCAGTAGTCGCGTTTTGGAGGCGTGGTGGCGGAACAACCTCCAACACTACTGCACCTTGTCCTGCATCCCTCCCAGCTGCCAATAGAGTGACCCAATGGGCCGTGAAAGAAAGGTACCGTCCCTGTCCATGCCTGCTGGACCATGAGTCAGCGGTAATATGCACCTTACCGCTGACCGCCCTGTCCAGCGAGGCATGGACATTGCCCTCCACATGCCGGTAGAGAGACGGAATCGCCTTCCGCGAGAAAAAGTGGCGTTTGGGAACCTGCCACTGAGGAACCGCACATTGAACAAACTCACGGAAGGGGGCCGAGTCTACCAACTGAAAAGGCAGCAGTTGAAGTGCTAGCAATTTAGCAAGGCTAGCATTCAACCGCTGGGCATGTGGATGGCTGGGAGTGTACTTCTTTCTACGGTCCAGCAGCTGGGGCAGGGAAATTTGCCTGCTGCATTCGGACGTCGGTGTACTGCAAGTACTTGGTTGTGACACACCGAATTCTACACCTTCAGTCCTCTCAGAGCAGCTTTCAGAGAGGACTGAAGGTGTAGTGGGGATGGAGATCCCAGCTGAGGAGGAGCAAGGAGAGGTCCGCTTAGTTCTTTGGTGTGGGTCTTTTATGTGTGCCTGCCAACGAGCTGCATGGCAGGTCGCCATATGTCTGGTCATGCTTGTCGTGCCCAAGCGGCTGATGTTTTGGCCACGCGAGATACGCTTGAGACAAATATTGCAAATAGCAGTGGTGCGATCTGCTGCACTCGTCTCAAAAAAGGCCCACACCAAAGAACTTTTCTGATAACGTGCAGAGGCAGCGCCCTGCACAGGCGGAGCTCTGCGGTGTTGTACAGTTGCTGTGCTGGCCTCTACCTGGCCTCCAGGGGGCATCCTGCCTCGTTGGACATGTGACGCCGCATCCTCCTCCTCCTCGTCCTCCTCCTCATCCTCTCTCCCTTGAGGCACCCACGTGGAGTCAGTGACCTCATCATCCCCTCCCTCTTCACCACTAGAGCAAACCTGGCAGTAAGCTGCAGCTGGTGGAACTGTACTGCCAGATTCCTCAAGCTGGGTATCGTCATCCGAGCCTTCGAATCGTTGGGCATCCTCCTGGAGCATGTACCCAACACTGTGCTCAAAGAGTTCGGGGGACTCCTCAGGAGGACATGGTGGGTCTAGGGAAGGGGTGGCTGATGATGCTCTGTCAGTACCCTGAGCCTGGGTGAGAGAGGATGAGGAGGATGAGGAGGGCTTGGTCATCCATTCTACCAAGCCTTCAGCATGATGCGGCTCCACATGTCCAGCTGCCGAAAACAAAGACGCGCGTGTCCCATGGCCACGTGCTGATGACGATGCACGACCACGTCCACGGCCACGTCCACTAGAAACAGAGCCTGCCTGCCCTGTGTTCTTGGCTCTGCACGCTCTGCCTCCCCTTGGCGGTCTTCCAGCCATTGTAGTCGGTAGTCCTGTGGGTGCTGCTGAGAAGAAAATATAGGAGCTCTGTGTGATGCCACTAACACACTAGAAGTCCTATGGGTGCTTCTGCAAAGAAAATAGAGGAGCTCTGTGTGATGCCACTAACACACTAGAAGTCCTGTGGGTGCTGCTGAGAAGAATATATAGGAGCTCTGTGTGATGCCACTAACACACTAGAAGTCCTATGGGTGCTTCTGCAAAGAAAATAGAGGAGCTCTGTGTGATGCCACTAACACACTAGAAGTCCTGTGGGTGCTTATGCAAAGAAAATAGAGGAGCTCTGTGTGATGCCACTAACACACTAGAAGTCCTGTGGGTGCTGCTGAGAAGAATATATAGGAGCTCTGTGTGATGCCACTAACACACTAGAAGTCCTATGGGTGCTTCTGCAAAGAAAATAGAGGAGCTCTGTGTGATGCCACTAACACACTAGAAGTCCTGTGGGTGCTTATGCAAAGAAAATAGAGGAGCTCTGTGTGATGCCACTAACACACTAGAAGTCCTGTGGGTGCTGCTGAGAAGAATATATAGGAGCTCTGTGTGATGCCACTAACACACTAGAAGTCCTATGGGTGCTTCTGCAAAGAAAATAGAGGAGCTCTGTGTGATTCCACTAACACACTAGAAGTCCTGTGGGTGCTTATGCAAAGAAAATAGAGGAGCTCTGTGTGATGCCACTAACACACTAGAAGTCCTGTGGGTGCTGCTGAGAAGAATATATAGGAGCTCTGTGTGATGCCACTAACACACTAGAAGTCCTATGGGTGCTTCTGCAAAGAAAATAGAGGAGCTCTGTGTGATGCCACTAACACACTAGAAGTCCTGTGGGTGCTTATGCAAAGAAAATAGAGGAGCTCTGTGTGATGCCACTAACACACTAGAAGTCCTGTGGGTGCTGCTGAGAAGAATATATAGGAGCTCTGTGTGATGCCACTAACACACTAGAAGTCCTGTGGGTGCTTATGCAAAGAAAATAGAGGAGCTCTGTGTGATGCCACTAACACACTAGAAGTCCTGTGGGTGCTTATGCAAAGAAAATAGAGGAGCTCTGTGTGATGCCACTAACACACTAGAAGTCCTGTGGGTGCTGCTGAGAAGAATATATAGGAGCTCTGTGTGATGCCACTAACACACTAGAAGTCCTATGGGTGCTTCTGCAAAGAAAATAGAGGAGCTCTGTGTGATGCCACTAACACACTAGAAGTCCTGTGGGTGCTTATGCAAAGAAAATAGAGGAGCTCTGTGTGATGCCACTAACACACTAGAAGTCCTGTGGGTGCTGCTGAGAAGAATATATAGGAGCTCTGTGTGATGCCACTAACACACTAGAAGTCCTGTGGGTGCTTATGCAAAGAAAATAGAGGAGCTCTGTGTGATGGGACTAACACACTTCAAGTCCTATAGGTGCTTCTGGGAAGAAAATATAGCTCTGTGTGTGTGATGGGACTAACACACTTCAAGTCCTATAGGTGCTTCTGGGAAGAAAATATAGCTCTGTGTGTGTAATGGGACTAACACACTTCAAGTCCTATAGGTGCTTCTGGGAACAAAATATAGCTCTGTGTGTGTGATGGGACTAACACACTTCAAGTCCTATAGGTGCTTCTGGGAAGAAAATATAGCTCTGTGTGTGTAATGGGACTAACACACTTCAAGTCCTATAGGTGCTTCTGGGAAGAAAATATAGCTCTGTGTGTGTAATGGGACTAACACACTTCAAGTCCTATAGGTGCTTCTGGGAACAAAGTATAGCTCTTTGTGTGTAATGGGACTAACACACTTCAAGTCCTATAGGTGCTTCTGGGAAGAAAATATAGCTCTGTGTGTGTGATGGGACTAACACACTTCAAGTCCTATAGGTGCTTCTGGGAACAAAATATAGCTCTGTGTGTGTGATGGGACTAACACACTTCAAGTCCTATAGGTGCTTCTGGGAAGAAAAATATAGCTCTGTGTGTGTGATGGGACTAACACACTTCAAGTCCTATAGGTGCTTCTGGGAACAAAATATAGCTCTGTGTGTGTGATGGGACTAACACACTTCAAGTCCTATAGGTGCTTCTGGGAAGAAAATATAGCTCTGTGTGTGTAATGGGACTAACACACTTCAAGTCCTATAGGTGCTTCTGGGAAGAAAATATAGCTCTGTGTGTGTAATGGGACTAACACACTTCAAGTCCTATAGGTGCTTCTGGGAACAAAGTATAGCTCTTTGTGTGTAATGGGACTAACACACTTCAAGTCCTATAGGTGCTTCTGGGAAGAAAATATAGCTCTGTGTGTGTGATGGGACTAACACACTTCAAGTCCTATAGGTGCTTCTGGGAACAAAATATAGCTCTGTGTGTGTGATGGGACTAACACACTTCAAGTCCTATAGGTGCTTCTGGGAAGAAAATATAGCTCTGTGTGTGTAATGGGACTAACACACTTCAAGTCCTATAGGTGCTTCTGGGAAGAAAATATAGCTCTGTGTGTGTAATGGGACTAACACACTTCAAGTCCTATAGGTGCTTCTGGGAACAAAGTATAGCTCTTTGTGTGTAATGGGACTAACACACTTCAAGTCCTATAGGTGCTTCTGGGAAGAAAATATAGCTCTGTGTGTGTGATGGGACTAACACACTTCAAGTCCTATAGGTGCTTCTGGGAACAAAATATAGCTCTGTGTGTGTGATGGGACTAACACACTTCAAGTCCTATAGGTGCTTCTGGGAAGAAAATATAGCTCTGTGTGTGTAATGGGACTAACACACTTCAAGTCCTATAGGTGCTTCTGGGAACAAAATATAGCTCTGTGTGTGTAATGGGACTAACACACTTCAAGTCCTATAGGTGCTTCTGGGAAGAAAATATAGCTCTGTGTGTGTGATGGGACTAACACACTTCAAGTCCTATAGGTGCTTCTGGGAAGAAAATATAGCTCTGTGTGTGTAATGGGACTAACACACTTCAAGTCCTATAGGTGCTTCTGGGAAGAAAATATAGCTCTGTGTGTGTAATGGGACTAACACACTTCAAGTCCTATAGGTGCTTCTGGGAACAAAATATATCTCTGTGTGTGTGATGGGACTAACACACTTCAAGTCCTATAGGTGCTTCTGGGAAGAAAATATAGCTCTGTGTGTGTAATGGGACTAACACACTTCAAGTCCTATAGGTGCTTCTGGGAAGAAAATATAGCTCTGTGTGTGTAATGGGACTAACACACTTCAAGTCCTATAGGTGCTTCTGGGAAGAAAATATAGCTCTGTGTGTGTAATGGGACTAACACACTTCAAGTCCTATAGGTGCCTCTGGGAACAAAATATAGGAGCTCTGCCTGCCTGCCACGAACACACTACAAGTCCTATAGGTGCTTCTGGTAACAAAATATAGGAGCTCTGCCTGCCTGCCACTAACACACTACAAGTCCTATAGGTGCTTCTGGGAAGAAAATATAGCTCTGTGTGTGTAATGGGACTAACACACTTCAAGTCCTATAGGTGCTTCTGGGAACAAAGTATAGCTCTTTGTGTGTAATGGGACTAACACACTTCAAGTCCTATAGGTGCTTCTGGGAAGAAAATATAGCTCTGTGTGTGTAATGGGACTAACACACTTCAAGTCCTATAGGTGCTTCTGGGAAGAAAATATAGCTCTGTGTGTGTAATGGGACTAACACACTTCAAGTCCTATAGGTGCCTCTGGGAACAAAATATAGGAGCTCTGCCTGCCTGCCACGAACACACTACAAGTCCTATAGGTGCTTCTGGTAACAAAATATAGGAGCTCTGCCTGCCTGCCACTAACACACTACAAGTCCTATAGGTGCTTCTGGGAAGAAAATATAGCTCTGTGTGTGTAATGGGACTAACACACTTCAAGTCCTATAGGTGCTTCTGGGAACAAAGTATAGCTCTTTGTGTGTAATGGGATTAACACACTTCAAGTCCTATAGGTGCTTCTGGGAAGAAAATATAGCTCTGTGTGTGTAATGGGACTAACACACTTCAAGTCCTATAGGTGCTTCTGGGAACAAAATATAGCTCTGTGTGTGTAATGGGACTAACACACTTCAAGTCCTATAGGTGCTTCTGGGAACAAAATATAGCTCTGTGTGTGTGATGGGACTAACACACTTCAAGTCCTATAGGTGCTTCTGGGAAGAAAATATAGCTCTGTGTGTGTAATGGGACTAACACACTTCAAGTCCTATAGGTGCTTCTGGGAACAAAATATAGCTCTGTGTGTGTGATGGGACTAACACACTTCAAGTCCTATAGGTGCTTCTGGGAAGAAAATATAGCTCTGTGTGTGTAATGGGACTAACACACTTCAAGTCCTATAGGTGCTTCTGGGAAGAAAATATAGCTCTGTGTGTGTAATGGGACTAACACACTTCAAGTCCTATAGGTGCTTCTGGGAAGAAAATATAGCTCTGTGTGTGTAATGGGACTAACACACTTCAAGTCCTATAGGTGCCTCTGGGAACAAAATATAGGAGCTCTGCCTGCCTGCCACGAACACACTACAAGTCCTATAGGTGCTTCTGGTAACAAAATATAGGAGCTCTGCCTGCCTGCCACTAACACACTACAAGTCCTATAGGTGCTTCTGGTAACAAAATATAGGAGCTCTGCCTGCCTGCCACGAACACACTACAAGTCCTATAGGTGCTTCTGGTAACAAAATATAGGAGCTCTGCCTGCCTGCCACTAACACACTACAAGTCCTATAGGTGCTTCTGGTAACAAAATATAGGAGCTCTGCCTGCCTGCCACGAACACACTACAAGTCCTATAGGTGCTTCTGGTAACAAAATATAGGAGCTCTGCCTGCCTGCCACGAACACACTACAAGTCCTATAGGTGCTTCTGGTAACAAAATATAGGAGCTCTGCCTGCCTGCCACGAACACACTACAAGTCCTATAGGTGCTTCTGGTAACAAAATATAGGAGCTCTGCCTGCCTGCCACGAGCACACTACAAGCCCCTCTTTGTCAATCAATCTTTGTAACTGAATCTATCTAACTCAATCTCTGCAAGTGAATCTCTCTATCTATCTAAATGCAGCAGAGTGTCACAGAAACAGCCTGCTCAATCTGCGCCGGAACAGCATGTGACCGGCGCAGACGGCGTGGCGGCGTTTTATAGGGGGGGGGCGTGTACTACAGCCCCTGAGCTGTAATTGGCTACAGGCGTCCTGCCTGTAGCCAATTATGGCTCTTCGAGTTTCCGGGGCTGTGATTGGCCAAGCATGCGGGGTCACAGTGCATGCTTGGCCAATCAGCCAGCAATGCACTGCGTCGGCCGCGCCGGCCGCAATGCATTGCGGGGCCGCTCGCATCACACGAACGTGATGCGAGCGGCCAAAATAGTTCTGGGCTCGCCGAGCGAGCGAACGCCCGGTGCTCGATGCGAACGTGGGTTCGCATCGAGCACCGGGCCCATCCTTATTCCCAACATCTGGCTATACTTCCTCTCAGCCAGACTAATGCAAATTTCCCAGTGGTTCTCTCCATCGCAAGCTACCCCCTGGAAGAGATTTGAAACTCATTCTATTGCTCAATTGGGTCTTCAAGGTATCCTGTGGAGCAAACTTAATCTCAACAACAAACTCATTAAGCTCAATAACTTAGTTGCACACTACTACCAACTTTGGCTCAAGATATGTGGCCCATTTAGATTGTCTCCCGACTTTTCCATCCTCACCTCATTCCTAGGAGACCCCAGATTTGTTTTAGCACACAACAACATGGCTCAGTTCTCCCATTGGATTAATAGGGGTTTGACCTCCTTAAATTCTTTACTGACAGATGGAGATTTTACCCCATTTATATTACTACAGGCTAGATGGGACATTCCCTCTTCAGAATCACAAAATTACATTCATATCCAAAACTTTTTTACTGACCATTTCCCACCCTCTCCATATCCACATGCCACTGTATTTGAGAAGATATGTATTTCCTCCGCAGGTGACAGAGGCCTTATATCAAAAATTTACAATTATCTTAATGGACTAAATGTACCAGACAAATCTGGACCGATGCTCCACTGGGAATCCGATCTTGATTGCTTTCTCTCAGCGGAAGACTGGCTTGATATGACAGACATCCTCCGCAAAAGTAATAAGGCTATAGCATTTAGGGAAACCGACACAAAAGTATTTTCAAGGTGGTATTTAACCCCCTCCAAACTCAACACATTTTTCCCCTCAATTTCCCCTAACTGTTTCAGGGGATGTCAAACACCAGGTACTATGCTCCACATATTCTGGAGCTGTCAACACCTCGAGAATATTTGGATTAAAGCAATAGACAGAATTAAAAGTTCTTCTAAACATAAAATTGTACCCACACCCCAAAACTGCCTTCTATATGCAAATATACCCGACATCCCTCCTCCATGTTTGAGACTCTTTCATTCCTTATGTAGTTCCATCCAATGGATGATTGCCTTTAATTGGAAGTCTGATAACCTTCCATGGTCTCAAGTACTATCCAGAATGGAGAATGTCAGACTATCGGAAAGAATCTTGCATACTTTACATGACTCAATGTATATTTATGACAAAAAATTATCTTACTGTAATCTACCTTAAACCTAAACATTGCATAGCTCCTTCTAATTTTGATGGTTATCTTTACTTGTCAATCAAGCAAGTTATATTGATAAAAGAATTTGTAATATCACCACTGTAACATATAATGTCCAAGTCTCCCTATCCCTGTGATGCCTCAAGTTTCTCACATGCTATGTACCTTATTTTCATTACACTGTAAAATCATTGTTTTTTTCTATGTTAATTTATTTGTTCTCAGACTGTACATGTTTGTATACAATTGAACTTCCAAATAAAACTTTTGTAAACAAAAAATAAATTTGTTATACAGAATTATGCTATGGTGAGTCTTCTTTCCATTTCCCTGGGATCCAGAGTACTGCCTTTCTGCTTCACATGCTGCTGTTGATGGTCCCGCCCTGTTTTATTCAATAAGGGAGCCCATTCTGTACATAGTCTGAGGAGGTGCTGTGGAAATTGACTGTGGGCATGAAATCGCTTGCCTTTTGGTAAGCGCATTTTTTGTGTGGTGGTGGTCACGATCCTTGTGTTTTTCAGTTGCACAGAAGATTGAACACTTTTTTTATTTATTATTTTTTTTTTTTATCATTATTACACTCATTATTACCACTATTTTTTTATTATTATCACTAATATATATTTTTTTAAATCTTATTTTTTTATTTTTATTGTTACTATTAACTTAATATTTTTTCATGAATTCTTATGAATTTTCACTTTTTATCAATTTAGGTATTTAATAAGTTTTCACTTGACTATTTTTCATCTATTGGACTTTTTTATCACTTTACTGGGATTTCATTTCATTATTAACACTTGTTATTTATAATTCTTTTTATAAATGATGTTATGTTTGATTTATTAGAGGGGTAGATCAATTCTTCTCACTATTATTGCAATTAATTAATTAATCACTCATAGGTGTTTATATTTAATTTATTTATAGTATTTATGTATGTGCGCGGCTTTTTACTGACTATGGGCCCTGGCTTTTAAGGGAGCACTACTCTTTGGGAGGTGTGTGCCTGGGGGACCCTTGGATTGGGCTTGCTTTGAATTAGGGATAATCTCACTGAAAACACACAGACTCTGGGAATCAAGGCCTGGGGTCCATATTTAGGGCCTCTATGCCCATAACCAGCATTTACTGCTTTAGATTGTGTCTTGTGATACTCAGAGCAGATGTTAATATCATCAGCTCAAAGTAACATGATTCTGCGAAGTTTGTGTCTCTCCTATTGTTAATTGGTTCGCCTATTGTTTCTGTCTGTCTGCTAGTATTGTGTCCACTTCAACTTGTTAGCAAATTTTTGTGAGATGTTTTATGTTTATGTTGATTAGCTTACGAGTTAATTCAATCACTACCAGCTATTAGTTGTTAGAGGTGGATTAGCATTATGTTTATGTTGGCTGTTTCTTAGATGTGCTAATCGCTTAGAATAACGTGATCAAGCTTTTATCTGATTTTGTGTGATATATAAATTCTGTGTGAGTTTTCAATAAGGAGTTTCAGTTGCATCTAAGCTATTGCTGGCTAGTCTTTAACCGCTTCAATACCCACCCATAGTCATATGACACCCACAAGGTGGATCTCCCATACTGGGTGGGCGTCATATGACTGCCTAGGGGGCGCGCCCGTGGTGTCGCTCGGGACCCGGTGCGCGTGCCCGGCAGCCGTAATGTCCGCCGGGCACCCGTGATTGCCCGGGAAAACAGCAGGACCGTGAAGCTGTGTGTGTAAACACACAGCTCCACATCCTGTCAGTGGAGAGGAGACAGATGGTGTGTTCCCAGTACAGTGGAACACCGATCGGTCTCCTGCCCTTGTGAGTCCCCTCCCCCACAGTTAGAATCACTCACATAGAGAACATATTAACCCCTGCAGCGCCCCCTAGTGTTAACCCCTTCCCTGCCAGTCACATTTACACAGTAATCAGTGCAATTTTATAGCAACGATCGCTGTGTAAATGTGAATGGTCCTAAAAATGTGTCCGAAGTGTCCGCCGCAATGTCGCAGTCATGAAAAAAACGTAGCTTGCCGCCATTACTAGTAAAAAAAAAAAAAATGCAATAAATCTATCCCTATTTTGTAGACGCTATAACTTTTGCGCAAACCAATCTATATGTGTTTATTGCGATTTTTTTTTTTTTACCAAAAATTTGTAGAAGAATACGTATCGACCTAAACTGAGTAAAAAATTAGTTTTTTAAAAAAAAATAGGATATTTATTATAGCAAAAAGTAAAAAATAGTTTTTTTTTTAAAAAATTGTTGCTCTTCTTTTGTTTATAGCGCAAAAAATAAAAAACGCAGAGGTGATCAAATACCACCGAAAGAAAGCTCTATTTGTGGGAAAAAAAGGACGTCAATTTTGTGTGGGTGCAATGTCGCACGACTGCGCAATTGTCAGTTAAAGCGACGCCGTGCCGATGTGCTCTGGTAAGGAAGGGGGTAAAATCGTCCTGGGCTGAAGTGGTTAATGGTCAGCTATAATATCTGGTTCCTTTGTCCAGACTGGAGGAAGCTGTATACTGACGGAAGCACCCGAGCTGGGTGCTGGATGGTTCCATCATAGGCTATATACAGAATCTGTAACAGTAATGAATATTTTTCTGTGCTGTCACGGGTTCACATTACAGCAAATAGTATAGGAATACAACCAGTATTTAGGAATGATTAGAATTGATTATTGTTAGTGTGGCTCTCATCTTTTCTCCTTTCTGTAAATTTTAACTGCAAGCTTGGTTAGAATAAGTTTTTAACCACCTCCCACCCGGCCACTGCACATATACGGCCGGGTGGGAGCTTCCTCCTTCTGAGTCGATGTTCAGAAACGTCCCTCAGAAGGATGGGGAACGCGCGCACGCGCCCTCGCAGCGGCATGCTCCCGATGCATTAGTGTCACCCGGACACGGCGTATCCCCGATCGGCAAGAGGGCTCTGTGATTGGCCCTCCTGATCACATGATGACTGTGTCCAATAACAGCCGTCATGTGATGTAAACAGAGAGCTGGTTGCTAGGTGATCGGCTCTCCTCACACGGAAGTTGTCAGTGAGGAGAGGAGAGCGGATCGCTGCAGCCAGCCGGTGATCAGTGAGTATGAGCTGTTTTTTACAGCTTTTTACTCACTGATCACTGGCCCAGTGTCCCCAAAACACTGTCCCCACACATGTCCCAACACATATCCCCACACACATGTCCCCACACAGTAAAAACACCTGTCCCACATATGTAACAGTAAAATCACATGTCCCAATGATCATCTGCACATATATGTCCGTGATCACACAAACCAATCATTATACACTTAATGGGATTTTTTTTTTACCAAAGACATGTAGCAGAATACATTTTGGCTTAAATTTATGACAAAATTCGATTTTATTGGATTTCTTTTAAAACAGAAAGTAGAAAAAAACATTTTTTTTTCCGCTCTTTTTTCGATTTGTGAATAAATACCACCAAAATAAAGCTCTATTTGTGTGAACAAAATGATAAAAATTTAATTTGGGTACAGTGTTGCATGACCGCGCAATTCTTATTGAAAGTGCGAGAGCGCTGAAAGCTGAAAATTGGCCTGGGAAGGAAGGGGGTGAAAGCGCCCAGTATTGAAGTGGTTAAATCTATGCGATAATCTTCTCCCTCTTTTGCTTTGTTGAGGTCTGTCAGTTCATGCCTGTATATCTAGCACTCTTAAAGTGAATCTGTGCGGCACATTTTTTCCACTTGCCTGCCACTCTATTTTGCCACTGGGAGTGAAGAAAAATAGCTCTGTGCAAGTCCTGAGTCACCTGAGTCTGAGCTTAAATATGGCTGAGGAGCAATATGCTCCTTCATACCCAGAAGTACCTTCTTTGCTTCCAGCGACCTTTGAATTCTGGACCTCTCTGTCATTGGTGTGAAATATACTGCAGTCGAGGAACTTCATATGTCAAAACATCCACATAGATATGTTTTTGGATCTCCTTGCTACAATGATGTCTGTGAAGATTATTAACAAGAAACTAACAGAATGAGCAATGCACGATTGGGGAAGATTATGTGGATACTACCACAATTCAGAACGTTAGATGAAAATACACATGTAATGACACAAAATGTATATCAAATTTGGGATTTAATACACAAACAATGAAAATGGAAATGCAACTCACCATTAATTTCACTTAAAACTAATTATTATTATTATCACACCGGGAAAAGGGAAATTATTTGGGGATTGGATAAAAGATGAAAATGCACAATTAAAGGATATAATGGAAAAGGGGAAAATGTGCACAATATAAGAATTAAGGCACAAAACAGATTTGACGGTGATTAATAAATTAGCGGTATTTCCAGTTACATAGTTAGCTAGGCCGAAAAAAGACACAAGTTCACCCAGTTCAACCATAAAAAAAGAAATAATAAATAAAAATAAAATATATAAACCCCATTCTATACCCACAGTTGATCCAGAGGAAGGCAAAAAAAAAACCCAAAAGAGCATGCTCCAATCTGCTACAGCAGGGGAAAAAAATCCCTTCCTGATCCCCTAGAGGCAATCGGATTTTCCCTGGATCAACTTTACCTATAAATGTCAGTACCCAGCTATATTATGTACATTTAGGAAAGTATCCAGGCCTTTCTTAAAGCAATCTACTGAGTTAGCCAGAACCACCTCTGGAAGGAGTCTATTCCATATTTTCACAGCTCTTACTGTGAAGAAACATTTCCGTATTTGGAGATGAAATCTCTTTTCCTCTAGACGTAAGGAGTGCCCCCTTGTCCTCTGTGTTGACCGTAAAGTGAATAACTCAACACCAAGTTCACTATATGGACCCCTTATATATTTGTACATGTTGATCATATCCCCCTTAATCTCCTCTTATCAAGAGTGAATAAATTCAGTTGCTCATAGCTTAGCTCCTCCATGCCTCTTATCAGTTTGGTTGCCCTTCTCTGCACTTTCTCCAGTTCCCCGATATCCTTTTTGAGAACTGGTGCCCAAAACTGAACTGCATATTCCAGATGAGGTCTTACTAATGATTTGAACAGGGGCAAAATTATATCTCTCTCTCTGGAGTCCATACCTCTCTTAATACAAGAAAGAACTTTGCTTGCTTTGGAAACCGCAGCTTGACATTGCATGTTATTATTGAGCTTATGATCTACCAAAACCCCCAGATCCTTCAAGTTGAAGCATTTCGTTACAACATTACCACAACCAAAAAGATCAGGAGAGGATTTATTGCCTTTGGAGCACTTGTGTATAGCAACAAACACAAGAAATAGTATATCCCGGATCTATAAAATATTGGTGGCAATGGAGGGGCTGGAAATTCTGCCATACACTATATGTAAGTAGTAGGAGAGGGGGAACTGGGAGAAATGAAAATAAATAATTAAAAGAACAATTAACTAAAGTTTACATAGTAATATACGTTCATATAAAATTACCTGATATCCTGATATCAATCGTCCCACTTCCATATGATAGAACTTGTCTTTTATTTATAATTTCCACATATCCACAGGAATATTTGCCCTCATCCTTGGTTTTAAGCACAACTGTATGCTGTTCTTTTCCTGTGGAAGTTTCTTCTTTGTGTATTTCATTGTTATCCTTGAAATATCGTATATAATGTATTCTATACTTATTTGGTGGAGAACATGTCATAGTAATCGTATCACCTGTCTCATATTGGGGCTTCGATGGGCTCACAGAGAATGAGGGAGATGGAGGGTAAGCTAAAATGTAGATGGACAGTGTTATAGATTTTATCAAAGAGAAAAGGGAAGCATAATAGGATGTAACAAACATCATGATCAAAGCAGTTCTAAAGTAAAAAAAAGGTAGAAATGTCCTTTGTTTTGGATTGACCTACCATTGTGGCATATTATCTATAACTGCACCCTCTCACAAGCTTTCTGACGTCATCGTGCACAATGCAGGACCAATGATCCTGCACTGTATGTGTGAACGCTCACATCCCAGAAGCACTGGAGAGGGTAGAAGAATGGGCTGCTTGGGGAAAAAAGATAAGTATTGTGCGTATTCTTATCTCCCTAGACAAAATAAGCATTTAACCCTTGCACTGCATGGGTCATTTTCATACTAGCCCAGGTTTTAGCTTTGAAGAATCTAATAAAAAAAATACTAGCATACTAAATGGAGTCTAACACAGTATTTAAACCATTGTCTTGTTTGATGCTCCATAGTCCACAAAAAAGCATTAGCTGTAAACCAAAACCAATATAACAGGACACCAAGATTTTCACATCTGCAGTTTTATGACACTTATTTTTGTTTATTTTGTTTAATAAAAATTACTGAAAATTATTTTGCTATATAATGTAGAGGGAGGGTGGGATAGGTATTAAAAAATGTAATTGCAATCAATGAAAGGTCTCTCAATCCAGCAAATTGTAGCTCATTTGTTGAATGACTGATTGTTTTTGGAGATAAACACAGAAACACCAGCTTCGGTATCTATTCAGTAGCTTCAATAGTGAAGCTGATAGCGATTATGGCACACAAGCAGTTTGTATCATCTGTATTGTAGTTAGCTACCACAACAACACAGTAGTCAGCCTTAAGTGATCTGCTAATGATCTCTGCTAAAAAATTGCTTGTTGACCATGGCCCCCAGGCTTTGTTATACAAGTTGCAATCAGAAATGCAAGCATTATCATAATCACTGTAAAACTTACTGAAATGTTTTGATGCATTGTCGAAAGTTTCTGTTCAGAGAAAGCTGCATCTCAATGCAACCAAAACTGTACTATGTGTATTTTTAAAATGAGTTGCAATGGGCATAACATACACTTTGCCTATAACATACAGTTAAATACAGTGAACCCATGTATTGGAGCCAGCATGATTTTACAAGTTGTGTGAATACCCAGAAATTAGGAATTTTCCAGAGAGAGAGCACACCAGCAACATGCAAATTAAGAGCAATAAAACAAGGTGAAAGAAAGGCAGTAGTACCGACTAGATTCCTCTGGGGGCACTAATCATCAGTGCAATACCAGGGTGAGTGATTAAAGAAATGATATATAATTATACCGTGATTGATAAAGAACCTCGATATTAATACTGAATAAAATCTAGAATGCAGTGTGGATATTATCCTAGATATGTGTAAATGTGTCACACCAAATAACTTCAATATTGAATGATAATAAATTCTAGGATAATTAGGAGTGCTAGACTCTAAAAGTGACAGTGCATATCAAACTGCGTGACATAAGGCAAATAAAAACAATAAACGTGAATCAAAAACACATAAATAAGTGAAAAAAACACTAATGTGTAGCCTAAAGCGTTAAGACCTGCAAAAGTGTACCAAGTGCAAAAAGTTTGTGATCAAGCAGATTTAAATAGATGAATGAGGGCATACAAATAAGTGTCCATATATAAAATAATAAAGGTGTAGTCCGGCTAGGTGCAGCTCAGTGCAGAAAATAAAATCAGAATAGCCCAATAGGATATCCAATAGTGGTTTCACTTAGTTGTTGATATCTTCTTATATTCATTCATCTATTTATATGGGGTGCTCCTAGTCTTGTCTCCCAGAACTCTCACCTTAGATAAGGTCAAATGAGCCTTTCTGGGGTCTCCAAATTGCCCCTACTAGTGGTTATTGTGGTGTCCTGCTGTCGGGTCCTGCCTTGTCCTTACTCCTCTGTAATCCAGCCCTATATCGCTAGGTGCCTCCCAGCAATATCAAACAAGGGGGAGAAAAGAGAAAAGGAGGGGGCTCCACTAGTGTAGTAGTTTAAAAGTACCCGTTTATTAAGCATATGATAAGATAAAACTCGTACATAAAATCAGTAAAAACAGGCAAAATAGGAAAGATTCACCGGGGGCGTCCACAGCGCCTACTCGCGTCCTTCTCTTGGTTATGCCTACGGCCACTCCCTACGCGTTACGACACGGTCACGTGTCTTCATCTGGGGAACCGGATTGGTCAGGCACTGTGTGCTTATATGACGTATAGAGCGGAAGTTGTTCGGCGGCCATCTTGGTTGTGGTCATATGTCCTATAAACCGCGGCCATGTTTGTAGGGGTTTATATATCGGGACCACGGCGGCCATATTCTTGGTAGATTGGTCTGTTAGAGGGCGCCGCCATATTAATGGTGGTACACGGGACTATATTTGTCATAGTGGCTATCTATGTAGGTTAATGCTAAAGATAGCAGTATACTTTACTGTCTGTATACTAAAGTGCAAATATATAGTGGAGGCTACAGGTAATAGTGACACAAATTATGTATCGGTGTATAGCCATATCGTTCTAATCCTTAATGTGTCATATATGACGGCGGCCATATTCTTGGTAGATTGGTCTAATACAGGGCGCCGCCATTTTAATGGTGGTAAACGGAGCTATAGTTAAATACTAGCTCTTCATATACGTAAATGTCAGAGATAATAGCAAGCTTTAATGACTGCATATTAAAGTGCTTCCAGGTCATAGAAAGTGGTGACAATAATTATTTAACAACAGACTATGTAATAGTAAGAGGGAATAATATTAAGATCCCTAGTGGTTCATAGGGGAATAAGGCAATCAACTGGTGCTGAATTAAAATGGATAAAAATAATAGAATAATATATTGATATAATATCCATAGATATAACTATCTAGATTAAAATAACAGTAAGTATAATAAAATTATGCTTCGTATGTACAGACTCTAAACTTGGAGTCCATAGAGGGTATTTTAATGCCATGGGAGGGCTTATTTTATTCTAGTATTATAATGCTGTATAAAAGTATTGGATGATACCAACATTAAGAGTGGGGCGCGAATAGGCCTCATGGGTCAATTAAAATGATAGCAATGCATTACAATAACCATAATATGTAACATCCCAGAAAGTCATGGTTAATCATTATTAGTTAACATCTAAGGTCTAGTAATGAGTAAGTGGTCATAATAGCAGGGGTGAGAGAAATTAGTGAGAGAGGTGAAGATAATGTGGTTAAAAGTTGCTTAAAAAGCAGTTCAGGTCGAACTCTACATTAAGGCCCCCTGGCGTCAGTGTCTGCATGGAATGTATCCATTTCGATTCCTTCTGACTTATGGTTCTTAATTTGTGGCTACCTCTCCATGATTTGGTGTATTTCTCTATCGCCCAAAATTGAAGAGATGAAGGGTTTTGGTTATGTACTTCCGCAAAGTGTCTAGAGACATTATGTTTGGGAAAGCCTTTTATAATGTTTCGTACATGTTCTTTTATTCTGGTTTTTAGGGCCCTTTTTGTTCTTCCTACGTATTGGAGGTTGCAGCTACATTGTAGTACATAAATTACTCCTTCTGAATGGCATCCTATAAACTCCCGTAGTTTGAACGTTTGCCCAGTTTTAGTTGCGGTGAATTCGGTTCTAGTACCCTGGAATTTTTTGCAATGTCTACACGCATAGCAATTACGACAGGGGTAGAAGCCTTTTCCCGTAAAGAACGTATACGTTGGTTTAGGAGGTGGTTCTATTACTGATTTTACTATCAGATCTCTCAGTGTGGGGGCCCTTTTATATATAATATTGGGTTTTTCTGGTAACAATGTATTAAGGTCCTTGTCTGCCTTTAAGATGTGCCAGTGTTTGTCAATCAGTTTAGCTACTTCTTTGTGTTGGACATTGTAATCCAGTATAAGGCAGGGTGCCTCATTCTGATAGGGTTTTTTTGGGTAGCTTTTAAGCATATTACTTCTGTCCATACGGTTAACCATCTCAATTTGGTTTTCGATCCACTGATCATCATATCCTTTTACTTTGAACCTTTCTCCTATTTGTTTTGCTTGTCTATGATAGTCCTCTTCTTTTGTGCAATTGCGCTTTATTCTAATGAGTTGCCCTTTTGGAATGTTAAATAACCAAGGTTTGTGGTGGCAGCTGTTTGTAGCTAGGTAGCTATTGGTATCCACATTTTTGAAGAAAGTTTTGGTTATTACTTTGTCTCCCTCCAAGCAGATATTGAGATCTAGGAAGTCTACCTCCTTCTCATCTATTTTCCAAATCATTTGGATGTTGTTTTCGTTGTTATTTAATTTGTTCAGGAAGTTTTCAAGGGAGTTTCTATCCCCATTCCAGACAATTAGCACATCATCGATATATCTTTTATAGAGTGCTAATTGTGGTGGATATTCGGCATAGACAGCTGTATCTTCCCATTGCGCCATAAAGGCATTAGCCACCCCTGGGGCAAATTTGGCACCCATGGCAATGCCTATGGCCTGTTTGTAATATACCTGATTGTGCCAAAAATAATTGTATTTAAGGCAAAAATCTAAACATTTTATCAGGTATTTTCTTTGTTTACACACATAGGGGCTATAGTTCCTTAGAAGCCATTTAGTTGCTGCACAGGCATCATGATGTTGGACTATAGTATAAAGTGATGTTACATCAGCTGTCGCTAGTAGGGTTCTTCCCTCTAGTACCGGTGTTACTTCCAAAAGTTGGAGAATATGTTTCGTATCTTTCAAGTATGCTTGGGTTTGTTGTACTGCCGGTTGGATATAATAATCAATATATTGCCCCATTCGGGATGTTAGGGAGTCAATCCCATTCACGATCACGCATACATACAATTGCATAACATATCAGTAAATACTAGTAGAACCACTGTATTGGAGTCACATATCGTTTACAATAGTCTGATGTGAATACCATGTAATTAGGATTATATCGAATGCAGAATGCAAATCTGATACATGCAAACTTAGAGAACTATTAAACAGTCCAAAATAAATGCAAGTAGAACCGCTAAGATTCCTCTGGGGGACTCTAACATCCGATGCAATACCAGGGTGAGTGTATTAAAGATAAAAAAAAGATATATAAATTATTACGTTGAATTGATAAAGAACCTCGACTATTAATACTGTATATAGTAAATCTGAATGCATGTGCGAATTTAAATCCTAAGACTATGTCCAAATGTGTCACACAAAATAACTATCAAATTGAATGATTTAAAAAATTCTTGGATAATTAGGTAGTGTAGAACATCATAGTGCAGTGCAATTCCATAACTGCGTGACTAAGGCAATAAAAATAACGTGATCAAAACACACAAATTAGTAAAAAATACATAATGTGATATGCTGAATGGCGATAAACTCCTGAAAAGTGTACCATGCAAAAATTAATCAACAGATTAAAAATCAATGATGGAAATAATAAAGAGTGTACACTATATAAATATAAGTTAGTCTGGCTGGTGGAGACAAGTGCAGAAAATAAAACTCTAAAATATGGACCAATAGGATATCCAATAGTGGCTCTCACTACTTGGTTGATATTTCTTATATTCCAAAAGCAATCTATTTATATGGTGCTCTAGTTGTCTCCAGAACTTCACTTAGATAAGGTCAAATAGCCATTAGGGGTTCCAAATGCCTAAAGTGATATTGATGTGGTCTGCTGTGGTCTGCCTTGTCCATTACTCTCTGTAAATCCAGCCCTATAGATACGGCACTGCCTCCTAAGATAATTCAACACAAGAGAGAAAAGATGACAAACGAGGGGCTCACTAAGGTAGACAGTTAAAATGTACCAGTATTAAAGCCAATATGATAGATAAAAGCTCGCACATAAATCAGTAAAACAGTAATAGAACACTAACAGTTCTCACGGGGGCTTCACACGCCTTCGTCTTCTACTTGGTTATGCTACTGGCATCCAGCGTTACTAGACCGTCACGACTCAATACTGGGCAAACGATTGTCAGCAACTGTGGTTTATGATGACCGTATCAGAGCGGAGTATTGTTCTTGTGCTGCAATCATAAAAAAGGGCCTAAAACCGATAAGATGTGTAATATGTATAAAAGGCTTTCCAACTAATGTCTTGATAGGGAAGTTTATAACGGAACCTACAGCGGCCATATTCTTGGTGATTGGTCCATCATGTTAGAGGGCGCCTGCCATATTAATGGAGATCGAGGATACTTATTTGTCCATAGTGGCCTATTATGTAGGTTTAATGCTAAGATACATTACTTTACTGTCTGTCATACTAAATGTCCCAAATATATTATGGACGACTTACAGATAATTAGATGACACAATATGTACGGTGATTAGCTGATGTTCTATCTTAATGGTCATATATGAACGGCAGCATATTCTTGTTGACATGGCCTATTACGGCGCCGCCATTTTAATGTTGGTATCATCGGAGATAGCTTTAATACTAGCTTCATATACTAGTAAAATGTCCAGGATAAAGATACCTTATGACTGCCATATTAAGTGCTTCCAGTCATAGAAAGTGTGACATAATTATATTAACAACGATATGTTATATTAATGAGGAATAATTAGATCCTAGTGGTTCATTAGGGGAATATTAGGCTTTATTATCATGGTCTAATTAAATGATGATATATATGAAATAGGATATTATATATATATCCCTTACTATACATATCTAGATTTAAAATAATTATTATACAAATACTTCGTATGTACAGACTCTAAACTTGAGTCATAGGGTATTTTAATGCCATGGAGGCTATTATTTAATCTTAGTATATAATGCTGTATAAAGTATAGTGATACCACATTAAGATGGGGCGCGAATAGGCCTCATGGGTCAATTAAAATGATAGCAATGCATTACAATAACCATAATATGTAACATCCCAGAAAGTCATGGTTAATCATTATTAGTTAACATCTAGGTCTAGTAATGAGTAAGTGGTCATAATAGCAGGGGTGAGAGAAATTAGTGAGAGAGGTGAAGATAATGTGGTTAAAAGTTGCTTAAAAAGCAGTTCAGGTCGAACTCTACATTAAGCCCCTGGCGTCAGTGTCTGCATGGAATGTATCCATTTCGATTCCTTCTGACTTATGGTTCTTAATTTGTGGCTACCTCTCCATGATTTGGTGTATTTCTCTATCGCCCAAAATTGAAGAGATGAAGGGTTTTGGTTATGTACTTCCGCAAAGTGTCTAGAGACATTATGTTTGGGAAAGCCTTTTATAATGTTTCGTACATGTTCTTTTATTCTGGTTTTTAGGGCCCTTTTTGTTCTTCCTACGTATTGGAGGTTGCAGCTACATTGTAGTACATAAATTACTCCTTCTGAATGGCATCCTATAAACTCCCGTAGTTTGAACGTTTGCCCCGTTTTAGTTGCGGTGAATTCGGTTCTAGTACCCTGGAATTTTTTGCAATGTCTACACGCATAGCAATTACGACAGGGGTAGAAGCCTTTTCCCGTAAGAAACGTATACGTTGGTTTAGGAGGTGGTTCTATTACTGATTTTACTATCAGATCTCTCAGTGTGGGGCCCTTTTATATATAATATTGGGTTTTTCTGGTAACAATGTATTAAGGTCCTTGTCTGCCTTTAAGATGTGCCAGTGTTTGTCAATCAGTTTAGCTACTTCTTTGTGTTGGACATTGTAATCCAGTATAAGGCAGGGTGCCTCATTCTGATAGGGTTTTTTTGGGTAGCTTTTAAGCATATTACTTCTGTACATACGGTTAACCATCTCAATTTGGTTTTCGATCCACTGATCATCATATCCTTTTACTTTGAACCTTTCTCCTATTTGTTTTGCTTGTCTATGATAGTCCTCTTCTTTTGTGCAATTGCGCTTTATTCTAATGAGTTGCCCTTTTGGAATGTTAAATAACCAAGGTTTGTGGTGGCAGCTGTTTGTAGCTAGGTAGCTATTGGTATCCACATTTTTGAAGAAAGTTTTGGTTATTACTTTGTCTCCCTCCAAGCAGATATTGAGATCTAGGAAGTCTACCTCCTTCTCATCTATTTTCCAAATCAATTGGATGTTGTTTTCAATTTATTTATTTGAGTGTTTGTTTCTATCCCCATTCCAGACAATTAGCACATCATCGATATATCTTTTATAGAGTGCTAATTGTGGTGGATATTCGGCATAGACAGCTGTATCTTCCCATTGCGCCATAAAGGCATTAGCCACCCCTGGGGCACATTTGGCACCCATGGCAATGCCTATGGCCTGTTTGTAATATACCTGATTGTGCCAAAAATAATTGTGGTGGATATTTCGCTATTTTCTTTGTTTACACACATTGGGGCTATAGTTCCTTAGAAGCCATTTAGTTGCTGCACAGGCATCATGATGTTGGACTATAGTATAAAGTGATGTTACATCAGCTGTCGCTAGTAGGGTTCTTCCCTCTAGTACCGGTGTTACTTCCAAAAGTTGGAGAATATGTTTCGTATCTTTCAAGTATGCTTGGGTTTGTTGTACTGCCGGTTGGATATAATAATCAATATATTGCCCCATTCGGGATGTTAGGGAGTCAATCCCATTCACGATGGGTCTTCCTGGGGGGTTTTCTTTGCATTTGTGAATTTTGGGGACTGTATAGATAATAGGTATTCTACAAGTTTCAGGTATCAGAAATTTAGATTCTTTGGCATTCAGTATTTCCTTTTTTACTCCTAAGTTGACCAGGAGTTGTAGTTCCTTTTTATATTTGGACGTTGGATTGTCCAATAACCTGATATATGTGACTTCATCATTAAGTTGTCTATCTAATTCTTTCTGATACTGTTCCTTTGATTGTAGCACTATAGCCCCTCCCTTATCAGCTGGGCGGATCACTAAGTCGTTTCTTTCCGTAAGTAGTTTGATGCCCTTCTTGATATGTATGGGGTCTGCAATTTTCTTTATTTTAAGTGCTTCAAGGTCTTGTAGTACTAGGTTCTTAAATACTGTAATATGTTGGTTGTTCGATATTTGTGGGTTGTAAATTGAGTTGTTCCGAAGTGTACTGTGTACTATGGCTGATCCTGTTTGTTTGGTTTCATTCTGTGGTCGCCATGGAGTGTTAAGTAAACATTTTTTAATATTGATTTTCCTGATGTATTTTTTTTAAAGGACTAAAACATGCACCAGTGAAAAACCTGAATAAGTTTAATACCTACATTGGGATACAAAAATACATCAGGAAAATCAATATTAAAAAATGTTTACTTAACACTCCATGGCGACCACAGAATGAAACCAAACAAACAGGATCAGCCATAGTACACAGTACACTTCGGAACAACTCAATTTACAACCCACAAATATCGAACAACCAACATATTACAGTATTTAAGAACCTAGTACTACAAGACCTTGAAGCACTTAAAATAAAGAAAATTGCAGACCCCATACATATCAAGAAGGGCATCAAACTACTTACGGAAAGAAACGACTTAGTGATCCGCCCAGCTGATAAGGGAGGGGCTATAGTGCTACAATCAAAGGAACAGTATCAGAAAGAATTAGATAGACAACTTAATGATGAAGTCACATATATCAGGTTATTGGACAATCCAACGTCCAAATATAAAAAGGAACTACAACTCCTGGTCAACTTAGGAGTAAAAAAGGAAATACTGAATGCCAAAGAATCTAAATTTCTGATACCTGAAACTTGTAGAATACCTATTATCTATACAGTCCCCAAAATTCACAAATGCAAAGAGAACCCCCCAGGAAGACCCATCGTGAATGGGATTGACTCCCTAACATCCCGAATGGGGCAATATATTGATTATTATATCCAACCGGCAGTACAACAAACCCAAGCATACTTGAAAGATACGAAACATATTCTCCAACTTTTGGAAGTAACACCGGTACTAGAGGGAAGAACCCTACTAGCGACAGCTGATGTAACATCACTTTATACTATAGTCCAACATCATGATGCCTGTGCAGCAACTAAATGGCTTCTAAGGAACTATAGCCCCTATGTGTGTAAACAAAGAAAATACCTGATAAAATGTTTAGATTTTTGCCTTAAATACAATTATTTTTGGCACAATCAGGTATATTACAAACAGGCCATAGGCATTGCCATGGGTGCCAAATTTGCCCCAGGGGTGGCTAATGCCTTTATGGCGCAATGGGAAGATACAGCTGTCTATGCCGAATATCCACCACAATTAGCACTCTATAAAAGATATATCGATGATGTGATAATTGTCTGGAATGGGGATAGAAACTCCCTTGAAAACTTCCTGAACAAATTAAATAACAACGAAAACAACATCCAATTGATTTGGAAAATAGATGAGAAGGAGGTAGACTTCCTAGATCTCAATATCTGCTTGGAGGGAGACAAAGTAATAACCAAAACTTTCTTCAAAAATGTGGATACCAATAGCTACCTAGCTACAAACAGCTGCCACCACAAACCTTGGTTATTTAACATTCCAAAAGGGCAACTCATTAGAATAAAGCGCAATTGCACAAAAGAAGAGGACTATCATAGACAAGCAAAACAAATAGGAGAAAGGTTCAAAGTAAAAGGATATGATGATCAGTGGATCGAAAACCAAATTGAGATGGTTAACCGTATGGACAGAAGTAATATGCTTAAAAGCTACCCAAAAAAACCCTATCAGAATGAGGCACCCTGCCTTATACTGGATTACAATGTCCAACACAAAGAAGTAGCCAAACTGATTGACAAACACTGGCACATCTTAAAGGCAGACAAGGACCTTAATACATTGTTACCAGAAAAACCCAATATTATATATAAAAGGGCCCCCACACTGAGAGATCTGATAGTAAAATCAGTAATAGAACCACCTCCTAAACCAACGTATACGTTCTTTACGGGAAAAGGCTTCTACCCCTGTCGTAATTGCTATGCGTGTAGACATTGCAAAAAATTCCAGGGTACTAGAACCGAATTCACCGCAACTAAAACTGGGCAAACGTTCAAACTACGGGAGTTTATAGGATGCCATTCAGAAGGAGTAATTTATGTACTACAATGTAGCTGCAACCTCCAATACGTAGGAAGAACAAAAAGGGCCCTAAAAACCAGAATAAAAGAACATGTACGAAACATTATAAAAGGCTTTCCCAAACATAATGTCTCTAGACACTTTGCGGAAGTACATAACCAAAACCCTTCATCTCTTCAATTTTGGGCGATAGAGAAATACACCAAATCATGGAGAGGTAGCCACAAATTAAGAACCATAAGTCAGAAGGAATCGAAATGGATACATTCCATGCAGACACTGACGCCAGGGGGCCTTAATGTAGAGTTCGACCTGAACTGCTTTTTAAGCAACTTTTAACCACATTATCTTCACCTCTCTCACTAATTTCTCTCACCCCTGCTATTATGACCACTTACTCATTACTAGACCTTAGATGTTAACTAATAATGATTAACCATGACTTTCTGGGATGTTACATATTATGGTTATTGTAATGCATTGCTATCATTTTAATTGACCCATGAGGCCTATTCGCGCCCCACTCTTAATGTTGGTATCATCCAATACTTTTATACAGCATTATAATACTAGAATAAAATAAGCCCTCCCATGGCATTAAAATACCCTCTATGGACTCCAAGTTTAGAGTCTGTACATACGAAGCATAATTTTATTATACTTACTGTTATTTTAATCTAGATAGTTATATCTATGGATATTATATCAATATATTATTCTATTATTTTTATCCATTTTAATTCAGCACCAGTTGATTGCCTTATTCCCCTATGAACCACTAGGGATCTTAATATTATTCCCTCTTACTATTACATAGTCTGTTGTTAAATAATTATTGTCACCACTTTCTATGACCTGGAAGCACTTTAATATGCAGTCATTAAAGCTTGCTATTATCTCTGACATTTACGTATATGAAGAGCTAGTATTTAACTATAGCTCCGTTTACCACCATTAAAATGGCGGCGCCCTGTATTAGACCAATCTACCAAGAATATGGCCGCCGTCATATATGACACATTAAGGATTAGAACGATATGGCTATACACCGATACATAATTTGTGTCACTATTACCTGTAGCCTCCACTATATATTTGCACTTTAGTATACAGACAGTAAAGTATACTGCTATCTTTAGCATTAACCTACATAGATAGCCACTATGACAAATATAGTCCCGTGTACCACCATTAATATGGCGGCGCCCTCTAACAGACCAATCTACCAAGAATATGGCCGCCGTGGTCCCGATATATAAACCCCTACAAACATGGCCGCGGTTTATAGGACATATGACCACAACCAAGATGGCCGCCGAACAACTTCCGCTCTATACGTCATATAAACACACAGTGCCTGACCAATCCGGTTCCCCAGATGAAGACACGTGACCGTGTCGTAACGCGTAGGGAGTGGCCGTAGGCATAACCAAGAGAAGGACGCGAGTAGGCGCTGTGGACGCCCCCGGTGAATCTTTCCTATTTTGCCTTTGTTTGAATAGATTTTATGTACGAGTTTTATCTTATCTTATGCTTAATAAACGGGTACTTTTAAACTACTACACTAGTGGAGCCCCCTCCTTTTCTCTTTTCTCCCCCTTGTTTGATATTGCTGGGAGGCACCTAGCGCTATAGGGCTGGATTACAGAGGAGTAAGGACAAGGCAGGACCCGACAGCAGGACACCACAATAACCACTAGTAGGGGCAATTTGGAGACCCCAGAAAGGCTCATTTGACCTTATCTAAGGTGAGAGTTCTGGGAGACAAGACTAGGAGCACCCCATATAAATAGATGAATGAATACAAGAAGATATTAACAACTAAGTGAAACCACTATTGGATATCCTATTGGGCTATTCTGATTTTATTTTCTGCACTGAGCTGCACCTAGCCGGACTACACCTTTATTATTTTATATATGGACACTTATTTGTATGCCCTCATTCATCTATTTAAATCTGCTTGATCACAAACTTTTTGCACTTGGTACACTTTTGCAGGTCTTAACGCTTTAGGCTACACATTAGTGTTTTTTTCACTTATTTATGTGTTTTTGATTCACGTTTATTGTTTTTATTTGCCTTATGTCACGCAGTTTGATATGCACTGTCACTTTTAGAGTCTAGCACTCCTAATTATCCTAGGATTTATTATCATTGTAATATTGAAGTTATTTGGTGTGACACATTTACACATATCTAGGATAATATCCACACTGCATTCTAGATTTTATTCAGTATTAATATCGAGGTTCTTTATCAATCACGGTATAATTATATATCATTTCTTTAATCACTCACCCTGGTATTGCACTGATGATTAGTGCCCCCAGAGGAATCTAGTCGGTACTACTGCCTTTCTTTCACCTTGTTTTATTGCTCTTAATTTGCGCGAAGTATTTTATATTTATTCATCCTTGAAGTGCCTTATGTGAACACTATTCACTTTGCTGCAAATCTTTATTATTCTTTGACATATACTGCCCTGTCTATATACTCAAACTAGCGCGAGAGATATCCATACTTTTAGTTTTTTCCCACTCACATTACTTTACTCTGGCAGCTGCAATGGATGTCTTTACATTCATGGAGAATAGACAGGTCAATCTAGATGAGGTATTTAACCCGCTCACTAAAACACGAAATATGGATCTAGAAGGCATAGTACGAAAGTTAGGACACCATATGGAAAAGAAAGTTAACCTATGGTGGGACACCAATACTTTCGAAAGATATATAAGAGAAAACATTGTCCCAAGAAGACTCCGTTGGGAACTACCTCCTAATGACGGATTAGTAGACAAGGAATCAATGGAGGAGTGGTTCCAGTTCTTCAACAACAAAGGAGTAGATGGCCTTAAATTTCTACTACAAAGGAAATTAAAAAAGACCAGACTTCTAGAGACACAAATAGAGGACATTAAACATAAATTGGAACCTTATAAAGAATCTGCGGACTTCAAAAAATTAGCCACACAACTTAATAAGGACCTCATCACAAAAGACCTTGAAGTACAACAAAGAAAAATGAAGAAGTACCAAAGAGATATAACAGACTACAAAACAGACCAAGTATTCAAATGGCAAAGTAAAATAGAACAATCACAACCCGCATCTACATACTCAACACCAGAGAAGGAAGTTAGAATTCAAGACCCTACATCATCCCATGTATATAATCCACCTAGATGGGAAGAAAGGGACAGAAATCCGGAAACCCCCCGATATCAAAATGATTCAAGAAACAATTACGGGTATGTCCAACAAACCCCCAAAAAAACGGGAAAGAAACCTTTTAAAAAACCTTTTAAAAAACCATACCATAATAATTGGTACCAAAATGATAGGAATCCAAGGGACAATAGAGGACCTCCACCCCAACAAGATTACTATGGGGGATACCAACGGGACAATAGAGGACCTCCACCACAACAGGAATATTATGGAGGATATGGGAGAACACCTTTACCGGTACAAAATAGATTTGATCCCATTAGGCACTACCATGACCAATATGAAAACCAATATCACTATACGAACCAACAAGACCATAACACACAAAGGTCTTTTTTAGACAGAGAAAGGAGAGATCATTCTCCACGGAGACAACAACAGGAAGGCAATCACTCTCCCAGGAGACGCCCACAAGAAGACCGAAGAAACACCCCAGAACGAAGAGAGGACATAGAGCGGGAAAGAGATTCCAAGCGAAAAAGAGAGTAGTTGGAGAAAATGTGGTTAATCTCAGTAACATCCCCATCACTACTGAAGAATTGGCTGTCCTAGATAAAGGACTAAAACATGCACCAGTGAAAAACCTGAATAAGTTTAATACCTACATTGGGATACAAAAATACATCAGGAAAATCAATATTAAAAAATGTTTACTTAACACTCCATGGCGACCACAGAATGAAACCAAACAAACAGGATCAGCCATAGTACACAGTACACTTCGGAACAACTCAATTTACAACCCACAAATATCGAACAACCAACATATTACAGTATTTAAGAACCTAGTACTACAAGACCTTGAAGCACTTAAAATAAAGAAAATTGCAGACCCCATACATATCAAGAAGGGCATCAAACTACTTACGGAAAGAAACAACTTAGTGATCCGCCCAGCTGATAAGGGAGGGGCTATAGTGCTACAATCAAAGGAACAGTATCAGAAAGAATTAGATAGACAACTTAATGATGAAGTCACATATATCAGGTTATTGGACAATCCAACGTCCAAATATAAAAAGGAACTACAACTCCTGGTCAACTTAGGAGTAAAAAAGGAAATACTGAATGCCAAAGAATCTAAATTTCTGATACCTGAAACTTGTAGAATACCTATTATCTATACAGTCCCCAAAATTCACAAATGCAAAGAGAACCCCCCAGGAAGACCCATCGTGAATGGGATTGACTCCCTAACATCCCGAATGGGGCAATATATTGATTATTATATCCAACCGGCAGTACAACAAACCCAAGCATACTTGAAAGATACGAAACATATTCTCCAACTTTTGGAAGTAACACCGGTACTAGAGGGAAGAACCCTACTAGCGACAGCTGATGTAACATCACTTTATACTATAGTCCAACATCATGATGCCTGTGCAGCAACTAAATGGCTTCTAAGGAACTATAGCCCCTATGTGTGTAAACAAAGAAAATACCTGATAAAATGTTTAGATTTTTGCCTTAAATACAATTATTTTTGGCACAATCAGGTATATTACAAACAGGCCATAGGCATTGCCATGGGTGCCAAATTTGCCCCAGGGGTGGCTAATGCCTTTATGGCGCAATGGGAAGATACAGCTGTCTATGCCGAATATCCACCACAATTAGCACTCTATAAAAGATATATCGATGATGTGCTAATTGTCTGGAATGGGGATAGAAACTCCCTTGAAAACTTCCTGAACAAATTAAATAACAACGAAAACAACATCCAATTGATTTGGAAAATAGATGAGAAGGAGGTAGACTTCCTAGATCTCAATATCTGCTTGGAGGGAGACAAAGTAATAACCAAAACTTTCTTCAAAAATGTGGATACCAATAGCTACCTAGCTACAAACAGCTGCCACCACAAACCTTGGTTATTTAACATTCCAAAAGGGCAACTCATTAGAATAAAGCGCAATTGCACAAAAGAAGAGGACTATCATAGACAAGCAAAACAAATAGGAGAAAGGTTCAAAGTAAAAGGATATGATGATCAGTGGATCGAAAACCAAATTGAGATGGTTAACCGTATGGACAGAAGTAATATGCTTAAAAGCTACCCAAAAAAACCCTATCAGAATGAGGCACCCTGCCTTATACTGGATTACAATGTCCAACACAAAGAAGTAGCTAAACTGATTGACAAACACTGGCACATCTTAAAGGCAGACAAGGACCTTAATACATTGTTACCAGAAAAACCCAATATTATATATAAAAGGGCCCCCACACTGAGAGATCTGATAGTAAAATCAGTAATAGAACCACCTCCTAAACCAACGTATACGTTCTTTACGGGAAAAGGCTTCTACCCCTGTCGTAATTGCTATGCGTGTAGACATTGCAAAAAATTCCAGGGTACTAGAACCGAATTCACCGCAACTAAAACTGGGCAAACGTTCAAACTACGGGAGTTTATAGGATGCCATTCAGAAGGAGTAATTTATGTACTACAATGTAGCTGCAACCTCCAATACGTAGGAAGAACAAAAAGGGCCCTAAAAACCAGAATAAAAGAACATGTACGAAACATTATAAAAGGCTTTCCCAAACATAATGTCTCTAGACACTTTGCGGAAGTACATAACCAAAACCCTTCATCTCTTCAATTTTGGGCGATAGAGAAATACACCAAATCATGGAGAGGTAGCCACAAATTAAGAACCATAAGTCAGAAGGAATCGAAATGGATACATTCCATGCAGACACTGACGCCAGGGGGCCTTAATGTAGAGTTCGACCTGAACTGCTTTTTAAGCAACTTTTAACCACATTATCTTCACCTCTCTCACTAATTTCTCTCACCCCTGCTATTATGACCACTTACTCATTACTAGACCTTAGATGTTAACTAATAATGATTAACCATGACTTTCTGGGATGTTACATATTATGGTTATTGTAATGCATTGCTATCATTTTAATTGACCCATGAGGCCTATTCGCGCCCCACTCTTAATGTTGGTATCATCCAATACTTTTATACAGCATTATAATACTAGAATAAAATAAGCCCTCCCATGGCATTAAAATACCCTCTATGGACTCCAAGTTTAGAGTCTGTACATACGAAGCATAATTTTATTATACTTACTGTTATTTTAATCTAGATAGTTATATCTATGGATATTATATCAATATATTATTCTATTACTTTTATCCATTTTAATTCAGCACCAGTTGATTGCCTTATTCCCCTATGAACCACTAGGGATCTTAATATTATTCCCTCTTACTATTACATAGTCTGTTGTTAAATAATTATTGTCACCACTTTCTATGACCTGGAAGCACTTTAATATGCAGTCATTAAAGCTTGCTATTATCTCTGACATTTACGTATATGAAGAGCTAGTATTTAACTATAGCTCCGTTTACCACCATTAAAATGGCGGCGCCCTGTATTAGACCAATCTACCAAGAATATGGCCGCCGTCATATATGACACATTAAGGATTAGAACGATATGGCTATACACCGATACATAATTTGTGTCACTATTACCTGTAGCCTCCACTATATATTTGCACTTTAGTATACAGACAGTAAAGTATACTGCTATCTTTAGCATTAACCTACATAGATAGCCACTATGACAAATATAGTCCCGTGTACCACCATTAATATGGCGGCGCCCTCTAACAGACCAATCTACCAAGAATATGGCCGCCGTGGTCCCGATATATAAACCCCTACAAACATGGCCGCGGTTTATAGGACATATGACCACAACCAAGATGGCCGCCGAACAACTTCCGCTCTATACGTCATATAAACACACAGTGCCTGACCAATCCGGTTCCCCAGATGAAGACACGTGACCGTGTCGTAACGCGTAGGGAGTGGCCGTAGGCATAACCAAGAGAAGGACGCGAGTAGGCGCTGTGGACGCCCCCGGTGAATCTTTCCTATTTTGCCTGTTTTTACTGATTTTATGTACGAGTTTTATCTTATCATATGCTTAATAAACGGGTACTTTTAAACTACTACACTAGTGGAGCCCCCTCCTTTTCTCTTTTCTCCCCCTTGTTTGATATTGCTGGGAGGCACCTAGCGATATAGGGCTGGATTACAGAGGAGTAAGGACAAGGCAGGACCCGACAGCAGGACACCACAATAACCACTAGTAGGGGCAATTTGGAGACCCCAGAAAGGCTCATTTGACCTTATCTAAGGTGAGAGTTCTGGGAGACAAGACTAGGAGCACCCCATATAAATAGATGAATGAATATAAGAAGATATCAACAACTAAGTGAAACCACTATTGGATATCCTATTGGGCTATTCTGATTTTATTTTCTGCACTGAGCTGCACCTAGCCGGACTACACCTTTATTATTTTATATATGGACACTTATTTGTATGCCCTCATTCATCTATTTAAATCTGCTTGATCACAAACTTTTTGCACTTGGTACACTTTTGCAGGTCTTAACGCTTTAGGCTACACATTAGTGTTTTTTTCACTTATTTATGTGTTTTTGATTCACGTTTATTGTTTTTATTTGCCTTATGTCACGCAGTTTGATATGCACTGTCACTTTTAGAGTCTAGCACTCCTAATTATCCTAGGATTTATTATCATTCAATATTGAAGTTATTTGGTGTGACACATTTACACATATCTAGGATAATATCCACACTGCATTCTAGATTTTATTCAGTATTAATATCGAGGTTCTTTATCAATCACGGTATAATTATATATCATTTCTTTAATCACTCACCCTGGTATTGCACTGATGATTAGTGCCCCCAGAGGAATCTAGTCGGTACTACTGCCTTTCTTTCACCTTGTTTTATTGCTCTTAATTTGCGCGAAGTATTTTATATTTATTCATCCTTGAAGTGCCTTATGTGAACACTATTCACTTTGCTGCAAATCTTTATTATTCTTTGACATATACTGCCCTGTCTATATACTCAAACTAGCGCGAGAGATATCCATACTTTTACTTTCACACCAGCAACATGTCAGTGAATCCTTGGATGGGGCAATACAGAGGGAGGGAAAGGAGTCTTGTGTGTGTACATTTTAGCTTGAGCTACTGAGAACTGTAAACAACTTACTTATCATAACAGGAGGTAAGGAGGAACTTGAAAGTCCATTAAGGGGCCTGAAGCACCACTTGCTGGCTGGAAATAAGAATAAAATATATTCATATGCAAGATGTTATGATTAACTGGTTCCACTAGGCTCCCTTAGGGCCTGTGTCTATGGGCTTCTGGTCATTTTAAGTGGGTTTTGCATTACCATATAAGTCTATGGGAATGTAAACCCCACTTGAAGCAGGTCAAATGCAGGTCAGAAGGAAGTCAGCTTCAGGTCAAATGCACTTAAAACCAAAAACTGTTGAGAATAAATGAGACTTTTAAGGTAAGCAAGTAGTCCACATCATTGGGCAAATGTTAACAATTCATTTTATTCAGTACAAAATAATTCTTTAAAAAGGTAACAAACACCTAAACATTATATATATAAAACATATGCCAAGAACCCAATATAGGGAAATCTCCTATAGTAAAAAAGGACATTATTATGCTTTTGAAGTACCGGTAAATGTACATCAGAATGTATTTTACTCATGATCTGTCAAAGCATTTTATGGACAATTCCACTTCTTTGAGAAGAATTTTAAGAGTGTTAATTTATGATGTGTGTTGAAGCCTGGTATCTGCACTACCAACGTGTAGTACCAAAGTACAGTGAAAGAGGGACCCCAAGAGCTACCAGGGTGGGTATCTAGGAACACCTAGGACACCTAGCATAGCTTTCATTATAGCCAATAGAAAAGCTGGCGCCTAAAAATTATTGATAACTAATTTATAATAACTATGATATTCAAAATCACATAATATAAAGGATATAAAAAATACCAAACTGTCAACAGTTACTAGACTGGTGTTTTTTTCAATGCTATAAGTAGGGATGCCATTAGATTTTGCATTTCTTTCATTAAAAATGCAATTAAGACATAAATTTAATTATCAGTCAAATAGGGACCCACCCTGGTAGCTCAGACCTCCAATAACCTCCTCCCCTGGTGCCCAAGAAAATAAACAATAGTAAAAACAATTGGTCTTAGGTCAAATGCACTTGTTAATGGACAGTGATCTATAAATAGTCTCATACTGATGCCATCAATACAAGCCCAAAGTCCATTGATACAAGTCCATAGATAGATTTTTCCTAACTTACTGTCATGGTGACAAGCATTTCTACAGACAGGAAGTGAAAGAAAATATACAACAGGAAAACCAACAGCAATGAAAAGCTGACATATATTCTAGCCTTTCCATACTCTAATAAGAAAAAATATCTGAAAGGGGTTCCAACGATTGCACGGTTCATGGGGCTTCCATCTCAGTTCTTTCCAGCAATGCCTCTAAAAACCCTCTAAAAGGGATTGACATGGATATACATGGTTTTGATAAATATTGTATTGTGTTTGCTGATTTACTGATAGGGACTGCATTGGCAACCAGCCTCTGATGCAGCTGACAGGGATCGGTGAAACCGGTCATGCCAGTACGGCCCATTTTTGGACTACATGTTTTTGACCCATACATGGTTTACATACCTTGCAAGGTTGATGCTTTCAAAGACAAGGGAGAAATCTACCCCCGAACCCTGGACCTGTGAACTGTGGACTGAATCACAAGCTGATAAATATCAATATATTTACCACTCTTTGGGAAGGACTATCATTTTCTGGAAAACATTACCTCTTCATATTGCTGTGTCATTTGGGGTTTGAGAGCGAGTCTGTATAGGGACTCTGATTGGTACAGTGAGAGGGAGGCCAAGGAGGACTATGCTTCTATGGTTCTAGCGAGCCACACAGTACCTTATCGGTCATTCAAAGTTATCAATATTCCATTTTCATACCTCCTCCTGACCACTGTTACCCAGCAACACTCCCCCACTTCATTACAGCCACCTTCTACCATAATACAATCATCCACTTGTCCACAGTTCTTCAATGCAGTTCAGGAGAACTATTGATATCATCTCATAGCTTTTACTTCATGGTATGACCATATCTATCCTCCCTTTTTGGAATAACAGTTTTACCTTGATTCAACATTTGTGTCACTTTTCATAGGTAGGTTAGACTTGGGAATATCATCCCAGCTGTATTACAGCATCCTCGGTGCTTCTACAACCACCTGTCCAGAGATGGTCCTTTTGTTTTTATAGCTTTGATGCTAATGTATATGTAGCGCAGACACTTTTCTAAAGTGTGCGCTATATGTGTAAATTTTGTTTTTCCAGAACTGTAACTGAGTTCTGGGGGGTTAATTGTTTAGGTCATTTACTTTGGCGTCAGTTTGACTGGGCTGTACTGGAGTTCTGCCTGGTCATAGGTGAAGTGAGCACCCGTGCAAGGCTGAGCACGCAGTCTGGTTGGACATGTTAGGTACCCATTTCTCGGAGCCAATCAGCGGGTGCGTCTGGCCCCGCTGTGAATTCTGGGGAGGGGTACTTAAGATGCTGAAGTCACGTGTTCAGGGTTCGGCTTGCTCTTTGATTCCTGGTTCCGGTCTGGACCAACCCCATGAGGGGTCCCGGACCCAGGAGTGTCTGCTGCCCCCATAAGCATGGTCACCCTGACCAGCCCCAGAGGCCCTCATGGTCTGGGGTGGGGATCCGTCCGTTCCCGAGCCTCGGAACTGACTAGTTCGAGGCCCAGTAACTGAAGTGAAGTGTCCCGATGTGCTCTCGGCATTGGAGAGGCACGGCAACTCGTACAAGCGACCAGGGAGGACTCTTCGGAGGAGGGCCAAGAAGCTGGCTGCTTGGTAAAAGCCTGGGAGCTGAGATTGTATGGACACTGACTGATTCCGCCGCTGAAACGGCTGGAAGATTCAGGTACCATAGGAAAAGTTCCTAAAAGTTCCTAAACTGTATCCTATGTTACAACATAGTCTGTGGCAGAGACTTTGCAAATCTTTGAATAACTTGTTGGCTGCTAGATCCACAGACAGGGGTTTATCCAACAGTGAAGTGCCCAGTTGCGAGTGGCTACTCTCTGGGCTATCTAAAGAGACATTCATTTGATGTCAGCAGTTCTGAAGGCCCGGCAAGAAGAACAGAAGAGACCCCCGAAGTCGGAACAAGACCCCCAGACGGCAACGGCAACGAAGAAGAAAGCCGGCTCCTCCGCTAGTGAAAGAGCTAGTAAAAGAGCAGAAGATAGCGGAGGAGTCCGGCGAGAAGACCCCCCAAGATGGAAGAAGACCCCCGAAGCTGTGCAATAAAGTATTTTTAAAAATTGTGTCGTTATTTTTATTTACACTTTTTTCCTTAGGTGAATGGGTAGGGGTACATCGTACCCCATACTCATTCACATACGGTGGGGGGCTGGTATCTTCGGGCCCCCCTTATTAAAAGGGGCTCCCAGATTCCGATAAGCCCCCCGCCCGCAGACCCCAACAACCAACGGCCAGGGTTGTCGGTAAGAGGCCCTTGTCCTCATCAACATGGGGACAAGGTGCTTTGGGGTGGGGGGCTCGCTCCTCCCCACCCCCTTTCCTGACCGGCCGGGCTGCGAGCTCGGATAAGGGTCTGATATGGATTTGGGGGGGACCCCGCATCATTTTTTCGGTGTAGGGATCCCCTTTAAATCCATACCAGGTGGCATTGACTGCCTTCGCTAGTCCCGTCTACCTGGAGTCACGTTCTAAATTAACAGACTTTCCTCCGTGTGTGGGGCAAGTCCGTTCATTTCAAAAGTCCCACGGACTTTAGCCAAAACTCCCGCGGATTGTCCGCCGGAAAAGTCCGGGCGTGTGTGGGCAAGTCCACACGTTCAGAAAGTCCGGCGGTTTGTCTACGTCTAGAACGCGGTGACGTAAAATACGTACGACGAGTCGAGAAAATTTAAGTTCAATAGCCAGTGCTGCTCTTCTGCTTGATTCTGAGCATGCGTGGAACTTTGTGCGTCGAAATTGTCTACACACGATCAGAATTTACGCAAACGGATTTTGTTGGAAAATTTGATAACCAGATCTCAAATTTTGTGCGACAGAAATTCCGATGGAAACTGTCCGATGGAGCCTACACACGGTCGGATTTTCTGATAACAAGCTCCGATCGCACATTTGCCGTTGGAAAGTCCGACCGTGTGTATGCGGCATAAGTCGCCCTGTGTTCATGAGGGACACAGGGTAACTGAGAAAATGTGGCTTGGATTACTTAAAATGGATACATATAAAGACTATTCCTGGTTTGTTTGATTCTGAACTTGAAATGTTAATTGAAGGAGCTGATCACATTGGCCTCTGTACAATGTAGGAGACAGTCTATCTGCTACTGGAAGCCCCTGCTATTGTGTGAAGGTGAATACAATATATAGAAAGCAATCAGCGCAAACCCCAAAAAAATTGCAAAAATAAAATACATGCAAGCTGAACACAAATGAAGGCAAATCACCAATCCTTCCAAATACAATATAAATAGTGGAACAAGTGCAGCGCATCAAAATAAAAAAAGGTTGTGTAAAAAATAAATAAATATAGTGACAAAAAAGTTCATATCCTGAAGATACGAGAAGACGTGAGTGGATGAATTATTGTAGATAAACACCCAGGTGACTGTAGATCATAATTCAAACGAATCTTTAAAGTGAAATCCTCCACCAAAGCAGATAAGATACTCTTACCAGAAGTGCCGAGCACATTCACATGGACCCAATCAGGGATGATATGTGATATTCCAAACCAGGCTGGATACAATCTGGGTGATGACCAGGCAGCAGGAGAAATCTTTTACAAATTGCAGCTGAGCGACCATTAGCAGGCACCGTTGATCCAGACAAAGAATTCCCCAAAAATAAGAAATGAAGGGGGGACACTCTAAGTGTAGACTGTATAATACTATTTATTAAAAAATTATTTAAAAAAACAATCGCAAAATGATGAAGCAAAAAATTGTTTGTATAGGCAGTAGGTCAGATATGCATTACCAGGACGGTCACAGTTTTCAAAGTCCAGCAAAGAAAAGCACAACAGAGTCACCCGCTTCTCACCATCACCTACAGCGGCACTAGCCACGATTTTTGCATTGCTGTATTGCTATTTCTATATTATACAGCACTCGTTTGTTATTGCATTCAGCAGTGTGTGCATGCCCCAATACCAGAGAAGGTTCTGTTGTGCTTTTCTTTGCTGGACTTTGAAAACTATGACCGTCCTGGTAATGCATATCTGACCTACTGCCTATACAAACAATTTTTTGCTTTATCATTTTGCGATTGTTTTTTTTTAAAAATTTTTAATAAATAGTATTATACAGTCTACACTTAGAGTGTCCCCCCTTCATTTCTTATTTTTGGGGAATTCTTTGTCTGGATCAACGGTGCCTGCTAATGGTCGCTCAGCTCCAATTTGTAAAAGATTTCTCCTGCTGCCTGGTCATCACCCAAATTGTATCCAGCCTGGTTTGGAATCTCACATATCATCCCTGATTGGGTGCATGTGAATGTGCTCGGCACTTCTGGCAAGAGTATCTTATCTGCTTTGGTGGAGGATTTCACTTTAAAGATTCGTTTGAATTATGATCTACAGTCACCTGGGTGCTTATCTACAATAATTCATCCACTCACGTCTTCTCGTATCTTCAGGATATGAACTTTTTTGTCACTATATTTATTTATTTTTTACACAACCTTTTTTTATTTTGATGCGCTGCACTTGTTCCACTATTTATATTGTGTGAAGGTGTCCTGTGTTTATATTTATGATAATGTGTATTGTGTTTTCTGAGCTAAAAGATGGCAAGTCTGCCCTGAAAGGTCATACATCTGAGTCACCTAGGCTGGGATAAGTAGCTCATGTTAATTTATGTTTCTGGTAACAGTTGTATTGGTAGGGAGGGGGGAACCTCCTTCTGAATTGTGTATATAAGACTGTATTCTTGTTCTAATAAACAGTTCCATGTTCCAGCTTTGTAACTGAGCTAGTCTCGTCTGGTATTTAATTACAATATATGTGGCTGTAATATCTGATGTTCAGACTGGAGGAGGCTGTATACCTACAGAAACACTCAAGTGGAGTGCGACAAGGATCCGTTACAAGTACCATGACTTTTCAGCAGCTGGTCATCATAGGTTTTTCTTTAATTTCTTTTGCTTGGCTCCCAGCTCTGTTCTGCCGTTTATAAGGTTGGTGTCCTGAAGAGCTGTCTATGACAAATTACTGTACATTGTGATCATTGGACTGCCTACTCTAACCATACAGTATTTCCTTGAAATAATGTGTGATGTAAGCTTACAAGTTAACATATCCTGTAATAAATTATTCAGTGCAAAATGTGAAAAAAACATATTATTTTTTCATGTACAACTCTACTCACCAATAAATAATAGGAAATGTAACAGCAGGCTAGACATTTTGAAAATCTTCCTGCTGAAAAAAATCACATGGTAAGGTAGTTAGTAAGCAGTAGGGATGAGCCGAACACCCCCGGGTTCGGTTCGCACCAGAACCTTCGAACGGACCGAAAGTTTGCGCGAATTTTCGAACCCTATTCGTTACAATGGACGCGAACGTTCAAAATTAAAATTGCTAATTACAACGGCCAATATGCATGTTAATGTCATAAAACAGGTTTGGGGACCCGGGTCCTGCCCCAGGGGACATATATCAATGCAAAAAGAACTTTTAAAAACTAACGTTTTTTCGGGAGCAGTCATTTTAACCACTTTCAGAACGGACCAATTTGCAGCCAAAGGACCAGGCCCCTTTTTGCGATTCGGCACTGCGTCGCTTTAACTGACAATTGCGCGGTCGTGCGACGTGGCTCCCAAACAAAATTGACGTCCTTTTTTTCCCACAAATAGAGCTTTCTTTTGGTGGTATTTGATCGCCCCTGCGGTTTTTATTTTTTGCGCTATAAACAAAAATAGAGCGACAATTTTGAAAAAAATGCATTATTTTTTATTTTTTGCTATAATAAATATCCCCCAAAAATATATAAAAAAACATTTTTTTTCCTCAGTTTAGGCCGATACGTATTCTTCTACATATTTTTGGTAAAAAAAATCGCAATAAGCGATTATTGATCGGTTTGCGCAGAAGTTATAGCGTTTACAAGATAGGGGATAGTTTTATAGCATTTTTATTAATAATTTTTTTTTTATTATTAATGGCGGAGATCTGCGATTTTTTTTTGTGACTGCGACATTATGGCGGACACATCGGACATTTTTGACACATTTTTGGGACCATTGTCATTTTTACAGCAATTAATGCATTTAAATGCATTGATTTCTGTATAAATGACACTGGCAGTTTAGGAGTTAACCACAAGGTGGCAGTGTAGGGGTTAAGTAGGCCTAGGGGTGTTTTTTTTACTGTGGGGGGGCGTGGCTGTCAGCTAGTGAATGCTGATCTCTGCTCCAATCACAGGGAGCAGAGATCGGCGTCACTAGTTGCTAGGCAGAATGGGGAGATGCTGTTTATCTCGGCATCTCCCCGTTTAGCCGCTCCGTGAGACGATCGCGGGAGTCCCCGCGGCGATCGAGTCCGCGGGGACCACGGCCGGACTCACGGGGGTCCCGACTGGCGCGGGAGCGCGCCGCTCCCGGCGCGCTCCCGATGGCACGGACAGGCTAAAGGAGGGACGTATATATACGCCCTCCTGCCTGTACGTGCCATTCTGTCGACGTATATCATCGTGCGCCGGTCGGCAAGTGGTTAATGATGCATAAAGTGAAAAAAAAAAAGTGAAATTTTCCTTTAAATATGGTACCTGGGGGTGTCTAAAGTATGCCTGTGAAGTGGCATGTGTTTCCCGTGTTTAGAACTGTCCCTGCACAAAATGACATTTGTAAATGAAAAAAAGAAGCCATTTAAAACCACTTGCGGCTTTAATGTCATGTCTTTTCCTGGCCATATGGCTGAAAATCCTTGCGAAAAATGGCATGGCTACCCCATCATCCCCCCCCCCCCCCAACCCAGCCCCTTTCGGGTCTTGTGTGGATATTAAGGGGGACCCCGCACCCAAAATAAAACCCTATACCTACAACCCTATATACTCTGAACAGCAGTATACAGGCGGTGCAAACAAGACACAGACTGTAGGTTTGTTCTTAAGTAGAATCTGAACAGGTACATTATGAAGTGTAGCTCCATCCCCAAAAAATCTATTTTTAAGCTTTTTGGAGAACATAGGGAGGGGTTATCACCCCTGTAACATTTGCTGTCTTTGCACATCTGTTCAGAACATTTCACCTCACTTTCCGTCCCAATGACAAATGTTTTTGGAAAAGTGGGGTTTTAATTGAAACAAGGATTGGTGATAAAGCATCAGTAGAGAGGAGATACCTTTTTCCCAAATTAAATCTAACAGGATCGAATTTCCCTTCCTAGGGGTAGATTTCCTCTCACTTCCTGTTTTCTCTTTCCGTTTGCAAGTAGGAGTCGTTTGTAAGTTGGATGTTTGAAAGTAGGGCCCTGGCGTATATACTCTGCAGAAATTTGCCCCATTAGATGTTGGTGTAGCCACAAGACTGTAAGCCCTCACAGTTACTCTTGGTGGGCACAGGAATGGGCCCTGCTGTGAGTTATTAGATCAAGATTTGTAATTGCATGCACCTGTTGAACAGGGCAGAAAAATTGGGCCTTTGGTGGTGGTGGTGGTGGTGGTGGACGGTGTTGCCACAAGACTGTAAGCCCTCACAGTTACTCTTGGTGGGCGCAGGAATGGGCCCTGCTGTGAGTTATTAGATCAAGATTTGTAATTGCATGCACCTGTTGAACAGGGCAGAAAAATTGGGCCTTTGGTGGTGGTGGTGGTGGACGGTGTTGCCACAAGACTGTAAGCCCTCACAGTTACTCTTGGTGGGCGCAGGAATGGGCCCTGCTGTGAGTTATTAGATCAAGATTTGTAATTGCATGCACCTGTTGAACAGGGCAGAAAAATTGTGCCTTAGGCATTGGTGCTGGTGCCACAACACTGCAACCCCTCACAGATACTGTACTCTGAGCACAGCAATGAGACCTGTTGCAAAGCATTGCCTAAAAAATTGTAATTACAAGCCCCAATAGGGGCTGAAAAATTGTGCCTTAGGCACTGGTGCTGGTGCCACAACACTGCAACCCCTCACAGATACTGTACTTGGAGCACAGCAATGAGACCTGTTGCAAAGCATTGCCTAAAAATTGTAATTACACGCCCCAACAGGGGCTAAAAAATTGTGCCTTAGGCACTGGTGCTGGTGCCACAACACTGCAACCCCTCACAGATACTGTACTTGGAGCACAGCAGTCAGACGTGTTGCGAAGCATTGCTTAAAAAATTGTAATTACACGCCCCTGTTAAACAGGGGCTGAAAAATTGTGCCTTAGGCATTGGTGCTGGTGCCACAACACTGCAACCCCTCACAGATACTGTACTCTGAGCACAGCAATGAGACCTGTTGCAAAGCATTGCCTAAAAATTGTAATTACAAGCCCCAACAGGGGCTGAAAAATTGTGCCTTAGGCACTGGTGCTGGTGCCACAACACTGCAACCCCTCACAGATACTGTACTTGGAGCACAGCAGTCAGACGTGTTGCGAAGCATTGCTTAAAAAATTGTAATTACACGCCCCTGTTAAACAGGGGCTGAAAAATTGTGCCTTAGGCATTGGTGCTGGTGCCACAACACTGCAACCCCTCACAGATACTGTACTCTGAGCACAGCAATGAGACCTGTTGCAAAGCATTGCCTAAAAATTGTAATTACAAGCCCCAACAGGGGCTGAAAAATTGTGCCTTAGGCACTGGTGCTGGTGCCACAACACTGCAACCTCTCACAGATACTGTACTTGGAGCACAGCAGTCACACCTGTTGCGAAGCATATTTTTTTTAAAATTGTAATTACACGGGGCTGAAAAATTGTGCCTTAGGCACTGGTGTGGTGGCACCCAGAAACAAAAATGTTCTTCCAAGCTATCAAGGAATGGATCATTGAGGAGGAGGAAGAGGATAGTCAGTGAACATAACAGGACAGTCACTCAGCATCAGCATAGGCAGTCTTGAAGGGATGTGACATTATAAATTATTCAGTTATATCCGCTTCAGGTGCCTGGTAGCTGGTGGTGATCCAAGACTGATTCATTTTTATGAAGGTCAGTCGATCAACCGAGTCGGTGGACAGGCGCACCCTGTGATCGGTGACAAATCCTCCAGCAGCACTGAATGTGCGTTCGGAAAGAACGCTGGATGCAGGACAGGCCAGTAGCTCAATTGCATACTGTGCAAGCTCTGGCCAGTGATCCATCCTCAAGACCCAGTAAGCCAGAGGATTTTCGGTGGGAAAGGTGTCCAAGTCTGACCTTGCCCCTAGGTATTCCTGCACCATGTATATCAGACGCTGGCGATGGTTGCTGGAACCGATCATACCTTGGGGCTGCGGACTAAAAAATTGTCTGAACGCATCGGTCAGACGTCCACCTTCCCCACTGCTCCTTCTGCTACTGACCGAAGCCTCAGCAACTCGTCGTCCAGGACCAGGAGTTTGTAACCTCCCAGTTTCTGGGAATGCGTTGCACAGACCTTTCTGCAAGGCCTTCCTGAGATGTCTCATCCTCTGCTCCCTCTGTGACGGCAAGATAAGGTCCGCAACCTTACCCTTGTACCGTGGATCAAGGAGAGTGGCCAGCCAGTAATGGTCCCTCTCCTTGATCCGAAGAATACGAGGATCCTTCCGCAGGCTTTGCAGGATCAGGGAGGCCATGCAACGTAGGTTAGCTGAGGCATTCAGTTCGGAGTCTTCTGGGTCACTGAGGACGACATGATCGCCAGCCACCTCCTCCCAGCCACGTACAAGTCCACTGGTTTGTTGGGACTGTACATCATCCCTAAAAGACTGCTGCTGCTGATGCTGAGTGCCAGGCTCCACCTCCATGCTCACACAATCCTCCTCCTCATCCTCTTCCTGTGTGATGGGTGGGACAGAAGGAACACTGTCTGGATAAAGGGGGTCTTGAGAGGCAAGGAAGTCCTCCTCTTCCTGCCTCTGTTCTGCCTCAAGTGCCCTGTCTATTATCCCACGCAGCGTATGCTCCAACAGGTGGACAAGAGGTACAGTGTCACTGATGCATGCACTGTCACTGCTCACCATCCTCGTGGCCTCCTCAAATGGTGAGACGACAGTGCATGCATCCCTGATCATGCTCCACTGGCGTGGGGAAAAAAAGCCAAGCTCCCCTGACCCTGTCCTGGTGCCGTAGTCGCAAAGGTACTCATTGATGGCCCTCTGCTGCGTGTGCAGTCGCTGCAGCATGGCCAACGTTGAGTTCCACCTGGTGGGCATGTCACATATTAGGCGGTTCTTGGGCAGGTTCAGCTCCTTTTGCAGCTCAGCCAGCCGAGCACTGGCATTATAAGATCGGCGGAAATGCACACAGACTTTCCTGGCCTGCCTCAGGACATCCTGTAAGCTTGGGTACCTGCCCAAGAACCGCTGCACCACCAGGTTGAGGACGTGAGCCATACAGGGCACATGGGTGAGCTGCCCCTGTCGCAGGGCGGAGAGGAGGTTGGTACAATTGTCAAAAACCACCATTCCTGGCTTAAGCTGGCGTGGCGTCAACCACCTCTCGGCCTGCCCCTGCAGAGCTGCCAGAACCTCTGCCCCAGTGTGGCTCCTGTCCCCCAAACACACCACGCAAGCACGGCATGGCATCTTTTTGCCTGCGTACTCGCGTAGCCCCTTGTACGCCTACGGAGCACCGCTGGTTCCGAGGACAGAGCACTCGAAGAGGCCATGGAGGAAGAAGAAGAGGAGGGGGTGGAGGAGAGAGGTGTGTCACAACCAGTAGTAGCATTTTGGAGGCGTGGTGGCGGAACAACCTCCAACACTACTGCACCTTGTCCTGCATCCCTCCCACCTGCCAATAGAGTGACCCAATGGGCCGTGAAAGACAGATAACGTCCCTGTCCATGCCTGCTGGACCATGAGTCAGCGGTAATATGCACCTTACCGCTGACCGCCCTGTCCAGCGAGGCATGGACATTGCCTTCCACATGCCGGTAGAGAGACGGAATCGCCTTCCGTGAGAAAAAGTGGCATTTGGGAACCTGCCACTGAGGAACCGCACATTGAACAAACTCACGGAAGGGGGCCGAGTCTACCAACTGAAAAGGCAGCAGTTGAAGTGCAAGCAATTTAGCCAAGCTAGCATTCAACCGCTGGGCATGTGGATGGCTGGGAGTATACTTCTTTCGACGGTCCAGCAGCTGGGGCAGGGAAATTTGCCTGCTACAATCGGACGTCGGTGTACTGCAAGTACTTGGTTGTGACACACCTAATTCTACACCTTCAGTCCTCTCAGAGCAGCTTTCAGAGAGGACTGAAGATATAGTGGGGATGGAGATCCCAGCTGATGAGGAGCAAGGAGAGGTCTGCTTTGTTCTTTGGTGTGGGTCTTTTATGTGTGCTTGCCAACGAGCTGCATGGCAGGTCGACATATGTCTGCTCATGCTTGTGGTGCCCAAGCGGCTGATGTTTTGGCCACGCGAGTTACGCTTGAGACAAATATTGCAAATAGCAGTGGTGCGATCTGATGCACTCGTCTCAAAAAAGGCCCACACCAAAGAACTTTTGTGATAACGTGCAGAGGCAGCGCCCTGCACAGGCGGAGCTCTGCGGTGTGATACAGTTGGTGTGCTGGCCTCTAGCTGGCCTCCAGGGGGCATCCTGCCTCGTTGGACATGTGCCGCCGCATCCTCCTCCTCCTCCTCCTCCTCTCTCCCTTCAGGCACCCACGTGGAGTCAGTGACCTCATCATCCCCTCCCTCTTCACCACTAGAGCAAACCTGGCAGTAAGCTGCAGCTGGTGGAACATTACTGCCAGATTGCTGTCCTTCAGCATCCCCTCTCTCTGCGCGCACACTACTGCCTTCCTCAAGCTGGGTATCATCATCCGATCCTTCGAATCGTTGGGCATCCTCCTGGAGCATGTACCCAACACTGTGCTCAAACAGTTCGGGGGACTCCTCAGGAGGACATGGTGGGTCTAGGGAAGGGGTGGCTGATGATGCCATTGAGTACGTGCTGGCAGCTGCTCTGCCATTTCCCTGAGCCTGGGTGATAGAGGATGAGGAGGATGAGGAGGGCTTGGTCATCCATTCTACCAAGCCTTCGGCATGATGCGGCTCAACATGTCCAGCTGCCGATAACAAAGACAAGCATGTCCCATGGCCACGTGCTGATGACGATGCACGACCACGTCCACGACCAGCACTGTTGTCTCTAGAAACAGAGCCTGCTTGCCCTGTGTTCTTGCCTCGGGACGGTCTGCCTCTCCTTGGCGGTCTTCCAGCCATTGTAGTCGGTAGTGTATATTGTATAAAAAAATAGAGCTCCTATGTGTGCTCACAACACACTGTAGGTCCTATGGGTGCTGAGTGCTGACACAAACACACTATAGGTACTATGTGTGCTGCTGACAAGAAAATATAGGTCCTATGTGTGCTGCCACAAACACACTATAAGTCATATGGGTGCTGACACAAACACACTATAGGTACTATGTGTGCTGCTGACAAGAAAATATAGGACCTATGTGTGCTGCCACAAACACACTATAAGTCCTATGGGTGCTGACACAAACACACTATAGGTACTATGTGTGCTGCTGACAAGAAAATATAGGACCTATGTGTGCTGCCACAAACACACTATAAGTCCTATGGGTGCTGACACAAACACACTATAGGTACTATGTGTGCTGCTGACAAGAAAATAGAGGACCTATGTGTGCTGCCACAAACACACTATAAGTCCTATGGGTGCTGACACAAACACACTATAGGTACTATGTGTGCTGCTGAAAAGGAAATATAGGACCTATGTGTGCTGCCACAAACACACTATAAGTCCTATGGGTGCTGACACAAACACACTATAGGTACTATGTGTGCTGCTGACAAGAAAATATAGGACCTATGTGTGCTGCCACAAACACACTATAAGTCCTATGGGTGCTGACACAAACACACTATAGGTACTATGTGTGCTGCTGACAAGAAAATATAGGACCTATGTGTGCTGCCACAAACACACTATAAGTCCTATGGGTGCTGACACAAACACACTGTAGGTACTATGTGTGCTGCTGACAAGAAAATATAGGACCTATGTGTGCTGCCACAAACACACTATAAGTCCTATGGGTGCTGACACAAACACACTATAGGTACAATGTGTGCTGCTGACAAGAAAATATAGGTCCTATGTGTGCTGCCACAAACACACTATAAGTCCTATGGGTGCTGACACAAACACACTATAGGTACTATGTGTGCTGCTGACAAGAAAATATAGGACCTATGTGTGCTGCCACAAACACACTATAAGTCCTATGGGTGCTGACACAAACACACTATAGGTACTATGTGTGCTGCTGACAAGAAAATATAGGTCCTATGTGTGCTGCCACAAACACACTATAAGTCCTATGGGTGCTGACACAAACACACTATAGGTACTATGTGTGCTGCTGACAAGAAAATATAGGACCTATGTGTGCTGCCACAAACACACTATAAGTCCTATGGGTGCTGACACAAACACACTATAGGTACTATGTGTGCTGCTGAAAAGGAAATATAGGACCTATGTGTGCTGCCACAAACACACTATAAGTCCTATGGGTGCTGACACAAACACACTATAGGTACTATGTATGCTGCTGAAAAGGAAATATAGGACCTATGTGTGCTGCCACAAACACACTATAAGTCCTATGGGTGCTGACACAAACACACTATAGGTACTATGTGTGCTGCTGACAAGAAAATATAGGTCCTATGTGTGCTGCCACAAACACACTATAAGTCCTATGGGTGCTGACACAAACACACTATAGGTACTATGTGTGCTGCCACAAACACACTATAAGTCCTATGGGTGCTGACACAAACACACTATAGGTACTATGTGTGCTGCTGAAAAGGAAATATAGGACCTATGTGTGCTGCCACAAACACACTATAAGTCCTATGGGTGCTGACACAAACACACTATAGGTACTATGTGTGCTGCTGACAAGAAAATATAGGACCTATGTGTGCTGCCACAAAACACACTATAAGTCCTATGGGTGCTGACACAAACACACTATAGGTACTATGTGTGCTGCTGACAAGGAAATATAGGACCTATGTGTGCTGCCACAAACACACTATAAGTCCTATGGGTGCTGACACAAACACACTATAGGTACTATGTGTGCTGCTGACAAGAAAATATAGGTCCTATGTGTGCTGCCACAAACACACTATAAGTCCTATGGGTGCTGACACAAACACACTATAGGTACTATGTGTGCTGCTGACAAGAAAATATAGGACCCATGTGTGCTGCCACAAACACACTATAAGTCCTATGGGTGCTGACACAAACACACTATAGGTACTATGTGTGCTGCTGACAAGGAAATATAGGACCTATGTGTGCTGCCACAAACACACTATAAGTCCTATGGGTGCTGACACAAACACACTATAGGTACTATGTGTGCTGCTGAAAAGGACATATAGGACCTATGTGTGCTGCCACAAACACACTATAAATCCTATGGGTGCTGACACAAACACACTATAGGTACTATGTGTGCTGCTGACAAGAAAATATAGGTCCTATGTGTGCTGCCACAAACACACTATAAGTCCTATGGGTGCTGACACAAACACACTATAGGTACTATGTGTGCTGCTGACAAGAAAATATAGGACCTATGTGCGCTGCCACAAACACACTATAAGTCCTATGGGTGCTGACACAAACACACTATAGGTACTATGTGTGCTGCTGACAAGAAAATATAGGACCTATGTGCGCTGCCACAAACACACTATAAGTCCTATGGGTGCTGACACAAACACACTATAGGTACTATGTGTGCTGCTGACAAGAAAATATAGGTCCTATGTGTGCTGCCACAAACACACTATAAGTCCTATGGGTGCTGACACAAACACACTATAGGTACTATGTGTGCTGCTGACAAGGAAATATAGGACCTATGTGTGCTGCCACAAACACACTATAAGTCCTATGGGTGCTGACACAAACACACTATAGGTACTATGTGTGCTGCTGAAAAGGAAATATAGGACCTATGTGTGCTGCCACAAACACACTATAAGTCCTATGGGTGCTGACACAAACACACTATAGGTACTATGTGTGCTGCTGAAAAGGAAATATAGGACCTATGTGTGCTGCCACAAACACACTATAAGTCCTATGGGTGCTGACACAAACACACTATAGGTACTATGTGTGCTGCTGACAAGAAAATATAGGTCCTATGTGTGCTGCCACAAACACACTATAAGTCCTATGGGTGCTGACACAAACACACTATAGGTACTATGTGTGCTGCTGACAAGAAACTATAGGACCTATGTGTGCTGCCACAAACACACTATAAGTCCTATGGGTGCTGACACAAACACACTATAGGTACTATGTGTGCTGCTGAAAAGGAAATATAGGACCTATGGGTGCTGCCACAAACACACTATAAGTCCTATGGGTGCTGACACAAACACACTATAGGTACTATGTGTGCTGCTGACAAGAAAATATAGGTCCTATGTGTGCTGCCACAAACACACTATAAGTCCTATGGGTGCTCACACAAACACACTATAGGTACTATGTGTGCTGCTGACAAGAAAATATAGGACCTATGTGTGCTGCCACAAACACACTATAAGTCCTATGGGTGCTGACACAAACACACTATAGGTACTATATGTGTGCTGCTGACAAGAAAATATAGGTCCTATGTGTGCTGCCACAAACACAATATGGCTCCTATAAATCCCTGCCTGGGATGGGACAGAAGGTTGGGACAGAAGTTGGGGTGCAATGCTGTTCTAACAGCACTGCGATTGGTGCTACTGCTATGCTGTACTAACAGCACGCACACACCAGACTAATCCCCAGCAGCAGCTAATATCACACTCACTGTGCAATCAGCAGCAATGAATGATCAGTAATGATGAATGACTCAGGTAGCAATGGTTTAGCAAAGAAATAGCAATCAAGCAAAGAAGCAAATCAATCAGCAGACTGCTCTCCCTAAAGCCGGAACACATGTGACCTGGGCCGACGGCATGGCGGGCTTTTAAATGGTGGGGCGTGTACTAAAGCCCCTGAGCTTTAATTGGCTACAGGCGTCCTGCCTGTAGCCAATTATTGCTCTCCTAGTTTCCGGCGCTGTGATTGGCCAAGCATGCGGGGTCACAGTGCATGCTTGGCCAATCATCAGCCAGCAATGCACTGCGCCGGCCGCAATGTATTGCGGGCCGCTCGCATCACACGAATGTGATGCGAACGGCCCAAATAGTTCTGGGCTCGCCGAGCGAGCCAACGCCCGGTGCTCGATTCGAACGTGGGTTCGAATCGAGCACCGGGCCCATCCCTAGTAAGCAGTACAGAAACATATTGTGTGCTATAAAATAAACTTTGGGTACCTTCCTGGCACTCTTGGCATATTGTACAGGTATGCTCAGTATATTATCCAGTCACCATGGTGCCAGTATGTGAGATGTGTTATTTGTTTGGGTTACATGACTAAAGATTTGAGTTCTCAAAAAGCCAGAATAAAGATATTTAAAATCCATTACATGTTGGGGGCAAATGGTGCCAAGGGCTTCCACGCCTGTTTAGGGATAGTGTTTCCAGTTACACATAAGTGGCCTCTATCACAAAACTAGTTGGCCTTTCCAAAATGAAAAATGTACACCTCTCCCTTTTCATGTGTAAAATGACTGCTGATTTCTGATCTGTCAAGTTTTCTCTCCTATGTCAGTCATTTTGTTTATTGAGCATTCACTACACTGGAATTCATATTCCTGGGTATCCTGGCATAATGGTAGTTGGGTTATGGAAATGGAACAACTCGGTTTCATAAACATTCACACCTGCCATTATATTTTTGGACAGTGAGGAATACATTAAACTAAAGCGGGTAAACAAGGGTGCAATAAAAAGATACAGTGCCTTGAAAAAGTATTCCTTCTCCTTAAACCTTTCCACATTTTGTCCTGTTACAACCAAAAACGTAAATGTATTTTATTGGGATTTTATGTGACAGACCAACACAAAGTGGCACATAATTGTGAAGTTGAAGGAAGACTATAATGGTTTTCCAAATTTTTTACAAATAAATATATGGTGTGCATTTGTATTCAGCCCCCCCCCAATACTTTGTAGAACCACCTTTCGCTACAATTACTGTCTTTTTGGGGATGTCTCTACCAGCTTTGTACATCTAGAGAGTGACATTTTTGCCCTTTCTTCTTTGCAAAATAGCTCAAGTTCTGTCAGATTGGACAGAAAGCGTCTTTGAACAGCAATTTTCAAGTCTTGCCACAGATTCTCAGTTGGATTTAGGTCTGGACTTTGACTGGGCCATTCTAACGCATGAATTAGCTTTGATCTAAACCATTTCATTGTAGCTCTGGCTGTATGTTTGGGATTGTTGTCCTGCTGGATGGTGAACCTCCACCCCAGTCGCAAGTCTTTTGCAGACTCTAACAGGTTTTCTTCTAAGATTGCCCTGTATTTGGCTCCATCCATCTTCCCTTTAACTCTGACCAGCTTATCTGTCCCTGCTGAAAAAAAGCATCCCCGCAACATGATGCTGCCACCACCATATTTCACTGTGGGGATGGTGTGTACAAAGTGATGTGCAATGTTAGTTTTCCGCCACACAAAGCGTTTTGCTTTTAGGCCAAAAAGTTAAATTTTGGTCTCATCTGATCAGAGCACCTTCTTCTAAATGTTTGCTGTGTCACCCACTTGGCTTCTTGCAGACTGCAAACAGGACTTCTTATGACTTTCTTTCAACAATGGCTTTCTTCTTGCCACTCCATAAAGGCCAGATTTGAGAAGTGCACAACTAATAGTTGTACTGTGGACAGACTTTCCCACTGTGGGTCTCTGCAGCTCCTCCAGAGTTACCATGGGCCTCTTAACTGCTTCTCTGATTAATGCTCTCCTTGCCTGGCCTGTCAGTTTAGGTGAACGGTCATGTCTTGGTAGGTTTGCAGTTGTGCCATACTCTTTTCAGATGATGGATTGAATTGTGCTCCATGAAATGTTCAAAGCTTGGCTTTTTTTTATACCCTAACCCTGCTTTAACCACCTGACTCCCACTATACGTCATATGAAGTCTTTTACTTCCCCGGGGTATATCTGAATGATGCCTGTAGCTACAGACATCATTCAGATATTGCCGTTTTCAGCCGGCGATTCTCTGCACCATAAGAACGATCATATCGGCTGTTCCGCTGCTTGATCATTCTTACGGGCGGCGGGAGGGGACATCCCCCCTCCGCCGCCCTCCGGTGCTTCTACCGACACAGGATCCGCTGGCCCCCGGATGATGATCATAGAGATTTCCGGCAGACCAGATGGTTGCCGGAGTCTCTATGATCATTCGGAGGCCAGGCGTGACGTCATAACATCACGCCCGGCCTCCGAATGATCATGCATTCAAAAAACGGCGGTGCCGCGGCTGGAAAGCGGTGATCTTTTTTTTTTTTTTTTTTTTTTTTTTTTTTTTTTTTAGGCTTCCCAGCCTAGAGGTGAGATGTGGGGTCTTATTGACCCCATATCTCACTGTAAATAGGTCCGATCGTGCCATATTCCTATTACAAGGGATGTTTACATTCCTTGTAATAGGAATAAAAGTAATCAAATTTTTTTTTGTTTTTTTTAAAGTGTCAAACTAAAAAAATAAAGTAAAATTAACAATAAAAAAAAAAAAAAAAAAATTTAAAGCGCCCCTGTCCCCGCGAGCTCGTACGCAGAAGTGAACGCATACGTAAGTCCCGTCCACATATGAAAACGGTGTTCAAACCACACATGTGAGGTATCGCCGCGAATGTTAGAGCAAGAGCAATAATTCTAGCCCTAGACCTCCTCTGCAACTCAAAATATGTAACCAGTAAAATTTTTTAAAGCGTCGACTATGGGGATTTTTAAATACCAAAGTGTGGCGCCATTCCACGAGCGCGTGCAATTTTGAAGCGTGACATGTTGGGTATCTATTTACTCTGCGTATCTTCATCTTTCACATTGTTCAAAAAAATTGGGCTAACTTTACTGTTTATTTTTTTTTTACAGCATGAAACTGTTTTTTTTCTGAAAAATACACGTTCGAAAAATTGCTGCGCAAATACCGTGCGAGATAAAAAGTTGCAACGACCGCCATTGTATTCTTTAGGGTCTTTGCTAAAAAAAAAATAGCTAATGTTTAGGGATTCTATGTAATTTTCTAGCAAAAAAAATTGGAATTTTACATGTAGGAGAGAAATGTCAGAATTGGTCTGGAACTCAGGTGGTTAAACTTCTCTACAATTTTATCCCTGACCTGTCAGGTGTGTTCCTTGGCCTTCATGATGCTGTTTTGTTCACTAAGGTTCTCTAACAAACATCTGAGGGCTTCACAGAACAGCTGTATTTATACTAAGATTAAATTACACACAGGTGGACTCTATTTACTAATTAGGTGACCTCTGAAGGCAATTGGTTTTACTAGATTTTAGATAGGGGTATCAGAGTAAAGGGGGCTGAATATAAATGCACGCCACACTTTTTACATATTTATTTGTAAAAAATTGTGAAAACCATTTATCATTTTCCTTCCACTTCACAATTATGTGCCACTTTGTGTTGGTCTATAACATAAAATCCCAATAAAATACATTTACCTTTTTGGTTGTAGCATGACAAAATGTGGAAAATTTCAAGGGGTATGAATACTTTTTCAAGGCACTGTGCATAGTGCAGTGATAGCTTTATTAAGATTGTACACATAAAAACAGACAGTAAGTATTGCACTCACAAGTGTGGATACAGAGGGTGCACATATAAGGAAGCTCAGCATCAGAGTCCTGTGATGTGTCCAGTACAAATCCTGTGCAGCCGCCGCTAAGGGTAGAAAGATGAGTCATGTTACAGGCACTCCAGAACCGCTGAGGGATAATAACAGGCCACTCTCACTTCTGTCAACTTGTAAGGCACACTGACAGAGGCATAGCTTAAAACTTGTGGGCGCTGCTGCAAATATTTGACCTGCCTGCTCCCCCCCTCTACCAACCACCGCTTGAACCGCATGCCAAGGTAATCCCAAGATACTACAAGTGGCTAAAAAATTATTTCAGATGCTGAGAGGGTAAATCAAAAGATTTTGGAGAAACTCCACATTTTGATATACTTCTCCAATTCTTTTGAATACCATGGAAAAGGGGTAGGCAACCTTTAAGAGGTGGAGATCTACCTGAACAACGTGAAAGAGATTCAAGGTCAGATTCAGCGCCCTTTTTTTTTTTTTTTTTCAAGATATGAACTAGCAAGGCCTCTAACTAAATAATAAGGAAAACGTAACCACTTTAAGACCGGGCCTATTTTCAGACTCTGTGTTTACAAGTTAAAAACACGTTTTTTTGCTAGAAAATTACTTAGAACCCCCCAACATTATACATTTTTTTTTCTAACACCCTAGAGAATAAAATGGCGGTCATTGCAATACTTTTTGTCACACCGCATTTGCGCAGCGGTCTTACAAGTGCACTTTTTTTGGAATAAAAATAAATAACAGTAAAGTGAGCCCGATTTTTTTTTATATTGTGAAAGAAAATGTTACGCCGAGTAAATTGATACCCAACATGTCACGCTTCAAAATTGAAGGACTGTTTCCGTTGCTACCACACACTAGTGGATTATTAGTATAGGGTACAGCACGGCACAGTCTAGGGCACACATTCACACAATGTCTCGAAAGATGTTAGATGGCTATCACATTTTGAGAGACCCTTGCCTAGAACATTTAAAGTTTTTATAGTTACAAAAAAAGTGTAAAAAAAAGAAAAACATAAAAAACATAAAAAATAAAAAAGCCAAAAATCGTTGTCGTTTTATTTGTTCTTTTTTTTTTTTCAAAAAGATATTATTTGCATAATTGCACAAACAGGTTAACATTTGTTGTCCTTCAGAATAATTGAACATACACAGTAAGTGAAACATCAAGTAACATGTTAAGGTACAGGTAACAATAACGATTCTTAGCGTCTCTATAGACTTTGATTTACAGTATTGAGATGTCAAAACATTTAAAAAATAATGGTTATATTGTCTAGATCAAATCTACAACTTGTGGTAATTCTTAGTAACCGTTGTGGCATCCCAATGTCGGGTCTGTAAAAGTGAATGTATCAACCTAATATAGAAACCGTTTCTAATATTGTGAGAGTTCAATCAGTCGGTTTCTCTCTTGACCAGCTAGGACATCTCTATGAGTGCGTAGGTGATCTCAAAGTTTAGAGAGGGGATCGAGTAGGATGAGTGTGTAATATGTGATTGCTGGTAACCTGTTATGGTATTAGTTGTGGAGAGTAGGGATGAGCCGAACACCCCGGGTTCGGTTCGCACCAGAACCTGCGAACGGACCGAAAGTTTGCGCGAACATTCGAACCCTATTAATTACAATGGACGCGAACGTTCGAAATCAAAAGTGCTAATTTTAAAGGCTAATATGCATGTTATTGTCATAAAAAGTGTTTGGGGACCTGGGTCCTGTCCCATGGGACATGTATCAATGCAATTTTTTTTTTTTTAAAACTGACGTTTTTTCAGGAGCAGTGATTTTAATAATGCTTAATGTGAAACAATAAAAGTGTAATATTCCTTTAAATTTCATACCTGGGGGTGTGTGTATAGTATGCCTGTGAAGGGGCGCATGTTTTCCGTGCTTAGAACTGTCCCTGTCATTTTTGCAGGAAAAAAAAGCTATTTAAAATCACTCGCGGCTAATGAATTGCCGGCTCCCGTAACACAGAGAACAGTCATTCATTGAAAGTCATTGATAAAAAAAAAGTCATTGATTAAAAAAAAAAAAAAAAAGCGTGGGGTTTCCCCAAATTCAATTACCAGGCCCTTCAGGTCTGCTATGGATATTAAGGGGAACCCCGCTTCAAATGTTAAAAAAAATTACGTAGGGGTCCCCCTAAATATCCATACCAGACCCTTCAGGTCCTGGGTGGATTTTAAGGGGAACCCCTGCCAAAAAAAAATGGCGTGGGGTCCCCCTCAAAATCCATACCAGACTCTTATCCGAGCACGCAACCTGGCAGGCCGCAGGAAAAGAGGGGGGGACGAGAGCGGCCCCCCTCCCTCCTAAACCATACCAGGCCACATGCCCTCAACATTGGGAGGGTGCTTTGGGAGTCTGTGACCCCTCAAAGCACCATGTCCCCATGTTGATGGGGACAAGGGCCTCGTCCCCATAACCCTGGCCATTGGTTGTGGGGGTCTGTGGGCGGGGGGCTTATCGGAATCTGGAAGCCCCCTTTAACAAGGGGACCCCCAGATCCTGCCCCCCCGTGTGAAATGGTAAGGGGGTACAAAAGTACCCCTACCATTTCACTTAAAAAAGTGACAAAAATGTTAAAAATGACAGGAGACGGTCTTTGACAATTTATTAAAATCTTCTTTCTTCTGGTCTTCCTTCTTCCTTTCTTCATCCTTCGGTTTCTTCATCATCTTCTTCCATCTTCTTCTTCCTCCGATCCGCTTCTTCTTGCTCTGGTCTTCTTGTCCGGCATCTTCTTCCCCAGCGTCAGCTTCTTCTTCTGTGTCGGGCCGCTCCGCTCAATGGGAGGCTCCCGCTATGTGAGGCTTCGCTCCGTCTGACAGTTCTTTTATAATGGAGGGCGGGCCACCTGGTGACCCCACCCCCCTCTGACGCACGGGGACGTCATGGGGACTTCCCTATGGCTTTCTCCATGACGTCAGAGGGGGGCGGGGACGGTCCCGCCCCCCTCTGACGTCATGGGGAAAGCCATAGGAAAGTCCCCATGACGTCCCCGTGCATCAGAGGGGGCGGGGTCACCAGGTTGCCCCGCCCTCCGTTATAAAAGAACTGTCAGATGCAGCGAAGCCTCACACAGCGGGAGCCTCCCATTGCGCGGAGCGGCCCAAGAAGAGACACCGACGCCGTGGAAGAAGATGCCGGACGAGAAGACCAGAGCAAGAAGAAGCAGATCGAAGGAAAAAGAAGATGGAAGAAGATGGTAGAAGATGGAAGAAGATGAAGAAACCGAAGGATGAAGAAAGGAAGAAGGAAGACCAGAAGAAAGAAGATTTTAATAAAGGAATTGTCAAAGACCGTCTCCTGTCATTTTTAACATTTTTGTCACTTTTTTGGTGAAATGGTAGGGGTACTTTTGTACCCCCTTACCATTTCATACGGGGGGGCGGGATCTGGGGGTCCCCTTGTTAAAGGGGGCTTCCAGATTCCGATAAGCCCCCCGCCCGCAGACCCCCACAACCAATGGCCAGGGTTGTGGGGATGAGGCCCTTGTCCCCATCAACATGGGGACATGGTGCTTTGAGGGGTCACAGACCCCCAAAGCACCCTCCCAATGTTGAGGGCATGTGGCCTGGTACGGTTCAGGAGGGAGGGGGGGGCGCTCTCCTCCCCCCTCTTTTCCTGCGGCCTGCCAGGTTGCGTGCTCGGATAAGGGTCTTGTATGGATTTTGAGGGGGCCCCCACGCCATTTTTTTTTTTTTTTTTTTGCCCGGGGTTCCCCTTAATATCCATAGCAGACCTGAAGGGCCTGGTAATTGAATTTGGGGGAAACCCCACGCTTTTTTATTTTTTTTCATCAATGACTTTTTTTTTATCAATGACTTTCAATGAATGACTGTTCTCTGTGTTACGGGAGCTGGCAATTCATTAGCCGCAGATGGCTGCCTTAGATGACACAACAGGCCAGAAGGGTAAAGGTGGTTTAATGTGCTACTGCACTGCTATACTAACACAGCACGCACACACACTAACTACTCCTGCAGGTGGCTGGATTGGTAGAGAATAGATTGAGAACAGCACTGAGAAGAATAAACTACCCTGCCTATTTTTCCTCTATCCCTACACTAATCCCCAGAATCCACAAGCAGATAATTCAGATAAAGCAGATAATGCACAAGCAGACACTGTACAGTGTCACTGATTCTAACGCCGGAACACACTACATGAGGCCGCCGGCGCGGCGGCCTTATATAGTGTGGGGTGTGTACTAAACCCCCTGAGCTATAATTGGCCACAGGCATCCTGCCTCTGGCCAATTATTGCTCTCCTCGCCGCTGGCTCTATGATTGGCCAAGCATGCGGGGTCACAGTGCATGCTTGGCCAATCATCAGCCAGCAATGCACTGCAACTGGCGTAGTGCATTGTGGACCGTTCGCATCACACGAATTTGATGCGAACGGCCCACATAGTTCTGGGCTCGACGAGCGGACGAACACCCGATGTTCGATTCGAACATGGGTTTGAATCAAACACCGGGCCCATCTCTAGTGGAGAGGATAGAGAAAAGGGAGAGGGAGGGGTGAAACATATGAGGGTAGGGGGAATGTAACCTAACCTATAGGGTGGTGGGGGTAAGTGTGCCCCTGCTTGGGGTTGTTTTTGATAGTAAACAAAAATTAAGCAGTCCATGGGTGTGGGGGGGAGGGGCCCATAAGAGACAGTGATTTTTGGTTGGTTGGAGAGTGTAGGAGGGAGTATTCTGGTGTGGTTTGGAAATGTTTCCACGTTTTATTATTCTTACTGTTTTTACTGTTTTGCTTTTAACAACATGCAATTGACTCTCTTTGTTCTAGCTCCCTGTGTGAAAAGCATTGCTATATACCCCCAATGAGTTGAAAATGTAACTGTATTTGTTTGTTCAATGCTTTAAAAATATTTTCATTTTATTGATAAATATTTATGATGACATGCTATTAATATATACCTATGTAAGGATTCATGCATTAACGTCTGTATACAGTGTGTATTCAATTCTTTTCTATGTAACTATATAATCTATTGATGTTTCATCTGTAGAATTCACACAACATCATACTGTGCTATCTTCAAGGCCCTGACGAAGCGGCATTGTCCACGAAACACGTAGGCCATATTTCTATTAATTGTTGGGGGTCTGCACACCCTGAGTTCAAACCTAATCGTACAAACTGTAATGTACTTTTTTCAACTTTTTTTTAAAGTAAATAAAATTGTCTATTTTTTCATAAGTTTGTTATTGTATTTCATTTGTTTACACTTCCCAGAGGCACAATTAAAGTCCCATCCAGATCCATATATTTTTTGAAACATAGTTGCATATGCCCATCATTAGAAGTGGGTGGATACAGGGCGGTTTTCTAATGCTGGGCATACCACACACTTTTTCTGGCAGAGATTTTCTTCATCCACATCGATCGATGTGAATAGGCTGCATGAATAAAAAAAGAATGTTACAATATATGCCCAACAAGGACCAGCAAAGTACTGGTATGTCGTTAGACTTTGAGTGGTTATACCGGGATGATGCCTGCAGGTTTAGGCATCATTTTGGTATTGTTTTTTTTCAGCTGGCAGTCAGCTTTCATGTAAAAGCAATCCGAGCAGCTAATTAGCTGCTAGACTGCTTTTACAAGCAGTGGGAGGGGACATCCCCCCTCCCGCCACCTTCCACAGTTTTCCCGGGCTCTCCTGTCCCATCGGGGAACCCGAGAATGCAGCTGGTGGTTCCGCCAGCTGACCATAGAGCTGATCGGAGACAAGAATGGCTCCAATTATCTCTATGGCCTAAGAAACTGGAAGCTATAAGCATTTCATCACTTCGGTTTCGCCAGATATTAAGAGCACCATTTTTAAATTGGGAAAGCATCTTATCACACCGATCTTGGTGTGGTAAGATGCTTTAAGGGCACAGGAGAGATCTAGAGTTCAATAGACCCCAAATTTTTCAAATTACCTATTGCTATCATAGGGGACATTTAAATTCCATGTGATAACAATAAAAGTGTATAAGATAAAAAAATGAGAGGGACAGTGTAAAAATAAAAGAATAAAAAAAAAAATTATTAAAAAAAATGCAAATTTAAAAAAAAAAAAAAAAATGTAATTAAAGCACCCCTCTCCCTCCGAGCTCATGCGCAATGGTGAACGCAAGCATCGGTCTTGTGTCCTATGTAAACAGCAATTGCACCATGCATGTGAGATATCACTGTGAATGCCAGATTGAGGGCAGTAATTCTAGCAGTAGACCTGTAAATCTAAAGGGATAAACCTGTTAAGGCTTTTAAAGGATTTTGAAAATGTACGTAGTTTGTCGCCGCTGCAAAGGGGCATGCACAATTTTAACCGCTTCCCGACCACCTCACGCCGATGTACGTCGGCAGAATGGCAAGGCTAGGCAAAACCACGTACAGGTACGTGGCCCTTTAAAAGCCTAGCCGTGGGTCGCGCGCGTGCCGCCGGCGGCGCGCTCGCGAACCGGTCGGGAGCTCGGGACCACGGGACCAGCGGACTGGTGTTCCGCGATCGGGTCACAGAGCTGAAGAACGGGGAGAGGTCTGTGTAAACAAACCTCTCCCCGCGCTTCCTACTCTGCCTGTCATTGATCGGCTGTTCCCTGTCATCGGGAAAGCCGATCAATGACGTCAGACGTCAGCCCCGCTCCCTAATGTAAAAAAAAAAAAACACATGTCACACACCATAACCCCTCCCCGCCCCCTAGTGGTTAACTGTTTCACTGCCAGTGTCATTTATACAGGAATCAATGCATTTAAATGCATTGATTGCTGTATAAATGACAATGGTCCCAAAAATGTGTCAAAAATGTCCGATGTGTCCGCCATAATGTCGCAGTCACAATAAAAATCACTGATCGCCGCCATTACTAGTAAAAAAAAATATATTAAAAAAATGCTATAAAACTATCCCCTATTTTGTTAACGCTATAACTTTTGCGCAAACCAATCAATAATCGCTAATTGCGATTTTTTTTTTTACCAAAAATATGTAGAAGAATACGTATCGGCCTAAACTGTGGAAAAAAATAATTTTTTTATGTTTTTTGGGGATATTTATTATAGCAAAAAGTAAAAAATATTGCATTTTTTTCAAAATTGTTGCTCTATTTTTGCATATAGCGCAAAAAATAAAAACCGCAGGGGCGATCAAATACCACCAAAAGAAAGCTCTATTTGTGGGAAAAAAAGGACGCCAATTTTGTTTGGGAGCCACGTTGCACGACCGCGCAATTGTCAGTTAAAGCGACGCAGTGCCGAATCGCAAAAAGGGGCCTGGTCATTTGGCTGCAAATTGGTCCGGGCTGAAGTGGTTAAAGCATGTCATGTTTGGTATCTATGTACTCGGCATAAGATCATCTTTTATATTTTACCCAACAATTGGGCAATATAGTGTGTTCTTGTGCATTCAAATTAAAAAAAGTTTTATTTTTTTTTAAATTGCGTTTGTAAAATTGCTGCGCAAATACTATGTGAAAAAAAAAAATTGCAACATCCACAATTTTAATCTGTAGGGCCTTTGCTTTAAAAAAATATATAATGTTTGGGGGTTCAAAATTATTTTCTAGCAAAAAAACGTTTTTGGAAAATGACAAGATGTATTTATTTTATTTTTGTTACACACTTTGTCATTTAAATGATATATTGCTCACACATGCCATGGATATATGTTGAATTACACCCCAAAATACATTCTGCTGCTTCTCCTGAGTATGGGGATACCACATGTGAGAGACTTTTTTGGCAGTCTAACTAAATACAATTCCCCGAAAACCAATCGCTTCTCTTCAGGCTTTCTAAGGGTGTAAATTGCTCACTTCACTTCCTCACTACCTATCACAGTTTTGGAGGCCAGAAATACCAAGATAGGACACCCCCCACATGCTTCTCTGCAAATAGCTTGGGGTGTCTATTTTCCAAAAAGGGGTAATTTGGGGGGTTGTGCTTTCTTGGCACTTCAGGGCCTCCGAAAATGTAATAGGTAGTGAGGAAGTGAAATGAGAAATTTACGCCCTTAGAAATCCTGAAGGCAGTGATTGTTTTTTGGAACCCGTACGCGGTTAGGCTCCCAAAATGTCTCACACATGTGGTATCCCCGTACTCAGGAGAAGCAGCAGAATGTATTTTGGGGTGTAATTCCACACAGCTGCTTTTGATAACGTTGCATATAGAGGATGAAACGCATCAATATAAAACTCCGACACATCACCACCAGCCCGGGGAGTGGAACGCACACTATACTTTAAGCAGCGAACACTACTCACACATGTAGGGCCATTTTTTGCCTTTGTGACATACAGTTTGGTCATATTTTACAGTTTTATAAATACCATGTAATGGATTTTTATTATGCATGATGCTGTTTTTCAATAAACCGTCTGACGATTTTATACTATGAGTTTCTCTTTTTATAAACCACACACCTGCACATTTTGATCCTGGAGCCCCAGAGTCACCATTGGAGGTAACCCACAACATCGGGAGCAACCAGAGGATATCGCATTTGGGATAGGTCCCTATTATTGACCTACAAGCACAGTAGACTCCTCTTGCTATAAGGTAAGGGAGTCCAACATATCTGGTAAATGTGGAGTATTCATAGCCCCCCACAAGGTGGATGCATTGACACTAATGGGATATGGAGCACAACAGTACTTTTTCACAATGAAAAGACTTTGTTTTGCACAGCCATCACTATATGCACTATAATTGTCACTTTAAAATTTCCATAAATTCTTATTGATTTATTTGATGAATTTAAAAAAAATGGACTTTGGTTCACACAGTTATTATTGTATGCACTTTATATGTTAATGTTATTGTATTATTAATTTACCAATTGATCTATAAATTACAAGTTGGTTTATGACACTGTTAAGGTGTAGCCATAGATACAGAGCATTATTACACTGGTATTTAGTATAATTCATAGGTGGAGCAGGTGCTGTTTATTATTTATAAAGTCCAAATGTACCCATTTTCTATTTTTGTTTCCTCATTTTTCAATCACTTGTGAAAAAATAAAAAATGCAATATTCAATGGGCTCAAAATGCCTCTCAGCAAATTCCTTGGGGTGTCTACTGTCCAAAAAGGGGTCATTTGGGGGGGGGGGGGTTGCACTGCCCTTCCATTTTAGCACCTCAAGGAATGAGATAGCCAGTCAGAAGGTAAAAGCAGCATAAATTCCAGTAAATATACCATAGTTTGTAGACGCTATAACTTTTGCGTGGAGAGCAAAAACAAGTCCTGGATGGCCACACACCGATAAGACACCTTTATTGTAGTTAAAATCCAATACAGTCAGTCCATATTAGCAAAGGCAGGGATAAATAACTGATGCGTTTCACACCATGTGTTGAGCTATGACTAAGCACCAACACATGGTGTGAAACGCGTCAGTATTCATCGTTGACCTTGCGAATATGGACTGACTGTATTGGATCTTATCTACAATAAAGGTATCTTATCGGTGTCCAGCCATCCAGGACTTGTTTTTGCTCTCTGATTCATTGCAGAGCCTGCACCTGAGTGTTCTAACAGGGCGTGTGCTTCAGAGGATTTGGGTTTGGAGCGGCAATCACCTTTTTATAACTTTTGCACAAACCAATATGCACTTATTGAATTTTTTTTTACCAAAGACATGTAGTAAATACATTTTGGCCTAAATGTATGACAATTATTATTATTTTATATTTTTTAAAACAAAAAGTAGAAAATATAATATTTTTTCAAAATTTTCAGTATTTTTTTATTTATATCGCAAAAAATTAAAATTAGAGTGGTGATCAAATACCATCAAAAGAAAGCTCTATTTGTGGGGAAAAAAGGACGTAAATTTTGTTTCGATACAGCATTGCATGACTGTGCAATTACCAGTTAAAGCAGCGCAGTGCCAAATTGCAAAAAGTGCTCTGGTCAGGAAGGGGGTAAAACCTTCCAGAGGTCAAGTGGAAAAAAAACAACAAATTTCCCAAACTTCTCTTTTAACAATCATTTATAAAGAGGTTGTTTTATAGACAGTTTTAAAATAATATGCCATACCTATAGAATATTCAATTCATATATAATTTTTACTAAAGTTACTAATTAATACTACATAACTGAGTGAATAATAAGCTATTTCTTAACATCTTTCCACACAAGTATATTATTATTCTGCTGAATTGGAGGGGATTTACTTAAAGTGTACCTACAATGGTCAATCAATCCCACTGTATAATAAATACATACTGTATAAATAAAGAGTAAACTACTGCTCAGCCCAATAGCTTAATAAGAAAGATGTAGCACTGTCACCTGTGTGCCCTTTTCGTCTTCACTCTTGCAATCCCATCTGATAAGTGATAAGGGTTCATACAAGGAAGAACTGAGAAAATGCAAGCAGACTCTTTTTGGCATGAGTATGCAGTTACATTTTCTGTACTGTTCTTTTAAAATGTAGACCATACCACAGAGTGTACAGTATCTCATGTCACCACTGGTTTCCTGTTGTTGTGTAGGCTTCAACTTTTTGGAAATGTAGAAGTTGGTCAGAAATGTAAGAATTGTTTGGCCATTCTTGCTCGCACTGACTAGAGCAAAAGAATCTCCCGTGACACTAATGATTGGGGCACAAGTATCTCCCACCGACACCAATGATTAACCACTTGACCACTGGACACTTAAACCCCCTTCCTAACCAGACCAATTTTCAGCTTTCAGTGCTCTCACATTTTGAATGACAATTACTCAGGCATGCAACACTGTACCCATATGATTTTTTTGTGTTTTTTTTCACACAAATAGAGCTTTCTTTTGGTGGAATTTGATTACCTCTGTGATTTTTTTTTTTTTTTTTTTTGCTATAAATGAAAAATGACCTAAAATTTTGTAAAAAAAAAATGCATTTTTCTTCATTTCTATTATAAAATTTTGCAAATTAGTAATTTTTCTTTATAAATTTGGGCCAAATTTTATACTGCTACATATCTTTGGTAAAAATAACCCAAATTAGTGGATATTATTTAGTCTGTGTGAAAGTTATAGAGTCTACAAGCTATGGTGCCAATCACTGAAAATTGATCACATCTGATCACGCCTGCTGTACTGACTGCCTATCTCATTTCTTGAGACCCTAACAAGCCAGGAAAGTACAAATACCCCCCAAAATTACCCCTTTTTGGAAAGTAGACATTCCAAGGTATTTAATAAGAGGCATGGTTAGTTTTTTGAAGTTCTCATTTTTTCCCACAATTCTTTGCAAAATGAAGATTTCTTTTATTTTTATTTTTTTTCACACCAATTTGTCATTATAACAGGTTATTTCTCTCACATGGCATGTACAGTCCACAAATGACACCCTAAAATATATTCTGCTACTCCTCCTGAGTATGGCGATACCACATGTGTGAGACTTTTACACAGCCTAACCACATACAGAGGCCCAACATTGAAGTAGCACCTTCAGGCATTCTAGGAGCATAAATTACACATATAATCTCTCAACCACCTATTATACTTTTGAAGGCCCTGGAGCACCAGGACAATGGAAACGCCTACAAATTGACCCCATTTTGGAAAGCAAACACCCCAACGTATAATCTATAATGCATAATGACTCTTTTGAATGGTTCATCTTTTTTCAAGTTTTTGGAATATGTGGAAAAAAAATGAAAACGCATTTTTTTTTTTTTGCACAAAGTTGTCCATTTATAAGATATTTCCAACACATAGCATGTACATAGCAAAAATGACACCCCAACTCTAGGCTTTGTGAGGCCTTAGGCAAAACTTAGACATGAGGCCCCACTCACGACCATAATGGGAAAAATAATTAAAGCGATAAAATATTAACTGAGTGTCTCCCCACCCCCCCCCCCCCCACAGCGCTGCTGGCTTCCCTCCACTTCTCTCCCGCTGACTGGGGGATCTTCAGGAAAAAAGGACTGGTAATTATGTCATTTACGAGCCCCTTCCTTTTCTAAAGGAACACAGTGAGTGATCGGTACTGATCACTCACTGTGTTCATTCATAACTGAAGCATAGTAAACAGTTTTCTCTGCTTCGCTTTATGAATTAACAGGAGCCTTTGTCTCCTGTTAATTCATTTGCAGTGCAGCTGAGGCTACAGAGAAAGGGACTGGGTAATGTGTGTCCTCATTCCTCAAATGTAATTTTTGTTTTTAAAAATGTTGTAAATAAAATAAAGCAATTATAAAAAATAAAAATAAAATCAGACTAAAATTTCCAAATCAGACCAAAAAGCCATGCACAATATGTAGCATAATTGAGCCACACTCACTGTTTTCTGCGGTGCGCTGTGTATGCCATAGGTCACCATCTCCCTAGTAGGGGCCCCAGTGCATTACTTTGTCCATGATGCTATTATGATGGCACTGTACAATGGTGGTAAACATGTGTAGGAGAGGAAAATGGAGGGTATGACAGTGGGTAGTATGTACGTGAGAGGGGTGTAGAGTATATGGTGGGGGGTAGTATATACATGAGAGGAGTGCGGAGTGTATGGTGGGGAGTAGTATGTACATGAAAGGAGTGCGGAGTGTATGGGGGGTAGTATGTACATGAGAGGAGTGCAGAGTGTATGTGGGGGTAGTATGTATATGAGAGGAGTGCGTAGTGTATGTGGGGGTAGTATGTATATGAGAGGAGTGCGTAGTGTATGTGGGGGTAGTATGTATATGAGAGGAGTGCGTAGTGTATGTGGAGGTAGTATGTATATGAGAGGAGTGCGGAGTGAATGTGGGGGTAGTATGTATATGAGAGGAGTGCGGAGTGTATGTGGGGGTAGTATGTATATGAGAGGAGTGCGGACTGTATGGGGGTAGTATGTATATAAGAGGAGTGCAGAGTGTATGTGGGGGGTAGTATGTATATGAGAGGAGTGCAGAGTGTATGGGGGGTAGTATGTATATGAGAGGGGTGCAGAGTGTATGGCGGTGGGTAGTATGGGGGTAGTATGACATGAGAGGGGTGCAAATGGTATAAAAGTGGTATATGGTTTGAATGAGCCCTAATTTATTGCTCCAGCACTGCAGAGGCCACTTTTCAGTGGCATGCATAGAGCAACTGAAGTTAGCAGCACAGCACCAGGACTGGCCCCCTACTGTGCTGCAGACACTGCTCTCACCGCCCACTCCCCCATCTCAAGTCCCTGCATACAAGTCGCAAGTGCTCCCATAAAGCTGCCTCCCTCCACACCTGACAAAACGAACTCCTGCATGTCCATGCTTGCATCCATCCCTCCTGGGTTCAGCAGCGGCCGACAGCTCCGTCTCTATAATCTGTCCTCAGGCAGCACTGGAGCCTCGAGGACACTGAGAGAGGGGGCGCTGGAGAGTGCTGAGGGAGGCAGAGAGAGGAGATTTCAGGTCGGCACGGCGCTGGTCATATAGCAGTGCTGTAGTGTATAGTAGTAGCTCGCTCATCCCGCTAGCTTGGGGACACTGACCAGGAGATATTCCCTGCCACTCACACACGGGTCACACAATCTATCACATTTTTGAAAGCCCTTCATATTTCTAACACATAGCATGAACATAACAAAAATAACACCCTAAAATAAATTCTGCTGACCAAAGGGTAAACACAAGATTACTGCGTGAGATCAATGTAAGCAGTGCGCACGCGCAAGCGGCTCTTGCGCTCATTCAAATGCATTTGTTCACTGCGCAGCCAAAATCTTAGTAAATGTTAGGCAACGTGCATGTAATTGCGTGGGTTGAACGGGCACACCTCTAAACTTTTTATTTTTTTTTTTTTTTAGCTGGTTCACCTTTTTGTATTTTTTTAAGGAGATTTGCACACAGGTCATGTTAGCATGTTATGTTGCCAACATGTGATATGCACCTTGTTAAAATTATGTAAATAGACTCTCACTCTTCTAGCTCCTCCTAAAAGGACATTTAACCCCCCCCCCCCCCCAATGCATATGATTTTCTTGGGCTAGCTTTTGCTTTTAAAGGGGAACTCCACACTCCATTTTCCAATGCTCTTGTCTCCCTCCTCTAACCCCTTGGATTTCCATGGGCAAACTTTTGCTTTTTAAGGGAAACTCCATACTCCACTCTATTCTCCAAAGGCTGTGAGCTGCCCTCACCAATCCCATATCCTTTTATAGAGCATAGAACAGGGCCAGCTAGGAAAGGGGCGAGAAGAGCGATCGCCCAACCCCCTTGCACTCTCGCATTTTGCTATGTACACCCCAAATTATTAGGTATCTTGGACTTTGGGGTTTATTTAGTAAAAACAAATCCAATTTACACTACAAGTTGGACGTGCAGTTGCTGGAGATCCGAGGGGGACATGCAAGGAAAAAAAAAAACAGTATCTTTGCTTCTACATGATTGGATGATAAAATCACCAGTGCTTCCCCTCAGATTTACAGCGAGTAGACTTGTATTGCAGAGTGTATTTGCCTTTAAACCCCAAAATACCTAATAATTTGGGGTGTACACAACAAGAGTGCAATTCCCCTAATGGGGACACTAGTTAGATTGACCTGTGTGTCCCCAAGGAAAGACATTGGTAGGGTTTTAACCTCAATTCCTGTTTGGCTATGTGACAGGAAGTGAAGCCAATTTTCAGAAAAGAGACACAAAGCCCAACCTAAAAAAGACAAGCAGGGGCTCTAACACTCACTTGTTTTTCCTCAAATGCCCCCAATTAGAATAGCATTGTCTTGAGCTAGATTTTAGCTCAGTGCTCTAAATCAGTGGTTCTCGATCCGGTCCTCAAGTATGCCAAATAGGCCATGTTTGCAGGTTTACCTTCATCTTGCACAGGAAATGCAAAGTTATATTGATAAGTTTCAGAAACAGTAACAGGGTCTTTCTAACAGTATAGAACTAGCGGAAACACTGCAGTATGCAGGACTTGCAGGTGTATAGACTGATGCACAGAGGCTGGCGGCACCTGTTGCAGAGAGCAGCTGAGAGGCAGTGCTGTAAGCAGAAGTAATGGAAAAGTTCCCCAAAGAGGTCTGTCGACAGTCACTATGTTGTCCCTCCTCCTCTGCAACCTTCCTCTGTGCTAGGCACACTCTCCCTGACAGACAAGTTCCTGTCCCCAACCTAGCCACATGCCAAAGGCATGCCTTCTGCACTGAGCCAGGGTTTTTGTAAGCTCTGCCATCACTGAGGATGCCCGAGAATGGACAGCAACCCAACTGATCAAAAGTACAGAGGCCAAAGAGGAAAGAGAATTCCTCCTGTCCTCCACTCTCCCTGCAAGGTGGTTGCAACAGTGCCCCCGTGCAAGGAGGTTAACCTGCACCTGCCTACACTTCTTCCCCCCACTTTGACAAATGTAGTCCTCAGCATCCACTCTCACAAAACACAATAAAACTGTGAAATGCAACAGTGTGAACAGATGGTCGAATGAGATGAGCACAATAAAAACAAACAGTGTGCTATACAATATAATTAGAATATTTGGCCAGCTGCCATCCACGGTAACATCGAATAGGGTGTTGACCCTCTCTGGAATTTTCAAGCTCGATGTCTGGATTGCCATTAACTAGAACTTGCTCAGGAGCCTCAGGAGCTTAGGTGTTATCACGGGTAGGCATATGACCCTCACCTGGGCATTCATTAGTGTCCTCACAGGAGTCCACAATTTCTTCAGGACTCTTGGGACTCTCCCAGACCTCTGCCGGGCGTTCTTACAAAAGCACAGTAGCAGATTCATCTTCAGGCCTGGGAGCATCAATGGGAATCACATGAATGGGTGGCAGATACCACTCAACTGGAACCTCTTGAACATGGGGAATGTCCACAAGATTAAAATCCTGAGAGTCTGTAGTGGGCTTAACGGGCCTGTCTCTGCCCAATACACAAAGCCTTAGTAGATTCTGGTGGAGATATTTCCTGTTGGCTTCAGGGCCCTCCACATCATATACTGGGAGCAGTATAAATGGCTCGTTCTCTACTTCTCAGTTTGCTCCCCCTCCTTTCAAACTTGTTGAATATCGTCCTCAGGTTTTGGTTTTGGAAAAAAGTTATAATGTTATCCAGGTAGATCAGCATCATTTCAAAGTTATAGTCTCCTAAGCATTTCTCCATCAGTCTTTGGAAGGTGCTGGGGGCGTTACTCAGCCCAAATGGCATGCTATTGAACTTGAACAGCCCTAGCAAGGTGATAACGGTTGTCTTTTCCCTGTCCAGGTCTCGCACTGGGACTTGTTAATATCCGTTATCCAAGTCCAAAGTGGAGGAATAACAGACCTGGCCCAGTGCCATGAGGGACTCTTCTACCCTAGGCAGTGGGTAGGCATCCCAATGGTTACAAGCGTTGAGCTTGCAATAGTCCACACAGAACCATAAACTACCATTCTTCTTGTGAACCAAGACCACATGGGTGGCCCTTGGACTACGGCTCTCCTTAATTATCCCGCTCTGCAACATATTTTGAATCTTGTCTTTGACCTCTTGACACAGAGCAGGGGGTATATGCTGGTACCTCTCCCAAATTGGAGGGGTACTACCCGTGTGGATGGGGTGGTCTATAACCTCAGTGCACCCATATTCCTCAGGATCATCTGCAAAGGTTTGCAGGTGTTTCTCCAGTAGCTGATGAAAAAGGCATTGCTGTGGCAGAGAGTAGTCCTGCAAGGGCATGGCTAGTTGGTCCAACGACTGCTGATACTGGTTAGCGTTAATAGTCGGGTTTCCACCTCATACCTTTAAACCCGAACACATATTAATTACACAGGTTCTGTGGCTGATTAAGGTGGTAATTAAACTCACTTGGTGCCTTATCTGCATTTAATTAGCCTCAGAACCTGTGTAATTCAAAGGTGTTCGGGTTTAAAGGGATGAGGTGGCAACTCTAGTTCAAAGGGCTAGGAGCCCATAATGAAGTGTTTGGGCACCACATAGAGGTCTGCAAAGATCTTGCGGCTCAGAAGTTGAAAAGGGGCTGTCCCTAGGTTGATAAGTTAAATTAGTGCCCAGTAGGGTCAGTGCAAGGATTTTAGTTTACTTAGGTGACAGTGGCTTCCGCATCCTCTTGTGGCCACTGCTTCTACCACTATATCACCAATAGTGAGAGAAGGCTGAGACCTCAGCCATTCTTGCATGTAATATTTTGCAACTTATCCTATATTCATTTTTTTTTTTCTTTACTTTTACCTAGTAATGCTGTAAATAACACACCAGGGGCGAATCCAGAGTCTAGTCTCGGGAGGGGCACTGCCAGAAAATACATTTTTTTGCAAGCAATTTATTGGGGAAATGGCTGGTGTTGGTGCTTCAATCATCCTGGCACCATGGTTGATATGGTGTCAGGATGATTGAAGCGCATTATTTATATTATTACATTGTCATATAAAATGAAATAGTTCAACTCAACATAATGCAGAATCAGTGGGAGCCCTGAGTGCCCCCAGATGCGGATTGTCACTTGCCACATCACCTGACAGAAGTTGTGGATTGTCACTTGCCACGTCACCTGCCACACGTTGCAGATTGTCACATGCCACGCCGCCTGTCACCAGATGCGGATTGTCATTTGCCATGTCACCTGCCACACGTTGCGGATTGTCACTTGCCACGTCGCCTGCCACATGTTGCGTATTGTCACTTGCCACATCGCCTGTTACCAGATGCACACTGTCACTTGCCACATCACCTGCCACAAGTTGCAGATTGTCACTTGCCACGTCACCTGCCACATGTTGCGTATTGTCACTTGCCACATCGCCTGTTACCAGATGCACATTGTCACTTGCCACATCACCTGCCACATGTTGCGGATTGTCACTTGCCACATCACCTGCCACACGTTGCGGATTGTCGCTTGCCACATCACCTGTCACCAGATGCAGATTGTCACTTGCCACGTCAGCTGTTACACGTTGCGGATTGTCACTTGCTTGCTACAGTACAATTGTCATTTGCTGTGCCACTTTCCTGCTAAGGTGGGGATTGTCTCTTGCTGTGTCCCAGAGTGAAGTCAGGCAGCAGAGAGATGATGTAATCTTTCTGATGCCTGCGTCTGCCTGCACAGCGAGGGCGGAACTGCAGGGATGCAGTGTGGGCGCCGGGCGGTGAGAGACAATGTCATCTCTCTGCTCCCCCGCCCGCTGGCCCACTGATTGGCCAGCTGTTCGCTGACCCACCGAGCCGCCCAGCTGCTCACTGCCATTCTATGCATTAAGGTGAAAAACCTACTGTGCTGCAGCTGCCCCCCAGAGCCCCCCTTTTTCTTACCTGAACCCAGCATCGAGGAAGAACCCAGCAGCTCCAGCCACTGTCTCGGCTTCTCATTGGATAGATTGATAGCAACAGGAGCCATTGGCATGGGAGCCAGGGGGCGGGGGCCGAGTCCTGCTGTCTGTGTCAATGGTTGCAGCAGCAGGACTCGGGAGCATACCCGCAAAAGTGCCCCCATGGAAAGCGACTGTCCGTGGGGGCACTTGATGAAGAGGATGGGGCCAGGAGCGCCACTGGGAGACCCCAGAAAAGGAGGATCGGGGCCGCTCTGTGCAAAACCCTTGCAAAGAGCAGGTAAGTATAAAATTTTTGTTATTTTAAGAAAAAAAAAGAAAGAACCTTTACAATCACTTTAAGCTCACTTCTCTACCACTGTATCTATGGAGGGAGCCATGATTGTCACCCAGGCTGGACTTTAAATGTGCTTGCCTTAGATCATCTTTATTACATGGAGATGGGGTGATTTTTAGTTTACAGTTTAGGAAGATGAACAATTGAGCACTGTCCATGATACTTTTTAAAAAAATTTGCACTAACATCCACATTTTTATGATAAACTTTTTGGATGTATCCCCTTCTTCAAGTTCCAAGCAGTACTAATACCCAAAGTTTCAGCAAAATGTTACATAATTGATCAGTTTTTGATGCGCTTTTGTTACCTAATAAAAATTAATCAAAGGGCCCTTACTTTAACTGCTAAAGCGTTGTATATTAGTACTGCTTAGACCTTGAAGAAGGGGGAACACACTGAAAGCTTGTCCTGAAAATGTGGATGCTAGTGCAAATAAAAAAAGTGTCAGTAGTCAATTGTTCTTGCTTCAATTGCACTAATATGGCTACAATCACCTCAAGCAGTAGGAAAATAACATTATTTTATGCTTCCAGTAGGGATGAGCTTCGTGTTCGAGTCGAACCCATGTTCGACTCGAACATCGTTTGTTCGCCCGTTCGGTGAATCCCGAACGTTGTGGTCCGTTCGTGCCAAATTCGAGTGGCACGTCATGGCCCATAATTCACTGCGGCATCGCAGTGCATTGCTGGCTGATGATTGGCCAAGCATGCACTATGACCCGCATGCTTGGCCAATCTCAGCGCCGTCCGTACAGAGAGCCGTAATTGGCCAAAGCCAGGGTGGCTTTGACCAATTATGGCTCAGGGGGTTTAGTACACGCCCCACACTATATAAGGCCGCCAACACGGCGGCCTTGTGTAGTGTGTTGCGGCGGCCAGAGAGATAGACAGAGAGACAGTGTGATTTCATTTAAGAGAGATAGACAGAGAGACAGTGTGATTTCATTTAAGAGAGATAGACAGAGAGACAGTGTGATTTCATTTAAGAGAGATAGACAGAGAGACAGTGTGATTTCATTTAAGAGAGATAGACAGAGAGACAGTGTGATTTCATTTAAGAGATATAGACAGAGAGACAGTGTGATTTCATTTAGGAGATATGCACAGAGAGACAGTGTGATTTAATTTAAGAGATATACACAGAGAGACAGTGTGATTTAATTTAAGAGATATACACAGAGAGACAGTGTGATTTAATTTAAGAGATATACACAGAGAGACAGTGTGATTTCATTTAAGAGAGATAGACAGAGAGACAGTGTGATTTCATTTAAGAGAGATAGACAGAGAGACAGTGTGATTTCATTTAAGAGATATAGACAGAGAGACAGTGTGATTTCATTTAAGAGATATGCACAGAGACAGTGTGATTTCATTTAAGAGATATGCACAGAGAGACAGTGTGATTTCATTTTAAGAGATATACATAGAGAGACAGTGTGATTTAATTTAAGAGATATACACAGAGAGATGGTGTGATTTCATTTAAGAGAGAAGGAGAGATAGACAGAGAGACAGTGTGATTTCATTTAAGAGAGATAGACAGAGAGACAGTGTGATTTCATTTAAGAGAGATAGACAGAGAGACAGTGTGATTTCATTTAAGAGAGATAGACAGAGAGACAGTGTGATTTCATTTAAGAGAGATAGACAGAGAGACAGTGTGATTTCATTTAAAAGATATACACAGAGAGACAGTGTGATTTCATTTAATTTTGAAGCTGTTGCAAATACAGTGGGTATATTGTGCCATCTGCACAGTGTACACCTGAACCTACCCAGATTATAATAGATTCTACTTAACAACACACCTACACAGTCCCTGTATACTGCTGTTCAGAGTATATCGGGCCTGGGGGCCCCACACCTTTCCTTTTTTTAATTTGGGTACGGGGGTTCCTATTAATATTTCAATACAAGACCAAAGGGGCGGGTAATGGGCAGGGGGGGTACCCATGCCATTTGTCTCACTGATTTTCATTCATATTGCTGGGACCAGACATTACATTAAAGCCGCAAGCAGTTTTAAAAGACTTTTATTCCTTTAAAAATTTAATTTTGTGCAGGGACTGTTCTAAGCATGGGAAACACACGCCACTTTACAGGCATACTATAGACACCCCCCAGCTACGATATTTAAAGGAATATTTCACCTTTTTTTTTCACTTTAAGCGTCATTAAAAGGCAGTTTTTAAAAGTTTTTTTTTGCATTGATACATGTCCCCTGGGGCAGGACCCAGGTCCCCAAATCCTTTTTAGGACAATAACATATAAGCCTTTAAAATAAGCACTTTTGATTTCGAACGTTCGAGTCCCATAGACTTTAATAGGGTTCTAAAGTTTGCGCAAATTTTCGGTCCGTTTGCAGGTTCTGGTGCGAACCGAACCGGGGTTGCTCGGCTCATCCCTAGCTTCCAGTATATATACAATAGTTTGTAGATGCTATACCTTTCATGCCAACCAATTAATATACACTTATTAGTATTTTTGTTACAAAACGCATGTAGCAGAATACATTATGACTTTTGATTTTTTTCTTGGCTATGTTTTATAACAAAAAGTAGAAATTATTGTTATTTTGTTCAAATGGTTTTATTTATATAATAAAAAATGAAAAACCCAGAAATGATCAAATACCACCAAAAGAAAGCTATATATGTGTGAAAATATTGATATTAAATTAGTTTGCGTACAGTGTTGCAAGATTGCGCACTTGCCAGTTAAACTAGTGCAGTGCTGAATAGCAACAAATGGCCTGGTCATGAAGGGGGTAACACCTTCTGGAGGTCAAGTGGTTAATTATTGTTTCACAAACTGTGTACACTGGTCTGAATAGAGCTGGGAGGGGAGTGGGTCACTGCTCTAACCCAAAACAACTCAAAACCTATTATATTGCAGCTGACCAATCATTAGATGTGGTGGCTGCATTTGTTTTCTTATTTTTTTAGGCTTTTTTCCCTTCTGTTTTCACCTGGTTATCTGGCCAGTATCATGCCTACTGTTTTAGAGTGTCTCGTCTCTGGATGAAGGAGCACAGGGGCACCTTTGGACATCAGCATTGCTAATCTGGGGATAGGGGAGTGTAAGATGTACTAGCAGATTTAAATACATTAACAGACCGAAGCCAAACTCCATCTCAGACTTTATAAGCAGTTATAACAAATTGCTTTTTCTGGGTATAAAGGTTTTTAGATAAATAAAAGCTTATCATTGTAAGCACCCCTGTCAGTGGTAAATGGTTTGTCTACTCCCTCTAATTGCTACATCAGCACTAGAACTTTTGAAAAACAACAGACCTACTGACTGGATCACCAGGTGAAATTAAAGGAAAGAAAGCCTAGAAAAGAAAATGATATGTGATGTGATAAATTGTTGCTTTTGGGTTTAACACTGCTTTAAGTTGAATTTGTACATATCAACCAGGTCTATTAAATTCTTTAACAAGCAGGTGTTGTTCAGCAAATCAGGAAAGGGTAGACAGATAAAGATGTGAAAAAAGAGCCTAGAGATCCACCTTCTGCCTGTATATAATACAAAAGAGTCATATGCTAAGCTTCATGATAAACACCTTACTAAATAAATAGAATTAGGTGAACAGTTCGAGCCAAGCAAAAGTTTGGCCCGAACATCGCCCGTTCGCCCATTCGGCAAACCCGAAATTTACAGGGGGGGTTGTGGGATGTTCACCCTACTAGCTCCCCACAATACATTGCACTTTGCATAGTGCATAACTGGTTGTTAAGGAGCAGGCTGGGAAGCCGTCCGCTGCGTCCGTGACAATGGATGAGTCTTCATCTTCCCGCTGACAGCTGAATGAAAAAAAAAACAATACCGGCAACAGAAAAAACTGAATATATACAAAGCCCTTTGGGTCTGGTATGGATTTTAAGGCCCCCCAATCTCCATATCACACCCTTATCCGAGCATGCAGCCCGGCAGGTCAGGAAAGAGGTGTGGACAGGCGAGTGCCTCCCACCTCCTGAACCATACTAGTCCACATGCCCTCAACATTAGGGGTGCTTTGGGACTGCCCCCCCTGCCCCAAAGCACCTTTTCCCTATGTTGACGGGGACAATGGCCTTTTTTCGACAACCCTGGGCGGTGGTTGTTGCGGTCTGCAGGCAGGTGACTTATCAGAATCTGGAAGCCCCCTTTGACAAGGGGGGCCCAGATCCCTACCCCCCCCCCCCCCCCCATGTGAATGAGTATTGTACCCCTACTCATTCACCAAAGAGAAGTGTCAAAAATAAATAAAGAAAGGAGGCAGTTATTGAATTGAACTTTATTAAAAAAAGAAAAAACAATGTCCCCCCTGCTGCGCCACCAGACCGGAAAAAAAACCCGCTGTGCCCGCAACGAAGGCTAACCATTGAATGCCTGCTCCACCATTTGACAGTTCTTAAATAGGTAAGGGGCAGCCCCACCTGGTGGCACCGCCCCCCTCGTGACTTCACCGACCCAGCGGGCATCTGACCTGCTGGGCTGCATGCTCGGATAAGGGTCTGGTATGGATCCCCCTTAAAATCCATACCAGACCCCCAAAAAAATGCATTTTAATTGCTGGAAATACAATACCATTTCCAGCAATACAAAAATGTAAAAAAAATAAAAAAACACGCTGTTTTTTTTACTTTTTTGTATTGCCGGCAATTGTATTGTATTTCCGGCAATTTAAATGTCATTTTTTTTCTTTGTAAATGTCAGTTGTGCTGTAGGTTCTATGCACGGTACAGATTCACCACTTTACAGGCAGACTAAGGGGACCCCCCAGGCACTCCGTTTAACTGAATTTTTTATTTTTATCGTTTCACTTTAAGCATCATTAAAATCACTGCTCCTGTAAAAAAAAAATCTTTTTTTTAAAAAAAATTTTGCATTGATACCCCAGGCAGTACCCGGGCCCCCATATCCTTTTTATGGCCAATAACAATAACTTAACCACTTGCCATCCGCGCTATGGCCGAATGATGGCCACAGAGCGGATCTCAATTCCCGGGAGGCCTTCATATGATGGCCTCCCCTCTGCACGCTCCCTGCGCGAGTCACTGAGACTGATCAGCGATACGAGTAAGGGGCGGGTCCCGGCCCCTTACCATGTGATCAGCTGTCAGCCAATGACCAGCTGATCACATGATGAAAACAAAAGCTCGGTGATCGTTTTCTTTTTCTCCTCACGCTGACAGCGGAGGAGAAAAAAAAAGCAGATCGCCGGCTTATCTTAAAGGGACATCGGTCCCACCTTGCATTTCCCACAAGTGCCACCTTGCAATGCCCATAAGTGCCACCTTGCAATGCCCATAAGTGCCACCTTGCAATGCCCATAAGTACCACCTGTCAATGCCCATAAGTGCCACCTGTCAATGCCCACCAGTGCCACCTATCAATGCCCACCAGTGTCACCTATCAATGCCCACCAGTGCCACCTATCAATGCCCACCAGTGCTGCCAATCAGTGCCACCTAAAAGTGCTGCCTATCAGTGTAACCCATCAGTGCCCATAACTGCCACCCATCAGTGCCCATCACAGAAAAGAGGGAAGGTATTGACACACTGAGGAGCTATGGGTAGCTGCTCACCCCGAATTTGGATAGAAAAAGACGGTTCTCCCTGTGTGGTGGGGTTTTTAGGCAGCGATAGGTCTGACATGAATTATCAAACCAATGGGTTTTAGTAAGAGACCAATACCATCCAGATCAAATTTTGAAAAGTTTATTCAAATTTAAAAATAGAGTGACACATAAAAAAAAGAGGTGTAAAACACAAGCCCATACAGCATAAAAAATACACAGATACAATACACAGGGTATAATAGACTAACGGGTAGCACCTAACCCCTCAACTGATGATATCAGAAGTGGTGGTTTGTGAGGTAAGACCAAAATGACTGACGCGTTTCGACCTGTTATTTGTATCGGTCTTCTTCGGAGTTTTATTTGGTCTATTGGGATAAAGAAGACAGTGTAACAGCAAATACTCTATTACGTAGTTCTATATGTTGCACTTATGTCCATATATATCCTTATCATTAATATAGTTACCAGTGTATGTGTAGTGTCTGTGATGGTCCTCTGTATGGGTACTTATAAAACTCCCATCATCCTTCCTGGTGGCTTCCAAATTTGACTCCCATTGGTGGACCACGGTGTAGCAGATTATCCAGGCCGTATGTGGCTTACAAAGAGTCACACTTGAGATTGACCTGCCAAGGAGAGACCCCCGGGCGGCTCCCAAAGGAGTGCAGCAAGGAGGGGGGGGGGGGAGGGGGGAGGGGGAAAGAAGCCAGCGAAAAAACACCCGCAGCTACGGATTCCTGGAAAAAATACCAAGAAATCATTCATAGGCACAATTGCTAAAGCAAAATATAAGAAAAGAGGGGACTCTCATGTTTTAAAGCAAGGTCCCTGATTTCAGTGTACAGAAGTACTATTTGTATTTAAAGAGGTAGTGACATGGGTATCATACTCCTAAAGGTCAAAAATAGATTTATTGTATAGGGTAAGACCCTTTATTTAATACACTATATATTTCTGGTTGACTGTAGGGTTTATGAGCAATTAAATCAACTCAAAGTGTAGAAGGAAATCTCAAAAATGGGGAGGGGTAAGGGGGAAGGGGCTGGGGGAAGGGAGGAGAGGGGGAGGGAAAAAGGGGGGGAAAAGAGGAGGGAAGGGGGGGAGAGGGGGGGAAAGGGGGGGGAGGGGAAAGAGAAACGAAAGAGAGGGGAGAGGGGAGAAGAAGGGGGGGGGGGGGGGGGGGGGGGGGGGAAGGGGGGGAAAAAAGGAGGGGGGGAAAGGAAGGGATAATGGGAGCTCTATGTGTATGGCGCGCTTCATACACACAACGGGATGAAGAAAGGGGAAAATGAGAGGAAAGAGGTTGGGAAAATTCATGTGAGTGGGGGGTGGGATGTGGTGGGGGGGGGAAAGGGGGGGGAAGGAGAAAAGATGGGGAAAAGAAAATAAGGGAAGGGAAAAAAAGGGGGGGGGACACGGTGAGAGAGGGAGGAAAGGGAAGAGAGATAGATAAAGAAAAAGAAAAAAGGGGGGGGAGGAGCTACGGGAAAGGGGAGGAGGGGAAATAATGTAAAGAATAAGGATTTAGGGTGGATAAAGTTAATCATGTTGAGAGAAAATTTACAAAAAAACCAGTGTAGTGAGTAGTCAATTGTGGGGCAAAGGAAAATACAGTGAGAAAAAAGAAAACAGGGGTGTGCAATGTGATGAAAATTGTGTCGAAAGTGGGAGAGCTGGTAAAGGGGGGGGTGAAGGGAGGAAGGGGGGGGAAAGAAGGGAGAACAGGAGGTGGGAGTGAGGGAATGGGAGACTGTGTGGTGTGTGGAGCGTGTAAGTGTGGAGGGTGTGTAGTGATGTGAAGTGAAGGAGAGGGGGAGGGGGGGGGAAAGAGGGAGGGAGAGTGATGGGAAATGGGGTTGTGGGGGTGAAGGGGAGGTGAAGGGGAAAGGGGAAGGGGCTGGTAAGGGGGAGAGGGGAGGGAATGGGAAGGGGGGAAAGGGGAGGGTGGTATGGGAAAAATGGGAGAGGGAAAGGGATGTGTTGGAAAACATTGAGGGGGAGGGGGAAGAGAAAAAAATGACGATTACCTTCAGATGTAAGATAGGGTCATATGGGCCGCAGGATGGGAATGTGTGGGGCTCTTAGCCTAAACACAGCAGCCTTGGGAGATCGGGTTGGAATCTCCAGAATGGTCTATGAAATAAAAGAAAAATAGAGACAAAAGAAAGGGGGGACTTTATTAGGCCCCTCTTAAAATAAATGTCTAGGAAAAAAGGGTCTGAGGTAGGAGGGAATGCTTACCCAGGTTCCAAGGAAGTGCCTAGAGCGTGCTGAAGCCTCCTGCAAAGGTGGAGTGTCAGTCTCCACCCTGCTTGGCTTATAAGGGCGCGCTCCCGAGATTGATTGAGCCGACGCCGCGGGGGGCCAGGTCGTCCCCGCCCCCTTCGCCCAAAAGCTGCACCCAAAGGGAGCCCCAACGGCACCCCCCAGGCTAGTCATGGCGGCCAACTGGTCCGCCTCGTGTGTCCTCTCCCGGCGTCCTCCGGAGGCGTGCCCCGCATTTGCGTCATTCACGTCGCAATACGCGTGACGTCACGACCATGCGCGCACGTACGGGGCCCCCGCACATGCGCACAGCGTCCGTGAATGCCGGAGGACGCCGCCAGCAAGGGGCCAACCCCCCCAGGAACGCCCAGGACCAGCCTAGACGCCTAAGGGGGGAGGTTTTTGCGGGAGGGACAAAGTGAATTGGCCACTCCCTCACCCTTGCTGGGAAGGCACAACGGTCAGACACCGCTAGAAAACCTGGCCCATACAGCGGGAGTCAATGGCGCCACCTAGGGAAGGAGAGGGGAAATTGATCAAACAATTATTAATCATACATGAATTTGATTTTATTTGAACAGAATTGATCTGGGGCAGAGAGTTAGGAATTACATGAAACTAACTGTGTGACATATAATTCCTTGGTACTGACTTTATTACTGTCTCTTGTTTGATCCAAAATATAATAGCGGTCGTCCCACTAAATTACAGCGGGATGTTTTCATTATATGGATCATATAGTAAAGGTATTCTGTTTACGAATACCCTATTTTTTATATATAGTAAGCTCTAATGTATAAATATGAAATTGAATCACATGATTGATTATTTTCTCAAAGGAAAAGGCAGTAGATGTGGAATGTTTAAACCGCCCCCCGATGGGGGGGGGGGGGGGGGGGAAGAGGAAAACGAAGCAGGAGTGACAAGCAGGATGGTATATGGGTAAAAGGACCCTCATTGGGTTTTGCCGGACACAAAGCCCTTAAGAAAGGGGGCATATGAGATGGATTCATTCAGACCTGGAGGCAAATTAGCCTGCAGTCTGTGAATCCATCTTTGTTCATGCTGTAATAATATTTTATTCCAGTCACCGCCTCGGCCGGGAATGTGTACCCGGTCGAGGGCGGTGAAGGATATGATGGGCATTTTATAGTTGTGTTGGGCAACAACATGCCTGCCTAGGGCTAGATAATGGTTCCCTATTTGCATGGAATATATGTGTTTTGACATCCTGCGATGAAACTCCTGCCTCGTCTTCCCCACATAGAAAGCCCCACATTCACAAGACATAATGTAAACAATGCCTCTGGTTTGGCAATTGACATAATGTGAAGGTTTAAAAGTCGTCCCGTCAGGGAGGCTGAAAATCCTCTCACGTCTAATATATTGGCAAAAGGAGCAATGTCCACATGGAAAAGATCCAAAAACATTACAATGTTTTAGGCGATTTTGTTCATTTTTGTATTCGCTCTGTACAAGTTTATCCTTAAGGGAAATACCCCTTTTGAAAGTAATTGAGGGTTGTTCGGACAGAAAGCCATTTATTTTGGGGTCATCCAACAGAATACTCCAGTGTCTCTTTAAGATGTTACGGATATGCTTGTGCTGTTGGGAATAGCGAAGTATAATCCGAGTGGGCTCATTTTTGGCATTCTTTACTTCCCTAGTCTTTTTAGACAGTAGTTTGGAACGTGTTTCCAAGGTGGTTCTGTTATAGGCTTTCCGTAAACATGAACGGCTATAGCCACGTGCAAGTAGTCTTTCTTGTAAGTGCCCTGCTTCTATTTTAAAAGAAGAGTCCTCGGAGCAATTGCGGCGTAGCCGCAGGTATTGTCCATATGGTATGGAATTCTTGAGGATGTCAGGGTGGGAACTTGAGGCATGTAAAATCGTGTTACCTGCTGTGCTTTTTCGAAATAGTGTTGTTGAGATTCTGTTTAGGGGATTGCGCATCAATTGCACATCAAGAAAGGTAATAGTGTCTGGGTCATGGGTCATGGTAAATTTCAGGTTGAAATTGTTTACATTGATGCAAGAGAAAAACTCCTGTAATAATGCCTCCGATCCCTCCCAGACGACGAGGACGTCATCAATGTAGCGCCGCCACAGCTTAATGTGGCTGGTGTACAAGAGGAGGCCCTCGTCACCCAGGAGGGATCTCTCCCACTCCCCCAGGTACAAGTTGGCGTAGGCCGGAGCGCAACACGTGCCCATGGCCACGCCTTGCACCTGGAGGTAGTGGGAGTTGTTGAAGGCGAAGTAGTTCTGAGTTAGGATATATTCCAAACTCTCTGTGATAAATGTATTGAAGTCATCATCGTATTTGTGGCTTGATGCTAGGGCACCCCGTACAGTCTCGATCCCCTTAGTATGGGGGATCGAGCTGTACAGGGCCTCAACATCAATCGCCACCAGTCGAGATTCGGCAGAGAGTGGTATGTCTGAAACCGTCTCAAGTAAGTGAATGGTGTCCTTCAAGAAGGAAGGTAAACAGACCACCAAGGGTTGTAAGAATGAGTCGATGAATTTACTCAAATTTTCAGATATGTTTCCGTTACCGGAAACTATTGGTCGGCCAGGAGGTTTGGTTTGTTGTTTATGTATCTTTGGTAGGCTGTAAAAAGTGGCTATGCGAGGATGTGTCACTCGAATGTATTCATATTGGTCTTTAGATATGATTCCTCTCACAAATGAGTCGTATATCATATCATAAAAGTGATCGTGAGAGGCATGTATTGAAGCCGTAGATACCTTCTTATACCACTCACTATTATTGAGAATGGTTTGGCACATATCAACGTAGTCCTGGTTGTCCATCAGGACCACGTTGCCGCCCTTATCCGATGGCTTAATTGTAATGTTAGTATTTGCACAGAGTTCTCTCATTGCATCTATTTCATCCATGCCCAAGTTGTTTGCAGGGACCCTTTTTAAAGGTATTTTATTCAGGTCTCGAAGTACTTGGTTGACAAACGTCTCTATGTTGGGGTTTAGGTTTAGGGGTGGAAATCTTGAAGATGATTTTTTAAACATAGTCGTTGAGGTTTTTTGTGACCTATCAATGTCGTCTAGGAGTTCCTCTAAGTCAATCTGGTCAATAAGATCTACAGTATTGTTTTCCTGGTATAGGAGAGTAAGGTCCCGTAAGGCCTTGAATTCTCTCATACTAAAGGTTGACCAGTCAGTATCGTCGACATAGGTGGTCTTTGCATGCAGGCTCTTGAGGAGGAGCCTGCGTGCAAAGAGCTGTATGTCGACGGTAACCCCGAAAAGATCACAGCTTTGTTCAGGGCAAAATGTTAGTCCTCGGGATAAGATGTTTCTTTCTGCCGAGGACAAGGGGTGTGATGAAAGATTGATTACACTAAGGGACTTAGTTATGTCCGGATGATGTATGCGTCTAGATTGCCCACTCCCTTGTTTGGTTGGGGGGAGAGTGGTCCCCGTACCAAGTTTAAAGTGGCTCCAGGAGCCTGTTTAAGGCGTTCCAAGGTGGGAGTCATTTGTTTGGTGTTGTTGGAGCTGTTGGAGGATGCAGAATCTGAGTTATCTGCATCTACACTAGACGATTCATCCTTTGTTTTTGCTGTGTGTCTATTGTCGGGGTTTGAGGTCTCCTGATTTCTTTTTGTCTCTATGTCAATGGTTCGTTTTTTCCTCTCCTGTTCCGGAGACCCTTTGTTGTTCCTATTTCTTTTAAATTTCCCCCTCCCTTTTTGGGGGATATTGGTGTTCTGTCCTGAAGTAGGGACATTTTTGGTTTTTGTGACATTAGGGTTGTTTTGCGTTTGTGACTTGGGAACTGAATATCTCTTGTTTTGGGGGTTAGCATTCCACTTGTATGCCCGTCCCTCAGAAAAAGATATTTTGTCCCTCCAGAATTTGACCTCTTTTTTGTGTAAAATACCCCTATTAAATGTACTCAGGTTCTCTTGGAGTTTGGCCTGAAATTCCACATACAAGGGGTGCTGTACAAAGGACCCCAGTGAAGTTTCTAGCATATTAATTTCGATGTCTAGTAGTGAAATCTGTCTATTATATTCGTTTGTTAGTATAATCATCATTTGTTGGGAACAACGATTTAGATTCTCTTCCCATTCTTTCTTACATTCATTGCTTATTAGATCTATATTTGGGAAAATTTGTACACGCAAACCTAATGGATTGATTTCCTCCTTACTGTAACGGTTGAAAGACTTTATGTGCCAGAAGAGCGCCGATTTCCTCTCTAAGGTTTTGTTTAATTTGTCCATCAGAGAGGAAATTTGGGTTTCAATCTGATCCTTTTTCCCAAAATCACTTTCGTAGCTTGACATTAGATCAATCCATTGGTTGCCCTGAAAATTACTCATATTGGTGCTGTTTAAACAGTATAGGTATTATGTTTATATCAAAACAATTTAAAATGTCAATTCATATAATTCAAAAACATATACAGAAAACATTAGGCTTGTGTTTTAGCTCAAAGGTGTCAAAAGACGGGAGAAGGGGTGTTTAACCACCCAATTGTATACAGAAAAGAGGGAAGGTATTGACACACTGAGGAGCTATGGGTAGCTGCTCACCCCGAATTTGGATAGAAAAAGACGGTTCTCCCTGTGTGGTGGGGTTTTTAGGCAGCGATAGGTCTGACATGAATTATCAAACCAATGGGTTTTAGTAAGAGACCAATACCATCCAGATCAAATTTTGAAAAGTTTATTCAAATTTAAAAATAGAGTGACACATAAAAAAAAGAGGTGTAAAACACAAGCCCATACAGCATAAAAAATACACAGATACAACACACAGGGTATAATAGACTAACGGGTAGCACCTAACCCCTCAACTGATGATATCAGAAGTGGTGGTTTGTGAGGTAAGACCAAAATGACTGACGCGTTTCGACCTGTTATTTGTATCGGTCTTCTTCGGAGTTTTATTTGGTCTATTGGGATAAAGAAGACAGTGTAACAGCAAATACTCTATTACGTAGTTCTATATGTTGCACTTATGTCCATATATATCCTTATCATTAATATAGTTACCAGTGTATGTGTAGTGTCTGTGATGGTCCTCTGTATGGGTACTTATAAAACTCCCATCATCCTTCCTGGTGGCTTCCAAATTTGACTCCCATTGGTGGACCACGGTGTAGCAGATTATCCAGGCCGTATGTGGCTTACAAAGAGTCACACTTGAGATTGACCTGCCAAGGAGAGACCCCCGGGCGGCTCCCAAAGGAGTGCAGCAAGGAGGGGGGGGAGGGGGGAGGGGGAAAGAAGCCAGCGAAAAAACACCCGCAGCTACGGATTCCTGGAAAAAATACCAAGAAATCATTCATAGGCACAATTGCTAAAGCAAAATATAAGAAAAGAGGGGACTCTCATGTTTTAAAGCAAGGTCCCTGATTTCAGTGTACAGAAGTACTATTTGTATTTAAAGAGGTAGTGACATGGGTATCATACTCCTAAAGGTCAAAAATAGATTTATTGTATAGGGTAAGACCCTTTATTTAATACACTATATATTTCTGGTTGACTGTAGGGTTTATGAGCAATTAAATCAACTCAAAGTGTAGAAGGAAATCTCAAAAATGGGGAGGGGTAAGGGCGAAGGGGCTGGGGGAAGGGAGGAGAGGGGGAGGGAAAAAGGGGGGGAAAAGAGGAGGGAAGGGGGGAGAGGGGGGGGGGAAAGGGGGGGGAGGGGAAAGAGAAACGAAAGAGAGGGGAGAGGGGAGAAGAAGGGGGGGAGGGAGAAGGGGGGGGAAAAAGGGAGGGGGGGAAAGGAAGGGATAATGGGAGCTCTATGTGTATGGCGCGCTTCATACACACAACGGGATGAAGAAAGGGGAAAATGAGAGGAAAGAGGTTGGGAAAAATTCATGTGAGTGGGGGTGGGATGTGGTGGGGGGGGGGGAAAGGGGGGGAAGGAGAAAAGATGGGGAAAAGAAAATAAGGGAAGGGAAAAAAAGGGGGGGACACGGTGAGAGAGGGAGGAAAGGGAAGAGAGATAGATAAAGAAAAAGAAAAAAGGGGGGGGAGGAGCTACGGGAAAGGGGAGGAGGGGAAATAATGTAAAGAATAAGGATTTAGGGTGGATAAAGTTAATCATGTTGAGAGAAAATTTACAAAAAAAACAGTGTAGTGAGTAGTCAATTGTGGGGCAAAGGAAAATACAGTGAGAAAAAAGAAAACAGGGGTGTGCAATGTGATGAAAATTGTGTCGAAAGTGGGAGAGCTGGTAAAGGGGGGGGGGGTGAAGGGAGGAAGGGGGGGAAAGAAGGGAGAACAGGAGGTGGGAGTGAGGGAATGGGAGACTGTGTGGTGTGTGGAGCGTGTAAGTGTGGAGGGTGTGTAGTGATGTGAAGTGAAGGAGAGGGGGAGGGGGGGGAAAGAGGGAGGGAGAGTGATGGGAAATGGGGTTGTGGGGGTGAAGGGGAGGTGAAGGGGAAAGGGGAAGGGGCTGGTAAGGGGGAGAGGGGAGGGAATGGGAAGGGGGGAAAGGGGAGGGTGGTATGGGAAAAATGGGAGAGGGAAAGGGATGTGTTGGAAAACATTGAGGGGGAGGGGGGGGGGGGAAGATAAAAAAATGACGATTACCTTCAGATGTAAGATAGGGTCATATGGGCCGCAGGATGGGAATGTGTGGGGCTCTTAGCCTAAACACAGCAGCCTTGGGGAGATCGGGTTGGAATCTCCAGAATGGTCTATGAAATAAAAGAAAAATAGAGACAAAAGAAAGGGGGGACTTTATTAGGCCCCTCTTAAAATAAATGTCTAGGAAAAAAGGGTCTGAGGTAGGAGGGAATGCTTACCCAGGTTCCAAGGAAGTGCCTAGAGCGTGCTGAAGCCTCCTGCAAAGGTGGAGTGTCAGTCTCCACCCTGCTTGGCTTATAAGGGCGCGCTCCCGAGATTGATTGAGCCGACGCCGCGGGGGGCCAGGTCGTCCCCGCCCCCTTCGCCCAAAAGCTGCACCCAAAGGGAGCCCCAACGGCACCCCCCAGGCTAGTCATGGCGGCCAACTGGTCCGCCTCGTGTGTCCTCTCCCGGCGTCCTCCAGAGGCGTGCCCCGCATTTGCGTCATTCACGTCGCAATACGCGTGACGTCACGACCATGCGCGCACGTACGGGGCCCCGCACATGCGCACAGCGTCCGTGAATGCCGGAGGACGCCGCCAGCAAGGGGCCAACCCCCCCAGGAACGCCCAGGACCAGCCTAGACGCCTAAGGGGGGAGGTTTTTGCGGGAGGGACAAAGTGAATTGGCCACTCCCTCCCCTTTCCGTAGCTCCTCCCCCCCCCTTTTTTCTTTTTCTTTATCTATCTCTCTTCCCTTTCCTCCCTCTCTCACCGTGTCCCCCCCCCTTTTTTTCCCTTCCCTTATTTTCTTTTCCCCATCTTTTCTCCTTCCCCCCCCTTTCCCCCCCCCCTACCACATCCCACCCCCACTCACATGAATTTTTCCCAACCTCTTTCCTCTCATTTTCCCCTTTCTTCATCCCGTTGTGTGTATGAAGCGCGCCATACACATAGAGCTCCCATTATCCCTTCCTTTCCCCCCCCTCCCTTTTTCCCCCCCTTCTCCCTCCCCCCCTTCTTCTCCCCTCTCCCCTCTCTTTCGTTTCTCTTTCCCCTCCCCCCCTTTCCCCCCCCCCCTCTCCCCCCTTCCCTCCTCTTTTCCCCCCCTTTTTCCCTCCCCCTCTCCTCCCTTCCCCCAGCCCCTTCCCCCTTACCCCTCCCCACTTTTGAGATTTCCTTCTACACTTTGAGTTGATTTAATTGCTCATAAACCCTACAGTCAACCAGAAATATATAGTGTATTAAATAAAGGGTCTTACCCTATACAATAAATCTATTTTTGACCTTTAGGAGTATGATACCCATGTCACTACCTCTTTAAATACAAATAGTACTTCTGTACACTGAAATCAGGGACCTTGCTTTAAAACATGAGAGTCCCCTCTTTTCTTATATTTTGCTTTAGCAATTGTGCCTATGAATGATTTCTTGGTATTTTTTCCAGGAATCCGTAGCTGCGGGTGTTTTTTCGCTGGCTTCTTTCCCCCTCCCCCCTCCCCCCCCCCCCCCCCCCATCCTTGCTGCACTCCTTTGGGAGCCGCCCGGGGGTCTCTCCTTGGCAGGTCAATCTCAAGTGTGACTCTTTGTAAGCCACATACGGCCTGGATAATCTGCTACACCGTGGTCCACCAATGGGAGTCAAATTTGGAAGCCACCAGGAAGGATGATGGGAGTTTTATAAGTACCCATACAGAGGACCATCACAGACACTACACATACACTGGTAACTATATTAATGATAAGGATATATATGGACATAAGTGCAACATATAGAACTACGTAATAGAGTATTTGCTGTTACACTGTCTTCTTTATCCCAATAGACCAAATAAAACTCCGAAGAAGACCGATACAAATAACAGGTCGAAACGCGTCAGTCATTTTGGTCTTACCTCACAAACCACCACTTCTGATATCATCAGTTGAGGGGTTAGGTGCTACCCGTTAGTCTATTATACCCTGTGTATTGTATCTGTGTATTTTTTATGCTGTATGGGCTTGTGTTTTACACCTCTTTTTTTTATGTGTCACTCTATTTTTAAATTTGAATAAACTTTTCAAAATTTGATCTGGATGGTATTGGTCTCTTACTAAAACCCATTGGTTTGATAATTCATGTCAGACCTATCGCTGCCTAAAAACCCCACCACACAGGGAGAACCGTCTTTTTCTATCAGTGCCCATCACTGCCACCTATCGGTGCCCGTCACTGCCGCCTCATCAGCGTACATCAATGACGGACAAAAATTACCCATTTTATATTTTTATAACAAAATTTAAAAATAAAAAAAATATATATTTTTTTAAATTCGGTCTTTTTAATTTTTTTTAACAAAAAATAAAATTCGCAGAGGTGATCAAATACCACCAAAAGAAAGCTCTATTTGGGGGGAAAAATTATAAAAATTCATTTGGGTACAGTGTTGTATGACCGCGCAATTGTCATTCAAAATGCGACAGCGCTGAAAGCTGAAAATTGGTCTGGAAAGGAGGGGGGTTTAAGTGCCCAGTAAGCAAGTGGTTAATAGGGTTCACGGTTCGGGTTCAAACTTTTGCGATGTTCGGCCCAATTCTATAATCAACATTTTACTTTTTTGTTCTAATAAAAATGAAAATATATGCAAAACCATTTTACATTCCATTTAAAGGCTAATAACACCCAACTCTGAATGGTCGGTGTTAAGCAAATCAAAGCACATGCTGCATAATGAGTATGCTTCTTCATAATTCTGTTACTCTCAGATCAATTAAACTTTCACTTTAAATTAGCTAAATACATTCTGTGCAGTCCCTGCAGTTTGTTTTTTCCAAACCCTAAACCAGATGTAAAAATCAACATGCATTTGATCAGTTGCATACAGTATAATCAATTTACAGAGGAAGATACATTTTCTGGTTTCAAAAGTGTTGGACAAGAAGTCTGTAAAGGCTTTTGTGACAGCAGGGTAGAGTATACACAAGGCAAAGGGCTAACAGCCTGCACGGTAGAGTATACAGGTACAGCTGAAGGTTTAAAATGAGCCAAGGATCCCAAAGAAGCTGAAGGTCTTAGTGCCAATGACGGTTTCATTAGAGGTGGAGAATGGTCTAATTCTGAATATATGGGTACAGTCATATCAATTTCAGTTTCTTTATACGTCCTCTTTGATTTCTTTGTATGAGAGATGTCATTATTCGCCCACTAAGAAGAAGCAAAGAATGTGTTTTATGTAATGAGGCCAAAATGCAGTTATTATTTCTAGCCAATAAGGGTTCCATCTGCAAAAAAAAACAATCTCCCAAGAAGACCCATTACACTTCCTGTTACATTATCTTTATCACACAATTAATACAAAAGGAAAAAAGAAACCCAAATGGCTGCATAATGCTGGCAAACCTGGCAGATCAAATTCAAAGGCCACCCTGTCAAAGTGCCTGAGATACATACTAATGGCTGATTACACCAATCAAAATCCACGCAAAGCTGAAATAACTGCATCTTTTTGTTGAATTAGCTATGCACAAACTTACTGTTATGCCCCGTACACACGAGCGGAATTTCAGTCAGAAAAATCTTGGATGGTTTTTCCGACGGAATTCCACTTAAGCTTGGCTTGCATACACATGGTCACACAAAAGTTCACTGAACTTTCGACCGTCAAGAACGCGTTGACGTACAACACTACGACGAGCCGGGAAAATTAAGTTCAATGCTTCCGAGCATGCGTCGAATTGATTCCGAGCATGCGTAGCAATTTAGCACGTCGGAATTTGTACAGACGATCGGAATTTCCGATCTGAACTTTTTCCAACCGAAACATAGAGAACATGCTCTCAATCTTTTGTTGGCTGGAATTCCGCCAGCAAAAGACAGATGGAGCATACACACGGTCACATTTTCCAACCAAAAGCTCTCATCAAAGTTTTGCTGGCGGAAGTTCCGATCGTGTGTACGTGGCATTAGTGTCTGGAAATTAGGCAGCTCCCACCGTTTTCTCACAATGCCTTTTAGTGACCATCAAAGGGATATATGCTGAAAAGTAAAGCACTGCGTCCTCTCTTTAGCCCTATAACCCCAGCTTTATTTATCTCAAATATATATGAATGCATATTTGTCTTCAAATAGATTTACAAATATACATAATTATGTATGTCATAAGGAACATTTTTTTTTTATAAGGAAGGTAATAGAAAATGATAACAAGACCGGTTTTAGCTACAGCCTAAAAAGAGAATAGCCTTTGGCAAAAGCTGCTACTTCTTTTTTCATTCTGACCACTCACTTCCTGAATGTGATTGTTAAGCTTTGTAGAAAAGTAGAAGATGGTAAGTGTTGCTTTGGGTTTTATCTGACTTATTTAATGCAGTAAAAAAGCAAAGTGCAACTGCATTAGACAATAGACATTTAGCGACTGATTTAATAAAAGCATATAGGCTGTTAATTTTGAAAGGAAATTTTTACTTAACAAGATGGAGTTTAGTGAATGAGTTGAAGCTCTGCTAACTTTAATCAATCAAACCCGTGCAAGCAAAAATGCATAGGATGCATTAAGGTGAACAGACACGAAGCTTTACAACCCCTCTATTATCACATTATCAAAATTAGCTTTCATAGAAAAAACAGGCATACAGAGGCTAGGAGCAGAAAGCCTGAAAGATACAGTTTGCCCCCTTTGCATTAGTGCCCCTTGAACCAACAACTAGAAGAGCAGGCAAATTGTCACCTTATTCTGTTATCAGTTAGATGTGCAAACCCGGGAGGGTGAACTGTGTGTACAATATTCCACTAACAAAAATGTACAAACAATATAGGAAAAACAAGAGGACCTGGTCATATGGTACTTGCAGGTAGGGTGATCATCTGGAATGATGGTAAAAGTGATTTAGCGCTAAAAATAAAACACACAGTATAGAGTATCACATCTAAAAAAACAATAAAGGATCACTAATTGATGTAAATATCAATAAAAGCACGTAGTAAATATAAATAGAAGCACGTAGTGGATAACACAAATGGACTAATTAATATAAAAGGTGGTCTGTGAATCTAATATGACTAAAAAAGTCAGATGAGTGAAGGAGTTAAAAAGTTCAAATTAAGGGATTGCTCTTGTTGATATCGTTGGGGAGTAGCTCTTAATACCAACGGTAGTATAAATATTAAAAGACAACTGTTTCAAACTTCATCTACACATATATAGGGCAAGAGTTTTTCCAAAAGGTAAAGTGTTCCACAACTGTCAGCAGGGTAGGTTGATGTAATCCTTTAAACGGTTTCTCTAACCTCCCACCTCATATCCAAAAAAGAGAGATGTTTCACAACTGTCAGCAGGGTAGGTTGGTGCAATCCTTAAACAGTTTCCCTAACCTCTCACCTCATATACTCTTTGATAGCGCGTGTGATATCGAGATATTGTGACCCTTCTTTATCATCCGAGTGCTTCTCCTCCCTTTCAGTGGCTGGTCACCGCACTATGGAAATGGAGATGTGCCTTTCCGCTGGAACCACTGTCCTCTCCACACCGTTAGGCCAGCTTATATCCAAATGCGGGTCAATAGCTAAGTCTCCGATCCAATATAATCACCAGGGAGACAGGGGGGAAGAAAGAATGCTTCCAATGGTGAAGTATATCAAAACAGGGGGATTTTATTCACAAAACAAAGTAAAAATTGGACTCTTAGAGGATAAAAATTTTCAAACAGGCAAACATCCCTCCATAGGGAGGGATCGGAAGCAGTGAACTGGAAGTGACGTGAGATCGGCGTTTGGGCGCCATTGTTTAATGTTTGCCTGTTTGAAAATTTTTATCCTGTAAGAGTCCAATTTTTACTTTGTTTTGTGAATAAAATCCCCCTGTTTTGATATACTTCACCATTGGAAGCATTCTTTCTTCCCCCCTGTCTCCCTGGTGATTATATTGGATCGGAGACTTAGCTATTGACCCGCATTTGGATATAAGCTGGCCTAACGGTGTGGAGAGGACAGTGGTTCCAGCGGAAAGGCACATCTCCATTTCCATAGTGCGGTGACCAGCCACTGAAAGGGAGGAGAAGCGCTCGGATGATAAAGAAGGGTCACAATATCTCGATATCACACGCGCTATCAAAGAGTATATGAGGTGAGAGGTTAGGGAAACTGTTTAAGGATTGCACCAACCTACCCTGCTGACAGTTGTGAAACATCTCTCTTTTTTGGATATGAGGTGGGAGGTTAGAGAAACCGTTTAAAGGATTACATCAACCTACCCTGCTGACAGTTGTGGAACACTTTACCTTTTGGAAAAACTCTTGCCCTATATATGTGTAGATGAAGTTTGAAACAGTTGTCTTTTAATATTTATACTACCGTTGGTATTAAGAGCTACTCCCCAACGATATCAACAAGAGCCATCCCTTAATTTGAACTTTTTAACTCCTTCACTCATCTGACTTTTTTAGTCATATTAGATTCACAGACCACCTTTTATATTAATTAGTCCATTTGTGTTATCCACTACGTGCTTCTATTTATATTTACTACGTGCTTTTATTGATATTTACATCAATTAGTGATCCTTTATTGTTTTTTTAAATGTGATACTCTATACTGTGTGTTTTATTTTTAGCGCTAAATCACTTTTACCATTATTCAGTTGTGTATTGTGAACACATTTAGGTTTGGCTGCTAGTAATTTATTCATGTAAGATAATTTATCTACATTGAATTGCACTTGTCACTATTTATTGGAGTTTTTTCACTTTATATTTGATATATATTTATAAGTGTTTATTGCACATTTGCACTTATTTATTTATTCACCTACACATGTGGATTCACTAAATCCACTATCCAGTAGTAAAGTGCGAAGGTTATTTCCTATTTTTGATCATCTGGAATGTTTTATTAAAAGAGAAGTATGTTTTTTATTGCTATTGATACTTACAGTGGTGTGAAAAAAGTGTTTGCCCCCTTCCTCATTTCCTGTTCCTTTGCATGTTTGTCACACTTAAGTGTTTCGGAACATCAAACCAATTTAAACAATAGTCAAGGACAACACAAGTAAACACAAAATGCAATTTGTAAATGAAGGTGTTTATTATTAAAGGCGAAAAAAAATCCAAACCATCATGGCCCTGTGTGAAAAAGTGATTGCCCCCCCCCCTTGTTAAAACATACTATAACTGTGGTTGTCCACACCTGAGTTCAATTTCTCTTGCCACACCCAGGCCTGATTATTGCCACACCTGTTCACAATCAAGGCATCACTTAAATAGGAGCTGCTTGACACAGTAAGGTCCACCAGAAGATCCTTAAAAGCTACACATCATGCCGAGACCCAAAGAAATTCAGGAACAATTGAGAAAGAAAGTAATTGAGATCTATCAGTCTGGAAAGGGTTATAAAAGCCATTTCCAAAGCTTTGGGAATCCAGCGAACTACAGTGAGAGCCATTATCCACAAATGGCGAAGACATGGAACAGTGGTGAACCTTCCCAGGAGTGGCCGGCCGCCCAAAAATTACCCCAAGAGCGCAGCGACGACTCATCCAAGAGGTCACAAAAGGCCCCAACAACAACGTCCAAGGAACTGCAGGCCTCACTTGCCTCAGTTAAGGTTAGCGTTCATGCCTCCACCATCAGGAAAAGACTGGGCAAAAATGGCCTGCATGGCAGAGTTCCAAGGAGAAAACCACTGCTGAGCAAAAAGAACATCAAAGCTCGTCTCAATTTCTCCACAACACATCTTGATGATCCCCAAGACTTTTGGGACAACATTCTGTGGACCGATGAGACAAAAGTGGAACTCTTTGGAAGGTGTGTGTCCAAGTATATCTGGCGTAGAAGGAACACTGCATTTCAGAAAAAGAACATTATACCAACAGTAAAATATGGTGGTGGTAGTGTGATGGTCTGGGGCTGTTTTGCTGCTTCAGGACCTGGAAGACTTGCCGTGATAAAAGGAACTATGAATTCTGCTGTCTACCAAGAGATCCTGAAGGAGAATGTCCGACCATCTGTTCGTGTACTCAAGCTGAAACGAACTTGGGTTCTGCAGCAGGACAATGATCCTAAACACACCAGCAAGTCCACCACCGAATGGCTGAAGAAAAACAAAATGAAGACTTTGGAGTGGCCTAGCCAAAGTCCTGACCTAAATCCTATTGAGATGTTGTGGTATGACCTTAAAAAGGCCGTTCATGCTCGAAAACCCTCTAATGTAACTGAATTAGGACAATTCTGCAAAGATGAGTGGGCCAAAATTCCTCCAGGACGCTGTAAAAGCCTCATTGCACGTTATCGCAAACGCTTGGTTGCAGTTGTTGCTGCTAAGGGTGGCCCAACCAGTTATTAGGTTTAGGGGGCAATCACTTTTTCACACAGGGCCATGATGGTTTGGATTTTTTTTCACCTTTAATAATAAACACCTTCATTTACAAATTGCATTTTGTGTTTACTTGTGTTGTCCTTGACTATTGTTTAAATTGGTTTGATGTTCCGAAACACTTAAGTGTGACAAACATGCAAAGGAACAGGAAATGAGGAAGGGGGCAAACACTTTTTCACACCACTGTACCTAGGTGGATGCAGCATCAGAGCGATGCTGCAGCTGTCCCCCACCGTCTCTGCACTGAGACCCGAGCCACCGAACACCGCCGATGGCTCGGTTCTCTCACCTCCCGAGAGGAGAGCTGCTGACTGTCAGTCAGGATCTCTCCTCTCTGCTCCTCCACGCTCATTGGAGCCCTGAGCTGTGAAGCGGCGGGAAGCGGTCTTAGCTGTTTACTGAGATGCCTCAGTGGCTCACTGAGATGCCTCAGCTGGTGGATCCAGACTTCGGAAGTCGGGATGATGGGCTGCCTCGACTGATCCTGGTGACGTCAGCGGAGAGCGGACTTCAGACCGCTCTCCGCTGAAAACTGGTCACAGGAATGCAAAACTAATTGCACTCCTGTGACCCAGAGGAGAAGTCCAGCCTAAAAAGCTCAGGCTGGACTTCTCCTTTAAACAAGTGAATGTGTTACTGGAATGTTTTACTGGAATTATCTTAATGTGTGGTTGGATGTATGCCAGTTATAGCAGGCCTGCTGCCCTAAGCCATGGCTTTTTGGGGCTGGAATTTTTGCCATGATTTTTTTTTTTCCGTTTATTATTTTATGAATCTTGGACCAGAAACAAGTGAGTACATATGGTTTTTATGGTACACTGGTTGTCAGTTACTTAATTCCAAGTGAAGCAAGTGTAACACTGGCCAATGTTACTGAATTGCAGAATCTTATTTGTTCACAATATGGTGTTGCCAATTAGTTTTTCCTAACTGTGACTGGATTACAGATTGCCAGGAGTAGCCTGAGAGATGTAGTCTTGAAGAAGGATTCTAACTACTGTACAGACGGTTGTGGGCCGCAACTACAAGGTCGATAAGCACCTGGGAGCAGGAGGGACCATATAAATGTAAAAGGCCATGAAGAAGCTGGGGAAAGCACACCAACCAGGTAGGAGTGAGAGAGTTGTGCTGTGTCAAGCTGTGCTGTGCCAAGCCGTGCTGTGGCAAGCTGAATACGTTGAAAAACGTATATTAAAAGGAAGGTCTAACACATAAGCCACTGGGTTTATCTTATGGAGAATGCAGAAAGGCCCAATAAACAGTGGTGCCAGTTTCAGTGAGGGAACATGGAGTCGGAGGTTGCGAGATGACAGCCAGACCCTCTCCCCAACTTGGTAGGAAGGCATAGGTAAGCATCCGTGATAAACATGGAATCTGTACCTATCATTGGCACGTCGCAAGGACTTTTGGACCTGTACCCAAGTGGAACGAAGACCACGGAGATGCTCCTCTAAAGCAAGAATTCTTTGATGAACAACTTAGTCAGGCAACATGGATGGTTGGAAACCATAATTCGCCATAAACCGAGACAATCGGGAAGCGGTATTGACGGCACTATTGTGAGCAAACTCTGCCCAAGGTAAGAGGTCTGACCAGTTGTTATGGTGGTCAGAAATATAGCAATGGAGAAACTGCGCCAAGGCATGGATGGTTCATTCTGCGGCCCCATTGGACTGCGGGTGATACGCAGGAGAGAAGGAAAGCTGAATTCCCAGCTGTGCACAAAAGGCTCACCAAAACCTGGAGACAAACTGGCTACCCCTGCCTGAGATGGTAATTTTGGGACTCTTGTCATGTAATCGAAATATCTCCCGAGCAAAAATGAATGCCAGTTCTTTGGATGTGGGCAACTTAATTGGAATACAATGACATTTTTGAGAACCGGTCAACCACCATAAGAATAACTGTGTTGCCCTGGGAACTCTCCTTTAAGCCCCATGTCCAATCACTGTCCAAATCTTGCCGCCTCAACCTCCGAAACATCTCCAAAATACGCTCTTTTCTAACCAATGACGCAACAAAGCTCTTGATTCACTCCCTGATCATCTCCCGCCTCGATTACTGCAACTCCCTCCTCATTGGCCTACCTCTGCATACTCTAACCTCCTTTCAGTCCATCATGAATGCTGCTGCCAGACTTATCCACTTTACCAACCGCTCTGTCTCTGCTACTCTCTGTCAATCCCTCCACTGGCTTCCGCTCACCCAACGAATTAAATTTAAAATACTAACCACCACCTACAAAGCAATCCACAAGTCTGCCCCCAGCTACATCACTGACCTAGTGTCAAAATACCAACCTAATCGTTCTCTTCGTTCTTCTCAAGACCTCCTGCTCTCTAGCTCTCTCATCACTTCCTCCCATGCTCGTCTCCAGGACTTTTCCAGAGCCTCTCCAAGCCTATGGAAATCCTTACCCCAATCGGTCCGTCTATCTCCTACTCTATTAGCTTTTAGATGATCCTTGAAAACTCTCCTCTTCAGGGAAGCCTATCCTACCCACACCTAACAACTGTATTTTCATTTTTTCCATCTGATCATCCCCCCAGTTATTACCTTTTGTTTCCACTTGACCTTCCCTTCTAGATTGTAAGCTTTAACGAGCAGGGCCCTCTGATCCCTCCTGTATTGAATTGTATTGTAATTGTACTGTCTCCCCTGATGTTGTAAAGCGCTGCGGAAACTGCTGACGCTATATAAATCCTGTATAATAATATAATAATAATAATTTGGGTAACTCCACAATAAAATCCATAGACAAGTTGGTCCAAGGCCTTTCTCCATTGGGTATGGGTTGTAGGAGGCCCACTGGAAGGTGTCGTGGTGTCTTACTCCGAGCACACATGAAAAAAGCAGCTACAAAGGCGGCTACATCAGCACGGAGACTAGGCAACCAGAATTGTTGAGAAATAGCCCAAATGAGTTGATTCTTCCCTGGGTGGCCAGCTGTTTTGGGGGAACGGTAAGTTTGGAGAAAAGCAGTGCGGAGGCTCTCCGGGACAAAGCAGCGGTCACAAGGTTTCTCGGGAGGACAATGGATCTGAGCGGCAAGAATTCTGTCACCCAAAGCTGAAGTGAGACTGGTACGAACAGTAGGCAGAATACGTTTGGGAGGTATCACAGGAACAGGAACCGACTCCATCTTGGAAGCGGAGGAAAACTGTTGCGACAATGCATTAGCCCTTACATTCTTAGTACCGGGTAAGAATGTAATTGAAGCTTGATAGAAAAAGAATCCTTCACGCCCTTCTGGGCGTTTTGCCTCAGACAAGAATGTGAGATTCTTATGCTTAGAAAAAATGAGGACCGGCACAGTGGTACCTTCGAGGAGATGCCTCCATTTTTTAAGAGCTAAAACGATTGCTAACAACTCTCTGTCCCCAATCTCGTAATAGCTAAAACAGTTGCTAACAACTCTCTGTCCCCAATCTCGTAATTGCATTCCGCAGGAGACAATTTCTTGGAAAAGTAGCCACAAAGATGCACATCGCTCTCAGAGGTAGCACATTGAGACAGAAGGGCACCAACTCCAGTCTCAGATGCATTAACCTCAAGAATGAAGTGTAACATAGGATCAGGATGTGCCAATATAGGAGCTGAAATAAAGGCAGCCTTGAGAGACTCAAAGGCTTTAATGAAATCCGGAGACCAATTCTATGAGTTACCGTCTTTTCTGGTCATATCAGTCAGGGGTTTGACCAAAGAAGAGAAGTTACAAATAAACTTCCTTTTACTAATTGGCAAAGCCAAGAAAGTTTTGTAGCGGATGTACGGGTTGAAGCCACTGTAGAACTGCAGATAGTTTCTCTGAGTCCATCGAAAAACCAGAAGTGGAATTGACATAACCCAGAAATTTTACCTGTTCATGATGAAACTCGCACTTTTCCAATTTGCAATAAAGGTTATTATCACTCAGCCTCTCTAGTACACGGGAGACATCTGTGTGGTGGCTCTCTAGGGATTTAGAATATATCAGAATATCATTGAGAGAAACCTCTACACATTGCTGCAACATCTCGGAAGACATTGTTGATGAATTCCTAAAAAACTGCAGGAGCGTTGCAAAGACCAAACAGAATTACGAGGTATTCATAATGTCCTGTCATGGTATTGAACGCAGTTTTTCATTTGTCACCCTCCTTGATCCTCACAAGATTGTATGCCCCTCTCAGAGCTTTGTGAAAACCGTTGCTCTCTTGAGGCCGTTAAATAATACCGTAATCAACGGAATCAGATACGTGTTCTTAATAATGATATGATTGAGACCCCTATAATCGATACAAGGTCCTAGTTCTCCACTCTTCTTTTTCACAAAGAAGAAGCCAGCACCAGCAGAAGAGGATCTGTGGATAATCCCTCGAGAAAGTGCGTTGTCAAAATACTTCTCCATGGTTTTATTCTCTGAGACAGACAAAGGGTAAACCCGGACACGAGGGGGCATGGCACCAGGTTGAAGGTCAATTGCGCAATCATGCAACCAGTGTGGAGGCAAATTATCGGCTTGACCTTTGTCAAAGACATTACCAAATTCACGTAACTCCTCTGGCAGAGGAGAATGAAGAGGTGCACAAGACCTTGGCCACTTTCTGAACACATGTCTTACTGCATTGTGGCGACCAGGAAAGAACCTCAGCACAAAGCCAGTCAAATAAGGGGCTGTGCCTCTGTAAACAAAGATCACCAATAACCACTGGTTGATTGGTTGAGGAAATAAATATAAATTGGATTATCTCATGGTGAAGAGCCCCTATGGCCATGGTAAATGGAGCAGTCTCATGAGTCACATGGGCAGGCTGTAGAGGTCTCCCATCAATAGCCTCAATGGCAATTGACGTGGCACGAAGCTGCAGCGGAATCCAGTGCTTAGACACAAAGGCACTATCTATGAACAGGCCTGCAGCCCCAGAGTCGATTAGAGCCTGTGTCTCAATGGACGACTCAGACCAAGAAAGGGTAACCAAAACTAAAGGCTTATCCTTTAGGCTAACTGGGGACATAACAACACCACCTAAGTTCTGTCCCCTACAGGGCCTCAGGTGCAAGCGTTTCCCATACGGGTAGGACAAGATATCAAAAAAGTGACCTGCCTGACCACAATAAAGGCACAATCTCTCCCTCCTCCTAAAGGCCCTCTCCTCCACAGAGAGACGTGTGAAGCCCAACTGCCTGGGTTCTAGGCAGACTCAGTACCGGGAGGCATGGGAGGTGAGGGAGGCAAGGGTGGGACTGCAAAGCTCGGAGTCAAACGTACTGGAGGCTTCCACAAGCGCTCTCTAATGGAAGGCTCTCTCGGAGTCTGGAGTCAATGGGAATGGCAAACATAATCAACTTCTCCAGATCTGTAGGTATGCCTCGGGCTGCTATCTCATCTTTGATGTTATCCAAGAGACCATGAGAAAAAGCAGCCACGAGGGCCTCATTGTTCCAAGCAACCTCTGCTGCCAGAATAAGGAACTTAATGGTGTAATCAGAAAGAGTTCTCTGTTTGATGGACATAAGGCTCTTGACAGCAAAAGTGGAGCATGCGGGAACGTCAAATACCCTTTTACAGGAAGCCACAAACTCAGGGTAACTCGGGACGATGGGTTTTTGCATCTCCCATAGAGGGTTTGCCAAGGCTTCTGTCTGTGGGGAACGCCTGGGGCAGCATCTCAAAGTATATCCCAACCTGGTTGAGAAACCCTCTGCATTGAACTGGATCGCCCCCAAATGCTTGGGAAGAAAAAGCAGAACCAGACATACCTCTTACACAGGTACTATTCGAGGCGGGTGCCTGTACAGAGACTGGAGCAGCAGTAGGGATGGCCTGCCCCACATGTTGTACTGGAACAGCCACAGTAGGAGGATCCAGGTGTGCGAATCAGGTGCGTCTGTAACGCTAGAGAAAACTGATCCATGAGATGGTCCTACTCATCCAATCTGGAAAAAATATTACCACTAGGTGGATTGCCTGCATCTTCTGAATTCATGGCCTTCGCTTCTGTCAGGAACCATGAATCAGACAGAGACAGAAAATGCAGTAAAAATCACATCTTTTAATATAATGGTAAAAATGGTACATATAATAAACGTAGTAAAAACATGGCCAGGGTTCGGTAACCAAAGCGGGTATTCAAAACAAGCCAGTAAATCAGGAAGCCAGAGATCAGCATAGTCAAGGCGGCAAACAGGATCAGGAACCAGAAGGGATGTCAGTCAGGCAAGTCTTTAACAGGAACAGAGCAGAGAATCTCCTGATAGGTTTGATCAAGGCGAAGGCGAAGAAATGAACTAGGCAGTTTAAATAGCCAGAAGGGGCTGGCTGACAAGCAGGAAATGATCACCAGGTGAGCCACTGTGGAACCATGAGTGCTGGCCATTAACCGACAGCTGAGCAACCTGAGCACTGAGAAGGGAGGGCTGAGCCAAGCCCTGACATCTACACATCTACTGAGCCTGACTTCACACTAGACTGCTGTTGACCACCACCCCCTGAGTCATCTTCACCATTATGCGCACCAACGGTTCTAAAGAGCCCCAACTTACCCGGCAGAAGTTCACCATAGAGACTTTTCTGAGTCACATCAATCCTGAGGGAAGAACTGGGTTGCTGTTACTTAAGCCCCATACACACGCTCGGACAATCCGCGGACCAGGTCAGTCGGACTTTGTCCGACGTACTTTGTCCGATGTTGGCGTTGCGTACACACGGTCGGACAAAGTTGTCGGAATATCCGGTCCGGAAGAACGTCGTGACGTAAGTCGTCGTCCACGAGATTACAAAAGGGAAGTTCAGCACCACGTCAGGCACCCGTTGGGCTCCTTCTGCTGATCCCGTGTTTATCGAGAGTTAGTGGAAGTTTGGTGACTTAAGATTCGCGCTTCTCAGTTTTCTGACTCAGATCGTTACTGCTCTTCAGTTTGTGCTTGTCGTGCGTATCTGTTTATTAGTGCGTGTAGTCAGTTCGCATTTGTTGGTCATTGCGGCCTATATCTTGATATAGGACGCTTTGATTTGCACTGCTTATTGTCTGCTCGTTGCTGGTATTCACTTCGTTCTTTCAGGCCTTGCTGTTTATCGGTGCTTTCTGTTTGTCCGTTCTGACCAGCCGACCTTTTGTGACCTTCTGAGCGATGTTTCCCGTGCGTACTCGTCGCCGAGTTCGTGCTGTACGCGGAATTGGTGTCGGGCTTTTAGCTTTGACCCAAGACCCGTCCATGAACAGAGTGACGAGGAGTATGTGGACCAAGAATTGGTTGCTTCAGCGTGACCAGTTCTCGCACATGCCTTTGCTTCGTGAGATCCGGGAGAATAATCCTGATGATTTCAGGAACTTTCTCAGGATGACGGACCCCGATTTTCACCGTCTTTTGGCTTTGCTGACCCCCTTTATCAGCCGGCAGGATACCTGCATGAGACAAGCCATTACTCCGGAGCAGAGGCTTGTTGCCACGTTGAGGTACTTGGCGACAGGGAGAAGTCTTCAGGATTTGAAGTTCTCTTCAGGTATCTCTCCCCAGGCCCTGGGAATCATTATTCCAGAGACCTGTTCTGCCATCATTCAGGTCCTGCAGGAGGACTATATTAAGGTAACATTTCTACTTTACTATTCCCTTCTATGTATGCTCTGTTTGCTAATGACTTGTATTTTTGACCTCCTTCCCTAATTACCATGATTGCAATATGTTCTAATATGCTGTGCCCCTTTTCTCCTTCATGCATTTTTCCCTTCACTTACCTCACCAGCATGCTCTTCTGCCCCAATAGACACCTATGGCCTAGTCACTTAAGCAATGTCTTTTGTCTGCTGCATAGTATTGTTTGCCCCAAAACACCCCCTAAAATATGCACAAATGTTTGCTGTGTGGTTTACTTCATGTAGAGCCCCCTTTTTTTGTTCTTTTGGTGGGGGGGGGGGGCAAAAACATTAGGAACCCCCTCCCCCAACTGCTCTGTCAGATGGTACCAAACCTTTATCTGCTGGCTTTCCCAAGGTCCATACACACTATATACCTACCTCTTTATAGTGCGCATCTTTAGGGATGAATTCAGCAAAGCATGTAGTGCAAGGGACTGCCTCCATACATTCCATTTCCTATTTTTTTGTCTTCTTTCCCTCCTATTAGCTTGCTTGGTAATTTAATAATGTCACACTGTGCCTGCCTTTTTTGGGGGGGGGGGGGGGGAAATGTTATTTGATCTTTCCTGTGGCCTGCCAATAGTGTTAAGTACAGAGGGTCTGGCCAAACTAGGCCACATTATTGAGCCATTTGCCAATCAATGAAGTGCAGAGGGTTACCTGTCCACCACCCCCCCCCCCCCCCCCAAAACCATAGTTATTGCCAATGTCCCATCAGAAGTGGGGGGATTGATGGGGGGGTGAGTAATCTGTGAAGGGGAGCCTCTACTTTTCTGTGTAAATACTTTCCAGCCTCCAATTTTATACAATGCTCTTGTTCCAAGATGTTGATTGTCTAATCTGCTTGCAATGTTTAGGTGCAAAGTGACTCATTTTTTTTTCTTGTTTCACTCCACAGTTCCCTTCCACGCCACAGGAATGGCAGACTGTGGCCTCCCACTTTGCCAGCCGTTGGGACTTTCCTAACTGCGGAGGGGCAATTGATGGGAAACACGTCCGCATCGTCCCACCGCCCAACTCGGGGTCCTACTATTATAATTATAAAGGGTTTAATAGTGTAGTGATGTTGGCGGTGGTGTCGGCAACATACGAGTTTATGTATGTGGACGTGGGGATGAACGGCCGGATATCGGATGGTGGGGCCATTACGCACACGGAGTTCTACTGGCGTCTCCAAAGTGGCAGTCTGTGCTTGCCACCTCCAGAGGAGAATGCCGAAGGACTCCCCTTCGTCTTTGTCGCAGATGAAGCGTTTGCGCTGACTCCCCATGTGATGAGGCCGTTCCCGATGAGGACCCTCACCCCGGACCAGAGGGTCTTCAACTACAGGCTGTCCAGAGCCAGAAGAGTGGTGGAGAACGCTTTTGGCATCCTGGCCAGCCGCTTCCGCCTGTTCCTGACGGCATTTAACTTGGCGGAATACAAACTGAACCACATAGTTCTTGCCTGTTGCATATTGCACAACTTCCTCAAAAGACATAACAGGAACTATGTGGTGCCCGTTGGCCCAGATGTGGAGGGCCCTCCAAATGCGGACCTCACAGCCCTTCGAGTGGCACGTCCAGGCTTGCCCCCTCTCAATGCCCGCGTGGTCCGGGACCAATATATGGAATACTTTGTGGGTAGGGGGGCCATTGCTCTGCCTGACGATGTGTGAGAGGCATTTTTTAATAAATCTGATATTTTAACCAACCTCTGATTTCTTGTCATTTCAGTCTTCTTTTTAGCTTATTTTACTTTGTCATTTTTTCCCTTTGCCTTCGACAGTGGTAATGCACTTTCTGGGCAAAAGGAGGTAACAGTCTCTTCTTCCCCAAAAGATTATTCTCATGTGTGTTTGCTACCTAATCTTTGGTCTAGAGAAGGTTTGTCCTGCATAACTGACACCCAAAATACTCCTTTTCAGCACCAGGTCTGACATGTGTGTATTCTCCAAAATGCTGTGCTCCGTGTTTTCGTACAAAGCACTGTGGGTGTCATTTACATAAGTCAAATCCGCTATGCTCTACAAGTGCATTGAAAAAGTTCCCTGGGAAAGGAAATTGCAGTGCAAAGTGGATTTGCCTTTAGTAAATAACACCCATTGCCCCCCATATCCTTTACATTTTACATACATAATGCATTGTTTTATTTAAATAAGGAAGCCACACATTTTGAAAAATAAAAAAGTTTACTTGGAAAACATTCACAAGTGCGTTTACAATCTTCACGCCAAAACTGACAACATCTTGGTTATTTACAACATTATTTACAAAGATTACGCAATTGGTAAAACCAGGCATGGAGCTAAGCAGAACCTATGAAGTAGGAAAGTTCAACTTTGTAAAGTGAAGACAAGATCAGACATGACTATATGTTCAAAGTGTGTTTGATCTTGCCTTCATCACATGGGGGGGTCACCCCCGAAAAGTGGAAATTTGGAACATGCACACAATTTGGGTCTGAAAATGGTCATTAGATGGGAAAACACATGCCTAGAAGCTTCAAAAGTGCCATTTTCCATCATGGGGATGAATGGACGTTTTTTTGGGGGGGCACCCCCTTCACCACAACCACTTTCGTAGTTCGTAAAGTGTTTGCACCCCCAAAAAAACGTTGCCATTCATCCACCATGGTGGGAGCTAGCACATGTGGACACAATGTGTGCATGTTCCAAATTTCAGACAGTTTTTAAGTTGCAAATGTGTTCATAAGCAGGCACAAATGTGTGTTAATTACTTGGTGCGTTTTCATATTTTTCCTAAAACATCAATGATGTTCTTCAATTTTTGTTGAACATCATTGATGTTTTGCTTTATGTAATCTAGATCTCGATTGCAGACCATTATCTCTCCGATGAGTACGTGGGCACTCTCTGTGGTAAAGTGCGATTTTTCTTCCACAACATCCACGTCACCTAAAAACCACAAAAACAAACAAAAATGGGGTGTTGGAAATGAGGCAGCCATACATGGATTAGCTTACCAGTAGCTGTGTTCTCCCACACTCACCTGTTGTGGTGACAATTTCTCCAAGTTCGATGATCTCTCCTTCCTCCTCCTCCTCCTCTGCTTCTGCTCTTTCCCCTTTTTTGGGAGGTGTTGGTTTGGGGGTTTCCTCAGACGGCCCAAGTTTTCGCTCCCCTATGAGAATGTCCAAAAGGAAGATTTAGCAACACAAACTATTGAGGGCAGAAATAGGAAATGACAAACATTGCTTGAAAGTGACGGACACTATTTTAGTTTGGCCAGTTACAAATGTCAACTACATGAATGTAGTCACTTTGTAAAGGTGCTAAACTGACTAGCTTTTTGGTAGAAGTTTGTGTGATGGAGACCCCCCTCTAGTATCCACTGGAGCACATGTGTGGAAAAGGCTAATAAAAAGGGGGTTTGGGTGTCCCAGCACTAGTGCTCTCGAGTCCAGATGGGTAAACAGCTACTGGGTGACCTCTCCTTTACATTGAATAAATTGGCTTTACATTCTGGATGACATTTCGAGGGAGAACAAACTTCCTTTCCCCCAAAAAAACACCAAACATCGTATTATAAGTGGCCGCACGATCGAGGTTGCGTACGATCGAATGGACACACACACGACCATGACAGTGGCAGAAAGATCGAGGCTGAGTACGATCGAATGCACAGACGAACATGAAAGTGGCCATTTTGGAATGTACAACTTTGTAAAAATCAAACCACATGGAGCAGTATGCAAGCAAGAAATCAAACACAAAACACAACTACTTACTTTTTTGAAGAATTCTCTTGATCTTTCTGTACTGATCGGCCTCCCTCAGTTTCAGGTCTGACCAGCGTTTCCTCAGTTGCTCCTTGGATCGTTGTACCCCAAAATGATTGTACAGCCTTCTCACAACTTTAGACATGATCTTGGCCTTGCGGACATTGGGGTTGAGGTAAGGCCCATACTTCCCATCATAGTCGCTCCTCTTTAATATGTCCACCATCTCCAACATTTCTCCAAATGACATATTGGAGGCCTTGAATTTCAGGCTCCGGGATCGGGACGTTTCTGCCTCCGGCTTTCCTCGTCCTCCTCCTCGTTGGGGGGATATTTGGGGCGCACCTGCTGTGTCCCCGCCATGTGCTCTCCCCACTGCTCCGTAAAGAGAAGGGGTGGGGAATAGACGAGAAAGATCGTCAGGGGCGGGCGGAGTTTGACGCATGCGCACTGTATATAAAACGTCACACGCCTGTGTCGTAGCCACGATCTGGGAGACGAGGGGAGAGAAAGCTCACGCACGAGACGATCGCTACAAACGAAGGTACAATTTGACGTTGGTACATAACTAGCCTAGACTGATTAGAACTTGAGGCTTCTTTATGGAGAAGATTAGGAGAGTTTAGGCTGACATTATTTATATTGTTTTGTGTGGCGTTGTGTCTTGCAGAGGTGATGGAGGCGTTCTACAACGTGAGCTTTCTCCCACACTTCATTGATAAATACCGGCAATTCCCCTCTTATGGCAGGCAAAACACAGGGATTATAGCAACAGACCAAAGAGGTACGCAGCCCTGCTGAAACTGGTGGCATTTGTAAAGCCTACCCTGCCCATGGCAACCGTCGCAAACTTAAAAGTGAAGATAAACAACATGAAGACTACCTATTTCCGGGAGCGCAATAAGGTCCTGAAGTCACAAGCATCTGGAGCTGCAGCAGCTGATGTCCATGTCCCCACGCTCTGGTACTATGACAGGCTCCACTTTCTCAAAGACCAGGCTACTGTCAGGAAGTCACTCTCGACTCTTCCTTGCACGCGTCCTTCCACGCACGCCACCCTGATGAGGCTTCCGAGGACCAACCTGGGCCTTCCAGTCAGGAATATGTGCAGGTGCCCAGCTTGTTCCAGGTATAGTAGTTTTGGAACCAGTTTGTTGAATAATGAATGATGTTCAGTTAATTCAGGATCCCCAATTGCTTATTTCCTAACGTGATTGACATATCAACAGACAGTGGTGTGGGAGACATTTTTGGGAAGAATCTAAACTGCAGGGCTGAGAATTGTATGGTTTTGTATTTGAAAACATTTTGCAACAGTCACTAGATGAGAATTGTGTGTGTTTGATGAACAAATAACTGAAACTATGTCCCTTTTTCATACACAGGAAGACCTCAGCCAGGAGGTGGCTGTGGAAGGTGGCAGTCAGGAGGAGGCAGGGGGTAGTGGCAGCCAAGAGGGGGGTAGGCGTAGGAGCCTGACTGTCTCCCAAGTCTCTCCCCTCCGCCTTCCCTACAGAAGGGCGAAAAACATGGGGGAGGTGGGAGAGTCAGCGCTCCAGCTGATAAAAGATGCCTCAGCCTCCCTCTATGCCACACCCACCTACGAGGAGGCCTTTGCCTCCTTGGTTACAAGTAAATTTACGGGTATGGAGGCGGGGCAACGCAGCATGTGTGAGGAGGTCATCCTCAAAATACTAAATGAGGGGATGGCTGGGGAGATGACTCCCCTCACACATGTTTGCGAGAGTGACCTTGCTCCGCCTCCTCCTCCTCCTTCTGCCACCCCACCAGCACCAGCACCACGGCGTGGAAGGAAGCGTACAAGGAAGACAAGAGAGTGACAACCTGGACTCAGTCTGGTCTGAGAGAAGATGGAGCCTCTCGTAGTACCAGAGCCTGGGGACCTAGATGGCATCTGCTGCAGTTCCGGATGTTTTGGACTTCAGGACCAGATTGCGCTCCCTTATTATTTAGATAGGTAGTCTTCATGCCCCAATTGTTTAAGTCTGTAAAATGATGGTTGCCTTGGGTGTCCAAGGCTTTGCAAATTCCCCAAGTTTCACCATGGCTGCGTTCCTCTTTGGTCTGTTGCTGAGACCTAAATAAAGGTTTTTTTGCTTTGAAATAATCATTGACTATTGTGTTTTACTTTTCTACAATGACAGTTTTTCTTTGAGTAGGCAGGTACATTTCACTAATCCTAAAGTAGAATTAACAAGGGGCACCAACAACCAACAAACTCCTAGTAAATGTAAGCAAGAAATACAAATGTTAATAATGTGGTTTTGCTAAGTTGAGACATACAAACCCCTCCAAAAAAAAAAAAAACTCCTTCAAATATGTATTCCCCCAAAAAAAAAAAATCTGGGTAAAAAAATAAGAAAGATTGTATTACGATCTGAGTAAAAATAAACATGTAGTGTATAAATGCTGCAAAGTAATAAAGAAGTAAGTTTGTGAGAAGTGCGGGTGAATAGGAGCAGCTAAAAGATGTCATTCTTGTTGCATTGTAAAGAAAAAGAGAATGCGCTGCATTAAAGACATTTTAACATTGCAGCGTGACGAATGTGCTGTGTCGATTAGGAAAGGTAGTTTTACCTGACCGAGCGCTTCCGTCACAGAATTTCTTCTGAGCATGCGTAGCACTTTGTCCGTCGGACAAGCGTACACACGCTCGGATTTGGTGTGATCGGACCGGGTTGACGGGAAATCTTTCCAGCAGGAGATAAGACTTTGTCCGACGGACAAACCGACGAACACTGTCCGATGGTGCATACACACGGTCTGATTTTTCAACAACCTTGTCCGATCGGACCAAATTGATGAAAAAGTCCGACCGTGTGTATGGGGCTTTAGTTTAAAACTTGAAGGCCTAAGCCTAGCCCCTTTGCTTGAGAGCTCTCAAGTGACTTAGCCTGTTACATTTCTTTATAATCCTTTTCAGTCACCTGAGACGTAGTCTTTCATACGTGGGGGCATTGTTTACGCTCCTATCACTGCAGTAAAAGCTCTAGAGGAACCTCTTTTGGGTGCTTATGTGCATTGTTGCTGATGTACTAATCTGCTGTTGTACTTGTTAACCTGCAAATACAGTCTGCTTATCTTTTAAAGTGCAGTGTGTGCAATTATTGTATGTCTGCTGGGATCACCCAGACAGTGACGTCTCCAGCTTTCATATTTAGGGGGGCACATGGGGGTACAGGGACAAAAGTAGGGTGGCAACTATAAAATGCAATTATATATTTATATATATATATATATATATATATATATTCTGGGGCCCTTTACTACGAGCCCTTTCACATGTTCTGCAGTGAGCTCCCTTCCTACTGTATTGGGGCCCCCCAGGGAGGCAGAAAACAAGAGATATATGTCACCAGCATAGCAAGAAAATATAAGAGTCCAAAACAATGGGAGAACTATCAGGGATGCAAAGGTTGTCTTGCCACCGGGCCTTTGTGTTCTGCCACTGTGGGGTTCCCCAGCCTCCTCTTGCTGTCCTGCCCCTGCTATTCACAGTGCTGGTCTGGCATCTGTCTCCTTGGCAGCGGCGGCAGTCTATTAGGACCTAGTGCTGGTGACATTATGGGTGCATGCAGGGGAAGGCTAATTGGTTGTAGATAGCCGAGCCCCCAGCTGGTCACCTAGCAGCAGTAATGCTGTATAACCTTCTCTGTTCACATGCTGATCGGGATGTGATCCAGGTAATGCTCCCAGTAAGATCTAATAAACACAGTATTTATTAATATCAAGAGTAAAACCACATCAGCCGTATGTTCAACAGCCATGTGGGCTCTATCCCTGTAAGGTGTGGGCTTTGATCAATAAAATCACTATGACATTTAACAGGATTTGACTAGGAGCATCACCTGGATTGCATCACGATCAGCATGTCAGAGAAGGCTGCATTACTGCTAAGCAACCTGCAGGGAGGTCAACTGTTACTCTACAACCATTAGAGATGGGCTTTGAAATCCCACATGCCCAATCCCGCCAGTAAGCCGACACTGCACACAGATAATCACAGGCAGTGAGACATTCCTGATCTGTGCAGCTGCGGACCGGGAAATGTCTCACTGCCTGTGATTAGTGCTGTGCAGTGTGGGCTTCCTGGCAGGCTTGGGCATGTGGGATTTTGAACATGCCCAGCCCATCTCTAACAACAAATTGTGCTGGCCCTCCTGTACATCAGCCCCATTAAGTAACCAGCACTGGGTTCCAATGTGATGCCGCTGCCATGGAGACAGAGATCAGTGCTGTGAATAGCCGGGACAGGACAGCAACCCTGGTAGTTCCACCACTGGTCCACACTGGGAGGATTCCCCATCCACCTATAATGTGTAGACCTAAAAAGTGATCAATGTATGGGCTGCCTAAGTGCTAAGACCAGCCATAGGCAGTTTAAATCTCAGCTGGTTTAGCAGGAACTGGCTGAGAATTGAACCATTAATGAGCAGGCTGAATGTACCAAGTTCATCGATCAAATTGAGAACAACCAGCCTGCCAGATACACTTATGTTTATCACTAGTGGTTGCTATAGCCACTAGTGATAAATAATCACTGTTTGTTGGGAGAATACAATTGCTGGGCAGGAAGGATATTCCCCTGTCACCACTGTCTGTGTTGATGGGGGAATCATGCAAGTTTATTTCCTGCAATCTGTGGATGCAGGAAAGAAATTTGCACCGTCTATTACCTGCCTAACTGAAAGTGAAAGTAAATTGTGAAGGTCTAGAAAGAACAGGATAGGGGGAGGGACAGATGGGGGAGAGAAGGGATGGAGATAATGCAGTTCAGTGATTAGTGTACTGCAGTGCACACACTTACCCATGGTTCCAGGCTAGAAGCTCAGGCATCATTGACACACAGCCAGGAATGCTGCTGATTTTCATATTTCCCGCCCACACGTCCCCTCTCTTCAGATACATCTGCACGCCGGGATAGTGTGGGCGGGACTGGAAGACTCAGGAGGAACAGGATTGGGGAGGAGGAGAAGCTGTATTCATCTCTGCTCTAACGTACATGAGGAGAGTGAGGGGGAACTCGCTGGGCTGTGAAAGAGTGTCATAGACTGACACTCGGCTCAGCTTGCAGTCACCACTCTTGGAATTTACAGTCTGGTTCTCATGTCCTAAGTGTAATGATGTGTATGCTTTGTTATAATTCAAGTTCAATTGTTATGCCTAGTTATAGTACTTATGCATGTTAGGAAACAGTTAACAGTTTTGGTCATGTGATCTGGGGGCGGGGAGTTGTGCTCATGAGGAAAACCATTACCTGATAGTAGTAGATTACTACAGCAAATACTTTGAGCTAGTGCAGCTGAGAAATTTAAAAGCATCAACAGTCATATGGGCTTTCAAAACAATACTCTCAAGACATGGAGTGTGTGAAGAACTTGTGTCTGATAATGGGCCACAATTCTCATGTTCTGAGTTCCAGTGCTTCCTGTGTGAATGGGGAATCAGGCACAAACCCACAAGCCCCTATCACCCACAGGCCAATGGTCTAGCAGAGAAGTATGTTGGCATAGCCAAATCCATTATACTGAAAGCGCAATCGTCGGGGCAGGATGTGTACCTAGGACTGTTAAACTATCGTGCAACACCTATTGAAGGTTTATGCTCACCTGCACAGCTGCTAATGGGTAGAACACTGAGGACCACAGTGCCTATTGCACCACAGAAATTGCAGCCTCAGTTTATTCCACAGGATCGAGTAACAGCTCAGAGGATCATAAATATGAAAAGGCAAAAACTGTATTTTGATAAATCTACAAAATCCCTTCGTCCACTCTCTGCTGGGCAAGCTGTGCGACACAGAGTCACTGGGAATACATGGGAACCTGCTCGAATTGTCAAAGAAGCCAATTCACCAAAATCATATATAATCGAAACCAAGTGTGGACAGAAACTGAGACGAAACAGGCGTCATCTTCGTCCAGACACTGCTGCAGATACATCATTAGAGGAACCGGATGACAATGAAGATAAAGAACAAGCCCATGATGGCACAGAAGTCCTAAACACGGATATTGAGTCTACTGAGGATACCGAGGACAGCATAAACGTATCAGCACGTGATAATGCTGGGAATGACTCTCAACTAGACACCAATCCTACAGATGATGAGCCAGCGATTACTTTCTCTCGCTATGGTCGAGCAATTAAACCAAAGATATGGAGGGACTTTGTCTCATATTAAATGCTTCATACTTGAGAGGGAAGATGTAATGATGTGTATGCTTTGTTATAATTCAAGTTCAATTGTTATGCCTAGTTATAGTACTTATGCATGTTAGGAAACAGTTAACAGTTTTGGTCATGTGATCTGGGGGCGGGGAGTTGTGCTCAGTTCTGTAAGATGGCTGCTGCTGAATAAACACCAGGCCATGTTCAAGCTTCTGCTGTCTGCTTATTCTGGGTGTTAAATCTTCACACTAAGGATGGTAGAAATCAGTCTGTTTTTTCAGTAACTGAGAGTGGAGTCCTTCCTGCAACTCGCTCTTCTCCCTGCCAATGAGGATGCAGGGGAAAGAGCAGATCGGGCGGATTGATGTGAGCGCTCGCATTATGCAGTGTCAGCGAGCAGAGGGAGGGGGGTGGAGGGGGGGTGGAATCACCCGCAGGAGCTGACTGGGGATGCTCTTCCTCTCAATAGAGACTGAGTAAGATGCGGCACATCCGCTACAAATGCAAACAAAAAGACATTGCCTTTGTAAAAAAATAAAATAAAATAATTTGTTTTTTTTTACTTGGGGGGGCACATGGTGGGGCACATCATAATGTTAGGTGGTCAGGGCCCCCTCTGCCCCCCCCCCCAGGGACGCCATTGCACCCAGACAAGGTATTCTGGTGGTGTCAGAAAGGGTGACGCCTTGCCTAGGACTAGAGAGAGCAGAGGGCCCAAAATTACTAACGACTTCTACTGGGGGTAGCGCTACACAAAAATACTGATGACAGCCCCATAAAATGCTATAATGTCTATAGCAGATACAATAAAGTTTGATCTATTCCAACTGCCAGGCATAAAGTGACAGCTGTAATTAACATTACATTGTTTACCTACGGTTATAAAGAATTGCGATTACTGTTAAAAAAACATATATATGTAGTACACATTTGTACAAATATATACAGTATTGTGACAACAAAGCATTTATAAACTTACCAGTGGTGCGTTCACAGGCTTTGCTTTATTACCTGACAGAGAAAATACAAATGTTTTTGTCAGTGTATAGACTGAACACTGAAGAATGTACCAAGACACAGACATATGTACATATGTAATTTAACAGGCAGAAAATAAATTATTAAATCAAGTACACTTTAGTAATTAATCATTTAGATTGGATAAGCCACTTCCAAATTATTTTAATAAAAAGTGGGGGTGGTTATAACAGCTTGTCTAATGCTACATGTCTGCATTTCTCACTTTCTTCACATGCCACTTATTATTTACAAAAAAAAAAAAAAAACAAGCATTTTTTTGGTTTTCATTGCTGCTAAAACTTTAAAGATAAACTCCAGCCTGAGCTTTTTAGGCTGGACTTCTCCTATAGGTCACAGGAGTGCAATTTGTTTTGCACTCCTGTGACCCGTTTTCAGACCACTCTCCGCTGACGTCACTGCCATCAGTTGAGGCAGCGCTTCATCCTGACTTCCAAGTCTGGATCCGCCAGCTGCCTTGATTGATGGCAGTCTCAGCCTCTCAGCGAGCCGCTGAGACGGCCTCTCCTCGCCCCTCTATAGCTCAGCGCTCCAGTGAGGTGAGCATGGAGGATCAGAGAGGAGAGACGCTGACTGACAGTCAGCAGCTTTCCTCTTGGGGATCTGTGAGAACCGAGCCATCGGCAATGTTCGGTGGCTTGGTTCTCAGTGCATTTTTTTTTTTTTTTTGCCCAGCTTACCTGATGGTGGTGTCTGCACATTTCAGATACTCACCCATCCAGTAGATCCAGCATTAACATGCTGAGATCATCAACGTCATTGAGAGGCCTACCAGCTCTTCCGGGTTCAGCGAGCAGGCCTCTTGATGACGCGACGATAGTCCCATCTTATCCTCCTGTTCTTCAATGAAAGGCTATGCCTCCTGAGGTATGTGATGTACATTTCCCAGGAGGCACAGCAGGCAGTGTGTGCGTCATTTGCCTAAGGCAAAGGGGGCAGGGCAGACTTTCAATATAAAAAAAGATGTAAACAAAAAGAAAAAAAAAATCCCTATTCCTGCAAAGGAAGGGAGGAGGGGTGGAGAGGCGGAATCTTCATCAGGAGGATGAAGGTCCGCTTTAAGCAATTAATGAGCTTGTAACAGAATATGCTGATGCATTCCTGGTTTGTCTGGATACTAAATTCACAAAGCTAACCCACAGGGATGAAAATACCTATTTTTAAAAGTAATAGTAGAGTCCAATGGAATCTGTGAAAGTTTAGTATGTAAAGCTTTATGGATTAAACATATGTTATCATATGAACTTTATTTCATGGTGCTTTAACTAGACTCTAGGATATATGTTACTCTCTATTCCAACATTTCTCAACTTTTTTGGAGTTGCGGCACCCTTTTAAAAGTATGAAAAATCTTGAGGCACCTCTGTCTAAAATGTAAAAAACTTAAATATTGCTCAATGGGATGCCTAAGCCTGGGACAATGCACAAAACCGCCTTGATGAAATGACCTTTGCATCAGAAGCCCCCATTTCCCCATTACATCAGAGTCCCCCCTATACAACAGAGACCCCCTATACATGCGTTCCCCCATCACATCAGAGTCCCCTATCACAGAGCTCCTTCAGTCAGAAACACTGCTCCATGCCATAGATGCCTGTCTACGATCAACTTTTTATTTTGTCTTGGTGCATCATTCCATATCTTCACTTGGTCCTACATTTTGCTAGGGATATATCAGACTCTTTCCCTCTTAGAAGCCCTACTAATCTAGAGGTGAAAGATACTCTTATAACTTTGGCAACTAATAATACCTTGGGTCCTATGGCTCTGCCAATAGAAGTTTAGCAGAAACATAATATCTCAACAGGTCTGACCAACACTAGTTAAGATGTACAGTATAATGAAGCCTTTGCATTAGAACCACTCATGTGATGTTACCACAGACCCCTGGATTGACAGGCTCATCTCTCTCTACTCAGTTGTGACTACAAAGTATTATTCAAACTTCTACCCTTGAAGATACATAATTTTTGTCCCACAACTACACATTGAATAACATTCCATTTTTCAAATACACTCCAGGTAAATATTTCATTTGGAAGACCTTCCTATTAAAAGCTAATGTAATCTGGATGTGTTTCCCCCCAAAAAAACACAACTGTATGCACCTCAAGATTCAATAACCCAGTTTCCCAAATCTATCTGTAATGCAAAGGGGCTTTCCTGACTGTGTCCTTCTGTTGACTGTTCTGTTTCCTGATGTTGTTCCTGCCGCCATACCCTGAGTCCTGGAGGCCACTTATTGCTGTTGCAGCTGTTCCCTTTATCCTCCCTGGGTCTGCCCGCTAGTGTGTTTCTGGTTGCTCAATCTCCTGCAATTGAATTTGCCCCTATTTATCCCTAACCATGAGCTGTGCACATGCAGTGATGTGGTCAACTTCATGCATACTGATTGATCCATACTCTTTTTTTTTTTTAAGTGCACCAGAACTCTAGCTGCCCACCATAGTTTTCAGATTGCTGTTTTTCTGAAACATATACTTGTTTTGTGTTGCTGTTAATTTCAGCTATGCAATCCTGGTTAATCTTGCCATTGCCAAGTTCCTGTTTCTGTATTACTGACTGTTTCCTAGATTGTCTGATTCCTTCTTCTGCTTTCAGTCTGTTTAGCGTGACCCTGCTACCTTACTATGACTTATTTAGCTGAACCTATGTACTTAGATTGGAATCTGATTGATTGAATGCTTCTGTGGACAGGTGTCTTTGATAGAGGTAACAAGCTGAGATTAGGAGCACTCCCTTTAAGAGAGTGCTCCTAACCTCAGCTCGTTACCCATATAGAAGACTTCTGGGAGCCAGAAATCTTGCTGATTGATAGGGGATCAAATACTTATTTCACTAATTAAAATGCAGATCAATTTATACATTTTATGAAATGCATTATTCTGGATATTTTTGTTGTTATTCTGTCTCTCACTGTTAAAATAAACTTATCGTTAAAATTATAGACTAATCATTTCTTTGTCAGTGGGCAAATGTACAAAATCAACAGGGGATCAAATACTTTTTTCCCTCACTGTAAATAAATTAAACCTTCCTATCTATTTACTAATGCTAGCAGCATTAGGATTAAAATAGTCAATGTTGACTGAAATAGTGAAGTTCTGCTTTAAAGACTCATTAACACTTGTGGCAGCCATTGCTGTCCCTCTGGAAAGCAATCTGCAGTGGATCCCCTTTCAGCGGGTGGTTGACAGGCAGCTGGGTAGTGTTATAACACCTCCTCGCTGATTTTTCTAACCCTAAAAAGTTCACACCAAGCTGCAACCAAATGCATTAAATGTGCTTGCAGGCTTGTTTATTGTATGTGTGCATATACATGTGAAATAAAAATAAATTTAAAAACGTTTCCTTTTGTGAAAAGGGTACAATGTGAGTTACAACTAATTTTATGCAGGAATCTGCATAATTTCACATGTTCCATGGCAAAATACAGAGACTTACCCTTTCTGGAAAAGTTGCCCCTAAGCAGAAGAACAACCAGAAGAACACACAATAAAATTAAGAGGACACAGCCGCCAATAACATAAAATATCCATGTTTCTGAGCGACCTAGAAAAAGAAGTACTGTGATATTATATATGAAGAATAAGCCACAAAGAAATGAAACAAATAGAAATTGTCTGGAATTAATTTTACTGTTTTCGTAAATCTGCCAGGTACATTGAGCAACAGGGTATAAATGTTCCATGCTATGGTATTGCAGGACACACCCCAACCCCCCCCCCCCCTCCCACAACACAATCCCTAAATACAACCAATTAGTGAAAAGAAAACCATTTGGCAAAAGTGGCAAGAAATGGCCATGGCACTTTATTGGTGATAAATCATATACAAACATACCATTACACCATTAATGTAAACAGAATACAAATACATAGGTTACTTTAAACTTTTGGCCCAGTTATCAGAACTCGGGCCAGAATCAACAGCATAACATTTATCAAAGGTCCCCCCCCCCCGACTCCAGGGTGTCAGCACCACACAAAGTGCATGCGCTGAACGGGAGGGAGCTCTTTTGCTTGCAGAGAGGCCACCGTTGTTGCCAGGTGATTGCAATGTCCCTTATATAGCTTCTAACAGTTTTCCATAATTTTCCATGTGCCCTGATTGGCTCTTCCTGAATCCTATATTTTCATTCTTAAGGGGGCCATTACCCTAAATACATCCATGCTTATATACCTATACTTTAACTCTGTACAAAGTAATAGTAACCCCAAGAGAGGGGAGGGGGTGGCAACAATCCCAAGGAAGAGGGCCCAAAGGTTTGTGCCCTCTTTAACCATTCTCGCCACTGCTTTGAACCATGCAGTGTTTGAAACAGAGTAATATAATCAAAACTCTGAAATGTATTATTATTTAGCACTGGAATTTGAAGAACACCAAGTAATTAATTGTGTTTCAAATGGTAACTACATTGTTTTGTGGTCAATTTTTCTAAAATGTTTGTTGCTGTTTTGAACATTTATAGGACATTTATTTGGATGAATTAATTACTTTACAAATAAACATTTACTGCAAGGGTTATGCATTGCATTGAACAGCGCACACAGAAATCCCAGAATTCGTTTTATGCTTCAGATAGACTGTAATTCAGCTAGTAAAAATGTCATTGCCTTTGCCAGTACAGGGGTAGGTAGGATGTCTGTCCTTTAACTTATTCAGGCCTCCAATGAGCCTAATAGCTATCAAAAACCTTCATTGCTGTTTTAGACTTGCTTATTGTTTTAAATTCTGGCTGAATAAATATGGTAAATATGACTTCTATTTTTCATATTTACATGATTAAAGAGAAATAAAAAACAGGATTTTTTTAGTGCTAAATATAATATTAAAGAAAAAAAAAATCATTATTTCATGCTCACGGTATACTTATTTAGTAGTTTGGTGAGAAACAATTACATTACAATGTTCAGCAACTCAAAAATGTTAGAAACTATGAGAAAGTAAGAACAGGCATCAGAGAGCTAAATCAGGATGTTGAGTATTATATTTATTTTAGGTTTATATGTTTATATAAAGTTTATATGTTTTAATATTGTTTATTATTTTAATTTTTTTATCTATCTATATAAGCTATTTGTTTTACAAATAAACATCTATCTTATAACAAAGGGTTCCTAAAGCACTATGGGTTGGATAAAGAGAACAGTAGAACAGGTTTCTTTAAGGCACCCTTTGCCTGACAGAAACCATAAAGAGATCCATCTGAAAAAAGGGAAGAGTAATTGGTCTGACCACTCATCTGAGTTCTGTAACAAAAAACATCTTTTAGCACAGCTGAAAGCTGAATATCTAAATCACAAGGACTTCTTCGATCTTGTGATTGTATTATTATTTTAAAATATATCCAAACCCAGGGTGTCAGAGATGTGTCGGGAGGCTTGCAAGGTCAGGGCAACCTTTGGGGTCAGTCATCTTCCAGGGGTCCTCATGGGGGGTGGCACTACACTGGGTAGATTGGGTTGAAGAGCTAGTTTGGGTTTGACTTACAAAATACTCTGCACTAATTTCATGTTGTGATGTATGTTATAAAAGTAATTGTGATGTGACATTATGTACTTTTGTGATGCAATATAAAGTTTTATAGCAGCATTTTTGAAATCTTATAAGCTCTTACTAGGTGCTATAATGTGCTGTTGATATAATGTGCTTTTGCTGGGTAACATAATCGTTGCAACTTTATATAATGTACAGTAATGTAGTAATATAATTTCCTATGAACAAAATTATTTTGAGAAAACTTTACAGTAATTATTTACATGCAATACAATCAGATTGTATAATCACTCTACAATCTCCTCTAGAAATTCTAATATATGTGTATATAAGGGCCTAGTGTAGGGTCTACCTAAATAACTGTTAATTTACAGTATCTCACAAAAGTGAGTACACCCCTCACATTTTTGTAAATATTTTATTATATCTTCTCACGTGACAACACTGAAGAAACGACACTTTGCTACAATGTAAAGTAGTGAGTGTACAGCTTGTATAACAGTGTAAATTTGCTGCCCCCTCAAAATAACTCAACACACAGCCATTAATGTCTAAATCGCTGGCAACAAAAGTAAGTACACCCCTACTTGAAAATGTCCAAATTTGGACTAAAGTGTCAATATTTTGTGTGGCCACTATTATTTTCCAGCACTGCCTTAACCCACTTGGACATGGAGTTCACCAGAGCTTCACAGGTTGCAACTGGAGTCCTCTTCCACTCCTCCATGATGACATCACAGAGCTGGTGGATGTTAGAGACCTAATTATGTCACAGTACATGTTGGCATTCATGGTTCCCTCAATTAACTGTAGCTCCCCTATGCCAACAACGCTCATGCAGCCCCAGATAATGACACTCCCACCACCATACTTTACTGTAGGCAAGACAGACTTGTCTTTGTACTCCTCACCTGGTTGCCGCCACACACACTTGACACCGTCACTAAAAAAATTGATAGAAAACTTTACTTTTGCAAAAAGTTCCCCAAGTTGCCCTATTTTTCTGTACTCAGTAAGAATAATCCACCACTGCTGTATTTTGCCTAATTAGCCATACCTGCTCACTGTAAGCCACATCCATTTAGTACCACAGATTGCTATAAGCTCTGCCTAAGAGTAGTTCCTCTGGTGGACCCCAGGTACCCCAATTTGACATGGAACTCAGGGGTTGGATGAACAAAGCCTTACCTGAAGTTGTGGTCAGGTTGGTCTGGTTAGTCCACTGCGAAACCATGCTATTCTGTGAGGTCAGTAAAGCAGATGCTGGAAAGGACATTAGTAAAATATTCTAAAACCTATTTCCATAAAAATCATTTTTATCAATGCAATGTGACAAGGAATATAAACATAGTTTTTCTTTAAATATACCTGTTAGGGTGCCCCTTTGACAAAATCTCTGAACGATGCAGTGTAAAAAGGCATTGTTAAAGTGACTGTCAAAGTTTTTGAAATATTAGCAGTACCTATAAAGAAGAACGTAAATACCTCTCCCCCTGCCGCTACTGCAAAACCCCACTCTATTGAAACAGAATCATCTGCTGAAGTTTTTGTTCAGAAACCGACACTCCTTTCTAGAAGTGTTGATCTCCTGTGTCTCCACTACAATCTCTGGTTTCTCCTGTTGGTCGGACATGTTAGATAGTGATGGACGAACTTCCGAAGGGACGTTTTGCGAACGCGATCTGCGAACATGGCCAAATGTTCGCAAACCGCAGGTTTGCGGCGGGCCCCATTCATTTTAATGGCAGGCAAACCTTAAAAACCTCCAGGTCATATTTGCAGCCACAAAATACTTACTAGCTGTGCACACATAGTCCCACAACATGGACACTGACATACCCGAAGTATTAAGTGAATCTGGGATCGACAACGACAAGCATTCTTTTTTTTATCTGTAAAATTTTGTCAATTGAAGGCCATGGAAGAGAGGCAAGGTCAGGCCAGGCTATGAAGGGGGTGCAGGAGATGAACAGTGCCACAGTCAGGGCAGCGCAGTCCTGTGCCAGTGTCCCAGTGTGCCAACCTGTGCTTGAGCCCCTGACCTCTCCCTCTGCCCGGCCCTTACCCCCACCATTGCAGGGCTTCACTGCGGTGGTCCGGAGGTGCCAGTCCAGTGCTGATCCTCAGCCATGGTGCTGGCACTGCCTGCTGATTGGCTTCTCCGCTGCTATCTCCCTCACTGACACCAGCACTGAGATAGAACACTGACACCAGTACCGCGATAGAGAGCACTGACACCAGTACCGAGATAGAGAGCACTGACACTAGCACCGAGATAGAGAGCACTGACACCAGCACCGAGATAGAGAGCACTGACACCAGCACCGAGATAAAGAGCACTGACACCAGCACCGAGATAGAGAGCACTGACACCAGCACTGAGATAGAGAGCACTGACACCAGCACCGAGATAGAGAGCACTGACACCAACAACGAGATAGAGAGCACTGACACCAGCACCCAGAAAGAGAGCACTGACACCAGCACTGAGATAGAGAGCACTGACACCAGCAACTCGCTAAAAAAATATGACACCGCTCAACCTCTTTAAACAGGAGGGTACGGGCATATAGTACGGTGTGCTTTTTTTGTACAAGTGAGCCAAAGGTATAAAAAAGGTCTGTGTGCTAGATTATATAAATCATTTATAGAGTTATGCATATACATAGTCTACTGGTCACATGTGTTGAATTCCTCCGAGATCCATGCCTCATTAATTTTTAGAAATGTGAGGTAGTCAACACTGTCGTGAGCTAGGCGAGTACGCTTATCGGTCACGATCCCCCCTGCTGCGCTGAACGTCCTTTCGGACAGGACACTGGACGAGGGGCAAGCCAACAGTTCCATTGTAAAATTGTGCAAGCTCTGGCCAGAGGTCAAGCCTGCCCACCCAGTAGTCCAGGGGTTCATCACTTCTCAGAGCGTCCACATCGGCTGTTAACCCGATGTAGTCGGACACCTGTCGGTCTAGACGTTCCCTGATGCTGGATCCGGATGACACCTGTCGATGGGTCGGCTGAAAGAATGATCTCATATCAGAAGTGACCAACACATCTTCAAACCGCCCTCTTCTTGCAGGCGCTGTTGGATTGGTACCCGCAACTCTTTCTCTGGGAGTGGAAATTCCTCTGCCAGCGCACGCAAAAAAAGAATGCAGCATTTCTCTAAGCAAGGCCTGGAAGTGCTACATTCTGACAGCCCTCTGTGATGGTGGTAACATTTCCACCATTTTGTGTTTGTACCGGGGGTCTAAGTACGTTGCTACCCAGTACTGGTCCTTGACCTTTATGCTTTTTACACGGGGTCCCTGTTAAAACACTGGAGCATGAAGGCCCCCATTTGCACTAAACTGGAAGCGGTGTGGTGGCCTGGCTCCTGCTTATCATCCAGGATAATGTCATCCTCTTCGTTCTCCTCCCCCCATCCACGGACAACAACAGGGATCCCAGAAAGGTTTAAAGCATGCTCTTCTTGCTCCTCCTCATCCGCCCCGGCACCATCCTCCTCTGACTCCTCTTCAGACTCCTGTTGTTGACTTGTCTCAGATAGAGTAGCCCCCCTGGGAATTCATCCAGCATTGCGACTTCCTCATCTTCCTGCTCCTCCACGGCTTGATCAATGATACAACGCAATGCACGCTCCATAAAGCAGGCGTAAGGTACGATGTCACTGATGGCGCCATGGCTGCGACTGACCAGTTTGGTGATCTCATCAAATGGCCGCAGAAGTCTGCATGCGTGGCGCATGAGAAGCCACTTGCGCGGTGAAAAAAAAACAAGCTCCCAGAACCTGTTCTGCCGCAGAGTTCGTACAGGTAGTCATTAACTGCACGTTTCTGCTGGAGCAGCGTATCAAGCATATAGAAGGTTGAGTTCCATCGCGTCGGGCAATCACAAATAAGACGTCTGACCGGCAGATTGTGTCGCCGCTGAATGTCAGCAAGGCGAGCCATGGCCGTGTAAGATCTTCTGAAATGGGCCGAGATTTTCCTTGCCTGCTGCAAGATGTCCTGGACCCCAGGGTATTTGACAACGAATCGCTGCACGACCAAGTTTAAGACGTGTGCCATGCATGGCACATGTGTAATTTTGCCATGAAATTTGTTTCAACGCGCTAAGCAGATTGGCACCGTTGTCGCACACCACTTTACCAACTGTCAAATTGAGCGGTGTTAGCCACTGATCTGCCTGTGAACGCAAAGCTGAAAGGAGTGCAGGGCCAGTGTGGCTCTTGACTTCCAGGCACAACAGACGCAGCACAGCATGGCAACGTCTCTCACCTGGCATGTCAAATAGGTTCTGGGGATCTTGGATCCCCAGAAGAGGGAGGAGAGGGAGGATGGAGAGGAGAGGGAGGATGGAGTAGGAAGAGGAGAAGAAGAGGCAGGCCAAGGGTGCCACGGGTTACATGCTTGATGGCCGTCAGAAGGTTCACTCAGTGGACAGTAAAAGTTATATAAAAAAATTTGAAATACTAAAATAATAATAATATATCTCCCTCAGCGCACACGGATCAATTGTTTGCTTTGAGCAAACACTAAAAGCAGCTACTATAATAAAATTTAAATAATGAAATAAATATGTCAGAGAAATAAAATTCCAAAAACTTTAGCAGCGCTATAAAAATTGCAGATATCTAAAATACCTAAAATACCATCAATCAAAATTATTTGGTATAACAATGAATAATACAATTAAATCCACTGTGAGTCAATATAATGATAATACAATAATCAATTCAAGTCTATAATATTCCTGGAATATCACAGATGGATCATAAATTCTGAGAAATTAGCCCTAAAACCGGTTCAAGGTCTGGTATACTTAGGCCTTATCATGGACACAGTCCAGGCAAGAGTGTTCTTGCTTTCAAGAAGGGTCGAGGCCCTAAAGGATCAGGTTTGGCAAGTAAGCCGAAAGAGATGCCCATCTGTCCGACTCTGTATGAGTCTTTTGGGAAGGATGGTTTCCTCATTCGAGGCAATTCCGTATGCCCAGTTCCATTCCAGGGCATTGCAGCAGAACATTCTGTCTGCATGGAGCAGGAAGATGCAGGCTTTGGATTCCTGCATGATCATAACCCCCAAAGCTCGAGGAAGTCTGGCCTGGTGCTGGTTAGTATACCAGAATCTGGTACAGGGAAGGTCTTTTCTTCCACTGTAGTGGAAGGTAGTGACCACAGATGCCAGTCTTTCCGGCCGGGGCACAGTCATGGAAAGTTCCACAGTCCAGGGGAAATGGACTCTGAAGGAACAGGGATTGCCCATCAATGTGCTAGTTACAGGGTCACCCGGTAAGGGTGCAAACCGACAATGCCGCGGCTGTGGCCTATGTCAACCATCATGGTGGCACCAAGAGTCGTCTGGCCCACATGGAGGTCAGTCATGTGCTATCCTGGGAAGAAAGGCATGTGCCAGTGCTGTCTGCAATCCACATTCTGGTAGAGAACTGGAAAGTGGACTATCACATCCGCCAACAGATACATCCAGGTGTTTATGCAGATTTGCCAGCGGTGGGGTACACCGGATGTAGACCCGCTGGCATCCAGGTTCAACTGCAAGATTCAGCAGTTTGTATCCAGAGCAAGAGATCCAATGATCAGGATAGATGCTCTGGTAGTTCCCTGGACTCAGTTCTCTTAATGCATTCCCGATTCCTCTTCTGCCACATCATTTGTGCAGGATCCGAGAGGAGATGACATCAGTCATTCTGGTAGCTCCGGTCTGGACCAGGAGGGCCTGGTATCCAGAGGTAGTGAGATTAGCAGTAGGCAAGCCTTGGACGCTTCTGCTCCGGCTCGATCTACTGTCACAGGGGTCTTTATTAAACACGAATTTGACGGCGTGGCTATTGAAGGGTGCTAGGAGATCATGGTATCTCAGGACCAGTGGTAACTACATTGGTGAATCCCAGAAAGGCGGTCACCAGGAAGGTTTATCACAGGGTATGAAAGGCTTACATTGTGTGGTGTGAGGCCAGAAGTTGGCATCCTCGTAGATATTTGGTAGGGAGAATTTTCTCTTTTCTTCAGTCAGGCTTAGAACAGATTAGCCTTGACAACAATTAAAGGGAAGTTTTCAGCCTTATTAGTGTACGTCCAGAAGGCTTTGGCTCCACATTCCCTGGTCAGGACTTTTCTTCAGGGAGTGACTCACTTATTGCCTCCCGTTAAATCACCTTTTTGCCCTTGGGATTTGAATTTGGTTTTGTCGGTGCTACAGGAGCAGCCTTTTGAACCAATCAACGAAGTTCCGTTAGTTCTTTTGACACGGAAGTTGGCTTTTCTTCTTGCAATCACTTTGGCTAGAAGGGTCTCCGAATTGTTGTCCCTTTCCGAATTGGTAGCCCTATTTGATTTCACACCATGATAAAGTGGTGCTACTTCCTGTTCCGTCCTTTTTGCCTAAGCTAGTTTCTGAATTTCATTTCAATCAGGATATTGTTCTATCTTCTTTTTTCTCTCCCTGGCTTTTTAAGGCATCCATTTCACTTTGGATTCGCCACTTAATCACTCAGGCCTATGGCCTGAAAGGTAAAGCTCCTCCCTTTGGGGTTAAAGCTCATTCTACCAGGGGTGTTGGAACATCCTGGATTTTTCACCATCAGGCGTCAGTGGCGCAGATTTTCAAGGCCGTTACTTGGTCTTTGGTACATACCTTCACAAGATTTTATCAGGTGGATGTTAAGGCAGCAGAGACTCGACTTTTGGCCGTAGTGTCTTGCGGGCTGCTGTATAAATCTAAAGGTGTTTGCATACAGTGTGTCTCCCTCCCCTCAAGGCTATTGCTCTGGGATGTCCCAGGTAGTAACGTATATGGCTGCTCTGTGTCCCGTGATGTACGAGAAAGGAAATTCGATTTTTTCTTCATACTTACCGGTAAAATCCATTTCTTTGAGTACATCACGGGTCACAGAGGTCCCTCCCCTCTCTCTTAGGGAGTTCATTGCTTGCTACAAAACTGGAGTACTTCCTGTATGTGAGGGGTTATATAGGGGATCACTTCCTGTTTTGGGTTATTCTACCAGTGTCCATTCACCTATAGGTGGCACATAACCCAGGTAGTAATGTATATGGCTGCTCTGTGTCCCGTGATGTACTCAAAGAAATGGATTTTACAGGTAAGTATGAAGAAAAAATCAAATTTTTACACACACAGAAGAAAAGAACCAGTGTTTATGGACATGCTTGGAATTTTCAGAGACAAGGCTTACTAGGGAGCCATTCTGGGTCTTTAATTTTAGATCTGAAAGAGACCAAAGCAATGGGATTTCTAGTTTTAACATGACTTAAAAGCTAATGGGTCTCCAGTGTCTGTTATGTGGGCATTATAGGTAAGAGAACAGATTACACCAAGGATGGAAATGGTACTGTACAGAGAAATACAGTAATACCTCGGTTAACGAGCGTTTCGCAATACGAGCTATTATTTAAAAAAAATCCTGACTCGGTTTGTGAGTGTTGTCTCGCAAAATGAGCAGGATTCAAGCCTCTGCGTTGTGCAGTACTGCATTTGGCCAGAGGTGCGGGGGCGCCGGTGACACTCGGAGCCGCTCAGATGCACTCTGATGCACTCAGAGCCACTCGGAAACACTCGGAAACACTCCATTTTCCGAGCCTCTCCGAGTGTGTCCGAGTGCATTCGAGTGGTTTACAAGTGTATCCTGTGCCCCCCCCACCTCTGGCCACATATGGTACTGCATACAATAGAAGTCACTGTGGAATTAATTATCTGAGTTTCCATTGACTTCTATGGGGAAACTCGCTTTGATATAAGAGTGCTTTGGATTACAAGCATTCTTCTGGAATGAATTATGCTCATAATCCAAGGTACCACTGTACATAGAAGTAGGCATTTCCAGCATGATTCAGCATGTGATGTGAAGAAGTCCTAGCAAGCTATGCTAAGACTAATAGTTCTACATTGGCCTAAAGTCTCATGTTTTCAAACTCTGTGACATAAGTGTGAATACATATGTAGCACCCTGGAGTTTAGGCAGGGTTGCTCCTAAAAACTTTACTTGCCAGGAATAGTCATCTTGGCTAATTGTTAGAGATCAGTTGATTTCTCCCTAAGTTTGACCTTATTGCACTTTTCTCTTCTACCACTAGGTGACCAGGTACCTGGTGGTACTAGATATGAGAAGGGCATTGCAGGGTCAGGTTATGTGTATATGGGGTATCTCAGCCAATGGGCAAGGGTTTTCTTAAATTCCTTGGCCTGCTGGGAGAACCTATATATCTTTGGGTGGAGTCAGGTAAACTATGTCCTGTGCCACCTGGACGGCTGTCTGGGTGGACGTGTGTTGTACTGCCCAGGCTGCTAGGCTGGAGATTGGGCCTATCCCAGGCACATCTGCCTGCTAGGATGTCTGAGGGCCTATCCAGAAGCAAGAAAGAATGCAGTCCAACCAAAAATTACGGTTCTGCTGGTCGGAGAACCTATCATGGTCAGAGGTAGAGGGGAAGCTGTCACCACTAAGAGACCAACAATCTTATTAGGGACCACAGTGAGTAACTGAAGCAAGTACCGGAGCAGTATTCTCACCAACCGGGGACGGTGAAGAATCAGGAAACTTCACTGGGTATAAAGCCAGGGAACCAGCCAGCGGAGGTGACGCTTGCAGAGCAGCCTTGTGAGTCAAGCCAGGGACCGAGCAGGCCAGTGGGGTGAAGCTTGAGAGGTATCTTGAGTGCCAAGATAGGGACCCAGCAGAGAAGCAGGGTTGACACTTGAGGAAGATACCACCGTGAAGATTAGAGGAGCTCAAGGGATTCAGTGTCAGTGAATCATCTAGTCTAGTGAGAGACTGGGAGTTCAGTGGGCTGAAGAACAACTACGAGAAGTGATTGTAGTGGAAGTGAAAGAACTGTTACACTTTGTGTTAGGAACTGTTAAAGACTGTTGCCATAGGAGACAGCATTCCTGCACGTGCAGATGTGGCGTCTTGCTGGATTCCTTTCCCTGCATGACTGTCCTCCTATTGAAGTCTCAGAGTCTAACAATTAATCTTGCAACTACTTAAGGGTGTCCTGACCCTAACCCCTCTCTCCCAAAGTTCTATTAAGAGAAATAAAATCTATTTTCCATTCAAGAAGTGTCTGGTGCCCAATGACTTTATATATCTTGCACCCACCGTGCCTCACAACCCACCCTATACAGAAGGATGTCAGCTGCCTCTAGCCCTGGAGGTTCTCATTAGACCGAAGGAGGCCTGGGACCTTGCTACACATACAATCCCTGAATCACTTCTACCATAAGTCTGTCTACACTAGATGTAATGGTAACACAGTCGCCATCCTTGCGGAGCCCAGGGACATTATAACACTATAAACTTGCCTCCAGGACTTTGCCAATATGTCTGTCTACACAGGGGAATGGTTTGTACAGCACTCATGTAAAACTGCATCTAACCATGACTTGATAAAAAACCCTTGACTGCTGCCAAGCCATTTCAAACTATTTTAAAACTACAATTTTTTTTTTTTGGGGGGGGGGGGGGGTAATGGGATAGGTCTTAGATGTAAAATACACATATATAATGGTTGTGGGCAGGTGAAGTAAGATTCCATGGGGTCTCCAGTATATTCATACCACCCAGTACACAAATCTGTGGTGCCAAAATAAGGTCCTACACAAAATTAAAGACTCTATCTAGAGTTGATATTGCAGAGAAAGAGAAGGCTCCCCGCTACTTACCACATGGCAAAATGATGGAATCACTCATTCAAATGCTTTATATAGAGCCAGGATGTGAAAAGTTATAGTTAGTACATAGTACACGTAACATTGATCCCCACAAAATAACAGGTGTTGGCAAATGTAACTAACCATGCTGAACATTACCCTGCAAATGTGGGGTAAAATTCTTTATAAATATCCCCCCCCCCCCCCCCCCCCCCCCATAATTTACAACAATGTCAAACTCTCTGACTTGGCGATTTTTGAGGTTGACAGATACAGACTAATCATCAGATGTTCCTTGCTGCAATAACTGTATGAGGTGTAAGCCATTGCCTATTCTATGATTCATTCTATTTTTATTAAAAGAGGAAGCACTATACAGTTAGCATATTGCTTCATACTTCTTGCCTTAGTCAGGAACTGAGAGTGGAAATAGGAAGAGTTAAAGTTCATATAAACTCTCATTATTACAAATATTCTGTTGATAGTGTCCTTTGTTTAGCATCCAAACCAATACCTTATTATTTGTTTTTTACATTTTTGTACACTTTTTTTAAATGTACATTTATGTCAAACGCTCTGTATTGCATGGAAGTAGAGGACAGCAGCACATTCTGTTCCTCCCTGTGCCCGTGTATGGCAATGTGCAGTGATGTAGTACCATTGTGGTAACATTGTGGGATTACGGCACATTCTACAACCCCAACTTTTTCGTGCTGTATTAGTACATTGCTTAGAAGACACATCTGTGTATTCTTTCTGTTGCGGTCCCTGTCATGGCATGTGTACTGTTACTTAAAGTGTTACTAAACCCACAACAGTAAAATCAGTCTGTATATGCAGTAAAGCATGCTTGTTATACTCACTGTGGAACCTAAGGGGTTAATCCTCTGCATTGTGTATAAAGGCTGGGTGACCCTGTCTTCTCTGATCCTTCTCTTCTTTAACTGACTCCAACCCATCTACTGGTAGAACAGAACATTAGGAGTCAGGCTGCACATGCTCAGCTTGGTGTGTATTGATAGAGAGTTTTTTTTCTTAGGAGAGTGCATGTGAACAGCACAGGGCCAATCAGCACTATCCAGACAGAGGATCAGGGGAGAATGAAAACTCCTCCTACAAGCTTTAAGCAGATACTAATATAAGTCACAAGATTGCTATATACTGCTGATGAGAAAAGGTATTTAGCAGTTTATATTTACTAAAACTTTTGCATTTCCATGTTCTGTATACTGTGGGAATGCAGGTTTTGGGTTTAGTAACACTTTAAGTAGGGCATATATTTTTATACCATGAGGGTTTAGTTACACTTTATTTACTTTATAGCCACCTAATCACTTTCAGGCTGTCATATGACACTGGTAGAATCACTAGAAGTTTTTTCTGTTGCTTACATTAAGACACTCAGAGTTCATACACTTGCTGTAAACAACCATCTTTACAATTTTTTTTTTTTATTGATTTACCTGTAGAGGAGTGTGTTTCTGGTGATATTGTTTTTGCATCAGTGTTTTCATGTTGTTTTGATGGTGATGAGACAGAGGAAATAGAAACTGAATTTATAGATATTCCTTAAAAAAAAAAAAACACATAGACAATAAGTCACATTGTTTTAATGTATATTTAAACTTTTGCACATAAACTTGAGAAACCTCCACTATATATTTGTTATGTGTTCCAATTTGCACAGCATACATAATTGTAAAAAATATCTCTTACCTTTCTAGTTGTTTAAGCTGGCCATAGATGGTTAGAATCTCGGCTGGTTCAGCAGGGACCAGGCGGGATTCGAACCATCTATGGACAGGAATGTTCCCAAGTCGATCCATCAATCAATGTGGTGGGTAGTACGAAGTAAGGGGGCGCTATGATACAGGGAAATAAACCCAGCATGTCAGATTTTTTACATGAGATTATGGCCAACGGCTATAGCCGCTAGCAATAATCATTGTGTGGCAGGGACGGCTTCCCACACCCCCCCCCCCCCCCGGGGAAGAATAAAATAACTCTGTGTGAAGGATTTCCCCTTCAACGCTGACTGACTGCTTCTTTTGTTTAGAAGAGACTGCAATGTGCAATTAGAAGACAGACTAGGGAACATGTTTTTTAAGTGCATTAACATACAATGTACCACTTAAGCCTTGAGATCTTGAACCTTTTGTTAGAACAGACAGTGTGTGTGCCTAGTTTATAACTGATAATGAGATCTGCCAGCACAGAACAGATGAGGTTAATTTTGGAAATGAAAGACTTTATCTAAGGTTAAAGGGTAAGTTCACGTTTTCAATATAAAAAATAAATGCGCATCTTTTTGCAGGTGTGCATTTGTTCTTTTTTTATTGGGAGCCTGCAAAGCATTGCACCCGTGATCATCAGATTGTGGGTGCTATCCGGGTTCTTGCAGACTGTGTGTAAGCTGTGTGCTTGTACCTTGTATGAGCATTTAGTTACACACTGACAAGAACATTCAATGAAGTACCACAGCACTCAACAGCTACGTGGTAGTTCATTGAGTACTACAACCCGACAACCGCAGAGGTCGTTGGTAGTTGTAGTTTCCCATCCACAGAATACAGTGAATGAGTGACGCAACCAGGTGGGCAGGGCCCCGCACAGCCACAGCAGACACGGGGAGAAGATCCCCGATTAGCTGTTACAATAGGGATCGGGGTGGGGGAGGCCGTGGGGGAAACTGCAGCACTAACATGTTACATCCTGAATATGGGTGTAATCAGGACCTGACCTACCATGGGACCCAGGCAGCACATTCAGAGGGGTGGCAAACTCCCGCCCGCCAGCCAGCAAGTTCTGCCCGCTCTGCTACTTATTTCACAGGGACCGATGAAATGATAGCCACGTCACCTCTAACGTCTTGCATCATTTCCAGCTGATAACATCACGTCCACCCCATTGTGTATTCCACAACCACCAGAAAGTAGGAATACACACCGGTGCTCTGCATCTACTGGCCCGATCAGTCCCCGTGAAATAAGCAGCAGAGTGGGCGCTTTGTATTTTTCTCTCCTCCCCTGTCCACAGAGTCCCTTCTTGCTCTGGACACTACAGCCACTACAGTGGGCATCGGGGCTGCTGTTAGAAATCATGGGCCCTGTACAGTCTACCTGACGGGGCCCCCTTCAACCCGGTGGCAGGCGACGAGCTGCATCTTCTGACAAGTGATGTGGCAAGTGACACACTGCATCTGCTGACAAGTGATGTGGCAAGTGACAAGCTGCTGACAAGGTATGTGGCACGTGACAAGCTGCTGACAAGTGATGTGACAAGTGACATCTGCTGACAAGTGACGCGGCAAGTGACAAGCTGCATCCGCTGACAAGTGATGTGGCAAGTGACATGCTGCATCTGCTGACAAGTGACGTGGCAAGTGACAAGCTGCATCTGCTGACAAGTGACATGGCAAATGACAAGCTGCATCTGCTGACAAGTGACATGGCAAGTGACACGCTGCATCTGGTGGCAGGCAACAGTGGCAAGTGACACGCTCAGGGCTCCCACAGATTCTGCATTATAGTGAGTTGAACAATTTCATTTTATATTACAATGTAATAATAGAAATAATGCACTTCAATCATCCTGACACCATAACAACCATTGTGCCGGGATGATTGAAGCGCCAACACTTTTGTCCCAGTCCAGCCCTGGGCAGCGCACTCACTGCTATACCCACACAGCGGACTTCCCGTCCATCCTCTCCGCGGCTTCCCCCATTCCTGCAGACAAAGCCATGTCAGGACAAGAGGCAGAAACTGCAGGAGAAAGTCAGCTGACCAGGCCAACAGCGTGAAGGGGGAGGAGCTTTCTGCTGTGAGCAGACACCCCATGTTGGAAGAGGAATCACTGGAGGCACAACTAACACTGAGAGCAAGTAAGTGCCAGCGCCATTGATCCCATCCCTACCACCACCGCCTCTGCCTAAACCCCCCCCCCCACCACCACATCTGCCTCTGACTGAACCCCCCCTCCCCATCACCACTACTGCCTCTGACTGAACCCCCCCTCCCACCACCACATCTGCCTATAACTAAACCCCCTTCCCCCACCACATCTGCCTCTGACTGAACCCCCCCCTCCCCATCACCACTACTGCCTCTGACTGAACCCCCCTCCCACCCCCCCCCTCCCCATTACCAGTGCCTCTGACTGAACCCCGCTCATCACTGCTGCCTCTGTCTGAAGAACCCCCACCACCGCTGCCTCTGACTAAACCCCCCCTCCCCACCACCACATCTGCCTCTGACTGAACCCCCCCTCCCCATCACCACTACTGCCTCTGACTGAACCCCCCTCCCACCACCACATCTGCCTATAACTAAACCCCCTTCCCCCACCACATCTGCCTCTGACTGAACCCCCCCTCCCCATCACCACTACTGCCTCTGACTGAACCCCCCTCCCACCACCACATCTGCCTATAACTAAACCCCCTTCACCACCACCACATATGCCTCTGACTGAACCCCCCCTCCCCATCACCACCACTGCCTCTGACTGAACCCCACTCTCCCAATAAACACTGCCTCTGACTGAACCTCCCACCTCCACCAATACTGCTGCCTAGGTCTGAACCCCCCCCCCACCACCATCACTGCTGCCTCTGACTGAACCCCCCCCCCACCAACGCTGCCTCTGACTGAACCCCTCCCACCACCACTGCCTCGGTCTGAACCCCCCTTACCGCCACAGCTGCATTGGACGGAATCCCCCACCACCACCACCACCACCACTGTTGCATGTAAATCTGACTTCCTGATACATTTAATTTTAGCTTTAATGGTCATGATATAAAATAATGGATGTTGGGGCCTTTTGGTATGCGTGATTTTTTTTTGCGGGGGGGGCAGCATTTCATTCTTGGACGCAGGGAGCACAATGTCTTGGGCCAGCCCTGGGTGTAACATGTAACCTGTTAGAAAAGGTAAACTTATCCTTTAATATTATGGAGACAGAAAAGGTTACATTACAGAAACATGGCTAGATAAAAATGCAGGACCCATCCTAGAAGGAACAGTACCAAGTAACCACTCAGCATATCTCTGCCCAAGACAAGACCCCAAGGGTGGGAGCGTTGCAATCTGCTTTAAATCCAAACTGAACCTTAGACTCCTCTTCATAAGCCCATCTTACTCATTTAAATGTGTAGCTCTGCAACTATCTGGGGGAATGAGCTTTAAAATGTTGCTAATTTACATTTCAGGAAATAACTAGCAGTATGACTGTGCTGGCTGTACAACACCACAGGTTGTTCATCCTTGGAGACTTCAATACCTGTGTTGATGGAAGCAAGTTTGAGAAGAACATCTTTTTATGATGTCAGCACTGGGATCCACTCAAGAAATATCATCTGTCACTCACAAAAGGTCATACACTTCCACCGTGTTTTTCATTTGGGTCTCAAAATGACTGATCCAACTACAAACCCAATTGTATGGTCAGATCACCATCTTGTACATTTTAGTACTGCTCTTCTGTGTCAAACAAACCAAAAAGAGGAACATGTAAATGATAGTTCTTTAAGACAGCTGACTTTAGTCTAACCTCTGAACTTTATCTTGAGGGGATCCTGGCCACACCAAAACAGGCCCTACTTATACAACAAAAACATCTGCTTTTGACTTGTTCTAGTCAAGATCAAGCCTCGCCTCCCACATTGCCATACAGGTTGGTACAGTAAGGTAAAGTAAACAAAAGGGACATACACTGGAGAAACAATGGGGGGGAAACAAATGGGCCAAAAAAAATCCCTACATCAACATCTCAAGGATCATCAGACTGTTATTGCACAACCCCCCCCCCCCCCCCCCCCAAAAAAAAAAAACAGACTATCATCTATCACACAAAATTGCAACAGCAAGTAACAGACCTGCTTAACTCTTCAACACTGTGGATAAATTGTGTAGCCCAGATGGCTTAAAGTTAAGCCTAAACCTCTCTCAGGAAAGATAGAATTAACAACACAATGGTGTCACCTGATCAGTAGAAGTACTGGGCCAGCATTAGCCTTGTTCCCCTGGGCGTACTGTACGTAAGCATACACCTATGTGAGGGCCATGTTATGCCTGCATAGGATGCACAGATGTTTCATGTCAGTTGAGACACAGCAACTGCACGGACACACTGTCTGTGTTCAGGGACCCGCACACATCTGCACCCACATGGATGTCAAATAGGGAGCCGCGGCTGTGACCATGCAGCCGCTAGATCCCAATCAACATGAATGGGACTGCCTGCATGGAGATACAAGGAACACCTGTGCATCCCATGCAGGCAAAACACAGCACTCACATGGGTGTACGCTTAAGTAGGTGAATGAGGCCTTATAAAAAATGGTTTCTTAGTAACTGAGGCATCAGAAGATCTGAAAGCGGAAGAGTAAAATAAAGTTAAAAAAGAACGTAGGCATAACAACATATATTATTTACCATGAGGGATTAGCTGCGCTTTAAGCCTTTACTCTATAGCTATTTATTCAAAGTTATTCTGTACACTGGTAGAATCATGAATGCATTTCTGTTGCTTACACCAAGACAATGACACTCATTGATTTCAGTTATGTATAAAACCTTCTTTACTATTCATTTTAACTGATTTACCTGTAGAGAAGTGTATTGCTGGTGATGTTTTTGCAACAGCGTTTTCATCTTGATTTGATGTTGATGAGACAGAAGCCATAGAAACTGCATCTGTAGCTGTTCCTTTAAAAAGAACAATCAATTAGGTGACATTGCATTAAGTTGGTGGGATAGAAATACAGGGACTGTCATTGCTGACTTTAGAGTTGCAAGCTGCTAGCTTTGCTTCATTACTTAGCAAGTCATTGACCTAGAGCAAGCATGAAGGTCTGGTGTCCCCAATCTACTGTGTCTGGTTTGCTCATTTCTCTGTTCTAGGTCAGTGATTCACTGACTGTGGGGAAAAAATGATGACACCACAGCTCCAGAACAGTCAGAACTGGCAGTTGTCATATTGTTATCCAGTCAGGTTTCTTTTATTATTAAATGCATATGTCTTTTCAAAATGATTTCTTGAGCACTAGATGTTACCATTTAGCTGTAGTGAGTATAATAGCATTGCATAAGTAAGCAGGGGTATAGAACTAATAAGAAATTATGGTATTCAGTGAATACATTAAATTGGTAATGATAATGATGTCAACCTTGTGTCCGTATCTGACAAAGAGATAGTAAAACCACAACAGACATGTTCACCAAAACATCTAAAAGTATAATGTACATTGAGACGTGGCTCTTTGAGCATTATATACCTGTAGATATATGTGTTTCCTGAGTCTCTGACGTTACGATACCATTTCTGGGAAATTCCATTGTCAGGAGAACGGAAGTTGATATGGTTGTGCCTGCTATTGTCTGATCTGCTAATAACAGAATAACAAATTATTCCTGATGTTAATAGATTAATTAATGGAAAACTTTATGGGCAGACAGGGCATGGTTTAAATGGATAAAGATTACATTCAACCCATGGTAGGTCCTGGTGAGATGCTTATAGATCTTTTATAATCCTCTGTTTATGATGAAACCTAATCTCTTCTGTGGCCTGCCCTATTTTGTCTATGGTTGTTGTATCCTCTTTTTCGATATTTTTGGATAAATGTTCTTAAAAAGACACTAGAGATAGCTAGCGTAAGGCATACATCAAATTATTTCTGCTATGCTATAACTATTTCCTTTTAAAGGATAACTAAACCTAAGAACAAAAATGCAATGTATTGCAGCTTACAGTCCTTATATGCAAGGACTGCAAGGATTTGTGTTCTTTTTTTCAAGCTAAGGACATGTAGGCGTTTTCAGCAAGTTCAGAAAAAAACTTTTTGATCTTGCTAGTGTACTTTCCACTTCCTGTGTGGTTTACTGTAGAATATCTTCATTCCTAGCTATCTTCTGTAAACTACCATTTGCCTTGCCTGCTTGAGATAGAGATGAAGAGACATGGACATGTTTGTTGACCATATTAGGAGAGTAGCCTAGGGTGACAACCATGGCTCCCTCCATAGATACAGTGGAGGATGTAGCCACCCAGAAACAGGAAGTGTGTACTTTTCGAGATGAAAATAAAGCAAAAGAAGCTTAGCTCCACCCAAAGGGAGAAGCGCCACTTGTTTGCTTTCTCCCCCCCCCCCGCTACATTTGGCACCTTTTGGGGGGATGGGTACCTGTTTTTGACAGGTACCCATCCCCAAAGTTCTCCCTCCTCCTCCTTTCCCCGCTGCTGGGCCATTCACAAAGCAGTAGGGAACCAGCTGTGAAGCCCCAAGGTTTCACTGCCGGTTTCCCCTTACGAAGAATGGTGGCGGCAGCATTGAAAAATCGCCAGGGGTGCTGACATCGTGGGATCCCTGGACAGGTAAGTGTCCTAATATTTAAAGTCAGCAGCTACAGTATTTGTAGCTGCTAAGTTTTAATTTTTTTGGTGGGGGTAAAGGTAACTAATGTAGCCACTGTACCTAGGGTTAGTAAGTTGAAATATATAACATTGTTGGCTTTGGGTTTAGATATGTTCTATCTCTCTGCAGGATAATCAGCGGGTACTGGCGGGCATCGAGTCTGCACTACCTGCCGATCGGCTACCATTGTGTATAATCACAGCAGGAGTAAACCGCTGGCAGCAAGCATTCATGCCCGCTACCCAGACATGATCCTGCGCACAGCTGCCACCCTGTAACAGTAAAACTGCTATAGGGAATTTGGCAAGAAGTTGAAAGAAGAAAATAATACATGCAATATGTAACTTAAAGTAGATGTAAATCCTCACAAAAACCCAGTGAAGTGAACAGCCTCAGATGATACACAGAGATTAAACAAATCCTCCTATGTAGATTTTACATGTATATCTGCTGTCTTCTCATCTCTGCACCCTTTCAAAAGTGCAGATCATGTTAAAAATCTTTCTTCATCTATCTGCAGCACAGATGAGGGGGCGGAGAGGCTGCAGTTACAGTGCATGAGAGCTGATTGGAGGAAAGGAACACACCCCCCTCCACACAGCAGAAGAACTGTGTTGTGAATAGACAAGCTCCATGCTGAGCTCTCCCTCCTGACACAAATTGAATCTCATGTGTTGAGAAAACTTCTCAGAAGTGACTCATACTGATAACAGAGGAAGGAGGCACCAGAGAAAAACTACACTAAAGCCTGTTACACACTATTCGTTTTTTTTTTTTTTTTCCGTTCAGCACAGCGGGGTTTAACAAAAAAAAATGTCAGCTTCGGCCGAAGCCACTATACTAACTATGCAATGTTAGTACAGCGATCTCCCCCGCTGAGCTGTTGTGTTTTGACAGGGGGACACCCTCCCCACCAGAACACTCTGATCAGCGCTCTCAGCCATTGGCGGGAGTCGGCCGGCTGCTGATTTTCCAGCATGCTCATATGACAGAAGCTGGCCAAATGGCCAGTTTCTATCGAACAGACCGACATACACACGGGACAAATGTCTGAATTTTTGTTTGAACCGGCAAATGTCTCCTGACTTTTGGCCTGTGTGTACGCGGTTTTAGTGCTTTGGAGAAGCAAGTAAACGCTACATATATATGTGCTTTGCTCAAATTTCATGACTGAGGTTTAAAACCACTTTAATGTGTATAATATGTAAAAAAATATATATTTATCTAAGTACTTGCCTGATATGTTGACAAACACAGTACTTGTGATAGAACTAATCCAGGTTCCAAGCCTCTTTGTCTGATAATCACAGCTATAGTTCCCACCTGACCCTGGTAGAGAGGTATCTATGTGTAAGGTTGCATTTCCTGTGCAGGACTCCAATGAAAATATTTTCTGCCCATTCTTGTAAAATCTGAGTATCTTTTGTTCACGGCCTCTGAAGGTAAAACATGTCATAGCAACAGGCTGCCCAGCCTTATACATAACTGAAACTATGGGTGGTGGTGGTAGGGCTGTAGCAAACAAAAGTAAAACATAATTAGTCCATATGCAACATGCTAAAGATACAGCTCATATAGATTCAGGACTCATAGATTCAGAACTGCAGACTGTTGTTTAACGTCTTAAATACCAGCCTGTATTACTCCTTTATTACCAGGCCATTTCTCAGTTTTCAGCAATTGGGTACTTTGACTGACAATTACTCTGTCATGCAACACTATCCAAATTAGTTTTATATAATTTTTCTTTTTTTAAGACAGACGGAGCTTTCTTTTATTGATATTTTAATTTTTTCTTGGAAAAAAGGAAAAAAAGGCCAACAAAAATACAATTCCCCTTATTTTCTGTTAAAATAAAAATGCCAGAATAGTACAAACACCCCCAAAATACCCTTTTGTGGAAACTACTACTCCCCAAGATGATCTAATTTTTTTGCCACAATTTTCTGAAAATGAAGAAACATGCCAGTACTGATTAAATTAAACATGGAGATTGGTAATGGTGCACTGGACACATCAATGTAGAGGTCAAGCGAAGGGGAAGGAGGAGGTAAAGTGGTTAATGTACTGGTCACATACAGTGTTAGTATGGAGATTAATGGAATTATTGTTCAGATGTGCAGGATAAGGGAGGTAAAAGGGTTAGTATATGGGTCACATGGACACAGCATGGAGATAGCATAGCTCCAAACGGCCCCTGATTTTGAGGAAGTCCCTCTGTCCCTCTTTCCCTCTCATTTGTCCCTCATTTTGGTCTGATCTATAAAGCTGTATATAAAATTCACTTTTTAGCAAAACATTTCTACAGTGCTAAACCTTTCATCCATATTCTAAATTGCAGCATTTTTTTTAATTTTTAAAGCCAATATAAAAGAATAGTAGGGGTAAAAAAAAATAATTAACCTTTTTTTTGGTTAATTCTCCTTTAAGGGGTGTGGCAAGGGGTGTGTCATACCTACATACATTTGCTAGTAGGTGTCCCTCATTCCTATCTAAAAATGTTGGGAGGTATGAGATTTTATGTGTATGAGAGGAGGGGAACATGAAAGGGTTAAATAAATTGATTCCTGTGTCACTGAAAGAGAATTAAGAGAATTCAGTCTGCAGCTGATGATCTATTCATTATGTCCCCAGTCACAAGTAATTGATCTATCTCTTTCCCCTGTTGTAAGTGGAAAGGGAGGGTTCAAGACTGTAAACTGTACCATGTGATTGCTGTGATGACCAATCACAGCAATCCCGTGGTACCCAGCCCCTTGGGTTCACTTGGTACAGTGTCTCTGTGTAGCAAGCCATCTAATAAAAGCTTTTAATAATAATCTTAATAATGATTCATTCTCTGCTGACTAGTCAGTGAGTATTGATTCTGTCTCTGTTGATGTGTTTGTGGTTGTGACTGTGCAGAACTGATTTGGTCTCTGCAGACATGTTTCTGGCTGTGTTGATGTTGTATTGATTCTGTCTCTATGGACTTTTCTGATTTTGTCAATACAGTGTTGATTGCATCTCTGCAAACATATTTCTGTTTGTGTCAGTATGGTACTGATTGTGTATCTGCAGACACGTTTCTAGCTGTGTTAATTCATTATTGATTGTGTATGTAGCACCCTCCTAGATAGCTGCTAGGCCAGGTAAATTTAGTTATCTTAGCTCTCCTGTAATCAGTGCAGCAGCTTGTGATTATTTTGTGCTGTTCTGGGTTTCACTTGTAGGTTTGACTGCTTTTCCCTGCCTTCTGGAGGAATCCTGGAATGTAGTGAGTTGGGAGAGTCAAATAGGCAGCCTGAATATTTATTACAAATGCTTTTTATTAGGGTTTTAAAAAAGAAAACCACATATAATAATTGAGGCTTAGAACATAAAGGCACTAAAAGACTGTGGATCCATAGTCTCAAGTTTGTAAGGTAAACAGTATACAAAAGCCTCATACAATTTTTGTAATAGAACAAGAAAAAATATAAAATCATAGCAAATCCGAAGAGCATAATGCGAAAATAAATAACCAAAAAAGAGAAAAAAAATGTTTTGGTAGGCAGCATAAACTTAACCACTTGCTTACTGAGCACTTAAACCCCCTTCCTGCCCAGGCCAATTTTCAGCTTTCAGCGCTCTCACACTTTGAATGACAATTGCGTGGACATGCAACACTGTACTCAAATGAAATTGTTATCATATTTTTCACACAAACAGAGCTTTCTTTTGGTGATATTTAATCACTGCTGGGTTTTTTATTTTTTCTACAAAAATGAAAAAACACCTTTGGGATTAATTTGAGCGGAGACTGTGAGCCAGCCATTCCAATACTTTTGGTAATATTGTATCTAAGGCATATTTTTTGTATAGTTTTATGTATGATATTTTGTATTTACCCCTTCCCGACCGCCTCCTGTACATATATGGTGGCAAAATGGCTCTCCTGCGCAAATCGCCATATATGTACAGCGGCTCCTTTAAGCCATAGGCCACCTGCGATCACGGGCATGAGTGCCAGCACGGGGATTTGTGTGTGTAAACACACAAATCCCTGTTCTGACAGGGGAGGAGAAACAGATAGTCTGTTTCTACTAAGTAGGAACAACGATCTGGCTCTTCCTCTAGTCAGTCACATCCCCTCACAGTTAGAAACACACCTAGGGAACAGCCATTCCAATACTTTTGGTAATATTGTATCTAAGGCATATTTTTTGTATAGTTTTATGTATGATATTTTGTATTTACCCCTTCCCGACCGCCTCCTGTACATATATGGTGGCAAAATGGCTCTCCTGCGCAAATCGCCATATATGTACAGCGGCTCCTTTAAGAGCCATAGGCCACCTGCGATCACGGGCATGAGTGCCAGCACGGGGATTTGTGTGTGTAAACACACAAATCCCTGTTCTGACAGGGGAGGAGAAACAGATCGTCTGTTTCTACTAAGTAGGAACAACGATCTGGCTCTTCCTCTAGTCAGTCACATCCCCTCACAGTTAGAAACACACCTAGGGAACACATTTAACCCCTTGATCGCCCCCTAGTGTTAACACCTACCCTGCCACTGACATTTACACAGTAATCAGTGCATTTTTATAGCACCGATCGCTGTATAAATGTCCGATCTGTCCGCCGTAATGTTGCAGTCCTGATAAAAATCGCTGATCGCCTGCATTACTAGTAAAAAATAAATAAATAATAAAAATGCCATAAAAATGCCATAAATCTATTCCCTATTTTGTAGACGCTATACATTTTGCACAAACCAATCAATATACGCTTATTGCGATTTTTTTTACCAAAAATATGTAGAAGAATACATATCGGCCTAAACTGTTGAATAAATGTTTTTTTTTTTTTTAAATTGGGATATTTATTATAGCAAAAAGTTAAAAATATCGGTCTTTTTTTGTTTATAGTACAAAAACTAAAAACCGCAGAGGTGATCAAATACCACCAAAAGAAAGCTCTATTTGTGGGAAAAAAAGGACGTCAATTTTATTTGGGTACAACGCCACACGATGTCAGTTATAGCGACACGGGGCCGTATTGCAAAAAATGGCCCGGTCAGGAAGGGGGTAAATTCTTCCAGGGCTGAAGTGGTTAAATATCCCGTGGGGAATGCACTAAGCACTTCTTTTTTCATGCATCCCCCTACAGCTACTGCTTACTGACAGGGGAGATCATGTGACTGGATGGAGCATCCTAAAAATAGGTAAGCAATCTTTTCCTAAGTAGGTTAGTCAGAATAGAGGTTAGGAAGGAGGAAGGAGGAGGGAGCTTTTTTTTTTGAGTAGTTAGTGTTTGACCAAAATTTGAGATAAGGATACCCTTAACACAATAATAATAATAATGGTTATAGTAATAATTTACCATACACATGGATCGGTCTCTTGTTGCTTCTTGTAGAGCTTGAATTGTTTTGCAATGTTTCACAACTATACAAACCACCATCAGAGTATTCAAGGCTTTGGATGTCGAAAGTTGAACTATTTTGTGTGCTGATTGAAATATAATCCTTAAAAAACTTGAAGTGTTGTTTCTTTGATTTATTTGGAACCGAGCAGTTTATCGTGACAGATTCTCCCATTAAGTACCAAGGGTGACTTGGTAATAATGTTAGCATTGGTGCTGTTTCCACATCTATGAATTTAACAAAATTTACATTAAGTGTGAAGTAAAAGACAGGGCATATCTCATGTTTGATGATAAATAGTGAATTAATCTCAAATACTAAGTTTTTTGTACTTATATAATTTTCTGTTACCTCCTTTAAAATAGATATTTAGCTTAGCAAGACACCATAATGAAGAATGACATTATTTTAAGGAGATGTTTCTGCATGAGTGTGTAGATAAATAATATACACTTTTGCAACAATCAACTATTTTAAAAACTTGCTCCACGCACGTAAATTACAAATTTTGCTTTCCTGTCTTGTTCTGCTGGACCAATATCAAAACTTAGATAGCAGTGCAAGCTCTGTTTATCTCTTATAACCTTTTTAGTTTAAATAAGAAGCATGGCCAATGCTCTTTTGGCCATACTTCTCCTATGGGTCATAGAAGTGCACTTAGTTCTGCATTCCTGTGACCCGGATTCAGCCGATAACAGGCTAAAGTCCACTGTTGGCTGACGTCACAGAGCCGATCCAGGCTCTACAGGGATCACAACAATAATATTGGGATCCACCCAGATGTCTGACTGGCAGCTAGCTCACCCTCTCAGCATACCACTCCCAGTTCCCTCCACAGCCTGGCGATCCAGTGAGCGCTGGAGGGGCAGAGCAGGGAGCTGCTGACTGTCACCGCTCTCTGCTCACTGAAGACCGAGAACCAAACAATCAGCAGTCATGTGATCACTCGGTTCTCAGTCTTAAAGACAGCGGGGCACAGATGCAGCATCCGACCAATGCTGTATCATCTAAGTGAGTATAAATGTTTTGTGTTTTCAACCCACACTTCTCTTTTAAAGTGGTTATAAGCCCCTATATGTATCCAGTGTAGTGACTATAGGTGATGCACAGAGATGAAACAAATCTTCATATATAAGTTGTACTTGTTTATCTGCAGCGCTCTCTTCTCTACATTAGCTCCATAAAGTCCAGAATTTAGACAGCTTGTTAGAGCTTCTAAGGTCAGAGGATGAGGAGCTGAATTCACATACTTTACAGCTTACCATACGCATTATAATCTCATAGTACAGTCTCCTTTAAAGGACTATTTAATGTTTTAAAATAACTTTTATTTTATAATATTAGCATAGCAATACAGACAATAGTATTTTTTGACAATATAAGCTTACTTGAAAAATATCCTTTCATGTTGTGAGTGCTGTCTGTCTGCTGTCCATCCCTTTCCACTAGAGATAGGCCAAACACCCCCCTGTTCAGTTTGCAGCAGAGTCGAATATGAGAAAGCAAAAGTCCCCATTTTGAAGGCTTATGTGCAAGTAATTGGCCATAAAAATGGTATGGGGCTCCAGGTACTGCCCTGGCGGACATGTATCATGCAATTTTTTTTTTCAAAGGAGCAGTAATTTTAATGATGCTTAAAGTGAAACAATAAAAATATGAAAAATTCCTTTAAATATTGTGCCTGGGGGGCCTGTAAAGTGGCGCATCTGTAGCATGTATAGAACATGCTGCAGCAACCGGCTTTTTTAAAAAAAAAAATAAAGGAAAAAAGGCGTGGGGTCCCCCCAGTCCATATTGAGGAGAACCACATGCCAAAATTGAAAAAAAAAAACGCCCCCCCCAAATCCATACCAGACGCCCAAAAAACGGCCAGGAAAGGGGGGACGGGCGAGTGCCCCCTGCTGAACTATACCAGTCCACATGCGCTAACAACGGTGGGGGTGGGTGGTTGCTTTGGGGCATGGGTGCATTGCACCCCAGGGTGCTGGGGGATTCAGCCCACCAGTTTCCTCTAATAATTGAACTATCACTATCATTGGACTATCACAGGACAGAAGAATACATACATGATTGGTTTAAGAAATTGCAGAGGCATCCAGAAAGGCATATTATCACTGAAACACAAAAGATGGAGAAACAGTATTATTCTACAAATTTTATACAAAAAAAACAAGAAAAATCTGACTATATTGGTCAAATAAGGATTATACAACCATATAAAAGCAATGTGTTTATTACAAAATTAAATTAAAACACCATAAAATATACTGTATATGCATGACTATACTTAAAACTATAAATAAATATGTATGTATTTGCTTATTAACAGTCAACTGTACATTATTGTAAGGTAATTAATGTTCAATGCAACATGACAATGCCAAATGTAAATATAAATCTTCATGAGTCAACGCGTTTCGCTAGAAGTAGCTACATCAGGATGCATGAAAATAACACAACAATTTTCTAGAATGAAAAATAACATTAAGAAATACATACAAATAACTATTGAAATTGTTATTACATATATAACATTATATACAGGGCACACCTCGGTCCCAGAGCAACACCAGCATACAGGTTGATCCCCTGGGTGGGCACTGGAGCATACAGAGAGGCCGATAGAGTGGACACCTAAGCACCTACATGGAAAAACTAAATGATTACTGATATCCATAGAAGATACAGTAATATACAGTATAGACCTCTGAATTAGACATGCCAGATGTTTTATTTTGGCCATACTACTCCTTTGGGTCACAGGAGTGCACTTAGTTCTGCACTCCTGTGACCCTGCAAGGGACAAACACATCTTCTGATGTGTTTGTCCCATGCTGATTGGCATATTCAGTGAATACATCTTGTATGTCTAGTTCAGAGATCTATATACAGTATTATTGTACATTTTATGGATATCAGTGATCATGTAGTTTTTCAACATAGGTGCTTCGGTTTCCACTCCATCAGCCTCTCTGTATGTTTCCGTGCCCACCCAGGGGATCATCCTTATGCTGGTGTTTCTCTAGTACTGAGGTGCGCCCTGTATATGATGTTGTATTTGTAATATGTAATAACTTTTTCAATAGTTATTTGTATGTATTTCTTAATGTTACATACAGCATTTACATAGTTAGGTTGAAAAAAGAAACAAGTCCATCTAGTTCAACCAACCATTTTTTCTTTTTAGACAATTGCTGTGTTGTTTTTTCCTGCATCCTGATGTAGCTACTTCAGGTGAAACGCATTCACTCATGAAGATTTATATTTACAGTAAACTTGGCATTGTCATGTTGCATTGAATGTTAATTGCTTTACAATCACATTCAGTTGACTTAGTTAATGAGCAAACTAATACATATTTGTTTTTCAATTATAAACATGCGCTTACAGTATATTGTATGGTATTTTAATCTTGTTTTTATATGGTTGTGTACTCCTTATCTGGCCAATATAGTCAGATTTTTCTTTTTTTTTTTTGCATACATACTACAGATGATGGCAATGAGTGCCTTTTTTATATCATTCTACGAGTTTTTTTTTGAAAAATAGATAAAGACACATAATCTTAGATCTATCTATAACATTAGGTCTCAAAGATGTAGTACTATCTAGTACTAATACATTATAAATGAAAATTATGATGATTTTTGCTCGTTTTTTTATATTTTAAAGTTGCAGTTGTCTGGTTAATGCATTGCTTTATATTATTTTTTGTTTCATTTGAACATGTATCACTGGGTGCACACATCAGTCTGTAATTTGAATGTTGCCCCAATGCACCTAGCAAATACACCTCGACAGACATGATTTCAGTGCAGCACAATGTACAGATGTGAACCATCTGTGCATTGTGATGCAATGCATTAAAAAAAAAAAGGTAAACGTGCATTAAATTTGCACTACCAGCACACTCAAATGAATAAGCAGCATTAACACAGTGGGGTTTATTTACTAAAGGCAAATAGACTGTGCCTTTGGAAAGTGCAGTTGCACTCTGAAAGAGCAGTTTCTCCAAAGCTTAGTAAATGAGCACAAGTTCTGCTGACTTCACTCAAATCCAAAAAATGCTGTTTTTTCAATTTTTCTTGCGCCTGATTGAGTATTCTTTGCAAAGTGAAGCTTTACCGCATTTACTTTGGAGAAACTTCACTTTGCAAAGTGCACAGCCTATTTGCCTTTAGTAAATCAAACCGAGTGCATCTAAATGCATGCAAACACATTGCCATGATGCACTGCATATTGTTATTTCAGCTTAAGGGGTCAGAGCACACTGGCGATTAGGGTACAATGCTTTTGAATTTCTTTTGCCACATATTTTCTGGTGGTCACTTTATGTGTGAGAATACATTAATATGGGAGATACTGCTTTGTAGATTTTCTGAAAAATTCTATACATTTTATGACAATGAATGGTCAATGGAGGTGTTCCATGTACAAAACACCTCCAGGATGCCATATTGCATTGAAAATTGCAGTGCTGCAGTTTCAAAAGGAAAAGTATTTTTTTAATAACCTTAAATTACAATATGGCTTGTGTAACAAAATTATATGTTTTAATTTTTTTTCTTTTGGTCCAAAAAAAACCCAATATAGAGTGGGGAGGGCATCGCCTGTTGGATACATGGTAGCTTGGCCAATAAATATGGCCAGAAAGTGAGTGTGGCTTCACATTAAATGGCTGGTAGTGTCACCCTTTTGCCTTTCTACTTTGCTATGTTTTAGACAGAATAAGGCCTTGGGGTGCACTAAAGAGAAAGTAAAAAGTCCCATCATTGGTGTCAGTGGAAGTACAATATGCCACATTGTTAGTGTCAATGGATGAAAAAAGCCCAGTTGTTGTTGTCAGTGGAATAAAAAAAAGTCCTGTTGCTGGTGTCAGTAAATTATAATAGGCCATGTCTTTGATGTCAGTGGGCTATAAAATAACACCCTCATTGGTGTCAGTGGGATAAAATTAGCTCAATAGTTGGAGGCAGTGAGATAATATTTGCTCCATCATTGGAGTCAGTGGGATAAATTAGTGCCATAATTGGAGTCAGTGGGATAAAATAAGCACTGTCTTTTGTTCAAAGAGATAAATAAAACCCAGCTTTGGGTGTCATTTGTCTTAAATACTCTAAGCTCTGCCATTGGTGACAGAGGGATAAAACAAATCCCTGTCGTTGCTGTCAGTGGAAACAATAAGCTCTATTGTTGGTGTCAGTCGGATAAAATAAACCTCATTGCGAATGTCAGTGGAATAAAATGAGCCCCATTGTCAGCGTGATTATACAAGCCCTATCATAGGTATCAATGGAATAAAATGAGCCTCCTCTTTGGTTTCAACTGGATAAAATAAATTCTGTTGATTTCAGTGGGATAAAAAAAAGCCACATTGCCAGTTGTAGTAAAAATAAGCCCCATGGTTGGTGTCAGTGGAATTAAAATAGGCCTCATCCTTTGTGTAAGTTGGATAGAATATAGTCATGTTGTTGGTGCTAGTGGGAATGAAGAAGCCCCACGGTTGGTGTTGGAGAGTAAAAATGACCCATCGTTGATGTCAGTGCAAAAAAAAAAAATAAGCCTCACATCATCGGTGACAGTGGGAGGCAAAAATTTTTGTTTGTGTCAGTGGGAGAAAAATAAAACCCATTTTGTTGGTGTCAGTGTGAATAAGCCCAATATTGTTGGTGTTTGAGGGAGGAAAATATGTCCCATAACACTGATGCCAGTGGGAGCAAGTATAAGCATTGGTGAATTTAATGGGATGCTGCTGTGCCTCTTAGCTGAAGCCAGAGTTATGCTGTGACTATCAGGCTGGACTCGAGTTCTCTAAGTACAAGGATAGTGGAAAAGTGACAACTGACAAAAAAAGGTCAAAGTAATTTGTATCCAACTAGTTAGTGTCCACTAAAACTTGTAATGTCTCTGGGTTGGCCTGTTTTTACAAAAGTATTTACAGATTTCTGTACTTACCAAATAATACTGCACAGCTAATCAACATGTTGTCAGGAGATTATGAACGTGACCTGAGGGAGCCTAGGAAGGTAAAGTCATATACGCATAAATTGACTCACAATTACCACAATGACTTTTAATGAACATGCTGTAGCATATAACACTTATTTCTGTAAAAAGTGACATGACAAAAGATTACAGCAATGTAAACTGTTCCCAGGTAAAAAAAAAAATATGTATTCCAATACCAGCACCCTTCCTTTCCCAAATGCACAATCTCTATCCTCACACATGTAGAATCAGATACACATTACAGGGGATTACAGCTATGAAGCCTTCCCTCACACTTTCACTAAGTCTGCCACTGATTAACGCCACAAAATGCAACTGGCATTTACTCATGTCGTTTCCATCTAGCTGTTTGCAAATGTGTCAGAGTTGAAAGTATATCAGGATCCAAAACATTTTTTTTTGTTCATTTTGGATAGAGTAGGAGAGAGTTAAAGTGCTATCAGGTTGTATTGCCATTTGTGTCTTATTAGGGAGATTTCTCTTCACTTCCTGCCATGTAGTCTTAACAGGGAGTAAGAGAATAGCTTTCCAATATTAGGGAAATCAAGTGTGTCCCCATTGGAAGATTTCCTCTCTACTCAAAAAATGTAGTTTTATGTATAAGAATTGTGTGAAACATAGCTTAATTACATCAAGATTACAGTAATGGTGTGTAAACAGTATGTATAGCATTGGTCCTTCTCCATGGCCCCAGGCAGGACACAGAGACGAATAGGGATGGGCAAAGGGTGGGGGGAGAAGTGCAAAGATAAGGGGAGGGAATAGGTAGGGAGAAGGCTGTTAATCAAAATTTTAGGAAAACATGAAGTGGTAAGCTTATCAGTAACTATACCCAAACGGAGAGGGCCCAGTTTGTTCCAGTAAAAGGGTGGACCTGTAGGTTTTCTTCTAAAGGGAGAGACCTACTGTGGGGAATAGTACTGGTTGTTTAGTCATGGGCAAGGCTCTATGATCAGATAACCAGAATTGCAAGTGGCGATAGAACTTTCTCAGTGTCAGCTGTGCCTTTACAAACAGGAATTCCATTAATAAGTGATCATTTAGTGTTACTGAGAGAGGGTGCAAAGGGCTGTTTCCAGAAGCGGGCAATAGATAACTGGGCAGCAATGGATATATAAGTGATGATAGATTTGAATTTTGGGGACCAATCTGAAAGGCTTAGGCCGAAGAGAGCCATCTGCGGGGTTACTTCAACAGGTACGGTAGGTTAGTAACTTCTTGAATAAATATGAAAAATATATCCATCCATGTCGCAATTTCTCCAACATTTGCTGGAGTGAGACGGGGAAATTCGAGCCATTTTCACAATAGAGTAATAACATTTATAGAGAATTTTTATTACAGTTTCACAGTGAGAGATGTTCTTGGAGAAAGTGGTAGATAAGCGAATAGCTCGGTACCAGAGAGGAAGGGGGATTTGAGTTTGTAGTTTGGATTTCCAGTAGGCTATAGCTGGGGGACTTTCCTCTTGAGCTGGTTTTGTTAGCAGTCCATAGAGATAGGATATGCCACGGACTTTGTTGTTGATTGGATTGAAGAACTGTATAAGGTCCTTGGCCAGGGTGTTATGCGAGGTTGAGATGGAGGTGAAAATATGACTTGGTCTCAAGTATTTCTAAAAGTCCTTGTTAGGTATGGCATATCGGTCTGTAAGTTGATGGAAAGAGAGACGTTGGCTGTGTTGGAACAGATCACCTATCTTCCGGAGGCCCTGTGAGGACCACCTCTGTAGTGGTAAGTCCGGAGAGAGGAGTGATAAAGCTGATAATGGAAGTTGATAAAGAGCTTGGATATGTATGCCACCTGAGATTTGCAGAATTGGTTTCCAAGTGGCTATGGTCACATTGACTGTTGGAAGGAAAGAGCGTGGAGGGTGGTATCCCATTCAGATGGCTGTTAAGAAGTGCGAGGGGGTATGGGCAAGATTTGTGGTTTCAACCAGAGTCCAGGGTTGTAGTGAGGACATGTCCCATAACTTTTTGGTTTGATACAGTATTATAGCTTTATAATATGATCTGAGGTCAGGGACTCCGAGACCAGCATACTTTGTAGGTGTATTGAGCAGAGAAGCTTTAATGCCTGGTTTACAAGCTGCCCATATGAAATTATTGATGATCCGTTGAAGTAAGGCTATATCTGGTTGCAGTATTGGTACTGGCAAAGTCCTGAAGAGATATAAGACACGTGGTAAGAGGAACATTTTGGACAGGGCTATTCAACCTGCCCAAGAGGCATTCGTGGAGAGGAGTGATTTGGCAAAATCCTGTAATTTCTGACAGAGAAATGTCAGTACGCAGAAGTAGGATAGAGGGGGAGGTCAGCTGGATACTCAAGTATGTCATGAATGAGTTGGGGGCCCAGGAAAAAGGGGATGATGAGGTAATGCTTGGTCTGAGTTGTGGGGATAGGGATACCCCTAGCATAGCTGATTTAGAATGATTTAGTTTATACATTGATACCTGACTGAATCGTTGTAAAAGGTTGCAGAGCAGGGGTAGGGATTTCAGAGGATTGGTGAGCCATATAATAAAATTGTCTGCATAGAGACCAATCTTATGGGCGACTTGGTCGACCGTGAGACCAGCGATATCCGCATGGGCTCTAATTGCTTGTGCTAGTGGTTTAATTATTAGCGCAAAAGTTAGTGGTGACAAGGGGCAGCCCTGACGGGTCCTGTTGGTGATAGGGAAAGGGGAGGATAACATGCCCGATGTTAGGACTTTTGCTCTTGGCACAGAGTAGAGACCTAGGATGGCTTGTCGAAATGGGCCATGTATGCCAAACTTCTGTAGGACTAAATGTAGGTATAGCCAATTTGGTGGTGTTCTGCCCAGTGGATCATATCTATGAACCTACGAGTGCCATCCGAGGCCTGTCTGGAGAGCATGAAACCTTTTTGATCTGGGTGTACTAGATTGGGCATGTATGTAGCAAGACGGGTAGCTTACAATTTTGCATAGAGTTTGAGGTCTGTGTTGAGCAGAGATATGGGGCAATAATTGGGTGGGTCGTGGGGAGGTTTGCCAGGTTTGTGTATGGTGGTTATCACTGCTTCAAGGGATTCTGATCTCTCCAGTGGTTAAAAATCTATCAAAGTTGTTGCATATGTGGGGTACAATTTGGTCTGTATATGACTTGTAGTATTCATTTATGAAACAATCCGGTCCTGGAGCTTTATGTGGGTGGAGTTCTTTTATAGCTTTGAGGATCTGTTGGTGGGAGAATGGCTGGGCTAGCCAATCAAGCTGCGATAGAGATATCGAAGGGAGTTGGAGAGGGGTAAGGAAGTTTTGTATTAGTTGTGGGGTGGGATGGGGCTCGATGTAGAGCGCAAGAGGTTGTATAGTTTTGAGTAAAAGGCGCTACATTTTTCGCTATGTCTTTTGAGTTTTTTAGTTTGTGACCCTTTTGGTTTAGGAGGAATGGGATTCTGTTTTGTGCTGCTCTTCTTTATATTGCTGGGCTAGGAGTTCCCTAGCTTTATTGCCCTGGGAGTACCAAGTGAGGTGGGGGCACTTGAGATAAAAATAGTAACCCTTTTGGAGGAAAGAGCTAAGATCGTTTCTTAATTTACTGAGCTCTTCAGCATTAGCTAGGGTGGGGTTTTGTTTATTTAGGGATTCAATCATTTAAATGGAGGAAGGAGTTTATTATGAGAGTTTCCTTTTTCTTTTCCTGGGCACCCAATTGTAGGCGAATTCCCCGTATGACAGACTTATGGGGATTCCAGAGTGTAGTTGGTTTGGAAACAGAGCCAGTGTTGGTGGCAAAGAAAGAAGATATCTCAAATCGAATCTGTTCTCAGGTCTCCGGTACACTAAGGAGTGTAGTGATCTAATATAATCGTCGTTCCTCGTAGATGGAATATAGTTATTAAAAGTATTGTCTCCGCAGCAAAACCCGATTCTCCCAGAGAGAGATTTTATTGACTTCCAAAACAGAACAGTCTTACAGATGACAAAAATCCAACAGAGTTCATATCACGACAGTGCTAGTAAATATTTAGAGCCCCATGGAAACATGTGACTCTTGGGTGCCTTCGTAAGAACACACACTTCTAAACAGATTGAACGTCCTGTTATATCCCCCCCACACACACACTGAATGTCTGAGCAATTTGATTGGGCGTTTCCATTAAATGCTTTGATCTGCCCCGGTCTTTCAGAGTGACCGGAGACAACCCCACGCTGTGAATAGTTGTAATTATAAAGCTGCCCCAATTTACATTCTTGCATATTCCCCCTTTGACATGTGTGAATACTGATTAGATTAAGATAATCATTATCTGTTCCCTTTCATATGTGGAGTAAGTCTGGTCTGGCCATTTGTCCTTTGACCAACAAACCCTCTTTTAATATGCGCAATTAGATAACGGCTACCAAAGCGGCCTGCCTAGAATAAACTTGTCTTTAGAATGCCTAAATAAAAACACTACATATAATAAATATATATATAACATATATATACATATATATATATATATATATATATATATATATATATATATATATATATACACATGTATACACATATATATATATATATTAGACACAATATACTACATATACCCCCACTTGGATCGGTTCGAATCAGAATCGATTCACAATCAAACCGCTCAGACATCCCTGGCTCTTAAGATTGAAGCCATCTCTATGCTTTCCTTATTTTTCTGGATTGTTCTTAGTTGTCTTCTACCACAACAATATAAACCAAACAAAAAACATATTAATATAAATTGAACGAACACAAAAATCATGGAAAGAGTTCTCAATAGCGGGTGAGAAAGAGTGTCATTGGGTATGCTCCACCAAGGCTCCTGAAATTCTTTAGCAATTTTATTAGAACTGATGAGGTTTTCCTTCACCAGTTCTTGTAATTCTATAATTTTCCTACTATCCCTCTTAAATAATGTATCCAATTCAACTGTAAGTGGTGGAATTTTCTTAAATAAAGGAGAAATCATAGAGTCCCAATTGCCAAGATCTGTTTGCTCAATGTTTACAGATACTTGATTCATGTGGATATTGGCTTGAATGTCTTCCTGTCCGATTGTTAACAGTCCATATGTGAGGTTCACACACCAGCCTGTGATAGGTGTCCGGCACTGAACTTGCTTCTGCCAAGTGAATGAGGGAACCCCCAATGCACAGACCCTCGAGTCTTCTCCATGAATTATTCTCTTCCAGGCCGGTTCAAATTTTTGTAATCGAACCAGGCAGTTTCCAGAGTGTGTAGCAGCACAACCCTCTACGTACTCCAGCTGCTCAAAAGAACTGGAACAAAGCCAGGCCTGGGCACGTTTGGTATAGCCGTTGGGGTACATGGTTTTCCATACTTGGTTATCCTTGACGACGAGTCTGCTTTGTGGTAGCAGTTGTTTCAGTATATTAGTGCCATTTCTCACCTCCACCTCACCAAGAACGATCATCTTGTATACGGGTAAGGGTTTTGTTGACCATGTAGGGATGTCGATGGTCAGAGGTACTTCCTGCTTTCCGATGCGATCTTTATTACAAAGAGTATCCAGGCTCCTTACATTAGCAAGGGCAAAGTTCCTACAAGTAACACCACTGTCTTTGATAAGATTGAATAATAAAGTTGAGTTCATTATCCTTGGCCATTCTCCTCGTTTGATTTCTTGAAGCCCTAGGCTCAGATGCTCACTCAGCAAGTTTCCTATAATACCACAAACTATACACTTGGATACATTATTCGTTTGAATGGTTTTATTCAATGCATTCACCGACATTTGAACGTTCTGCAAATCTGCAGCAATGGTGTGAATGTTCTGAATATCTATTTTCATTTCAGCTAGAGCGTTTAAATCCACTCTTCCCCCTTTAAGCAGTATCTGCTGTAATCCACCCACAAAATTTTGTTCTCTCATATTTAGACTCTCTATATCAACCCTATTCCAAATCGAACTACCCAAACTGAGGCCTGATATGATATCAGTACCCAGATCCCTCTTTGAAACTTTCTTAAAATTAAGCCCTTGTGTAGCATCCCAAAATAAGTTTATATGTGTTTGAAAGACTGTTTTAAACCATAACCCCATTGATTTTGGGCAACTTTCTGGAATGTTAAATGATGTAAAATTCAACAATAATGGTAATGATAAGTATGAAACATCGCTATACACTAAATTTTGAGTCCGCTCAAGGAAAAGTCCATGTTCTGGCCACTGTAAAATTGTAGGACAGTCTCTAGAATTTGTGACCATTATCTTTAGGATTTTTGCATAGACTCCATCCTTCACATCATGAGGGCTACAGGATATAATACCCTCCTTAAATATTGTAAAGTTCCTTTCTAAAGTCATTTGCATTTGTGGTCCATTCTTTGTCTCCACTAATATTATATCTGTACTCCTGTGACGATCGCTTCCTTCTGGGTAAGTCCAAACAGCAGATTCCATCAAGTAATCAGATTTCGGCATCATGATCTCACATCTAACGACTATCCACCCCCCGACTATGCCCTTTACAGTATCCCCATGTATCTGGATGCCTTCCGAGTCCTCTAAAACAGTAAGTTCTGTAGTATGATCCATTACACTTCTTTTATTTCGATCAGATTTCCCCACTGGGAAGCATTTTGATTCCTCAACTTGGCACTCTTTCACTGTTTGTGATGCAAAGAAGTAAAGTGATTGACGCTGTTATCAACACATATGTTAATAGAGAAGGCTTGTATTTGTCCAGGGGGGATGTCTTCATTATGGTGTAGTCTTCTGGTATTCGCCTCACTCCTGGGACCTGAAAGACAATCTCAGCAAGAAAGTTAGACAATGCTTACATCCATCAAATCCATTTTTCCCTTAAATGCTTTGATCTGACATGCATGACTCCATCTTGACCTGTCCTCTCCCAAGTCTAGTAAGTAAACAGAGGGTCCAATTTTATCTATTACTGCATAAGGGCCCTTCCACTTTGCTCTAGGAAATGGGTGAAACCCAGAAAAATCCTGTAACATTACTCTAGACCCAATTTGGTATTCACTAGTGTCACCCATTGCATTAAACCACTGTTGTGAGCTTTTATGGGTACATTCATCAGTGGCACATACAGCCTTATGTACTGTAATCACATGATCCTTTAAGATCTCTACCCATGATTCGGATAATGACACAGTTTCTAATGCTGCTGGGACTGGATTTATCAGATGTTCCCACGTTCTCATTGTTCTGCCGAGCAGAGCTTCATAAGGGGCAAAGCCTATGGACCTGCAAACTCTGGAACGAATAGTTGCCAGAACAAAGGGTAATTTTTCATCCCAATCAGTACCTTGTTCATTTACAACCTTTCTAAGGGCATTTTTAATTGTCCTGTTCATTCGTTCAACCTGTCCCGCAGACTCAGGGTGATAGAAGATGTGAAATTTTTGAATAACACCAAGGAGCTTACATGTCTCTTGTATCACATTACCTACAAATCCTGGACCATTGTCACTGTCTAAAACTTTTGGTATCCCCCACCGACTAAATATTTCTTTGACCAGGATCCTTGCAGTAGTAGTGGCAGTACAGTTTTTGGTAGGGAATGCTTCAACCCAGTGACTGAAGGAATCCACCACAACGAGTAAATATCTGTTCTGGTGTGCAGTGTTAGGAAATTCACCTGTGTAATCAATTTGTATTCTCTCCCATGGTCCCATGGGAGCTTGCCTCATCAGTGCCCCTCTCCTTTTTCTATTTGCGGGATCATGCCTGGCACACATCAAACATGATAAGATATGGTCCTGCATGTGTTGTTTATTTTGAGGCCACCATGCTACATGATCTAATCTCTCTAAAGCTAAAGGAAGCTTGGGGTGTCCACCAACAGGGGACCCATGAATCCATGTAAGAATGTCTTTCCTCACAGCTTTTGGGGCAACCCATAAAGATAAATCATTTTTGTAAGTTATTAAAAGGCCATCCTTCACCTGCATCTCTTGACCTTCAAATTGTATGGGCCCAGTCCCACACATTGCTTTTAGTTGAGCTAATTCCTCATCCTGATCTTGTAATTTACCCAACTCACATGTCCTTTCTTCAACTCCTTTTGCTTGAGCACGTGTAAGGGCAGACACTGGAAATGATAAAGTATGCTCTATATGAGGCCATTCGGGGGATGTTACTGCAGCCTCCTTCGCTAATCTATCTACCGTATTGTTCCAGTAGTGCTCGGTTGTTTGCTTTTTGTGGGCCTGTACCTTTCGGATATTGATTTTTGAAAAGAATTGTGTTTCCTCCTCTATCATTTTCCATAAGGGTGCATATCTTATCTCACTTCCATCTGTTCCTTTAAAACCCATCACATTCCACCATGAAAGATAGACAACTGCACCCTTGCATACCTGGTCTGAGTCAGAAGCAATGTTAACAACTCCACCATCGTCTCTTAACTCACTGAGAACTTGCAGAAGTGCTGCTATTTCCACATATTGTGCAGAACGAGCTCTACATGAATATGAAAATTGTCTCTGAACCTCGCCATCTTTTACACAAACACCAGCAAATCCTGAGATTCTACTTCCATCTTTATAATAAGAAGAACCATCAATGTACCAGCAGTCACTTTCAAGGTCAAAGGGTTTGGATACGGCAGTAAAAACTCTGTGTTGCAAACTACTTCCTTGTACTTGACATTCATGAGCTTCACCTTCAATCATCAATCCACCAATCAGGACACTAGGTTCCTTTAACATCAAACCCTCAATATTCTCTGACAATAAAGCTGTAGTCCATCTGGCCAGCCTTTTACAATTCACATCCGCTTCTTTCCATTTCCCATTGGCTAACATGACTATAGGAGTGTGATGACTAGCAATGATGACCCTTTGTGTACCTGTCAAGTATCTGAATTTGTTGATTGCCCAATAACAACACAGCACCATACGAGTACATAAAGGATACTTTTGTTCTACAGATGATAGTAAACGTGATGCATAGGCTAAAGGTCTTTGTTTTCCAAAATAATCTTGGGTAAGTGCAACGGACAAAGTGCTAAGGCCTACATGTGGATAGAGTCTGAATTCTTTGTTGGGGTCTGGTGATGCTAATGAAGGGGCATTGCCTAAAGTTTCCTTTAACGCTTCAATAGCTTGTGTGTGCTCTGATTTCCATATCCATTCATCTTGCTTCAGCAGATCATACAAACACTCTGTTAATGATGCATAATGAGGCACAAACTCCCTACAGAAACCTGTCATGCCTAAGATCTGTCTCAGACTTTTTTCATCAGTGGGCAAAGGTAGTTTAGCTATTAGCTCAACCCTTTGTTCATTGATACTCCGCCCTGACTGTGCTACAGTAACACCCAGAAATTGGACTTCCTGCTTCCCCAATTGTATTTTCTTTGGATTAACTTTCAAACCTGCTTCTCTCAAAAGCAATAACATTTCACTCACATCGTTCACGTGCTCCTCCATAGAGGCTGACCCAATCAAAATGTCATCAACATATGAAATTACTCTTTCAGGTTTTGAAAACTTATCAATCACTTCTTTCATATGTGAGTGAAATATTGCTGCACTGTCTTTGTAGCCTTGTGGAAGAACTGTCCAATAATACTGAAGGCCCGCCCAGCTGAAGGCTGTTTTGTATTGACATGTTGGGTCAAGGGGTAAATTCCAATAACTGTTACTGATATCAATGACCGTAAACCATTTCATTTCTGGTGTCAACTTGGCAATCATTTCAGGGTAAGCTGCCACCACAGGTGCCATACTTTTAGCATATTTGTTTAAGGCACGGTAATCTATCGTCAGCCTGAACGACCCATCGGGCTTGATGACTGGCCAGGCTGGTGAATTGCAAACTGATGCACCCCTTTTTAATGTACCTTGCGCCTCCAATTGTTTTATAGCTTCTGTTATAGGTTTAATGGCCTCTTTCGGAACTGGGTATTGCTTAACAGGTGCAGGATCAAATCCTTCCAATAAAATCATTGTATTCATCCTACCACAATCTTGTTTATGTTTAGCCATTATGTCTTCAAATTCACCCATCAGACTATCCCAACAGGGATCCCAATCTCCATGTAACACACCAACGGGCTTCACTGCTGCTGTTACTAATTCCATGGGAGGATGCCACACATGACCCAATCCGTCATTTTCCGACATTATCCACAACTTCATGTTTGCAAGATCAACCACCAAACCCTGCTGTACACAGACATCAGCACCAATTATGTCCTGATTTTCACAAACAACGTCACACTCCCACTTCTCTCCCCCTATTTGCATCTCAACACCACGCACAAAAGGAGCTTCAATGGAATGTCCAGTGACACCTGTTATTTTAATTTTCTCATTTCCAGGGACAACTGATTTACTAAAACTAATAGCTGCCCCACTATCTAACAGCGCATTTACACGAGTTCCCCCTAATGTTACATCAACAGTGGGCCGCCCCCAGGAATCTAATGTTAAATCGGTTAAGAAACGGCAAGAAGGGGCGTGGGGGGCTCGGAACCCCTAACAATGACTGGTAGAGGGGGACACAGCACTTTCCTTTCCTACTGCTGCTACTTTGACCCCTCCTGCTTTTATTCTTTTCATTTCTTCCTGTATTTTATATAGCTCCTCCTGCAAACGATCTCTTTCACTTCTCATTTCACTAAACGGCACCCAAGGCTGTTTACTAGGTTTTTCTCTGGATTCTGGCCTCCTGTAACTACCTGAATTGTTATAAGATCTTCCTCTCCATGGTCCTAAATCATCTCTATTTTGCTGCCCCTCGACTCTAAAAATTCTAGCTGCATCAACCGCAAGACTGTCTTCTCTACACTTTCTCCTCCACAAATTATCCGCTCTTACCAAGATATCACTATAATCACTAGGATCAGGTGTAACAGATAAAATGCCTTCCCTGACATCACCATCCAATGCTTCTAATAACATTGACCTATGAACCAAACCACCACGTTCAAAACCGGGATTTCCAGTCATGACATTTTCCATCACACTGCTAATTCTATCTGCAAGTTCATATGGGCATTCATTCTTCATTTGCTTAATTTTTCCTGACAAGCACACATATGTCGTCGCACCATACAATGCTTTCAATAATTCCTTTAAAACATCCTTAGTTTTATGACGCTGGCCACAATTTTGCAAAACCCGTGCCCATAATCCATTGCCTATACTTTTCTGCAAAATTCTAGCTAGGTCCTCAATATTCAAGTTGTATGTGTCTCTGACTCTCTGCAAATCACAAAACCATTTCATGAACCTATTTACATCATAGCGGGGTACCTGACCTATCTCTCTTATAATAGCTTCCATCTCCTGTGGCTTTAGTTGTTTTGTGATCAATTTAATTTCACTTGAATCGTCAGTGTTCAATACAGTTGTTGTAGTGGTAGGAGCTGCTGGTATGCATGGGGCTGCATGTAAATCACCCCAGGGATATATTGGCTTATAATCTTTGGTATCAAGCTTTATAGAGGTATCATTTTGATCTGGGTAACTTGATTTTTCTGCCAATTTATCAAAAGCAATGTTAGCAGCATGTTTACACTCCTCCAACTGTTTCTCAACAATTTGTATTTTTACTGACAATTCCTCATTGACCCGCCTTAAATCATCACATAATTTAGCCTTTTCAATCAGTGCCTCCCCAGTAGTGATAGCATGTAACCTGAGATCTGATATCCTCTCATTCAACCCTTTCTCCTTCTCCTCATATCTCTGAGTCTGTTCCAGAATTTTCTGCTTTTTTTCTTTAACCTCCCCTATTAATTCTGTACAACAAGACAGTAGTCCCTGAATAATGATACCCTTACGTTTCTTTTGTTTTGTTTTCTTATCAAAGACACTATCAGATAAAAAGCATTTCATTAAATCCCATGACTGTCTATATTCTTGGGGAATCTCGTAAGGCCCCCCATGACTTTTTATATAATTTAACAGCCATATATTCACATCCTCTCCCTTAGTACTATTGTCCCCACTAGACACAGCCAAAGCCATTGTAAAAAATACAATGAGAAAAAAAAATTATATTTAGAAAATAATGAACAAGGCACACTTACCAATTGTTAGGTTTCCTAGAACTTCCTTCCTGGGTCCTCACGGCCTTCTGTCACCACACAGATTGTAAGATCCAGTCTCCAGAGAACAATTCTGGTCTTTAAAACTTGTTAAATTTTGTAGATCAGATTTTCTTATGTCACCACCAGACCGGATTGTTGTCACCAACGACTCCTGTTACTAAGTCCTGAAAATGCTCTTCTGGTCTCTTGAACGGCACCAATGTAGTGATCTAATATAATCGTTCCTTCCTCGTAGATGGAATATAGTTATTAAAAGTATTGTCTCCGCAGCAAAACCCGATTCTCCCAGAGAGAGATTTTATTGACTTCCAAAACAGAACAGTCTTACAGATGACAAAAATCCAACAGAGTTCATATCACGACAGTGCTAGTAAATATTTAGAGCCCCATGGAAACATGTGACTCTTGGGTGCCTTCGTAAGAACACACACTTCTAAACAGATTGAACGTCCTGTTATATCCCCCCCCCACACACACTGAATGTCTGAGCAATTTGATTGGGCGTTTCCATTAAATGCTTTGATCTGCCCCGGTCTTTCAGAGTGACCGGAGACAACCCCACGCTGTGAATAGTTGTAATTATAAAGCTGCCCCAATTTACATTCTTGCATATTCCCCCTTTGACATGTGTGAATACTGATTAGATTAAGATAATCATTATCTGTTCCCTTTCATATGTGGAGTAAGTCTGGTCTGGCCATTTGTCCTTTGACCAACAAACCCTCTTTTAATATGCGCAATTAGATAACGGCTACCAAAGCGGCCTGCCTAGAATAAACTTGTCTTTAGAATGCCTAAATAAAAACACTACATATAATAAATATATATATAACATATATATATATATATATATATATATATATATATATATATATATATATATATATACACATGTATACACATATATATATTCATTAAAATCGCCACCGATTTTAATGAAGAGGGGTAATGTTGAATCTTATGCATTATGGATTTAAAGAAGTATTTCTGACGGACATTGGGAGCGTAAATATTTACTATGATAAAAGGTTGGTTGTTAAAAGTGGCCGACAGGATCAGGTATCTGCCTGACTGATTTTGGTCGAGGTGGGTGAGATTGAAGGAGATGAAGGAACGTACTGCGATCACTCCCCTTGTTTTCTTGTCAGCGCAAGCCTGAAAACAATGGGGGAATAGTTTGTGGGAACATTGGGGAGGCTTATGTTCAGGGAAATGCGTTTCTTGAATGCATAGTTTGTCTGCCTTCTGTGATATAGCTTCACAACAAAGGAGTGATCGTTTAAAGGGGCTTTTAAGGCCTTTAGCGTTTAAGAAGACAATTGTGAGGGTCATTGCCTCAGATGGAGGGAGTCTGGGAGTAGGTGATGTAATGGTACCGAGGAGGATAGATTCTGGCTGTAAAGGAGGAGAGGAGAGAAGGGAGGGGGTAGAGGAGTAATAGAGTAGCACTATACACAGTGGTATGTGTGGGCAGATCAAGGCCTGTTGTATCAGACAGGGCCTGATCTGGACACACAATGGTAAAGCAAATCAAATACTTGGTTAAGCTAATAAAATCAATATGATGATCAATACGATTAGAGAGAGTGACCTTCTCAGTTGGGGACACCGAATGCAATTAAAACACAACAGGGGTCCTAACCTACTCAACACTGTATCCAAATAAAATAAAAAAGGTTTGCCTTTAGTTCTGTTTTGAATAAAAAAAGACTCTTTTATCATATGTGTGACAACCATTAGTTGTGTCTGACACAATCTCATCACATTCAAGACTAAGGCCCCTTTCACACCGGGGCGTTTTTCATGCGGTGCAGTGCTAAAAATAGCGCCTGTTCACCGCATGAAAAAATCCGGCCCCTTTAACTCCAGTGTGAAAGCCAGCGGGCTTTCACACTGGAGCGGTGCGCTAGCAGGATGACAAAAAAAGTCCTGCTAGCAGCATCTTTGGAGTTGGATAGGAGCGGTGTGTTCACCGCTCCTATACCGCTCCTTCCCATTGATTAGAATGGGACACCGCGGTGAAACCGCGGCAATACCGCCGCAAAGCGCTGCTACGGCGGCGCTCTGCGGGGGGTGTTTAACCCTTTTTCGGCCGCTCGCGGGGGGTAAAACCGAACCGCGAGCGGCCAAAAACTGCGGTGAAAACGACGGTAAAGCAGCGCTAAATATAGCGCTGCTTTACCGTCACCGCGGCTCACCGCCCCAGTGTGAAAGGGGCCTAAAACAGTTGCATTAAAGTGTTTGTTAACCTAAAAAAAAAAAGAAAAAAAAGATCCTGTTTCTTTAAAGCCTTTTATACAGCACAGCGCTTGTGCTGTGTCATTTGGCCCCCTGTATCACCTGAAATACCTGGCTGACCTGCCTGGTTCTGCCCTCCCCTTTGTAAACTGACCACAGTGTATCATGGCTGCTGAGCCCTGACACAGTGGTCAGTTTAGGGGCCTCTGTCATCCACTGTCTCCTATGTCCCCTCCCCCCTCCATCCCTGCCTGTCAGCTTCGTGCCCGTGCCTGCTGCTCAAATTACTTTAATTTTTTTTACAGTATCCTCTCTGTTTTTCATGTAATTTGCCCTGTGTCTGTACGTTAAAAAATAATGCAGCTATATACCTGATTTGTGAGCGCCGATTGGCGCTCAGGTGACCCACCACCTCTCTCCTCCTCCCCTCCTGGCTGATGTCATCCTCAGCACTGCCCACTGAAGTTGTCAGGCCAAGAGAGGAAGCAGGAGGCGGGTCATGGGAGCGCCAATTGGCGATCTCACAAATCAGGTATATAGCTGCATTATTTTTATAAGGCACAGACACAGGGCAGATTACATAAATAAACGGAGAGGATAACAACCACTTTAACTGGCACTACTGATTTCCATGTACAGTTGCTCCAGATTCAGGCTGCTCCAGTTCTGATAAATTACTTTTTGTGCTAGGTGCGCTCTGCTTGTGTAGCATGCAAATGCTCAGTTTGAATCACAGTGTATCCTTCCCTATCTGAGCTTCCTCCCATTGTGTTAATTATTCCTGTTTTTTTTTTCTTTTTTAGTATGGTGTATCCAAGTTGCATTTTATGTAGATTATTATAGAAATCGATACTATCAACATCCTTTAACATATCCTGTAAAAGACGATGCCCTAAAGTATATGCCTCAACATATTTAATACATCACTGCAATACATCCATATGTACACATTTTTTTCTCTTTAAAATTTATGCAAGTAAAAGAAAATATCTATTGATTCCAGCAGTGTTGTCAGCCAAACCTTAGTTCTTCCTTGATGGACTACAAAAAACTCCTCTCTCTCTTCTTAACATAAAGGAGAAAGGGTGGGGAATAAGGGTATGACAACATTCTTTGGGATTTAAGTGCAGAAGAGATTGGATTGTGAGCCGATACAGTAAGATAGGAACACAGTGGATGCCTGGTAGGATCAACAAGTAAATGGTGTTTGTGGTCAGTGGGAGGAAAAAAATCTTCGGTGTCAGTAGTTAGTAGACATAAAAAGTACCCTGGTGTAAGTGACCAGTAGGAGGACCAAATACCTTGGTGTCAATCGTATACAATGTAATACTGACATATAATCACACACATAGGTTGGACTTGATGGACTTGTGTCTTTTTTCAACCTCACCTACTATGTAACTATGTAAGTGAAAAGAAAAAAATACTCTCTTGTGATAGTGGCTCACAATATCTAAGTATGAATTCTAAGCTTGGTTACATTAGCTGACTTCATACCAAAGGAATGTTAATATGAACTGACCAAATAACCAAGTCCTTAAAAGGTAATGCTGCTTTCAAGGGGGGTGGGTCAAATGTTACCAGCGAGTCCTGTATATACCACAGCCAAAACTTATAGTCAGTTCTGCACCAGGGCAAGTAAGCACCTTGTCTGATCATCTTTGCCATGGTGCAAAGGTGGAAGAATCTGTGGCGAAAAAGGCATCTATATGTAAGTATTCTTGTTATATTTTCTAATATTACATTTGTTATCTGTATCTGTCATTACTTAAAGGGCTTGTAAAGGCAGAAGGTGTTTTTTCTTAATGCATTTTATGCATTAAGATAAAAAGCCTTCTGTGTGTATCGCCCCCCTAATACTTACCGGGACCACATCTCAGTCCAGCAATGTCCATCCTGGACTCTCCCTCCTGATTTGCTGAGACACAGCAGCGGCTCCATTGGCTCCCACTGCTGTCCATCAAAGTCAGTTAGCCAATCAGGAGAGAGAGGGGCAGGGCCTAACCGCAGCTCCATGTCTGAATGGACACATGGTTCTGCAGCTCGGCTCGGGTGCCCCCATAGCAAGCTGCTTGCTGTGAGGGCACTTGACAGGAGGGAAGGGCCAGGAGCAGTTATAATAAATGATTGCTGAAAGAATCTTACTTATTATGTAACTATGCCACCTGGACTAACTTGCTGAGGTTTTACCTTAGCAATGATGTATATCAGGGACCATGTTGTCTTGCATACACACAATGCACTGGGTGGCTGGTAGAATGATTGTATCGTAGAGTACATGCATTTCAAATGTTCTGCCAGTATCTCAGCACTGGTTACTGTTCTGTCGTGTCTTCATTAATCTGTATTAGGCCCCTTTCAGACGAGGCGGACTCCGCTTGCACGGAGCCCGCCTCTGTCCGCCGGCTCAGCGGGAGATCTGTCCGTTGATCTCCGCTGAGCCGGCGGATGACAAGTCCCTCTCCGCTCACTGAGCGGGGAGGGGCTTGCGAGCGCCGCTGATCTCTATGGAGAGATCGGATGAAAACGGACGTCTGCTTTTGGCGGATCGGACCGGATCGGATGTCAGCGGACATGTCTCCGCTGACATCCGACGCTCCATAGAGTAACATGGAGCGCCCGTTCAGATCCGCCGTCAAAACTGACAGGCGGATCTGAACGGGCCTTCCGTGTGAAAGGGGCCTTAAGCCCTACATGTGTTTATTTGTTTATCTGTTTATCTGACACACTTGGAGCAAGCGAGGATTGTTCGCTGCTCTACCAACTGTTCTATATTGTTTTACTAAAACAATTAATAAAAGCCATTGAAACACCAATGTTACGGAGAAATCGCTGGTTATGTTTGCCGAGAATAGAGCCCTCCAAAAGGGGACTGCCCTTGGCAAACAGGCATGGATTTACCGGCACTCCCATTGAGGACAAGTAGATGGTCACCCCTTCAGAGATAAACCAGTCCATTGATGCATGCAGGTAAGGAAAGTTTCAGCAGAAGGCACTATACAAAATAATGCTTTATAATGTTTTTTTTTGTCTTTCCAGGATATCTGAACCCATTTTATGGCATCTGATTCCGCGTTCGAAGGGGAGAGGAAAAAGCTACATACTCCTCCTTCCTCTCTGCTCAAACTGCTTTTTGAGCATTGTCTAATTCCCCATGCTGAGTGTGGTTTTACGGGAATGGAGTTCTCAGTGACATCTTTTCTCATGTTGATTTAAATCTATAGTGTGGTATGTGTTTTTGAAACATTCACTTTACCCTCAAACCAATTGTGCTTTTTTTGCTTATACCATGTTTATACAGGTACCGTACATCTCAAAAAATTAGAACATCAAAAAAAAAAAAGTTAATTTATTTCAGTAATTAAATTCAAAAAGTGAAACTCATATATTTTATATAGATGCGTCACACACAGAGTGATACATTTCAAGCATTTCTTTCTATAATTTTGATGATTATGGCTTGCAGCTAGTGAAAACCCAAAATTCAGCATCTCAGAAAATTAGAATAGGATATAGAAAAGTTCAATATTGTAGACTCATGGTGTCACACTATAATCAGCTAATTAACGCTAATTAACGCAAAACACCTGTAAAGGTTTCCTGAGCCTTTAAATGGTCTCTCAGTCTGGTTCAGTAGGTTACACAATCATGGGGAAGACTGCTGACTTGACAGTTGTCCAGAAGACAGTCATTAACACCCTCCATAAGGAGGGTAAGTCACAAAAGGTAATTGCTAAAGAAGCTGGCTGTTCACAGAGTGCTGTATCCAAGCATATTAATGGAAAGTTGAATGGAAGGAAAAAGTGTGGTAGAAAAAAGGTGCACAAGCAACAGGGATAATCACAGAGAGAATTGTGAAGCAAAGGCCATTCAAGAATTTGGGACAGATTCACAAGGAGTGGACTATGACTGGTGTCAGTGCTTCTAGAACCACAGCACACACAGACGTATACAGGACATGGGCTACAACTGTTGCATTCCTTGTGTCAAACCACTCCTGATCCAGATACAATGTCAGAAGAGTCTTACCTGGGCTAAGGAGAAAAAGGGCTGGGACTGTTGCTCAGTGGTCCAAAGTCCTCTTTTCGGATAAAAGTACATTTTGCATTTCATTTGGAAATCAAGGTCCCAGAGTCTGGAGGAAGAGTGGAGAGGCACAGAATCCAATTTTCATGAGGTCCAGTGTGAAGTTTCTACAATCAGTGATGAATTGGGGAGCCATGTCATCTGCTGGTGTTAGTCCACTGTGTTTTATCAAGTCAAAAGTCAGCGCAGCCCTCTACCAGGAAATTCTAGAGCACTGCTAACCAGCTTTATGGAGATGCTGATTTCATCTTCCCGGAGAACTTGCCACCTGCCCACACTGCCAAGTACCGATACCTGGTTTAATGATCGTGGTATCACTGTGCTTGATTGGCCAGCAAACTCGGCAGACCTAAACTCCATAGAGAATCTGTGAGGCATTGTCAAGAGGGAGATGAGAGACACCAGACCCAACAATGCAGACGAGCTGAAGGCCGCTAGCAAAACAACCTGGGCTTCCAAACCACCTCAGCGGTGCCACAGGCTGATCGCTACCATGCCACACCACATTGATGCAATAATTCATGCAACAGGAGCCCTGACAAAGTATTGAGTGCATACTATACTGTACATGGATGTACTTTCCAGTAATCCAACATTTCTGTATTAAAAATTTTTTTTTTTTATTGGCCTTACGTAATAGTCAAATTTTCTAAGATACTGAATGTTGGGTTTTCATTAGCTGTAATCCTAATCATCAACATTTTAAGAAAGAAATGCTTAAAATATATCACTCTGTGTGTAAAGTAATCTATATAATATATATGTTAAACTTTTTGAATTGAACTACTGAAATAAAGTATCTTTTTGATGCTATTCTAATTTTTTGAGATGCACCTGCATAGGCATTGTTTATACCATGTTTAAAGTGGTTGTAAACCCTTACAATACACTTTTTGCTATAGGTAAGCCTATAATAAGGCTTACCTGTAGCTACCCCGGATATATAAACCTGGTTTAGGACATATCCCCTGTATCTGCATGTGCCGACGTCATCGGCACATGCGCACTAAAGCAATGGCACGTACGTGCCATTTGCTTCAGTGAGTGTGCCATTACCGGCGGCTCCCACGCGCATGCGTCATTGCGGCTCAGGGTGTTTAGGGTGTACATCTGTTTTAATATTTAGTGTTTTAGATTCAAAGGTCAGTTGAAAGCTCATGTACTGTATTTACTTCAAGTCAAGCTGCATAACAAGTAAAATAATCAAATTTTTTTAAGAATCTACGTGGTTTGTCTGTGGCTTGTGTCTGCAGCATTCTGTAAAGCTGAACCGCTGTTCTCATAGAAGCGCACAACAATCCTGATCTCCAGCAGCCTGACACCCCCCCTGCACAATACTCTAATCAACAAAGCTTATGATCAGCATCTCTAATACTGTAGAGCTAGTGCAAGAGTTCAATTTCATTTTCTTTTTGCAGAGAGGTGGTTGGGGGAGTTTTCTCATGGAATAGGTGCAATATAGTATTTAATTGTTGGGACATGGCATAGATTCCATTGTTACTGGTAATGTCACAGAAAGAAGTGACTATAAGGCACAACAAAAGTAAATAAGGTTATGATTAGTGGGATAATGGAAAGAAAAGAGGTCAAACTGTTAATTAGCTATGTAGGCAAGGCCTAAACCGGGTAAGTCAAGTTAGGAGTAATCAGCTATACACTTCGGATAAACACAGTTCCTTTATCTGTCCATGTTATTGCACAGCACATACAAGTATACAATCATAGGCAAAGATTTATGGATATATTTAGTATTTGCAGAACGGTGCAGGGTTGTACAGTATTGCATTTGCCGACTATGCTTTAAACTTTCCCTCACAAGTGGTGCACTGTCCCTGACCATGCTTTTGCCAGAAGCGTAACAAAGTATTGTGGGTTACCTTTTTTAAAAGATTCCCTCACCCAAAATGACCACTGAAGTAACTTGAGAGTTCAGTGCCCAATCAGACATCTCTTATCTCAAGGCATTGTGTGGAATTTCTTTTGTATTTTTTTTTTAAAATGCTTTTTGGGGGGAGGGGGTTGCGGCAGTGGACAGGGTTGGTAAGGCAGGGGGGTGGTGTCAGTATTTTTTTTTATTTTATAATTTTTTTTATAATTACATTTTTTATAATTTTTGTTTACAGTTTCATTTTTTTATTTTATTTTTTTTCATTTTTTTTGGTAAGATATCAGGGGTCTAAATAGAACCCTGACATCTCCCCTTTGAGACAGAGAAAGACTGAGGACATTGATTCCCCAGTCCCTTTCTCAGCATTGAAGATGAATGGACAGAAGACAGCGGCTCCTGTCCATTCATAAACTGAGCAGAGTAACACACAGGTTACTCTGCTCAGTTTTCACTGGACACAGGAGCGATCTCGCTCACTGTGTCCAATTTAGAAAAGGCAGGGGCCGTTAAATGACCAGTCCCTTCCTCCGCTCCCCATCCTGACAGATCCCCACAGCTGGTGGGAGAGGAGAGGAGGGAAGCCGGCTGTGGGGGACGAGGAGGGGCGGAGGAGGAGGACAGAGAGCCAGAGAAGAAAGGGGTTGGTGAAGGACACGGAGGGGGGCTGGGGGAGGAAAAAACAGGGAACAGTCGGGGATGATCGGTGCAGCAGGAGGGACAGCTGTGATCACCAATCTCCCTATATAGCTTTTTAGCCTTCAGCCATGGGAGAGAGAGAAGGAGAAGCAGCTGTCAGCTATACAGGGAGAGCAGTCTTTACAGCTGTCCCTCCTGCTGCACCGATCATCCCCGGCTGTGAACCAGGGGACAATCAAGGATCAGCCCCGCAGCCGGGATATTGGGCAGCACTTGCGGGTGTCCGAGAGCCGCCCCCGAAATGCGGGAGGCTCCCGCACCTTGCGGGAGACTTGAGATGTCTGCCATGGCACAGAGCCACCTAAAGACAGGAAGGCTAATGGCACCTATTTGCGCCCTAGTTGGCATAAAGCTCACTGAGCGCAAGCATTTACTGGATGTAGGTCAACACTGACTGGAAAGGGGAACCTTTCTTTCCAAAAAACCCGGCATTTGCATTATGTTATACTGGTGTATAAATGATATACATCAGACAGCAGCATATAGAAAAAATAGAAAGTCAGTGGAAATATTACTGCAGTTAAGGAAAACCTTTAGGTCAGCAATGACATCCTCCATATTTCACTCAGCATGGGTTTACTTTAATGAAGGGATAAACACACTTTATGTTTAACTCCAATAATTCAAATAGATCTATAAATAAAATAATCAAGCCTGGTATAAGCATGAATCATTTACAAAGCTCTCAAATGTTCTAAATAATTCCAATCCTAACCCTTGCCGTGTGGGTGTACACCCACTGAAAGAGAAGTTTTTTTTCCTGGAGTTCAGCTTTAGGGGATTCATTAGGTATAATAATTGATAGTGGACAAACATAAATTAGCTGTCTGTAATTTTATTATGTCAGTGTATTGAAAACGAAATGTTCCTACTGTTATTATTTTTACTTTTCTGGGTTGAAATGTGTTACTGTACACCTGGGGTAGGCAACCTCGGCCCTCCAGCTGTGGTGAAACTACAAATCCCATCATGCCTCTGCCTCTATAAGTCATGCCTGTGATTGTCAGGGTCTTGCAATGCCTCATGGGACTTGTAGTTTCACCACAGCTGGAGGGCTGATGTTGCCTACCACTGCTGTACACCAATGCACTTTACTTAACTTAACTTTACTTAATGCAAAATAATGTATGGTGATTCTCATACACTACTACAACTCAACTGTAAATGTGTAAGCCCCCGTACACACGGTCGGAAATTCTGACCACAAAATCCGTCTGATTTCCGACGGATTTTGTCTGAAACTGGTGTTGCATACAGACGGTCGGACAAAGTTGTCAGAAAATCTGATCGTTTCGAACGTGGTGACGTTCGTTGCGTACTTACGGAACTACGTAGAGGCTAGTAGCCAATAGCTTTGGTCTCGTAATTTGATCTGAGCATGCGTGGCACTTTGTCCATCGGAATTCCCTACACAGGATCGGAAAAAGTCCGATCGGATTTTTTTGTAGGAAAATTTGAGATCCTGCGACGGAAAAAGCCTGCTAGAGCCCATACACGATCGGATTTTCCGACAACATAATCCGATCTGACTTTTTCCATCGGATTTTCCGACCGTGTGTACAGGGCATAAGAGTTTTTCCTTGATTACCTACAACACTTTTGGCCCCCTCTACACTATGGCGTTTCACTGTGTTGAGTTACAGTGTGCATATTAACATGCAGTATTTTGGGCTTTAAAGGAGAAGTATGGCCAAATCTCTTTTGGCCCTATTTCTCCAATGGATCACAAGAGTGCAGTCCATTCTGCACTCCTGTGACCCATATTCAGCCGACAGCAGGGCTAAAGTCGGTTGTCTGCTGACATCACTCAGCCAATCCAGGCTCTGCAAGGAACCTGACTTTAATGTTGGTATCCATCCAGATGGCTGGACTGGCAGCTGGCTCAAGCTCCCACCCCCTCCACAACACGGCGCTCCAGTGAGCGCTGGAGGGGCAGAGCAGAGAGCCAGTGAGTGACAGTCCAGCAAACAAGAACCTGCGGTCCTTCATCACTTGGTTCTTGGTCTTAGAAGTTGCTGCAACCTTTCTAGGTTTAATTTTTCAATACCCCGCACTTCTTTTAATACATGCTGCAGAAAGACAGCTCAGTAATTTACAATAGAATGGGCTGTAAATGCACAGCAATGGAATAAACACCAGATCTGCACATTTTTTTAACACATAACATGTGGCATGTGCATCATGGTACACCACAATGCAGGTCCCTCAGCACCTACTTTACTTGTGGTCTAGGGGCTATTCCAAATCCCACTCCCAATTCAATTGCTTTTTGTGATTCTTGAACAAAAATTTAGATCCTTAAGGGCATGACAGGGGGTATAATTGCTGAGCATTGCAGCATGTGTACACCTCTGGTCACTGCTTTTGTAGCTTAACCACTTCAGCCCCAGAAGAATTTGCCCCCTTAATGACCAGAGCATTTTTGGCGATGCAGCACTGCGTCGTTTTAACTGACAATTGCGCGGTTGTGCGATGTTGAACCCAAACAAAATTGATGCCCTTTTTTTCCCACAAATAGAGCTTTTTTTGGTGGTATTTGATTACTTCTGCAGTTTTTATTTGTTGCGCTATAAACAAAAAAAGACTGACGATTTTGATAAAAAAGCAATATTTTTAACTTTTTGCTATAATAAATATCCCAAACAGATCAGACACTTTTGACACTATTTTGGGACCATTGAAATTTATACAGCGATGAGAGCTAAAAATAGCCACTGATTACTGTATGAATGTCACTGGCAGGGAAGAGGTTAAACACTAGGGGGCGATCAAGGGTTTAAGTGTGTTCCCTCATGGTGTTCTAACTGTAGGGGGGATGGGCTCACTAGGACATGACAGAGATCAATGCTCCCGATGACAGGGAGCAGTAGATCCCCGTCATATCACTAGGCAGAAAAGGCAAATGCCTTGTTTACATAGGCATCTCCCCATTCTGCCTCTCCTTGCCACGACCGCGGGCCACCGGCGGACATCGAGTCCACAGGACCCACGCGCGCCCACTAGCCTGCGTTGACGGAGGGACGTACAGGTACACCCATTTGCCCACCCGTGCCATTCTGCCAACGTACATTGTCATGCAACGGTTGGCAAGTGGTTAAGGGGGAGCAGTTGGGGGGCAATAAAATCTCATCTCAGCAACATATTTTTACTGCCCCGCAACCAAAAATGTAAATGGGCCTTAAGAGTAACATAATCATGTCTTTACAAAATCCTATACAATGCAGCCAATGCGTCCCTGCTCTTATTGAGAGGAGAGGCAGTTTTTTCAAAATAAATTTTAAGCTTCTGTGAAAAATCTACACACCAAATAAACTTAAAAGTGCATGTGCATGCACACAAAAAACTCACAGGGTGCATCAATGATTCCCTTTAATGGAGGGCAAGGCACTCTAGTCCAACCGGCCAAAGGGCCTGGTGAACCTCACTCCACATGGTTAGATAAAGCCATCCACCGAACACTAGGTAAGGGGCACTCCCAAAGAGAGACCCCCCCCTCCCCAGGTAGGGGCAGGAAGGAACCTAACAGCCACACATCCTCCACATAGACTTTACAGAAAGCCTGAAGAAAGACAAACTTACCATCGTTGGTAAAAAAGGACACACATATGAAATGTAGTGACAAAAGTGAAGAATAATAAATAAAAAGTGCCAGTGTATATACAAGAATTGCCTCGGGCTTGGCTAAAAGGCCTAGCCCATAAGACAAGGTGCAGAAAAAAGTGTGTGGTGTTGCGGCCTAGTGCTCATTCTCATAGTGGGGTCCCCAATTCATAGTGATGCCCAGGACACCCCCAGGTTGCCATTTCTAGGAGCACTTGACAGAGAAAGAGAGACAGGCAGATTCTGCACAATGTAGGCAACATTAGCCAGGTTGCAATATACTGTGTGGCAGGTTACAAAACAAATACAGATAGGCACATCTGCCCATAACTTGTTATTATGGAAACTTTAGCCAGCCTAACAAAATAGAATTGATATAAGACAGCTAAGATATATTTGTAAAAATAAATTGCACATATGAGCCATACCCTGGAGTTCTACATTATTACCAAAATGGAGACTATTTCTGCAATAGAAATATTCCGTTTACCTTTTATCTCTAGAAATCCCTGGTAGATGAGGATGCCTTGATAGTTCTTTTATAAATCTGGAGAGTGTGGACCATTTGCTGCCCTTTTGCTTGCTGTGTAACCAACACCTGGTTTCTTACTTCTGCCTTGTTACTTCTGTTTTAGGATCAGTTTTTAACTTCTCTGCATTGGTCAAAACCACCACACATCAAAACAGACTTAGTTACTTTAACCTTATCGTACATTTATTTTTAGTTATCTTAAAACACACAGCTTAGTGGCTTAATGTTCCTGTTCTAGGGTTTTGGATGTGTGCGTGTGTATATACTGTATATACAGTATGCATACTGCATATACTGTATATATATATATATATATATATATTGTGTGTGTATATATATATATATATATATCACAAAAGTGAGTATACCCCTCACATTTCTGTAAATATTTTATTATATCTTTGTGACAACACTGAAGAAATACAATTTTGCTACAATGTAAAGTAGTTAGTGTACAGCTTGTATAATAGTGTAAATTAGCTAGCTGTCCCCTCAGAAATAACTCAACACACAGCCAAACCGTTGGCAACAAAAGTGAGTACACCCCTACGTGGAAATGTCCAAATTGGGCCCAATTAGCCAGTTTACCTCTCCGGTGGCATGTGACTCATTAGTGTTACAAGGTCTCAGGTGTGAATGGGGAGCAGGTGTGTTAAATTTGGTGTTATCGCTCTCACTCTCTCATACTGGTCACTGGAAGTTCAACATGGCACCTCATGGCAAAGTACTCTTTGAGGATCTGAAAAAAAGAACTGTTGCTCTATATAAAGATGGACTAGGCTATTTGAAGATTGCCAAGACCCTGAAACTGAGCTGCAGCATGGTGGCCAAGACCATACAGAGGTTTGACAGGACAGGTTCCACTCAGAACAGTAAGTATAAAAACATTGCGCTTGAATATTTAGTAAAACATACTATTCATATGCATGTCAGTATAATATTGATAAATACAAATGCTTTGATAAATGCACTTTTAAAAATCCTCATTCAACAGTATATTTTCACAAGGAGGGTGAGCATCCAATTCAACACAGTCTTGTTAGGTAAAGGGAGGCAGGTGCAGGATTGATATGGTGCAAAGATAGAAGCCTCACACATTAGGATTCTCAAGTCACATTTCACAGGATATTCCAGTTACTCCAAGTCCCATATAATACCAACACCACATGTGACCATCACCAAAGGAAAGATGTCTGCTTACCAGATAAATCTGACCTGCAGGAGGTCAAAAACGCCTGTGGCTGTTTTACCCTGCCAGGGCCTTTGGGCTATTCGGTACTCCTGTACACACTCTTTCCTATGCTAAGATGCGTGCCTTGCAACGATTGCAAGAGTTGTGCTTAAATGTGTGATTGCAACGATTGAAACAGAGTTTGTCACTGGAGATGTGTTTGTAGTGACCGTGAGAATTTCGTATCACTGCATGTGCTTGAAAAGACTGCAAGAGTTGTGCTTGGATGTGTGCTTGCAACGATTGCACGAAGTTGTGATAGGATGCATGCTTGCAATGAATGAATTAATGATTTGTATAGCGCTACAACTGCGAACTGAATCGCCTCAAGGCGCTTGTCTGCTCTTGTTGTGATGCCATGCTTAGAAGAGGTGGGTCTTGAGTTTTTTCCTGAAGGCCTGATGGTTTTCTTCCAAGCAGATGTTGTTCGGTAGAGCATTCCATATACAAGAAGTTGTGCTTGGATGTGTGCTTGGAACGATTGCAAGAAGTTATGCTTGGATGCGTGCTTGCAACGATTGCAAGGAGTTATGCTTGAATGCGTGCTTGCAACGATTGCAAGAAGTTGTCCTTGGATGTGTGCTTGCAAGGGAGTCCAAGTTATTGGAGATGTGTTTGTAGTGACTGAGAAGTCCATATTACTGCATGTGCTTGTAATTAGAGTTGAGCGGACACCTGGATGTTCGGGTTTGGCGGGTTCGGCCGAACTTCGGAAAAAAGTCCGCGTTCGGGACCGAACTTGACCCCGAACTCCGAACCCCATTGAAGTCAATGGGGACCCGGACTTTTGAACACTAAAATGGCTGTAAAAAGGTCATGGAAAGGGCTAGAGGGCTGCAAATGGCAACAAAATGTTGTTAAGAGCATGGCAAGTGATCTGCAAACAAATGTGGATAGGGAAATAACTTAAAATAACATAAAAAAAAAAAATGCTGGAGGCCCCCTTCAAGTCATTAAGAACCTCAGAAACTCAACGGCAAGATGCCGCACATATGGTGGGAATACCCCAGAATACGCACTTTCTGGAAAAAATTATTCAATTTAATGGATAAGATAGTGGGAAAATAAAATACTTGGAAATTAAAAAAAAATGAAAAAATTATAATCTTGACCTAGGAGGACGAAATTCAAATGGAGTAGGAGGTTGAGGTGCCGGTGGATGTGGCGGTGTAGGTGGAAGCGGCGGTGGAGGAGGACGAGGTAGCCAACACTGGTTCAAAAATACAACAATGGCTGGGTAAGGCTAGTGGTGAATGATGTGTCGAATTCTGTCCCCCGTCGCATAGTGTCCGCCCTGTACTGCGCTTGCTCAGTATGTAGGACAAGGGGATTTTGAAACTCTTAGAAGACGATGCGCGGTGACTCCAGGTTCAAGCCACATCATCCGAGGTTGAAGCCTAGCCAAGCGAGCCCGTGAGGGGCCCTGTTACTATGTGCTACCGTATGTCCACTTGGATGGTCGGGCTTGAACCTGCACTCACTGCGCAGGCGACGTTCATCTTTGGAGATTTTGTGAATCTCCTTGTCCTCCGTACTGCGCAAGCACTGCACCTGCGCAGTAAGTGGCCGGACACTATCCGATAGCAAGACAGTTTTCGTCAGAACACCGGTATATGTGTCTATTCTGCACAAGGTACGGCCAAGTCCTGCGGGATCCATGCCTGGTTAATTTTAATGAACGTGAGCTTGTCCACATTGGCTCTGGACAGGCGGCTGCGCTTGTCTGTGATAACGCCCCCTGCCGTGCTAAATACACGTTCAGATAATACACTGGCGGCAGGGCAGGTCAGCACCTCCAAGGCGTAAAGGGCAAGCTCAGGCCATGTGCCCAATTTGGAGACCCAGAAGTTGAAGGGGGCAGACCCGTCATGCAGTACGTGTACGCGTGTGCACACATACTGCTCCACCATGTTGGTGAAATGCTGCCTCCTGCTAAGACATTCCATCTCAGCTGGTGGTGCTGGTTGTTGTGGCGTGCCGACAAAGCTTTTCCACATTCCGGCTATGCTAACCCTGCCTTGCGAGGTGCTGGCGGTGCCCCGGCTGCGTTGGTGACCTCTTCCTCCTCCTCTGCCTTCGCCTTGTGCTTCCACCATACCCCCGCTTCCAAGTGGGAATGCCACCAGCAGCGCGTCTACCAGCGTGCGCTTGTACTCGCGCATCTTACGATCACGCTCCAGTGAGGTAATTAAGAACGGCACGTTGTCCTTGTAACGGGGATCCAGCAGGGTGGCCACCCAATAATCAGCACCAGTTAAAATATGGGCATCTCGGCGGTCGTTGCGGAGACACTGCAGCATGTAATCGCTCATGTGTGCCAGGCTGCCCAGAGGCAAGGAAAAGCTGTCCTCTGTGGGAGGTGTATCGTCTGTGTCCTCTGTATCCCCCCAGCCACGCACCAGTGATGGACATGAGCTGGTCTGGGTGCCACCCTGCTGTGAACATGGTTCCTCCTTCTCCTCCATCTCCTCCTCATCCTCCACCTCGTCATCCTCCAGAACTGTGCCCTTGCTGCCAGACAATTGTGTACCTGGCGCTTGTTGGTGCAGGAACCCACCCTCGTAGCCACTTGTAAATGACTGCCCTGAAAGCCTTGGAAATGAACCCTCTTCCTCCTCCTCCTCCTCCTCATCCTGTGCCACATCCTCTTCCATCATCGCCTTAAGAGTTTTTTCAAGGAGGCATAGAACTGGGATAGTAACGCTGAGAACGGCATCATCGGCACTGGCCATGTTGGTGGAGTACTCGAAACAGCGCAACAAGGCACACAGGTCGCATGGAGGTCCAGTTATTGGCGGTGAAGTGGTGCTGTTCCGCAGAGCGACTCACGCGTGCGTGCTGCAGCTGAAACTCCACTATCGCCTGCTGCTGCTCGCACAGTCTGGCAAGCATGAGGCGAAGGTTTTAACAAATGAATTGAGATCATGACTGAACTTCGAAGGAAGACATGATGTGTTTTTTTTTTTTTTGTGTGTGTTGTAGAGGCGTCAGAGGTCGAACGTCCGTGGAGCCGTGTTTAAGAGAATAGAGAATACACGAAGGACTCAATATGAAGTGAGTGACAGACCTGGGGGGAATGACAGGCAACATGCGAACGTTACCTGTAAAGCCCCATACACACAGTCGGATTTTCCGACGGAAAATGTCCTATCTGACAATGTTGTCGGAAATTCCGACCGTGTGTAGGCTTCATCGGACATTTTCCATCGGATTTTCCGACGGACAAAGTTTTATCTCCTGCTCTCAAATTTTCCGACAACAAAGTCCTAACGGACTTTTTCCGATCGTGTGTAGCGAATTCCGATGGACAAAGTGCCACGCATGCTTAGATCACACTACAAGACCAAAGCTATTGGCTACTAGCCTCTACGTAGTCCCATCGTAGGCAACAAACGTCACCACGTTCAGAATGATCGGATTTTCCGACAACTTTGTCCGACCGTGTGTATGCAACATTAGTGTCGGACTAAATCCGTCGGAAAAAATCCGATGGATTTTGTGGTCGGATTTTCCGACCATGTGTACGGGGCATTAGGCTGAAATGATGGGTGTGAATTGATGCGTTGTTGGTTTGAGTGGATTCAACTCGAAGTGACAGGTGCATTGAAATTTAATGAGTGAAATGTTTATGCCATAATAGAGGCACAAATCAGTGTGCCGCGACTGCGACAAGAAACGAGTCAAACTGTGGAGCACAGAATGAAATGAGGCCAAGCCAACTGGGGAACGCCGGGACGAATCGGTGCCACTGGATTTGAATCAGAACACGGTACGTGACAGTGAAATTAATGAAATGATTTGCCATGACAGAGACATGAATCGGTCGTGCTGCGACTGCGACTGACAACGAACCAGACTCTGGAGCATGTACTGAAATGAGGCCAAAAACAACTGGGGCACGCGGAACGAATCGGTGCATCACTGATGCGACAGGATTTGAATCGGAGCGCGGTACATGACAGTGAAATTAATGAAATGATTTTCCATGACAGAGGCACGAATCGGTCCTACTGCGACTGCGACTGACAACCAACCGCACTCTGGAGCATGTACTGAAATGAGGCCGAAAAATACCTGAGGCATGCCGGAATGAATCGGTGCATCATGGATGCGACTGGATTCAAATCGGAACGTGATACGTGACAGTGAAATGATTTGCCATAACAGAGGCACGAATCGGTGAGCCGCAAACTGCGACTGACAACGAAGCGGACTCTGGAGCATGTACTGAAATGAGGCCGAAAAATACCTGGGGCATGTCAGAACGAATCGGTGCATCATGGGTGCGACTGGATTCGAATCGGAACGTGATACGTGACAGTAAAATGATTTGCCATAACAGAGGCACGAATCGGTGAGCCGCACACTGCGACTGACAATGAAGCGGACTCTGGAGCATGTACTGAAATGAGGCCGAAAAATACCTGGGGCATGTCAGAACGAATCGGTGCATCATGGGTGCGACTGGATTCGAATCGGAACGTGATACGTGACAGTAAAATGATTTGCCATGACAGAGGCACGAATCGTGAGCCGCAAACTGAGACTGACAACGAAGCAGACTCTGGAGAATGTACTGAAATGAGGCCGAAAAATACCTGGGGCACGCCAGAACGAATCGGTGCATCACGGATGCGGATGGATTCGAAACGGAACGTGATACGTGATAGTAAAATGATTTCCCATGAGAGAGGCACGATTTGTGAGCCGCAAACTGCGACTGACAATGAAGCAGACTCTGGAGCATGTACTGAAATGAGGCCAAAAACAACTGGGGCACACCGGGACGAATCGGTGCATCACGGATGCGACTAGATTCGAATCGGAGCGCGGTACGTGACAGTAAAATGAGTAAAATGATTGAAATGATTAGCCATGGCAGAGGCACGAATCGCTGTGCCGCTATTGCGACTGACAACGAACCGTGGTATGGTGGACATGAGGCAAAAAACAACTGAGACATGCCTGAACGAACCGGTACGATGCGGACGCGACTGGATTTGAATCAGAGTGATATATGTAAAATGAATGAAATGCTTAGGCATGATAGAGGCACGAATCGGTGGCTAAATACTACGGCTATGTGTAGGGTTTCTTTAACGAATGACTTTTAAGTTTCGTGTCGGGGTTTGGGCGACACCAGATGTATAGCAAATGATGATGCATGAAATGGAATGTTTGTAGGAAACCCTACCTACGACAGCCTAGCCAGACACGTCATATGAAAAACTGTGAACGGAACCAAAAGCCTCGGAAAGTTTAGAATACGCAACTCATGAGTCGGCCTAGTGGCGTAACGTATCGCGCACAGGAAACCGGCAAAGACCACAGGCAAGCGGGTTGATTAAATACCCCCCGGGCTCCTCCCATAAATTCAGGACACCATGCTGGCCGTCTTAAGCCTCATACACACGATCGGACTTTGCACAAACTTTCCCATGGAATTTTTGAACAAAGGGCGTCGGTCGTGGAACTTGTATTGCATACACACGGCAGGACATTTTCAGCCAACTTTCACCAAATCACATAGTTTTTCTGCTCTTTACCGCCACCTTTGGTCAACTTCTGTAATGTTGTCTGATCTTTTGCATTGGTTCTGAGCATGCGTGTTTGTACTTTGTACAAAAGTCCTATGGTTTTCTGTACACACGATCAGACTTTTGTTGCCGGAAAGTTTGTCCGTTCGCACAGCCAACAAAAGTCTGATGAAAACCGAAAAAGTTTGTCCGTTGGACCGTACACATAGTCAGATGTTGCCTTAAAACTGCTAATTTGCATGTTTGTTGTCAAAAAGTCTGATCGTGTGTATGGGCCTTTACAAGTTTTTCTTGCAGGAAAGTTTTCATGGCTTTTGCCCTATGGCAAGATGCATTATCATCCTGAAAAATGATGTCATCATCACCAAACATACTTTCAATTGATGGAATAAGAAAAGTGTCTGAAATCCCAATATAAACTTGTGCATTTATTGAAGATTTGATGACTATCATCTCCCCCATACCTTTACCTGACATGCAACCCCATATCATCAATGATGCTGTCTTGTGTGTTCATTTTAGACCTGCAAAGTACATGGTGATTCCATAATTTTTTCCTCAGAATTCAGTGATTCCATATTTTTTTTCTCTGCTTGAGCTGCAAAAAAATTGCAATTGACTACAGTTTTCTTTCTTTTTTCTTTTTTGAAGTGTTTCTTAAAGCCAGGAGGTTGGAATGTTAAATGAAAATAGTTTTAAGGCATGTCTTTGATTATTTTTTTTTTTTCTATGTAATTAACCCTCCTGGCGGTATTCCCTAGTGTGGCTCGGAGTTAAATTTCAGTACCATTAGCGGTAACCGGTAACCCCGAGCCACACTCGGGATTGCATTGCAGAATCCTGGTGCAGTATACTTACCTTGTCACCAGGATCCTGCGATGTCTCCCCCCCCTGTTGTGTTTCCCACCGAATCATCTGCCCGATGTCCTGTGTTCTGGGTTCCGTTCCCTGTGAGAGTCGTGACGCATGGGGGCGGAGCCCGGCAGCAAATTCAAAAAGTACACAAATCATAACACATACAGTACACTGTAATCTTATACTGTATGCAGTGGCGAAATTATAGGGGTCGCCGAGATCGCCATGGCGACTGGGCCCCTTGCTGCAGGGGGCCCTTGAGAGCCCCCTGTACTCTTTCATAGGAGGGGAGGCTGAGAGGAGCTCCCCGATCGTCAGCCGAACTGTAATGGCATTTTGCAGGGAGCGCGTCCTCACATACCTAAAGTGAAAGCATTGTGTGCTGTGCTGTGCTCTTTGTCTCCCCCTACAGTGCAGTACCCGGCAGGAAGACTGTAAATGTCTGACGTTTTTTTTTATAAGACTATCTACTGTATGTGTGTTTATATGTGTGTGTGTGTGGGGGGGGGGGTGTGCATGTGTGTGGGTGTGTGTGTATGCATGCATGTGTGTGTGTGTGTGGGGGGGTGCATGCATGTGTGTGGGGGGGGGTGCATGCATGTGTGTGTGTGTGGGGGGGGGTGCATGCATGTGTGTGGGGGGGGGTGCATGCATGTGTGTGTGGGGGGGGGGGTGCATGCATGTGTGTGTGTGGGGGGGGGGGCATGCATGTGTGTGTGTGGGGGGGTGCATGCATGTGTGTGTGGGGGTGTGCATGCATGTGTGTGTGTGGGGGGGGGTGCATGCATGTGTGTGTGTGGGGGTGTGCATGCATGCATGTGTGTGTGTGTGTGGGGGGGGGTGCATGCATGTGTGTGTGTGTGGGGGGGGTGCATTCATGTGTGTGTGTGTGTGGGGGGGTGTGCATGCGTGTGTGTGTGGGGGGGTGCATGCATGTGTGTGTATGTGGGGGGGTGCATGCATGTGTGTGTGTGGGGGGGGGGTGTGCATGCATGTGTGTGTGGGGGTGTGCATGCATATGTGTGTGGGTGTGCATGCATATGTGTGTGGGTGTGCATGCATGTGTGTGGGTGTGCGAGCGGGCGGTGGGGATTCACAGTGGCAGCATTTGGCACACCGGCAGCATTTAATGGGCACACCGGCAGCATTGGATGGGGACAGTGGTGGCATTTGATGGCACAGTGGCAGCATTTGATGGGCACACTGGCAGCATTTAATGGGCACACTGGCAGCATTTGATGGCACAGCGGCAGAGTTTGATGGGCACAGTGGCAGCATTTGATGGGCACAGTGGCGACATTTGATGCTACAGTGGTGGCGTTTGATGGGCACAGTGGCAGCATTTGATGGGCACAGTGGCGACATTTGATGCTAAAGTAGTAGCGTTTGATGGTACAGTGGCTGCAATTGATGGGCACAGTGGCGACATTTGATGGTACAGTGGTGGCGTTTGATGGTACAGTGGCTGCAATTGATGTTTTTATTTCTGAATTTTTCAGTTTGCTTGCAACCCCCTAAAAGTTTGGAGCACCAGCTGTCACTGGTTTATATAAGCATTTATATATATATATATATATATATATATATATATATATATATATATATATATATATATATATATATAGTGTGTGTGTGTTTTTATATAAAAATGAAAAAATTGGTTCCTTTATATGCAGCCACCCACTTGTGACTGGGCCCTGGTGTTCCAACATCTGTCTCGGAGTAAAGAGCTTTGTCTGGAGGTGGGGGGGGGGGGGGGCCGCCATGGTTTCTTGCATCGGGGCCCTGAGGGTTCTAGTTACGCCACTGACTGTATGAAATCATTTCACATCCCTTTTGTCCCCAGTGCTTTGTCCAGTGCCCTGCCGGCACTTTTTTATATTATACTGTATATATTGTTCTTTCTGTCTAGAAACTTGAGATTGTTCATAGCAACCAAAAAGAGTCCCTTTACGTCAAAAGTGGTTTTAGACCAGCTAGAAAACAGCGATTGTAAATAAAAACACTTGCAGAATTGAGTGATAGTGAATCGGGGGGAAATTCATTTTATTATTATTATATTATTAATTTTTATAATTATTTATAGTTATTTATTATATTCTAATTTATGGTTTCCTGTTTCAAACTTTATCATACCTGGGATGTCCATTGTCCACTAGACTCTTGTTTGGACAGATTTAAGTGTGTTATTACTAATAATTACAGGCCTACAATATAAAACACCAAATTTCTATGCAAAACAATGTACCACTTTGAGATTAAAAAAATCTGACATAATCATAACGCCAGGGTGGCTACACAATTAAATGAACATTTTCCAAGAGTGGAAAATAGGTTGTAATAGGAAAGGGTGTAAAAGTCAAATCTTGGCTGAAAAATGGGTGACTATTGGGAGAAAATTGTGTAAATCTTGTGTAAAAATAATTATAAATAGACCCCTATGTAGACTTTTTTCCAGGTCCATTCTCTCATAGTGAGGCTGAGAAGCTATGCACTACTAACACTCTAAACGTTATTTATTAAATGCAAAGTACTAAAGTTGGTGAGCTGCTGATAAGGTCTGGCTCACTGTGTAGCGAAGAAAAAGTCACAGTCATTTTTAATTAGTAGATATTTTAGTTGAATATTCCTTCTCTTTTTAACCGCTTCCCAACCGCCCACTGCATATATACGTCAGCAGAATGGCACGGGCAGGCAAAACCACGTACAGGTATGTGGCCCTTTAATTGCCTGGCCGTGGGTAGCGCCAGCGGCGCGCTCGCAACCCGGTCGGGAGCTCCGTGACCCCGGCCGCGGGACCAGCAGACCCGATCGCCGCTGGTGTCCCGCGATCGGGTCACAGAGCTGAAGAACGGGGAGAGGTCTGTGTAAACAAACCTCTCCCCGCGCTTCCTACACTGCCTGTCATTGATCGGCTGTTCCCTGTCACCGGAAAGCCGATCAATGACGTCAGACATCAGCCCCGCCCCCTAATTTAAAAAAACACAACATGTCACAGCCCATAACCCCTCCCCTCCCCTCCCCCTAGTGGTTAACTCTTTCGCTGCATGTGTCATTTATACAGGAATCAATGCATTTAAATAGCATTGATTGCTGTATAAATGACAATGGTCCCAAAAATGTGTCAAAAATGTCCGATGTGTCCGCCATAATGTCGCAGTCACAATAAAAATCGCTGATCGCTTCCATTACTAGTAAAAAAAAAATATTAATAAAAATGCTATAAAACGATCCCCTATTTTGTAAACGCTATAACTTTTGCGCAAACCAATCAATAATCGCTAATTGCGATTTTTTTTACCAAAAATATGTAGAAGAATACGTATCGGCCTAAACTGAAGAAAAAAAATTTTTTTTTTTATAGATTTTTGGGGGATATTTCTTATAGCAAAAAGCAAAAAATATTGCATTTTTTTCAAAATTGTCGCTCTATTTTTGTTTATAGCGCAAAAAATAAAAACCGCTGGGGTGATCAAATACCACCAAAAGAAAGCTCTATTTGTGGGAAAAAAACGTCGCACAACCGCGCAATTGTCAGTTAAAGCGACACAGTGCCGAATCGCAAAAAGGGGCCTGGTCCTTTGGCTGCCAATTGGTCCGGGGCTGAAGTGGTTAAAGGCTAAGGTCACTTTTTTTCTAAATTTAAGCTTCCCTGTGTACCATGATACCATTAATGTACAGTTTTCCCTGTATTCTAGAGCAAGTGTAACCTCAGCCTCATTTGTTCTATAGACAACTCCTCCATGACTTCCTGGCATCTGTCCTTTGGGACGTGAAGTAGTTCAGCAGCTGACCTCATTAACACACACCCTGCACCTGCCTTACCCCCCAGGAGATTGCTCCTGCTCACCTTTGCAGTTACATGCAGTCATCAGTGAGCACTGTTCGCCCTGAATACATAGCCAGTGTCTTCCTCTGCTGATCGATCCTTTTGTATCTTACCTTCTTCTTGCATAGATAACGGAAAATTGAATACTTACCTTCCGTAATTTTCCTTTCCTGGTGCCTACCCATGGCAGCATACCAATGGTTGGTTGCCCCGCCCCCAACCAACCCACAGGACCACTTCAAACTCTAGAAATAGGAGAGTTGAACCCCCCTGTCAGTATTCTTGTAACTAGCCTCCAAACCTCTTAAGGATTTATTGAAGGGAGGGTGTATGCTGCCATGGGTAGGCACCAGGAAAGGAAAATTACGGAAGGTAAGTATTCAATTTTCCGTTTTCCTGGTGCCTCCATGGCAGCATACCAATGGTTAATAACTCGCTTACAGGGAGGGTACTGCAATAATAATTTTAATAACAACTACAGTACAGAAAGTTGCAAGATTTTTTTCCCAAAATCTCGGGAAGTGAGAGCTGCTGGATCCACACTATAGTGGGACATGAAAGTGCTGAATGATGACCAGCTGGCCGCCCGACAGATTGTTTCTGGGGAGACCCGTGCCAAAGCTGCCCAAGAGGCCGCCATCCCTCTTGTCGAATGTGCATTGACCGCGTTTGGAGCAGGGAGACCACTAGCCCGGTATGCCCTTTGTATTAACTTCACAATCCAGCTTGCCAGGGTTGTCTTTGATGCCGCTTTCCCCTTCTTTGCGCCTTTGCTGATGATAAACAGCCTTTGATGTTTCCGAAGCTGTTGTGTTAACAGCAAGTAGTGTTTCAGGGATCTGGCTACGTCTAGCTCATGAAGCCTTGTGGAGGATGGTTCCTCCTCGAAAGCTGGTAGAACCCATTCATGACTGAGGTGATAGATTGAAGGCACCTTCGGGACGAACTGATGGATGGGTTGCAAGACCACCCTATCCGGAAAAAAGGTGGTGTAAGGCTCTTGAGCCCCTAGGGCTTGGATCTCCGATATCCTGCGCCCCGAAGTGATGGCGATTAGGAATACCGTCTTCAAGGCGATATCCTCCAGGGAGCATTCCTCCGTGGGGGCGAAAGGAGGATTTGATAAAACATTGAGTACTATTGTTAGGTCCCATTTTGGATACAGCGTCTTTCTGGGGGGCCGAAGCCTTAGTACCGCTTTTATGAAGCGTTCCACCAAAGGGTTCAGCGCCCAGCGTGTGTCTGTCAGAGCTGAAAGGGCTGAGACTTGAACTTTTAAGGTGTTTAGACCTAGACCTAAATCTAAACCGGCCTGCAGAAACAGGAGAATATTCTGTACCCCCGGCTCCAGGGGGTCAAACTGATTAGCTTCCGCCATTTCTGTGAATTTCCTCCATATTCTATAGTATGTGGAGTTGGTGGTAGCTTTTCTAGCCTGCAACAGTGTTTGGACGACATTGGGTGCACACCCTAGCTTGTCCAGCCTTTCCCGCTCAATTTCCATACCCTCAGATCCAGGATTTCTGGGTGTTGGTGAGAGAGGTCGCCCTGTGACAGCAGGTTGTTCCTGTAAGGAAGACGGAGTGGCTTGCACATGGCAAATTTGACTAGCAGCGCGAACCATGGTCTTTTGGGCCAGTATGGGATTACTGCCAGCACTGTGACTTTCTCTGACGTCAGCCTCTGGAGGAACCTCAATATCAGGGGGGTTGGCAGGAACGCATACCCCTTCCGGAAGTCCCAAGGTTGAATCAGGGCGTCCACCCCCGCTGTTCCTAGTGATGGGAACCTTGAGAAAAAACGGGGTGTTTTCGCATTGAGGGGAGAGGCGAAGAGATCTATTTGGGGAGTGCCCCACTGTTGGCATATCCACCAGAAAGCTTCCTGACTGAGAGACCACTCGTTGTTGTCGACAAAAGTTCTTGACAACTGATCTGCTAGCTGGTTCTCGGGCCCTGGGATGTAAGAAGCCCGTAGATCGACTAGGTTCTTCTCGGCCCAGTTCAGGATGGGTGTCACTTCGCTGAGAAGGGACTTGCTGTGTGTTCCCCCCCTGGTTTTGAACGTAGGCTACCGCCGCCTTGTTGTCCATCCGTAGGAGTATGGATTTTCCTCTGAGATAGGGGGCCAGGTTCTGTAATGCCATCCATGCCGCCCTCACTTCTAAAATGTTGGACACAACATTGACTGGGTTGAATTGCCACCTTCCCTGAACTAGTTGACTCTGCACGTGCGCTCCCCAACCCACTTGACTTGCATCCGATGTCAGGATGGTCCATGGGATGGGCCCTAGAGAGCAGTGTACTTGAAGATTGGCTGTTCTCGTCCACCACCAAAGACTGGACTTCATGGAGGGGGTAATCCATATACTCTGATCTAGGCGGTCCTTTCTCCACTGTGATAGGAACCCTATTTGGAATCCCCGCAGATGCCATCTGGCCCACTTGACCATGGGAATACAGGAGGATAGGGACCCCAGCAGGCTCAGGCAATCTGATGCAGGTATACGATGGCTTGCTAGCATCCTTTTCACTTTGGCTATTAGAGCCGGCATTTTCCCTGATGGTAGTGATACCGCACTTTCGGGGGTGTTGAAGAAAGCCCCTAAATATACCATCCTCTGGGTGGGAATCAGCTGACTTTTGGAGTGGTTCACCAGCCATCCAAACTTGCCTAATGTGTTCAGAACCTTCCAGGTTCTCTCTGTGTTGGGACAATATTAGTATATCGTCCAAGTAGTGCAACACTCGGATCCCCTCTTCCCGTAGGGGAGCTAGAATCGCCACCAAAACCTTGGTAAAAGTCCTCGGAGCTGTCGAGATCCCAAAGGGGAGACATCGGAACTGGAGGCGTAAGTCCCCTATTTTGAAACGCAGAAAAGGTTGAAATTGCTTCTGGACCGGAATGTGGAGATAGGCATCTTGAAGATCTATAGAGGCCATCCAATCCCCCGGCTGAACTGACAGAATCACGGTGTTTAGTGATTCCATTTTGAAATGTTCTATCTGGATGTATTTGTTTAATTTTTTGAGATCCAGTACCGGTCTCCAACCGCCTGATTTTTTGGGGACCAAGAAGATTGGGGAATAGAACCCCAAGTGTTCCTCCGAAGCTGGGACTGGTACCACGGCCTGCTGAAGCACCAAAGCTTGCACATATTGCCGAAGAGCTTCCCTTTTTTCTGTGGAGGTTGGAATTTTGGTGGGTTGAAAAGATAGGCATGGGGGGTGTCTTTTGAACCTCCAATGATGACCCCGCTGGACCGTGGATACGGCCCACTGATCTGTGCAGTTTTCCACCCAAACTTGGGCGAATGCTCCGAGTCGAGCACCTACAGGCCCTATCTGGGTGGGCAGAGTGTCAAAAGGACTTCTGGCCCTCGGTCATGGAAGTTGAGGTTTTGGGTTTTCCCGACTTCAGGAAGGTTGCCTGTGACCCCTTCCAGCCTCTCCTATACTCCTTGCCTGGGCGGTAGGATCTGGAATCTTTGGTTCTCTGATTCGTCGGGCGCGACACAAACCTCTTTCTCCTGCTTCTGTCTTGGGGAATTAAGCCACTCTTCCCCCCCGTGACCCGGGTGATTGCTGCATCCATCTTGTCGCCAAATAATGCTTTCCCATTGTATGGGATACGGCACCATGATTGTTTAGAGGTAGGGTCGGCTGCCCATGGTTTAAGCCACAATGCCCTTCTGGCCCACATCCACACCTTGTCTGAGGGCTGTTTCAATGTTGTCTGACCATGCTCTTGTGGCCCTGGAAATAGAGGTTAGGGCGACTGCTGGTTTGCATGCCCCCCCCCGTTGCCTGATAGGATTTTTTCAGGTCTGAATCTATTCTTCGATCCAGGACGTCCTTAAAGGAGACGGCGTCTTCCAAAGGAAGTGTTGTATTCCTGGCTAATCTCATAATTGAGGCGTCTACCATCGGGACAGCATCAAACAACTGTGCGTCTACTTCTGAAAAGGGGTACAATTTTGTAAAACGGTTATAGGCCAATGGCCTTTTATCTACCTTCTGCCATTCGTCTGTTATTACCTCCTTGATCTCCTCCATCAGGGGGAAGGTTGACAATTTTCTTTTCAGGTGTGGAAAATATTTTTTGGATTTGGCCGAAGGCTCTGGGTCCTCCTCCCACTGGGTAATCACTGAATCACCTAAAGATGGAGCCGCCTGGTCTTGACTTACCGCGAGCTCGCGGATAGAATCCTTTATTAGCTGTTTAATGGAATCCATGGATTTCTGTTTGTCTTTTTCTTTGTCTCCTGCGGCTTCTCTGAGGCATTGGGCACATACTAATTTGTCTGGGAGGGCTTGTTTTCCACATACCCAGCAGGCTTTCTGACCTGGATACCCTGACCTTTGTGCCGAGACATGTCTATCTGTAAAATGTCGGGGTGACCTCTGGCCACTGCGAGAGGCATGCGCTGACGAGGAGTGGGAGTGACCCGAACTTCTATGCCCCCCCGACCTCCTATCTTGGGACCCCCTGTGGGATGACCGGCGTGATGATCCGTGATGCGGGCTGAGTAAGAGAGAGCAAAAGAGGAGAAGAGAAGAAAGAGGGAGAGAGAGGAAGAGAAAAAAAAAAAAGGAAAGTTTTTTTTAGTCCTGTTTATTAAAAAAAAAGTGCTCTTTTAAAAACCTCACCTGATTGTTGCAGCCCTTACCTAGTGGTATGTTGAGGATCTTTTTGATGCGGTGTTAGATTGCTATGGGCAGCTAAAAAGGTAGGAGAGGTACTTAGTTGGACTAATGTGAAGTACAAAACTAATACATCAATATGTCAAAAAAAAAAAATACTTCCAAAATGCAGATTATAGGAAAAACAAGGGGAAAACTACCCCTTCCAGTACCTTGGCTTGGTTCCATATCCAGGGAAGAAAACAGGCTGGACAGCAGGAGAGAGAGAGAGAGCGCTTGAGGTGTGTACTCCTATGTAGCTGACACCATACTGAAGCTGTGCTCTCCTTTTATACTGAGAGCGCTTATGGAGGACCAAGATGGCCGCCAGAGGCCTCAGAGTGGCTATTGCGCATGCGCCGTCGACGTCACGGCGCGGCTCCGCCTTCCGATGAGAAAACAGAGCGGAACGGTGCGCGCGAAGCGCCGCACACCAGGGAGACGCTGTGGAGGGGAGGATGCTTTCCCCAATGCTGCCATAACTTGCCCCAGGGGAACTGTATGTAGGCATGCCTCTGCGTGCTACAATGTGGGGGTATATAGAGGAGAAAGACAAGCGGCTCCTGTTGATCCCCAACCCTAAAAAGATCCACAGAAAAACGGGTTTCCCATACTTATCTGGTGCCTTTAGCAACCCAAGCCATGGGACTCCATGCTGCAGGAGAGCATTAACCTGCAATGGTTGCACCATAGAGCGGTGAGGAAGGGCTGGCCGTGATCCTGCAGGTATGAGGACAGATAAAAGAATACTGACAGGGGGGTTCAACTCTCCTATTTCTAGAGTTTGAAGTGGTCCTGTGGGTTGGTTGGGGGCGGGACAACCAACCATTGGTATGCTGCCATGGAGGCACCAGGAAAGTTCATTTGGCAGAGTGTACAGGAGCTGAATGATCACATAAGAGCCTATGTGGAGTATAGCTGTAGTATTTAAAACAGGAGAAGTGTGTACCTGGTAGTCTGTAAATTGTATTATACACTATACATTCTGATTGTACAATCTCCTTTAGATCAACTATGTAGTGCAAAGGCCTGCCTGACTGGATACATAATGATTGGATAGATAGGTGTGTCCTCCTATTATATAGTTTTGGTAAATCTAAAGTAGATCGTATGGAAATTGTACAATCAGATTATGCGCTTCCACTACACTAGGTGTGAATGGGGCCTGAAAGTGAAACTGGTGTGTTTTCACAAGAACAATGACAACTGAGTGTCTCTATCCACTCCTCCAAGTACTTGTCTAAAGCGGGCCATACTCTATGCAATCTGATTGTACAATCTCTGTACAATTTTCTTTAGATTGACTAAAACTATGGAACAGGTGAACCCACCTGAACAATCTATTCAATTTGTATCAAGTCAGACATGCCCTTGCACTACATAGCCGATGGTAGATCTTAAAAACATTGTACAATCAGATTGTACAGTGTATGGCCACCCTAAAGGAAGATGTAGGAAAGTGGGTGAAAATTATAAACAAGAGGTGGCATAATAATGAGGCGGGTGTGGTCCAGAGGGGTAAACACTATTTAACTACCTATTCTATGATGCAGTGAGGTAGTGCATGATGGGATATAAAGTTTATTGTCTAGTCACATGATGCTACAGGAAGTGATGGGCTTAGAAAGCATTTTTTAACATTTTGAACAGAAAGGTGCAGATTCAAAGCTGCCATGAACTAGGCAAGTGAGCGAAAAGCACTTAGTGATGGCTTACACAGAAATTACATTTAAAAAGGCTTCTATTTATTATGAAAAGTAAAATTCTGTCTGAAAGGGTGAACTTAGCCTTTAATTTCTTGTTCTGGCTCCAGTAACGAGGCTTGTTTACACTTTTGGTAGCCCTCTGAAGGTGGTTTGCTTTTAAGAGATTATGTTGCTCCCTCACCACCTGTTTTAACCCCTAAAAGCCTGCACCAGCATGCTGCAACCACATGCATTGTGTGCAGTTGTGGTGCAACCCCATTCACTTGGATTAAGCTGTTGGTACTGTCTGCCAAATGCAAAGCATCACAGCCACTGCATATGTTAACCCCTTTACGGCTTCCTTTCCGGCTTGGGGGAGGCTGTAAAAACTTGGCTCAACTCTATGGGGGTCATGGTTGTGCACCAGATAAATTATTATTCAGGTCTAGTATGGATTTTAAGGGGAACCCCGTGCCCAAAAAAAAAAATGGCGTGGGGGTCCCTCTCAAAATCCATACCAGACCCTTATTCGAGCACGCAACCGTACCAGGCCACATGCCCTTAACATTGGGAGGGTGCTTTGGGGTCCCGCTGTGTGATGCTTCTCTTCTTATGATACTAATATAACGGAACCGGGCGTCAGAGGGGGGAGGGGTCACCGGGTGGCCCCGCCCTTCTTTACATAAGAACTGTCAGAAGAAGAGAAGCATCACGCAGCGGGAGCCTCCCATTGCGCGGAGCGGCCCGAGAACGAAGCGGGGAAGAAGAGACGCCGTGGAGGAAGATGCCGGACGAGAACACCGGAGCAAGAAGCAGAGGATCGGAGGAAGGAGAAGATGGAGGAAGAAACCAAAGGATGAAGGAAAGAAGAAAGAAGAAGGAAGAAGATGGAAAGAAGAAGACTTTAATAAAGGAATTGTCAAAAACTGTCTCTTGTCATTTTTAACACTTTTGTCACTTTTTTGGTGAAATGGTAGCCCCTTACCATTTTACACAGGGGGGCCGGGATCTGGGGGTCCCCTTGTTAAAGGGGCCTTCCAGATTCCGATAAGCCCCCTGCCTGCAGACCCCCACAACCACCAGCCAGGGTTGTGGGGATGAGGCCCTTGTCCTCATCAATATGGATGGGCCCGCTGTTCGATTCAAACCCATGTTCGAATCGAACATCGGGCGTTCGCCCGCTCGGCGAGCCCAGAACTATTTGGGCCGCTCGCATCAATTCGTGTGATGCGAGCGGCCCGCAATGCGCCAGTCGCAGTGCATTGCTCGCTGATGATTGGCCAAGCATGCACTGTGACCCCGCATGCTTGGCCAATCATAGAGCCAGCGGTGAGGAGAGCCATAATTGGCCACAGGCCAATTATGCCTGTGGCCAATTATAGCTCAGGGGGTTTAGTACTGTGCTGTGATTCTGGGGATTAGTGTGTGCGTGTGTGCGTGCTGTTAGAACAGCATTGCAGTATCACATTAAAACACCTTCCTTCCTTTCTTCATCCTGTTGTGTCATCTAAGGCAGCCATCTGCGGCTAATGAATTGCCGGTTCCCGTAACACAGAGAACAGTCATTCATTGAAAGTCATTGATAAAAAAAAAGTCATTGATAAAAAAAAAAAAAAAAGCGTGGGGGTCCCCCAAATTCAATAACCAGGCCCTTCAGGTCTGCTATGGATATTAAGGGGAACCCCGGCCAAAAAAAAAAAAAATTGCGTGGGGTCCCCCTCAAAATCCATACAAGACCCTTATCCGAGTCACCAGGTGGCCCCGCCCTCCGTTATAAAAGACCTGTCAGACGCAGCAAAGCCTTACACAGCGGGAGCCTCCCATTGCGCGGAGCGGCCCAGAAGAGACGCCGACGCCATGGAAGAAGATGCCGGACGAGAAGACCAGAGCAAGAAGAAGAAACGGATCGGAGGAAGAAGAAGATGGAAGAAGAAGATGGAAGAAGATGCCGGAAGGAGAAGATGAAGAAACCGAAGGATGAAGAAAGGAAGAAGGAAGAAGACAGGAAGAAAGAAGATTTTAATAAAGGAATTGTCAAAGACCATCTCTTGTCATTTTTACCATTTTTGGCACTTTTTTGGTGAAATGGTATGGGTACCCCCTTACCATTTCACACAGGGGGGGGCCGGGATCTGGGGGTCCCCTTGTTAAAGGGGGCTTCCAGATTCTGATAAGTCCCCCGCCCGCAGACCCCCACAACCAATCGCCAGGGTTGTGGGGACGAGGCCCTTGTCCTCATCAACATGGGGACAAGGTGCTTTGGGGGGGACCCCAAAGCACCCTCCCAATGTTGAGGGCATGTGGCCTGGTAAGGTTCAGGAGGGAGGGGGGCCACTCTCGCCCCCCTCTTTTCCTGCGGCCTGCCAGGTTGGCTCGGATAAGGGTCTGGTATGGATTTTGAGGGGGACCCCACACCATTTTTTTTTGGCCGGGGTTCCCCTTAAAATCCATCCCATACCTCAAGGGTCTGCTATGGATTTTGAGGGGGACCCCACGCCATTCTTTTCTTTTTTTTTTGGCCGGGGTTCCCCTTATTATCCATAGCAGACCTGAAGGGCCTGGTTATTGAATTTGGGGGGACCCCCAGGCTTTATTTTATTTTTATTTTTTTATCAATGACTTTCAATGAATGACTGTTCTCTGTGTTAAGGGAGCCGACAATTCGTTAGCCGCGAGTGATTTTAAATAGCTTTTTTTCCTGCAAAAAATGACACTTTGTGCAGGGACAGTTCTAAGCACAGAAAACATGCGCCCCTTCACAGGCATACTATAGACTCCCCCCAGGTACGAAATTTAAAGGAATATTACACTTTTATTGTTTCACTTTAAGCATTATTAAAATCACTGCTCCTGAAAAAACGGACGTTTTTTAAAAAAAAAATTGCATTGATACATGTCCCCCTGGGGCAGGACCCAGGTCCCCAAACACTTTTTATGACAATAACATGCATATTAGCCTTTAAAATTAGCACTTTTGATTTCAAACGTTCGCGTCCATTGTAATTAATAGGGTTCTTAAATTCACACGGACTTTAGGTCCGTTCGCGGGTTCTGGTGCGAACCGAACCCGGGGTGTTCGGCTCATCCCTACTCATCAACATGGGGACAAGGTGCTTTGGGGGGACCCCAAAGCACCCTCCACATGTTGAGGGCATGTGGCCTTGGAGGGTTCAGGAGGGGGGGCACTCTCTCGTCCCCCCTCTTTTCCTGCGGCCTGCCAGGTTGCGTGCTCGGATAAGGGTCTGGTATGGATTTTGAGGGGGACCCCCACGCCATTTTTTTTTTTTTTGGGCGCGGGGTTCCTCTTAATATCCATACCAGACCTAAAGGGCCTGGTAACGGAATTTTGGGGGACCCCCCACGCATTTTTTTTTTCTTAATTATATTTTTTTCTTAATGCTAACATGAGCTGTGTGTAAATAGCCTTAAAAAAACCCATAGAAGTGAACCAGCATAAAAAAAATTAAAAAGTCAAGTTGAGAGGTGCGTCCGTTCAACTTATGCAAATGAATTTACGTGGCTTGACATTTACTAAGATTTTGCCGGCGCAGTGAACCAGAGCACTTGAACACGCGCAAATGCCGCTTACGCATGCGCAGTGCAATAGTTGACCTCACGCAGTTCTAAGTGTACTTGCCGGCGCAGCAGGCTTGTTCAGGCAAAGTCACTTTCTCATTCTATTTTGGGCATATTTGTTACTTGGACAGCTATATCTATACTTCCTCACATCACCCCACATCACCCCCATAATTTTGGCAATTCCAGCTTCTTTTAATCCTGAGTTAAAGATGCAGTGTGCCATGTCTATAGCGGTGCACCGATCGTCGTCTCCCGCGTGCAGGCAAGATAATAGTAAATGGGAAATTGCGCTGTGTTACAGGTGCAAATGTTTTGTAAATACTCAAACCAGTCGTAAATCAGCCACTATGTCTTCACTGCCATCTTATGCCGCGTACACACGAAGGGACTTTGTCCGCCGGACCTAGTCCAGCAGACAATCCGCCGGACTTTCCAGCTGGGCTTCGGTGGACTTGAAAGCGAACGGACTTGACCACACGCGATCACGCTAAAAGTCCGCCGGTTCACGAGATGACGTACAGTACGTACGACGGGACTAGAAAAAGAAAAAGACTAGAAAAATACTTGCTACTGAGCATGCGTCCTTTTTGGTCCGCTGGACCATACTACAGACGGCCGTATTGTCCGCCGGACTGCCAAGTCCAGCGGATAATTTTAAAACAAAACTTAAAACCTAGTCCGCCGGACTTTTGGGAAAAAAAGTCAGTCGAAGGCCCACACACGAGGGGATTGTCCAGCGGGCTCGAGTCCAGCGGATAATCCCGCGGGATAGTCCCTTCGTGTGTACGCGGCAGTACTGTAACTAGGCCTTACTTGTTTACTTTGCTCATGTCATACACATTTCACATGCAATGTTTTCATAACTGGATTTGGGACTAAAGGTTATGGTCAGTTTTCAACACAGAACATGTGCACATCTCTATGTTTAGAAAAAAGATTGTGGTCATCTTCTAGCACGAAATGAGAATTTTCAGTAGTTTCAGTAAACTGACCACAGAACTTGTATATGGCAGAACAGATAATTCAACAACACAATGAGTTATTTAAAGCCTAAATCTAGGAAAATCTAGAAAAATTTAAAATCCTCTTCAGCAGTGGGGCTGCCTCTGCACTACTAGGTCTAACTCCTTATTTACTTCGGGTGAAGAGAAAATCTGTTTTACTTACCTGATCCTCTGCTCCCCTGGCAGAGGGCACTCCCCTATGATCTGGCAGTAGATTTTCCCTCAGCGTCCTCAAGTTCAGTGCAGGACTATGGGCCCTGTGTTGGTCTTGATGGTGTCAGAGGGCATGCTAGATTTTGGGGAGATAAGGTTTTGGTGTCAGGTTTGGCAGCTTGGAAAAGCCTGCAGGAGCAGAAGATTAAGTAAGTAAAAATGTTTTTTTGTGGTCCCCTACACATAAATGAGTAATTAACAGCGTGAGGGCAGCCCCACTGTCACAGAGGAGTTTTAGTTTTTCCAGAGTTAAGCTCTAAAGTGATACTAAACCCCATATCCTGCATTCACTATATCTGGCACCCCACAGTACACATAACATGGAAATGCAACTATTTTAGTAAATATAAACTGCTAAATACCGTTTCTCAGCAATATATAGCAGTCTGGTGACGTCTATCAGTGTCCGGATGAACACGGGTTAAAGCTTGTAGGGGGAGTTTTCATTCTACTCTGACTGTCCTATGAGGCTGAAGGACCCCTGACTTCCTGTCTGGACAGTGCTGATTGGCCCTGTGCTGATCATATGCACCCCCCCCCCCCCAAAAAAAAAAAAAACACTTTCTAGCAATACACACCAAACTAAGCATGTGCATAGTGCCTCCAAAGCTCTGTTCAGATAGATTGGGGACAGTAAAAAAAGTGGAGGATCAGAGAAGACAGGATCAAACAGCCTTTTTACGCAATGGTGCTCCATTTTTTGGGGGGCGCAAACAAAGCCCCAACTAGATAGATGGATAGACAGACAGAAAAATAGACAGGCAGATAGATAAATAGGCAGATAGATAGACAGATAGGTAGATAGATAGATAGATAGATAGATAGATAGATAGATAGATAGATAGATAGATAGATAGATAGATAGATAGATAGATAGATAGATAGATAGATAGATAGATAGATAGATATTGGGTGGGAGGGGGAGAATGATAGACCCTGAGGATCCTATACAACAAATTATACTCAACTTTCAGAGGATCCATGGGTGCAGCTAATAGCAGCTCAAAGTGGCGGCTGGTGCTCCATTTTTTTGGGGGTGCAAACAAAGCCCCAACCAAACCCATACCCCCCCCCCCCATCTCTGTTACTCATCCGCAATAGGACCGATAGATAGAAAGATAGATAGATAGATAGATAGATAGATAGATAGATAGATAGATAGATAGATAGATAGATAGATAGATAGATAGATAGATAAATAGAAAGACAAATGGGCAGGCAGATAGATAAATGGACAGATCGATAGACAGATAGACAGACAGATAGACAGATAGATAAATAGGCAGATAGATAGATAGAAGGATATTGGGTGGGAGGAGGAGAATGAGGCCAGGCACATGTCTCTGTCTGATCCAGCAGATTGCGAGTGAAAAGCTGGGGGCAGAGGTGAAGCAGGACTCCCTCCACCTTTAGTCTGATCACAGGATGCTGCTACGGACAGACAGGGTGTCAGATCACATTACAGACAGGTCACAGGCAGATAGATAGATAGTACATGTGGATTCTCCATCCACGGAGCTGCAGGGTCAGGGTCACTTATAATTTCCCACTGGCACAGAACCCGGAAGTGACGCTGCTGCCAGGGGAAAGCACCGGGTATTTCCTATGATGGTGCCAATAGAAAACCCCACAGCAAGGGGAATGCCTGCAAGATGGGAGTGTTGTGGCGGAGTGCTTTGCGCCTTAATGACTCACAAAAGCAGGCAAATTAAGCATCTTTCATGCAATCACGTGATTGCATAGACGTCATACTACCCATAGTGCACTGTGTCCACTTAAAGGACTTTTTTTTTTTTAAGAACCTTTTTTTAATTTATTTTTTTAATGGTGGCTAGCCTTGGGGGGGGGGGGGGGTGGACGGGTCACCACTGGTAGCTCATAATTTTTATAATAAACGTTGCTCTCCCACATTTCATTTGATTCATAAAGTTTGGACTACTTTCCAACAATATACCTCTCACGAGGGATATACTCAATATATGCCCATATGGAATAACCTTTAAATATCTGAAGTAGAGAAACTTGAAAACTTTGGGAAAAGGGCCGGCATTGTGCTTCTTCATCATCTTTTTGATAATGAGGTTAAGGTTTACCTGTAGGTGCTGGAAAAATCTCCTAAACCTGCACGGTTTAGGAGATATTTACAACAAAGCCATGCGCCGATGTCTACGGCGCATGCGCACTTTAGAAAGGGCAGATCGTGCCGTTTCTAAAGGGGGTCATGCACAGGAGTGACGTCACACAACTCTGGCCAGTCACAGAGCCGTAGTTTGCGGCCCCGGAAGGAAGAGGGGTGAAGATAGACGCTCGCTGCTAGTGGGGACAACGCAAGCTTCGATTTCAGGTAAGTGACACATAATGGGCTACTATGCGATGCATAGTAACTAGGGTTGTGAAAATTAAAGATTAATTCCTTGATTAACTGTTAATTTTTTGATCGATCAAAATTTTTTTGATCGATTAAAATTCTTTTGATCAGTACTCACCTTTCCGCCGGCTTTTCCGGGTCTTCATGGAGTTCCGTCGGAGATCCGGTGACGTCACGGACATTGACGTCACCGGACTCCTCCCCCCTTCCCCAAGTGCCTCCGTCTGCTAACGAAGGAAAGGGGGAGGAGTCCAGTGACGTTGAAGTTCTGATTGAACATAACGCATAAGGGGGAGGAGCTACGCATGACATCACCCGCTGCTGCCCTACGGAACTCACACGATTGTCGGCTTTACATGCTGTGTTTTTATCATCTTTATGTGAGTAGTTTGTGTTTGAACACAAAAATGTAATCTTATACTTAAGCAGTGAGCACTTAGATCTTTTATTTCTACCCATGACCTGACATCCTTGCTGAGATCTAAGGAGACGTGAGAGAAGTTTATGGTCTGTGTTAACCCTTTTGATACCCACTTGCATGACCACCTGTTTGCACAGGGGTCCATCCCATAAGGTGAGAGTGATTAGTTAGACCGGAGGTGGAAGGATTGTCACGCTACTGTGGAAAAAAAATTACTTACATCAGTGCTACAGTTTGAATTTAAAACGTATTTGTGTGAACTGTGAAGTTAAGTCATGGATTGTGGAAACTAACTAGTGTCAGGTGATTGTATATAGTGTATACCACATTTACCACTGACTAATGCAGAGTTGCAATGCAAGGAGATCAGCTAAAAGTAGTTGGATCTGTATGTGCGATATAATTAATCGAAATTAGTCGATTAATCGATTAAAAAAAACGATTAATCGAACACGAAAATTTTAATCAGTAACAGCCCTAATAGTAACCCATTATGCTTTACCTTTGCAAGGAAATAAAGAGGAAGTAAAACCCATCAGGGTTTACTAAGGGCTCTTTCACACAGGGCGGATCAGTGCAGATCCGCCCCGTGGATAGCCGCTTGCTCAGCGGGGATCGCCGGAGCGATCTCCGCTGAGCAGGGAGATGACAGGTCCGTCTCTGCACTCCGTGCAGGGATGGACCTGTCAGAGCGCCGCTCTCCCCTATGGGAGATCGGGTGACGACGGACCGTAGAGTCCGTCGTCATCCGATCCGCTCTGCAGACGGATGAAAAAATGGGGTTTTCCTCCGTCTGCAGAAACGGAGCATAGCGGGCACGGACGAGAGCGGGTGTCAGCGGATGCTCATCCGCTGACACCCGCTATCCCATAGGGATACCTGTATGTCCGTTTTTCATCCGAAAACGGAAGGATGAAAAACGGACATACGGTCCGTCCGTGTGAAAGAGCCCTTACTCTTTAATAAACTGGCAGAGAAATACCAGCTGTGTAACAAATAGTTTTTTTAGTACTTGCAGCTGTGGCATGCTCTGTAGAGTCAAGTAGCGCCCTTTCTAGTAAAATATAATCCTTTCTTTAAGTTTAACTATGGCAGTAATTATAAGATGCTCTGAACATTGACTTATCAGTGATATCCAGTATCTCACAAAAGTGAGTACACTCCTCACATTTTTGTAAATATTTTATTATATCTTTTCATGTGATAACACTGAATAAATTAAACTTTGCTACAATGTAAAGTAGTGAGTGTACAGCTTGTATAACAGTGTAAATTTTCTGTCCCCTCAAAATAACTAAACCGCTGGCAACAAAAGTGAGTACACCCCTAAGTGAAAATGTCCAGATTGGGCCCAAAGTGTCAATATTTTGTGTGGCATCTATTATTGTCCAGCACTGCCTTAACCCTCTTGGGCATGGAGTTCTCCAGAGCTTCACAGGTTGCCACTGGAGTCCTCTTCCACTCCTCCATGACGACATCACAGAGCTGGTAAATGTTAGAGACCTTGCGCTCCTCCACCTTAGATTTGAGGATGCCCCACAGATGCTCAATAGGGTTTAGGTCTGGAGACATGCTTGGCCAGTCCATCACCCTTACTCTCAGCTTCTTTAGCAAGGCAGTAGTCGTCTTGGAGGTGTGTTTGGGGTTGTTACATGTTGGACTGCTGCCCTGCGGCCCAGTCTCTGAAGGGAGGGGATCATGCTCTGCTTCAGTATGTCACAGTACATGTTGGCATTCATGGTTCCCTCAATGAACTGTAGCTCCCCGTTGCTGGCAGCACTTATGCAGCCCAAGACCATTATACTCCCACCTCCATGCTTGACTGTAGACACACTTGTCTACCTGACCTTGGCTTGGTATCAAGAGATCCCCAAATTTTCCAATTCTTATTAAGTGATTAAACAGTACTGACTGTCATATTCAAGGCCTTTAATATCTTTTTATATCCTTTTCCATCTTTGTAAAGTTTCATTACCTTGTTACGCAGATCTTTTGGCTGTTCTTTTCTACCTCCTCGTGGCTCAATGTCTAGCCTGCTTAGTGCATCCATGTGAGAGCTAACAAACTCATTGACTATTTATACACCGACACCAATTGTGATTTAAAAAGCCACAAATGTGGGAAATTAAGCTTTAATTGCCATTTTAACCTGTGTGTACCACCTTCTGTGTCTGTATCAATGCCAAACATTCCAGGGTATGTAGACTTTTGATCAGGGCCATTTGGGTGATTTCTGTTATCATTATTATTTAAAAAGATTCCAAAAAACTATGTGATAATGAATGGCTTCATGTGATTGCTGTCCTTAACCACTTAAGCCCTGGACCAATCAGCGATTTTTATTGTGACTGCGACATTATGGCGGACACATCAGAGATTTTTGACACATTTTTGGAACCATTGTCCTTTATAAAGCAATCAGTGCTATTTAAATGCACTGATTCCTGTGTAAATGACACTGGCAGTAAAGGAGTTAACTTCTAGGGGGCGGGGGGGTTAAGTGTGACGTATGTGTGTTGCGGGACACCAGCGGCGATCGGGTCCAGGGGTCCCGCGGCCACAGTCACGGAGCTCAGGACCGGGTCGCAAGCGTGCCTCCAGCAGGGCACGCGCGACCCACGGCTGGGCTCTTAAAGGACAACGTACCTGTACGTTGATGTGCCCAGCCTTGTCATTCTGCCGATGTAAATGTGCAGGAGGCGGTCCTTAAGTGGTTAACCACTTCAATACAGGGCATTTTCACCCCCTTCCTGCCCAAGCCAATTTTCAGTTTTCCGCGCTGTCGCAATTTAAATGACAATTGCGCGGTCATGCAACACTGTACCCAAATTACATTTTTATTCCCACAAATAGAGCTTTTTTTTGGTGGTATTTGATCATTTCTGCGGTTTTTATTTTTTTTGCGCTATAAACAAAAGAATAGCAACAAGTTTGAAAAAAAAACACAATATTTTTTACTTTTTGCTATAATAAATAGCCCAATTAAAAAAAATAAAATGTTTTTTTTCCTCAGTTTAGGCCAATATGTATTCTTCCACATATTTTTGGTAAAAAAAATCGCAATAAGCGTATATTGATTGGTTTGCGCAAAAGTTATAGTGTCTACAAAATAGGGGATAGTTTTATGGCATTTTTATTATTTATTTATTTTTTACTAGTAATGGCGGTGAGATGCTATTTTTATCGTGACTGCAAGATTTCAGGAGATATATCGGATACTTTTGACACCATTTTGGGACTATTCACATTTGTACAGTGATCGATGCTATACAAATGCATTGATTACTGTATAAATGTCACTGGCAGGGAAGGGGTTAACACTAGGGGGCGATCAAGGGGTTAACTGTGTTACCTAGGGAGTGATTCTAACTGTAGGGGGAGGGGACTCACAAGGGGAGGAGACCGATCTGTGTTCCTCTGTACTGGGAACACATGATCGATCTCCTCTCACCTGACAGGATGTGGTCCTGCTCTGTTAACGGGGAATCACGGGTGCCCAGCAGACATCGCGGCTGCCGGGCACACGCATGGGCTCCTGAGTGATGGCTGGGAAGCCCAGGACGTCATATGACACCCACCCAGGATGGGAGATCCCTCCTACGGACGTCATATGATAATGGGCGGGATGGGAAGTGGTTAAATAAGACAGTTTTTTGGCATGATCATTCATATTTTCAATATTAATGCCAAAATTTCCCAATTTCTGCCAGGGTATGCAAACTTTTGAGCACGACTGTATATATGCCATCATGGTGTAGTTGGTAAATTGAATACATTGGTTTGTTTTATATTGCTGCCAAAATTATACATGAAGAATGCAATTGTTAATCTACTGATATTTTAAAAGGTCTTAAAGCGGTTCTGCACACATTTCATTTAGTAAATCTCTTTGCCTTCCAAATCAGGCAAAGAGTACTAAATGAAGTGTGTTTTTTTTTTTCCACTTACCTTGTAATCGCTGACTTCCTTTCCTCTGTCTCTGCGGCGGTGGGCGGGGTCTCTGCGTCGATCGTCTCCTGGGATCTGGTGTCATTGATCCCAGGAGTCAGTGCGGACATCTTCCGAAATCTCGCGAGATTTCGGCCACATCTTCCAAAATCTCGCGAGATTTCGGAAGATGTGTCCGAAATCTCGCGAGATTTTGCGCGATGTCAACGAACGTGAGCTACACTTTGCCGTTACTGTGCACGCGCGAGATCGGCGCAGTAACGGCGGTGCATGCTGGGCCATCTGAAGTGCCTGTGTGGGTTCACATGCCCACAGGCAAGATGGCCCCTAGCAGGAAAGATTTTCTAAAACTGTTTTATCTGACAAAAACCGGCAGCAGCTATTTACAAAAAAAGCACAAGTGAGTACCTAAACTAGATCTCATAAGCCATTGCATTGCACTAAAAAAAAAAAACATACAGACAGTGCAGAACCGCTTTAAGTAACAGTAAAGTTACAGTCAATAAAATTTATTTGTCAATAAAAGTCAATAAAATTATTTGAAAAGTCAATAAAAATTATTTGAAAAAAAAAGAAGAAAAAAAAAAGTTGAAAAGAATACTATAACATTTATCAGGACTGCTCTGTAATGCTCATCTTTCTAGTACATTCAAAAGTTTCCAGCAGTTTTCATGAATCAGCCACAGTGATGACACAAGTCTGTCTTGTAAATCGGTGGTATCAAGTCAATTTTCTTTTCAGTTGTGTATAATGAAATAAGTGATGACTGAGGTAAAACTGTTGGAGTTGGATCTATTTCAGAGTACAAATGACTTTCCTCTAGGTCTTCTCTGTCCCCTGGTATGAAGGGGGCATCTGGAAGTGATTGAGCATCCTGTAGTTCAATGGTATTAACTATATGCTCAGAAACCTAAAATAAAAAACAAAGGAATTATATTTTTGATCTTTGGTTGACAAGTTCACTCAATGGGTTCAGTGGATCTAAATAGGGAAGGCTTATTAAACAAATTGCAATAATTTCAGTTTTTACTTTCTGTTGTTTAAAACCCCAGTCTGATCCAATTGTGAGATACAGTTTTCAGTACATCCCTCCTCCACTAGATGCAAGACTAGCAAATGTGTTGAAGTCTCAACCACAGAGCAAGGAAAAGGCTGAAGAGTAAGGCCACACTTTTTTGCAGGCGCTACAGCGCTAAAAATAGCGCCTGCAACGCGCCCTGAAACAGTCACTGCTGTGTCTCCAGTGTGAAAGCACGAGGGCTTTCACACAGGAGCGGTGCGCTTGCAGGGCGGTCAAAAAAAGTCCTGCAAGCCGCATCTTTGGAGTGCTATAGGAGCCGCTCCTAAAGCGCCCCTTTCCATTGAAAACAATGGGGCAGCGCTGCAAACCCGCCTGCAAAGCACCGCTGCAGGCGGTTTTAACCCTTTTTTCGGCCACTAGTGGGGGGTTAAAACCGCCCCGCTAGTGGCCGAATAGTGCTGCTAAAACCACGGTAAAGTGCTGCTAAATATAGTGCCGCTTTGCCGTCAGCGTCTGCAACACTTCGGTGTGAAAGTAGCCTCATATGTACATAGCCCAGACCAGACATTACACTATTGGACTACTGCACTAGGAGTACCTCGAAAAAACACATTGTGTGAAATGTGTGTAACAATACTGCTGAAAGTATGCATTGTCTAGAAAACGGAAAATACTATAATCATAACAACCAACTTTCTGAAATGTGAAAGAGGGACATCTTTTAGTTCATAGTATTTAACTAAACCGCATTCTTACACATGCCATGGAAAGTATACCTACTAAGTTTATGAAATTTACTAAAACTGGAGCACTCAGAATCCGGTGCAGCTGTGCATGGTAGCCAATCAACTTCCAACTTTAGCTTGTTCAATTAAACCTTGACAATAAGCCCTCATTCCCACTGAGCATGGCTTTGAAATTGTGCAAATTCATCTGAACTCGCACAATTTCAAAGCTGTATTTCAGTCCAACTTCGGGGTGACTTGAAAGACATCTGTGCGGGTTTGTGCACAGATGTCTATTGAAATCTCCCCCGAAGTCACCAAAAGTAGTGCAGGAACTACTTTTGGAAATCGTTGGGACCCTTCTATTTACAGCAATAGGCTCAGATTTTACATGCGCTTTGACCTGTCAAATCGCATTTTAAATTGCGCCGATGTGAACGGGGGCTTAAACCTGGAAGCTGGTTTCTGTGCAGAGCTGCATCAGATTTTGCACTCTCCAGTTTTAGTAATTAACCCCCAATATGTAGGCAAAAGACTCATATCTGCCACCAGTGTTAATTTTGGCACCAAATTTTGATTTAGTTATAGTCTTTTGGCTAAAATGCAATTTTAGTTTTAGTCCCATTTTAGTCAGTTGCAATTGTTTTAGTTGTATTTTAGTTGACTAAAACCTCCAGTACATTTTATTCAAATAACATTATTTTAGTCAATTAAAATAGAATGTGTTTAGTTAAATTTTAACCCGCGGGTCAAATATCTCTGTAGTGTTTTCTTATCTCTCTTCAAAGAACTAAGTCCCGTGGCTTTCTCCTGCTCTGTTCTTCTGTTATCAGCATGATAACTTCTCCGTCACAGGAGATAAAACCAGACTGAAATTTGTGTCTGGGAGGTTGGTATAAATAGATTAGCAGACAGCTAAACTATTCACAGAACAGCTCTGAGAGTCTCTACCTATGTGGAGAGGGGGTGTGTGCCTTTCCTCCAATCAGCTGTCTTGGCTGTGTGCCCAGACTTCACACTCTGAACAGGAAGAGAAAATCTCCTAACACAATCTGAACTTTCTAAACAGTATATAAAGCTGAAAAAAGCAGATATACATGTAAAACTTATGTAGGGAGATTTGTTTCATCTATGTGTATCATCTGAGGCTGTTCACTTCACTGGGTATATGTGAGGGCTTACATCCACTTTAACCATTTGCCGCCCGCCATATAGCAAAATGACGGAGGCAAAGTGGTTGTGTTATCCTGACCGGACGTCATATGACGTCTTTCAGGATAACAAGCCGCTGCGCACCCCCGGGGGCACGCATCATGGCGATCAGTGTTGCAGTGTGTCAGTCTGACCCACCTCAACTGATCTAATAGTTTTTTAAAATTATCGATGCTCCCTCCTGAAACCACTGCTTGTGGAAGAGAATTCTCTATGCAGTTTAGGGTTAAACCGCTTCTCTTCTAATCTTAGTGAATGGCCGCGTATCTTTTTAAATTCCCTTGTGTGGAAGAGTTTTATCCCTATTATGGAGTCACCAGTACGGTATTTGTACATTGAAATCATATCCCCTCTCAAGCGTCTCTTCTCCAGAGAGACTAAGTTCAGTGCTTGCAGTTTTTCCCTGTAGCTGAGATTCTCCAGTCCCTTTATTAGCTTTGTTGCCCTTCTCTGGACCCTCTCCAGTTCCAGCACATCCCTTCTGAGGTGAGGCCAGACCAGAGTCTTGTAAAGTGGGATAATTATATTTTTATCTCTGGAGTGAATCCCCTTTTTAATGCATGCCAATATTCTTGGCAAATTAGTAATTTTTCTTCATAAATTTTGGCCAAAATGTGTACTGCTATATATCTTTGGTAAAAGTTTGGAGTCCACAAGCACCCTTCAAAATTGCACACACTCATGGAATGGAGCCAAACTTTTCCACTTAAAGCGGAAGTAAACCCATCGATTTAACAGTCTAAAAAAAAAAAAAATGGCATGCCATGAATGCTAACTGCACATTGGCTGTGCTCTCAACCAAACAGTCAAACCATCCAATGGCTGGTGTCATAACGGATCACATGTGCAGCACTGTGGCAGTTGAAGATTAAACAGAGGCAAAGATGGCAGCTTCCTTGGCTGAAAACTATAGGGGGGTTTACTTCCACTTTAAAAATCCCCATAGGCGACATATTTCATTTTTTTACTGGTTACATGTTTTGAGTTACAGAGGAAGTCTAGGGCCAAAATTATTCTCGCTCTAAAGTTCGCAGCGATACCTCACATGTGTGGTTTGAACAACGTTTTCATATGTGGGCGGGACTTACGTATGCGTTCACTTCTGCATGCGAGCACACGGGGACAGGGGCACTTTAAAAAAATATATATTCTTTTTGTTCATTTTACTTTATTTATTTTAGTTTGACACTTTTTCCCCCCCAAAATTTTTTGATCACTTTTATTCCTATTACAAGGAATGTAAACATCCCTTGCAATAGGAATATGGCATGACAGGTCCTCTTTACAGTGAGATATGGGGTCAATAAGACCCCACATCTTACCTCTAGGCTGGGAAGCCTGAAATAAAAAAAACAAAAAAAACAATCCTGACTTTGATCGTAGCAGTGAGTCAGTAGAAGAACCGGAGGGTGGCGGGAGGGGGGTTGTCCCCTCTCGCCTCCCGTAAGAACGATCAAGCAGTGGAACAGCCGCTATGATCATTCTTATGGTGTAGGGAATCGCCGGCTGAAAAAGCTGATATCTGAATGATGCCCGTAGCTGCAGGCATCATTCAGATATCCCCGCACAAAGTCAAGGACATCGTATGACGGCCGGCGGGCGGGAAGTGGTTAAAAACGCATTTTTTTTTTTAACACAAAGTTGTCCATTTATACAATATTTCTAACACATAGCATGTACATACCAAAAACAACACCCCAAAACCTGTATTGCAGAGTATGGCAGGGTATGGCAGAGTATGGAAGGGTATGGCAGGGTATGGCAGAGTATGGCAGGGTATGGCAGAGTATGGCTGGGTATTGCAGAGTATGGCTGAGTATCACCGAGTAGTGCAGAGTATGGCTGGGTATTGCAGAGTATGGCTGGGTATGGCAGAGTATTGCAGTCTATGGCAGAGTATGGCATGGTATGGCAGAGTATGGTAGGGTATAGCAGGGTATGGCAGAGTATTGCAGAGTATTGGCAGGGTATGGCAGAGTATAGCAGAGTATTGGCAGAGTATTGTAGGGTATGGAGGGATGGCTCAGCATGGAGGGATGGATGGATGGATGTGACTGCAATTGTCACTGAGCAGCGCTGTGGGCACTACAGATCCAGCCTACAGCACTGCTGCCATCCGATCTCTCCCCTTCCACTGTACCAATCGGTCATGACGCCGGATTGTTTACATGTGATGCTCCGTCATTTGGTAAACGGCCATGATCGGCGGTCACGGGTGTGCTCGGGTGTGCGCCCCAGGGGGGAGTGCGAGAACGGGTTTCTGGGAGGACATCATAGTACGCCCTCCCAGAGTTATGCAACCGCCCTGTAGCCGTCATTCGGCTATGGGCCGGTTGTTAAGTGGTTAAGGACCCTGGAGTGTAAGCCATCTGGTCCCAGTGACTTATTAATGTTAAGTACTTCAAGTCTATTTCTAATTCTGTCCTCTGTTAACAATGAGGGTGCTTCCTGTGTCATGTCATGAGGATAAACATGTTGGTTACTGAATCCCCCTGTTTCCCTCGTGAAGACTGAGGAGAAGAATAAATTCAAAACCTTTGCCATCTCTCCATCTTTTGTAACCAGTTTGCTTTCATCATTCTTTATGGGCCCAATATGTTCTGACCTCCCTTTCTTACTATTTATATACTTAAATAATCTCTGGGTTATTTTTTTTTTTACTCTCCTCCACTATGTGCCTTTCATGTTCTATCTTAGCTGCCCTGATTACACCCTTACATTTCTTATTACATTCTTTGTAAAGTTGGAATGCCGATGATGACCCTTCAGCCTTGTATTGTTTAAAGGTCTTCTCCTTACTTTTGGCAATGTGTCAATTTCATCCGCACTTCCTGCGAGGTAGCAGAAAAGAGATTTCGACCATCCCTGGTAGACGGCTTGCTACTTTCAGGTCTGTACTCTATCTCCAGCATCTAGAGACCCCTGCTCTGCAAGCTCACCCCAACCATTGAATCATCGGCCACTGCGAACTGGAGAAAAGACGTCCCAGACCCAGATCTAACTGTCAAGCTGCTAAAAGGTTACAACAAAGTTCTTAAACGGATACCTTGTGAGTACTGGCGAGAAACCCAAATGAAGATACTACATCGCGCCTATATACCCTTTCTTGTAGACAAGAGTAATCCCCAGGCCTTACTCTGCCCCCTTTGCAAAGATCCCAGGCCCACCTTGATGCACCGCTTTTGGTCCTGCTCTTTCATCGCCTCCTTCTGGGACCAGCTCATAATCTTCATACGGGACATAACCCGGCTGTACCTGCCAAAGGACCCCCTGCTGTTAATCTTTGGCTACTGGGACAAACAATTTCTAACCGGGTCGCCCCGCGCGGAGCTGCAACACAAAGACTGGATCCTCATTGCTCTCTTTGCTGCCAGGAGAACAATATTGAAAAACTGGACTTCACCATCCCACCCCACAATCTCAACGGTTAAACAAGAGCTTCAAGAGGAAGTAAAGCCTCCTCCCAAAAAAAAAAACGGAACCTGCAAGGCAAAGGCATAATGAGCTAGTATGCATAGCATACTAGCTCATTATGAATAACTTACCGGAGAACGAAGCCCCCGAATCGGTCCTCATCCACGACCTTCTCCGCCGCCATCAAGCCCGGAGTGACTTCCGGGTCTCGCCGCTCCAGCGCTGTCATTCGCTGGATCGGCGATGACGTCACTCCTGCGCATGCGCACAAAAGCGACATATATCGCCGTGATCTCGGCATGCGCAGTGCGCCTGCACGCCGCTGTCTACGGCGCATGCGCCGTAGACAGCGATGCCTCTTTTTTTCTAAATATCTCCTAAACCATGTAGGTTTAGGAGATATTTATTGGACCTACAGGTAAGCCTTAATCTAGGCTTACCTGTAGGCCAAAGTGGTTTGTAAGGGTTTACAACCACTTTAAGTTGCAACTCCACGGGGAACATTCATCAACGCTACATTCCACCCCGCTTTGCCTGAATCGCTGCATACTTCCTTCATATACTATAAAAGCCTCCTATCCCAAACGGACTTTGAGGACACCTGTTGACCCAGGCCCTATGGGTCTTAATTACCTGACTCCATTTTAGACATTCCCTTAATCGTTCGCTCTCAGTGCTGGATATTGAGCCCTGGACCCCAGCATGGTAATTCGCTTCCCATTAAGCTCACACTCCATAATGGGACTCGCTGGTGAATCCCCCCCCCCATTCTGAGTTATCTGCCTATACCAGACAAGTCTTTCTTAATGCTATGTTATAATTCACTAGTTATATTCGTTATTTTAGTGTCAATATTCCTTACATATGTAAAATTGTAACCCATTGAGCAATGCGGACTAGTTTCCATTGCCTCGCTGTGTTGTACTTGTCTCTCAATCTTTTTCAATAAATTCTTTTGAAAAAAAAAAAAGGTCTCCTTTGCTTTTGTATGAATTTTTAAGTTGGAGTTAAGGACTTTTATTAGCTCTTTTAAATGTATTTCCCATTGGGATGCACTGGCCAATATCTTTATTCAATATGCTCTTAAAGCACTCCCATTTTTCCTCTGTGTTCTTGTTCCTAGGATTTTATCCCATTTAATATCTTCTAGCAAGGAGCGTAGTTTAGGGAGGTTGGCTCTTTTGAAATTCAGTGTCTTTGTATTACCCTTGTGTTTCCTATTTGTGTGATTTATGCTGAAACTAATTGACCTGTGATCACTGTTTCCTAAGTTGCACCCTATTTCCACGTCCGTGACCAGGACTGTATTGTTAGTAATCAGTAGGTCTAGTAATGCATTGTTTCTTGTTGGTGCATTTACCATCTGACCCATGAAATTGTCCTGCCAGACATTTAGGAAATGGCGAGCCTTAGTCGAATGCACGGTTACTTCCACCCAGACACTCTATGTCTGGATAATTAAAATCCCCCATTATAAGGACATTTCCTATCCTTGCTGCCATTCCAAACTCTAATAGGAGATCCGCCTCCCCCTCCTTCCTCGGGTTAGGGGGACTATAGCATACTCCCAGTATAACTTTCCCCTTGGTTTCCTCCCTTCAAAGATCTACCCATTAGGATTCCACCTCCTCCCTTGCTCCATTAGTGACGTCATCCCTTACATTCACTTGTACATCATTCTTGATATACAGGCATACCCCTCCCCCTTTTTTACCCTCCCTATCTCTGCAATATAGGAAATACCCTTGAATGGTTGCCAGCCAATCATGGGAGCTGTTAAACCAAGTCTCTGAAATTCCCACAAAATCTAAATCCTCCTTATACAACAGCAGCTCTAGTTCTCCAATCTTGTCAGCCAGACTCCTGGCATTAGTGAACAAGCCTTGTAGTTTTGTCCGGTCACGTACTATCTCCTTGGTTGTTCTGAGGCTGCAATTAACCACTTCAGCCCCGGACCAATTGGCAGCCAAAGGACCAGGCCCCTTTTTGCAATTCGGCACTGCGTCGCTTTAACTAACAATTGCGCGGTCATGCGACGTGGCTCCAAAACAAAATTGGCGTCCTTTTTTTCCCACAAATAGAGCTTTCTTTTGGTGGTATTTGATCGCCCCTGCGGTTTTTATTTTTTTGCGCTATAAACAAAAATAGAGCGACAATTTTGAAAAAAATGCAATATTTTTTACTTTTTGCTATAATAAATATCCCCAAAAAATATATAAAAAAACATTTTTTTTCCTCAGTTTAGGCCGATACGTATTCTTCTACATATTTTTGGTAAAAAAAATCGCAATTAGCGATTATTGATTAGTTTGCGCAAAAGTTATAGCGTTTATTTATTTTTTATTAGTAATGGCGGCGATCAGCGATTTTTATTGTGACTGCGACATTTTGGCGGACACATCGGACATTTTTGACACATTTTTGGGACATTTGTCATTTATACAGCAATCACTGCTATTTAAATAGCACTGATTCCTATGTAAATGACAGTTGTAGTTAGGGGGTTAACCACTAGGGGGCGGGGAGGAGTCAGTGTGACGTGTTGTGTTTTTTTTTACAGTAGGGGGCGTGGCTGTACGTCTGACGTCATTGATCGGCGTTCCCGATGACAGGGAACCGCCGATCACTGACAGTCAGTGTAGGAAGCGCGGGGAGAGGTTTGTTTACATAGACCTCTCCCCGTTCTTCAGCTCCGTAACCCGATCGCGGGATACCAGCGGCGATCGGGTCCGCTGGTCCCGCGGCCGGGGTCACAGAGCTCCCGACCGGGTCGCGAGCGCGCCGCTAGCGGCGCGCGCGCGACCCACAGGCAGGCACATGCACGATCACGTACAGGTACGTGATTCTGCCTGCCCGTGCCATTCTGCTGACGTAAATATGCAGTGGCCGGTCGGGAAGCGGTTAAGACTTGTTAATTAACTTACCTCGGGTTTAGGTGCTTTAGTCAACCTACTACTAATGCCCCCAATACTAACCTTGTGGTACTGGCAGCAGGCTGTGTCCTAACCCTCTTAGTAGCTCTCACAAAAAAGTTAAATTTTAAAGTGATACTAAACAGAGAAGTGTTAATTACCATAATTCATTCACATAAATGATATATATATACACCCCTCACATTTTTGTAAATATATTATATATTTTCATATGACTACACTGAAGAAATTACACTTTGCTACAATGTAAAGTTGTGAGTGTACCGCTTGTATAACAGTGTAAATTTGCTGGCCCCTCAAAATAAAATAGCACACAGCCATTCATGTCTAAACCGCTGGCAAAAAAAGTGAGTACACCCCTAAGTGAAAATGTCCAAATTGGGCCCAATTAGCCATTTTCTCTCCCCGGTGTCATTTGACTCGTTAATGTCACAAGATCTCAGGTGTGAATGGGGAGCAGGTGTGTTAAATTTTGTGTTATCACTCTCACTCTCTCATACTGGTCACTGGAAGTTCAACATGGCACCTCATTGCAAAGAGGTGCAACTTATAGGACTTAAAGGATCTGCTACTGATGGCTTGGTGCCAGATACCACAGCGTACCATCAGATGTCTAGTGGAGTTCATGCCTCGATGGGTTATGGTGGATGGTCATAATGTTATGGCTGATCTTTGATTTTTCAGTAATTATCAACTTCTCAATAATATTCATGATTTGAGGAATTGTGGATTCAATAAAGCTGGGTTAAATTGCTGTATTACATACATATTATGTGCTCTTTGTAGATTTATTTTTTGTAAATATATCCCTGATGGCAATATAGCGCCAAAAGTCTCTGGCACAATAAAATGAGAAACTAGCTGATGGAGCATCTTCACAGCAACAACATCTTCTCAGGATACATGGCAACAATGGCCATTTTTTTTTACTATACAGCTCAAATTGGAGATATGTAACTTACATGTGACACGGCTGTTTGCTTTGTTTTACCTAAAGAAAAACACAGTACATGTTGTTTATTGTTTCACCTTATAAACTTAATACTTGTTAAGATTCTATAAGAATTTGCCATACTCTGTGTTCAGAAATTTGCAATTTTCATTCTACAGCCCAGTGTTTGGAAGTTCATGCTAAAACTAAAATCCCTGCATCTATAGACACCAACGATCTAACACTAACCTATCTAGCCCTGTAAAGAAAAAAATGATTATACATACCTTTTTGGAAGCCGCTCCGACCTAACCTGACCAGATCCCACGCTGAGCTGTCAGCCGCAGCTTCCTTGTGTAGGCAGGTGCAGAGGACACGGACAACAACAGAAGCTTCATAGTAACTTTATGAGTGACATTGCTCCCCATTCATTTCACAGCCATTGTCGGCCATGTCCTCTGCAGAGCTTCCGCCTCTGGAGATCAGGTCAGATCGGCTTCAGAAAAGGTATGTATACTAATTTTTTTTCTTTACAGGGCTAGATAGGTTAGTGTTAGCTCGTTGGTGTCTATAGATGCAGGGATTTTAGTTTTAGCATGGACTTCCACTTTAATGTGAGAACACCTAAAGCCATAGTCCACCACTGAGATGAAGATGGGAACAAGTTAGCACAGGATGGGCAAAGTCTATGCTGTCCAGAATTGGCCACATAGTAAAAATAGGGAGTTTTAGTTTAGAGTGATCTTCAGAGAGCCATTATATAAATGATATTGCTGTAGAGAACCTGAGGAGCTATGATGGCTGATTTTGTTAAAGTCTAAGTCTAGTCAAAAAAAGTTTTAAAAAAATCACTCAGCAAAAGGGACACTAGCTACAGTCAGTGTAATGTGTCCCCTGTGCTGATGGCTGCAGATTTAGTTGAAATCTTCTGTCCTCCGATCCACCCCCTCCTCTATTCATAGAAGCTTTATTATAGCATCTATGGAAAAAACAACAGTTTATGAAAGGAGGAGGTGGACTTTTCATTCATCTGTCCATCCTTCATTCATAGATTGATTCATAGAAAAACTATGTTTTTGGAACTATTTCCGAGTACAAGACACTGATTTGACATTTTTTTGAATGCAGCATCTGAACATTGAAGCTTGATTGAGCTCTGCCTTTCCTAAAACTGGCCATATACTAGTAGATTTTCAAACGATTGTTCTGAGGATCTGAAAAAATAACTGTTGCTCTACATAAAGAGGCCTGCCTAGGCTATAAGAAAATTGCCAAGACCCTGAAACTGAGCTGCAGCACGGTGCCCAAGACCATACAGCGGTTTGACAGGACAGGTTCCACTCAGAACAGGCCTTGTCATGTTTGACCAAAGAGGTTGAGTGCATGTGCTCAGTGTCATATCCAGAGGTTGTCTTTGGGAAATAGACGTATGATTGCTGCCAGCATTGCTGCAGAGGTTGAAGGGGTGGGGGTCAGCCTGTCAGTGCTCAGACCATACACCGCACACTGCATCAAATTGGTCTGCATGGCTGTCATACCAGAAGGAAGCCTCTTCTAAAGATGATGCACAAGAAAGCCCACAAACTGTTTACTGAAGACAAGCAGACTAAGGACTGGATTACTGGAACCATGTCCTGTGGGCTGATGAGACCAAGATGAACTTTTTTGGTTCAGATGGTGTCTAGTATGTGTGACAGCAACCTGGTGAGGAGTACAAAGATGAGTGTGTCTTGCCTACAGTCAAGAATGGTGGTGGGGGTGTCATGGTCTGTGGCTGTATGAGTGCTGCCGGCACTGGGGAGCTACAGGTCATTGAGGGAACCATGAATGCCAACATGTACTGTGACATACTGAAACAGAGCATGATCCCCTCCTTTCAGAGACTGGGCCGCAGGGCAGTATTCCAACATGATAACGACCCCAAACACACCTCCAAGACTACCACTGCCTTGCTAAAGAAGCTGAGGGTAAAGGTGATGGACTGGCCAAGCATGTCTCCAGACCTAAACCCTATTGAGCATTTGTGGGGCATCCTCAAATGGAAGGTGGAAGAGTGCAAGGTCTCTAACATCCACCAGCTCTGTGATGTCATCATGGAGAAGTGGAAGAGGACTCCAGTGGCAACCTGTGAAGCTCTAGTGAACTCCATGTCCAAGAGGGTTAAGGCAGTGCTGGAAAATACTGGTGGCCACACAATTTTTTTTTTTTACAAAAGTGTAGTTGTATTTAAAGATGTCAGAATGAAAGATTATTCCTGGTTGCTATGGTTTTGATCTTGTTACTGTATATAATCTTTTATAGAATCTTTAGTGGAGAAGTTATCTAAACACCACAATTCTAGTGTCTACATGTGTGCTAGTTAACCATAATCCACACCTTCAGTTATCTTGACCAGTCTGAGTGAGGTTGCCATATACAATATTTGATACAGGATGTGGCTGAATTCTGCAAAAAATTTAAGGCTGAACTATGAAGTACCCATGAACCCATGAAAAATGTCCTAAACTTACATCTTATGAAAAGGTAAACCAAGATAAGGCTGTTTATCAGGATAAAACTTGTCAAAAGGATGAATGTTACACTCAACGAAGATAAAGCATCTGAAAGAAAAAAGAATGCTTAGAATGCTGGTTATTTAAGGAAAATGATTAGTGCCAGTTATAGTTTGTAAGAATCAGAAAACCACTCCTAAAGCCACATCTGTATTTAGGGGTAAATTTTAGAGAAAAAGAGGACCAAAGATGGCCCTGGACTTTTGGAGGCAAAATGGACGAGTGTGTATAAAAAATATATTTTATTGATAACAATAAATCATACATAGTATCGAAAGAATTAAAAAACACAAACATTTAACACACAATTAACATGAATGTATGGCGTAACAAAAATGTTAACACCACATAGACAACAGTTTGCCCCTGCGCTGTGCAAAGGTGCATTAACATATCAATACTTAAAATACACTGATGTCAGGCTAGGGGCGTGCCAATCACGGCGCAATCATGTGATGTCACTCAGCGGCGATGCCGAACGGCGTCTACTCAACTCCATGTGGGGCTACAGCTGCTACCAGGCACAGGGAGCTATAAATAGCCCCTTGTGCTATGCTGCATTGTGGTAGATGCTTTTCCGGGGGGGTACACCAGACTACACATCATACATGGTAAGTGCCTGACCTTCATGCAAAACGTGAGAAGTGTTATGTTCTATTTTTGGCTTAATAGCCTATATAAGAATATTCTCATGTGTTGCCTGTCTCATTTCTGTTCTAGGCTGTTTTAATGAGCCCTTGGACTGTGAGCAGCCTTTTTCATTTCTGCTAGTTGCAGGAGAGGCTGTCATCCACATCTAGAAGGACATACTTATGTTGTTGGTGAATATATATATATATATATATATATATATATATATATATAAAAATATCACTAGTACTTTGGATAAAATGCAGTTCCTGTAGGCTATGTTCATACCCCCCCCCCCCCCCCCCCCCCCCCCCCCCCCCCCCCCCCCCCCCACCATTCACCTTCCTTTTTCACTGTTCATCATCTGTGAATGATATCATGTAATATATTCGACATGGGTGACATATTTTGAGCTAGTAAGTACAATCTTTTATACATATTTGGTTTGATCTATCCAAGTATTGAGCATTGCTCAGCTTTGAGAGTAATACATATCTATATTTTAACTGTTCTAGCTCATCATACGGTTACTAGTATTGGGAGATTACGTTCCCTTATCTACACTGTGATTTTCCACATTTATTGTGGGAATTTCCTTTTGTGGATATTTTATGCTGATCAGGTAGTTGTATTGTGTTAAGTGTATGTCACTCGGATATGACAACGGCTAATGTTTTTTATCTACACATGTTATTGTTACACAATGTCTGATTGATGTGCTTTATTATAGATAGTGAGACCTGTTCCTTCCAACAACCCCTGAATGTGTCCTGACGAAGCAAAATAGCGAAACACGTTGACGCATAGGGGCTCACTGTTGTCTATATGGTGTTAACATTTTTGTTACGCCATACATTCATGTTAATTGTGTGTTAATTGTTTGTGTTTTTTTTAATTCTTTTGATACTTGCTCTATGTATGATTAATTGTTATCAATAAAATATATTTATATATTTATAATTTTTTATATACTCTCATCCATTTTGCCTCTAAAGTTCGATCTAGGGCCATCTTTGGTCCTCTTTTTCTCTAAAATTTACCAGTTGTAGTTATAAATATTTATTATTCTAATGGGAAGAAATTATCAAATCTTAGCTTAAAGTGGTTGTAAACCCTTATATACACTCAGTAAAGTGAGTGGCCTCAGGTAATATACAGAGATAAAGCAAATCCTCCTACATAAGTTGTACCTGTTTATCTGCAGTCTTCTATTCTCTATAGCCGTGCAACATCAAGAATTTATAAAGCTTGGCTGAGCTGTCAGAAAAAAAGGGGGGAGAGAGCATGAAGTTACACTCTGCAGAGCTCAATGAGGGAAGCTGTGAGAGCTGATTGGAGGGAAGGAACACCCCCCAACCGAGGCTGTAATTTAGATGGAGATCCCTCCCGTCACTTTTTTTTTCTCGTGTCTGGAAAACTTGTCAAAAGTGATTCTTGCTGATAGCAGAGGAAAGAACCAGCAGACAGAAACGGCACTTAGTGCTCCTAATTAAGACAAGTACACAATATATAGGATTATACTTTGTTCATATTTCATGTCTGAGGTTTACAACCACTTTAAGATTAACTTCATTACTTAAGTTGTTAGTTCATTGTAGATATGGTATCTACACAGATTTGTATCACATTTCTGTTATACATTTTTTTCACTGATTTTACTCACTTTGCTGAATGTTTTCTGCAATTGTGATATTAGTTGCTTGTCTGGGATAATAGGTGGTTATCAACTGTGTTTTCCCAACATGTACAGCAGAAGTCATCAGTTCAGCGCTAACTGCATCAATTCCTGCTTTAAAAAAAATATATATATATAGATAGATACACATAATAATTTGTATTTTTCATGTAACTAGCCTACTAGTTTTTTGAAGCTTTGACATCCCAATAAACCTCTCACAAGGGGTCTCTGCTTGTCTTTAGGCCCATTAGAGCAGGGAGGGGACCTGAAGTTATTTGGACAAGTATTTTTAATAGCAGTTGCTGTTTTCTTCTTTTGCTGGTGGTGTGTGCAAGTATTATATGAATGTTAGATCTTCTGTTTTGGTTCAAATAAGTTAGACTAGGAAACATTCACCTAATGTCAATGGAGATCTCCACCAAGTATATACAGAAAACAAAAAGAAAATATAATCAATATTCTGCTGAAGTACGATCGCAACTCAGAATTTATAGCTGTTGGAAATACTATGTCTTACCTTAAAATGTACGTTTCCCTAAAATTTTGTATTGTATATGTGTATTTTGTTAATGTGTTATGTAAGCTAAATTGTGCCTTTTTATTTTAGGCTTCCTAAATTTCTCCCAAATACCTGGTGATCGTGCCCACACCAAGCACTCAAGCAAATCTGTGCTGGCATGATTAATTTGTGGATCCTTGCTTCCACTTGTCAGGGCTTGGCCTAGCCCTTCTTTCTTGGAGCTCTGTGCTCAGCTGCTGGTTAATTGTCAGTACTCTTCATTTCACAGTGACTCACCTGGTCTTCATTTCCTGTTTGCCAGCTAGCCCTGCTGGCTATTTAAACTGCCTGGATCAGATCTCCTGTGCCTTCGCCTGGTCAACATATCCGGATACTCTCTGCTGTGTTTTCCTGTTAAAGACTTTTGCCTGGCTGACTTCCCTTCTGGTTCCGGATCCTGTTTACTGCCTGGATTCCTGTTTCACTGGTTTGTTCCGACTACCCGCTCTGGTTACCGAACCCTGGCTATGTTTTGACTACGTTTGCTCTTTTGTACCATTTTACAATTTTTTTTATAAAGTGTGTTTTTTACTGCACTTCTGTCTCAGTCTGATTCATGGTTCCTAACACCACTCTGGAGAGAGCCTGTATCTCCTGTGGTTCATTTGGCAGCATCCATCCAGCCCTGTTTTCTTGATTGACAGCAAGTCCCAGCAGGAGCCTCAAAATATCAGCTGAAATGCAGCATTTGTCCTATGGAAAACAGTGTACACAGCAGGGAATGTACTTCCCCGCTGTGTGTAAGCAAAGCACCTACTTTGTAAAGCAACACACCCCCAATAGTAGGAAGGAGGACATTATATAAAGGCTTTGCAGTCATGTGACTGCAATACAAAACTGCAAAAAAAGTAGTAATCAATGCTGCTTTACAAAACTAAAGTGATTATAGTATAGGAACAATGTTTACTATTTTAACCTATGACTTATTTACTGTGTGTTCACAGATACTTTAAGGGAAAGTTGCTAAAGGCATTTGGATTTAAATATCTTGCAAACTTGCAAAGTTTTTATTTAATTCTTTGGATTTTTTTTAAAGCTGGCCACACACATATTAATTGCACCACTAATCATATCAAAATTACAGTTACATCCTAAAATCTGGATGCTGAATTTATGCCAACTTCCTGTATGAGTTGCTTCTTTTAAAACCATGAAAAATTAAAAAAACATATCTGCACAAAATAAAAAATACATGCACAATTTGCCATGTTTTATTCCTTTACAAACCCTGAAAATACAGAAAAATACCTGCATCAATTTTTTTTCTATTTTGCCCTGACATACACATTATTAGTACAGTGACCCTTTAAGGAGGAGCTAATGTTCAGGGACATGAATGATACTCAAAGGATGATTTACAACCAAACTATATTTAAAAAAATTATTTGACTGCCAATTGTGTGATTTATGGATAACTTACATTTTTATAAAATGTTTCATACGATAATAGTTTTCCAGAATCAACATAAACATTTTAAAAAAGTAGATCCCCCAAATGAAATTAATAATCAAGTTATTTATGTTGCATGTTTAGAAGACTGTAATTCCCATAATGCTTGAATACATTTCTAAAATGTCACATTCAGGTTTGAAAATTTGGTTCAGGTACATCTCTATAGGTTCAGTTACACCTGTATAGAACATTGAAATAACACTAGAAAATATTGACTGCACTGACCAGCTGAACTTTTTTAAATAAAATGTGAGGTATGCCAAAGTTACATGTAGAAATGTCATGCTTTTACCTTTAGTGGTATGTAGTGGTGTTGTTGCAGAGGTTTTTGAAGTGAATAAAAATGCAAAACCTGCAAAAAAATATGTTTTAAATGTAAGTAGTCCGTATAAGGATTTTGACATTGTTTGGATGGTAGATTTTATAAACTTCAACTCTATCTTACACATTTAAACACAATACTGCTAAAAAAGTACCAGTACTTATGCAGTGTATACTGTTTACACATAAAATCCCCAGTTACACCTATATAGAACATTGAAATAACACAAAAAAACAATTAAGACCCCTTTCACACCACTCCACCCATAGCGTAGGCGGTAAAACGCCGCTATTTTTAGCGGCGTTTTACTGTCGGATTTGCGGCGCATTTTGCCCGCTAGCGGGACGTTTTTACCCCCCGCTAGCGGCCGATAAAGGGTTAAAACCCCCGGCAATACACCACAATAGCGAAGTTTTGCGGGCGGTATTACAACGCTGCCCCATTTCAATGGGGAGCAGCGGTGGAGGAGCGGTAAACACACCGCTCCTTCACCGATCCAAAGAAGCTGCTGAAAGGACTTTTCCTGACGTCCTGCCAGCGCACCCGCTGCAGTGTGAAAGCCCTCAGGCATCACATTGCAGACAATGGAGCAGCAGTTTGAGGGCGGATTGCAGGCGCTATTTCTAACGCTATAGCGCCTGATAAAAGCCCTTGGTGTTAAAGGGGTCTTACTGTACTGACCAGCTGATCTTTTTTAATTAAAAAGTTACATGCAGAATTTTCATACTGAACCTTTAGTGGTATGTAGTGGTGTTGTTGTAGAGGTTATTGAAGTTGATGAAAATGCTAAATCTGAAAAAAAAATTTTTAAATGTAATTATTCTGGTTAAGGATTTTGAGATTGTTTGGATGGTACATTTTATAAACTTCAACACTGTCAACACTGTCTTAGGCTACTAGCCTCTACGTAGTTCTGTCGTACGCAACGAACGTCACCACGTTCAGAATGATCGGATTTTCCGACAACTTTGTCCGACCGTGTGTATGCAACACCAGTGTCGGACAAAATCCGTCTGAAAAAATCAGACGGATTTGTGGTACACATTTAAACACAATACCACTAAAAAACTTGGTAGTTGGAAGCAGTGTATACTATTTACACATATGATCCCCACATCCTTGCCCTCTCAGCTACATAAATGATATCAATAGACTTTACACACTTACGTGTATGAGTCCGAAGCAAGGGTTTATCAAGACAATGCAAGCAGGGTACTACTATTTTTGTATTTTAAGAAAGGAGTGAACATGGGGGAGAAATATTTTATTTGGACATGTCCTCTGTAAAATGATTTATAAAGGTATATTGAGTGTCATGTTTGCAAAATTGAAATTTTGCATTATTATACTGACCATTATAAAAGCCAATCGTTCTAGGAATGGGTATGCCCAGCCTGCGGTGGTGGCCTCTCTGGATGCAGAGAAGGCATTGGACTCGGTCGAATGGCCCTATCTGTGGGAGGTCCTCCGCAGGTTCGGTTTTGGTCCGGTCTTTATTTCCTGGGTGGAGGCTATATACAAAAACCCAACAGCCAGGGTCCGTACGGGTACAGCCCTATCCCAGCCCTTCAGTCTGGGCAGGGGTATGAGGCAGGGGTGCCCTTTGTCGCCGGGGCTGTTTGCTCTCGCTATAGAGCCAATGGCGATCCTCATACGATCCAGCCAGGCGATTGAGGGCATCACGGTCGGCTCGTTGCACGAAAAGGTGTCGTTGTATGCTGATGACACCCTGCTATATCTTAGAGACGACGGGGTCTCTTTTCAGAGGGCGCTGTCTGTTATCAACACCTTTGGAAGCTATTCGGGACTATGCATCAATTGGGGAAAATCCATACTGTTCCCTCTACACTCGGGTGACCCTCCCCGGGTGTTGGACGCACAGCTGCAGAGGGTTTCCCAGTTCAGATACCTGGGGGTGGAAATACACCGAGATTTAGGAAAATTCATTAACCTCAACTTGACTCCAGTGATGTCCCACATGTCCCAGAGATGTGCAGTCTGGAAGTCCCTTCCGCTCACTCCGGTGGGGCGTGTCAATCTTATTAAGATGACAATACTCCCAAAATTTACATACCTTTTCAGGCAGACTCCGGTGGTCATACCCATCTCATTCTTCAGAAAGGTAGATAGTATCCTAACCAATTTTATATGGAAGGGAGGGACACCTAGAATAGCGAAGACAACCCTTCAGCTCCCTCTGACGCTGGGAGGCTTGGCTCTGCCAAACCTCATAAAATATTACTGGGCGGCTGTGCTGGTCACAGTTAGGTGGTGGCTGTCCGAACAACCGGCTAATCCCGCGTCGGCATTGAAGGCGGCGCTGCTGGGTTCCCAAGCGGAACTTAGGAATCTGATATACAGGGGACCCAAATCCAACTTAGGGGTGTCCATAACCATGAGGACTACGCTCAAAGTATGGGACAAGGTCCACGTGCTGGTACAAGAATCGGATGCGTGGTCTCCCTACACCCCACTTTGGGGTAATCCCCGCCTGCCCCATTTCCACTCTATTCCGGACCCGGTGATCTGGGCCAAGCATGGGGTTACGCAGCTGGGAGACGTGGTGACCCGGGGACACCTGATATCCTTTGATGACCTGAAGAGGGACAGAGGCCTTCCAAACCGCATGTTTTTTAGATTCCTCCAACTGCGCCATGCCTACCATTCCCAATTCCCTCGGGCTATTGAGCTGCGGATGTCAGGCCTGGAGGGTATCCTAAGGTCAGGGGAAAATGGGGGCACACTTTCTGCACTCTACAATATGTTGGCTGGGCTGGACACATCTAAAGTATCACAACTATACAATAGTTGGCAAGCTGATATTCCGGAATTGGCTGCTGATGACTGGGAGGAGGGCATTCAGCAGTATTTACCGTTAATGATTTCGGCTAGGGATAGGTTCACGAAGCTAAAATTTCTCCATCGTACCCAATACTCCCCAGTTCGCTTGGCAAGAATATATCCTGGTCGCTCAGCGGTGTGCCCCAGGTGCGGTCAGGACAATGCAGGCTTCTTCCATGTAGTCTGGGCGTGTCCTCGAATAGAGGAATTCTGGAAAGAAGTGCTGGCAGATATCAATACCATAGGGAAAGTTAGGGTCCCATACAGCCCCATTCCCCTCCTGTTGGGGGTCTGCGACTTTCTCGAGGCTCCCCAAAGGAGAAAGTTGTTTGTTTTTTATGCGTCCTTCTACGCTAGGAAGGCCATCCTTTTGAATTGGAACCAAACCCAGCCCCCCACTAAACAGCTCTGGATGACACTAATCAATAACGCCCTGCCTCTCTATAAGCTAACCTACCTGGGTAGGAATTGTCCGAATAAATTTGATAAAATTTGGGCCCCCTGGGTGTCGGCACGTGAATTGACCATAGACTAGGAAATGGTTTACCCCCTCAAACCCACTCAAGGTTGGACAATGTATATTAGATAATGACGGCTCAACCTCCTGTCCGGATGGAAACGGTCGGCAAATGGTAGTGGACGGATGGCCCTAGCCTGTCCTCCCCCCCCCCCTTTCTCTTGCTTGAAGTGATGCAACGTCAGTCATCCTATAGTTTGCTATATATTTGGAAAGCTTTGTCAATGTATGTAATTCTAATCTCATTGTTTGAATACATGTACAGTTGTCTTTTTCTCTATGTCTACGATGTCTCTGTATGATGTTTAATACCATGTTGGTCTGTTTAAAAATAAATAAACTTTATGTTTAAAAAAATAAATAAAAGCCAATCGTTCCTAGGCTAATGGAGTTCTTTTAAACTTCAAAAAGGATACAAAAATGTCCAGAAATAAATTGGTGGTTGGACTATATATAGTTTCTCTTATTGTTCAAGTTTGCATGTGAACAGCAGACGGTCTCATTGCAAATATTATCCTAGGGCAGTGATGGCGAACCTCCAGATGTTTTGGAACTACGTTTCCCATGATGCTCAACTACACTGCAGAGTGCATGAGCATCATAGGAAATGTAGTTCCAAAACATCTGGGTTGCCAAGGTTTGCCTTTACTGTCCTAGGAGGACTGCAGCCTACTAGAAGAAAAATGCAACATAAGTAGACACTTTTCTCAAGAAATGTCAACTGGGCTGCTTATTAGACATGTGCGGTTCATTTTGTCCTGAATCGAAATTCGAACAAAATTTTTGTTATTCGGAGATTCCGATGTATCTGAATCTCTAAATGACAACAGTAACAAATTTAAACTAATTCAAAATAAAGTTTAATGAAACAATGACATTTATTTGTTTCATTCCCATGTTTGAAGCATCCGAATGAAACAAATGATCCAAAATGATTCGAAAATAGCTCAAAAATAGCCAGCTGCCACGTCCTTAACAACCATGACTCATCTGCTGTCAGCAGGCCCCTTCTGAACCATACCAGGCCACATGCCCTCAACATGGGGGGGTGTTTTGGGGCAGGGGGGGCCCTCAAAGCACCTTGCCCCCATGTTGATGGGGACAAGGGCCTCTTTCCCACAACCCCAGATCCCGGCCACCCCATGTGATTAAGTAGGGGTACATAGTACCGCTACTCATTTACCCAAAAAAGTGTCCAAAACAAATAAAAACCCGCCGACCCGAAAAAACAAACAAATAAAAAAGAGGTGCGACTAACAGCTCCAGTTCCCACTGACGGTCAATTAACAAAGAGGCGGGGTCACCGGTAACAGCGGGTGACCGCACCCCTTTGTATATTTAGCGTCGCTAGGCACCCCACTGACAGACAGCTCCAGTTCCCAGTGCCAACAGTAAATAAACAATGGGGTCGGGTCACCCGTTATCTGGTGACCCCGGTCCATTGTTTATTTACCATCCGTGGGAACTAGAGATGTCAGTCGCCGGGAGGCAAGCCTCACATGCACACTTCGGTTGATGGTGTTCATCGTGATTGATGCTGGATTTACTTTGGTGGACATTCATTTTTTGTTCAGTTTTTTAAATAAACAACTTGTCAAAAACTGTGTTTATGTTTTTATTTAATTTTTGACACTTTTTTTGGCGAATGAGTACACCTTTACTCATTCACATAGAGAGGGGGCCAGAATCTGGGATTCTGATAAGCCCCCACGCCCACAGACCCCCACAACCACTGCCCAGGGTTGTGGGGAAGAGGCCCTTGTCCTCATCAACATGGGGACAAGATGCTTTGGGGGAACTCTCCTGCCCCAAAGCACCCCCCATGTTGAAGGAATGTGGCCAGGTATGGTTCAGGAGGGGGGCATTAGCTCTTTCCCACCCTTTCCTGGCCTGCCGTGCTGCATCCTCAGATAAGGGTCTGGTATAGATTCTGCTGGGACCACGCCATTTTTTAACTTTGGCATAGGGTTGCCTGTAAAATTTATACCAGACCTAGGGTTCTGGATGGATTTTGGGGGAGACCTCACGCCATTTAATAAAAACATTGGGGTTATTTATGACATTGGGATTAACATGGGGTTACCCTCAAAATCCATACTAGACCCGAAGGGCCTGGTATGGATTGTGGGGGACCCCCATACTGTTTTTTTTTTATTTAAAGCCGGCATTGTTCGTATACATTCGTCTGTCAGGGGGGAGTCCGCTGGCAGTAGATGAGTCATGGTTGCTAAGGACACAGCGGCCGCCCTCTCCTTAACAACCAGCTATTCTTCACAATAAATTTAAATTGATTTGGGATTTTTCGATCTGAATTCCAATACTTCAAATCCATTGGAAAAATTTGAGTTTGGTGGAAAAAGAACAAATGAAACAAAATTAAACTAAGCTAATTTTGTTACAAATGCAATGTAACAAAATTAGTAACATATCGAATTGATTCAAAACAAATGTTTTCATTTTGCACATGTCTACATGTTTATTGTGGCCTAATGTTGGCCAAAGACATCACATGATCCTTTTGTTATCCAGTGGTATCAGGACCATAAAATGTCTATTATTTACAGATATAATACTAGAGAGGCCATTGTACATGTTTCCCGCTTACACAACCACGGCCGCCCGATCTGCTCCTTCCCCTGCATCCTCATTGGCAGGAAGAAGAGCAAGTTGCAGGAAGGACTCCACCTGGACTCTCAGTTACTGAAAAAACAGACTGATTTCTCCCGTCCTTAGGACAGGAGAACCAGCCTGTATATTCCAAGAGTGGTGACTGCAAGCTGAGCCGAGTGTCAGTCTATGACACTCTTTTACAGCCCAGCGAGTCCAGCCACCCCCTCACTCTCCTCATGTACGTTAGAGCAGAGATGAATACAGCTCCTCCTCCTCCCCCCCGCCCCTGTTCCTCCTGAGTCTTCCAGTCCCGCCCACAATATCCCTGGTGTGCAGCTGTATCTGAAGTGAGGGGATGTGTGGGCGGGAAATATGAAAGTCAGCAGCATTCCTGGCTGTGTGTCAATGATGCCTGAGCTTCTAGCCTGGACCCGTGGGTAAGTGTGTGCACTGCAGTACACTGTAATCACTGAACTGCATTATCTTCATCCCTTCTCTCCCCATCTGTCTCTCCCCCTCTCCTGTTCTTTCAAGACCTTCACAATTTACTTTCACTTTCAGTTAGGCAGGTAATAGACGGTGAAAGAAACTTGCATGATTCCCCCATAAACACAGACAGTGGCGACAGGGGAATATTCTTCCTGCCCAGCAATTGAATTCTCCCAATAAACAGTGATTATCACTAGTGGCTATAGCAACAACTAGTGATAATCATAAGAGTATCTGGCAGGCTGGTTGTTCCCAATTTGATCGATCAACTTGGTACATTCAGCCTACTCATTAATGGTTCAAATCTCAGCCAGTTCCTGCTGAACCAGCTGAGATTTAAACTGCCTATGGCTGGTCTTAGCACTTAGGCAGCCCCTACATTGATCAGTTTTTTCATTTAACTAGTAGGTTGAATGAAAAAAAAAAAAGAAATGATCCAATTCTCCCATCTACACATTATAGGTGGATGGGGGAATCCTCCCAGTGTGGAACAGTGGTGAAACCAGGGTTGCTGTCCTGTCCCGGCTATTCACAGCGCTGGTCTCTGTCTCCATGGCAGCGGCAGCACATTGGAACCCAGTGCTGGTTACTTTATGGGGCTGATGTACAGGAGGGACAGCACAATTTGTTGTTAGAGATGGGCTGGGCATGTTCAAAATCCCACATGCCCGAGCCCGCCAGGAAGCCCACACACGCTAATCACAGGAAGTGATACATTTCCCGGTCCACAGCTGGACAGATCAGGAATGTCTCACTGCCTGTGATTAGCTGTGTGCCATGTCGGCTTCCTGGCGGGATCGGGCATGTGGGATTTCAAACACACCCGAGCTGCTAGGTGACCAGCTGGGGGCTCGGCTCTCTACAACCAACAGTGCCAGCCTTCCCCTGCATGCACCCATAATGTCACCAGCAATAGGTCTTAATAGACTGCCGCCGCTGCCAAGGAGACAGTTGCCAGACCAGCGCTGTCAATAGCAGGGGCAGGACAGCAAGAGGAGGCTGGGGAACCCCACAGTGGCAGACCACCAAGGCCCGGTGGCAAGACAACCTTTGCAACCCTTATAGTTCTCCCACTGCTTTGGACCCTTATATTTTCTTTGTATGCTGGTGACATATATCTCTTGTTTTCTGCCACCCTGGGGGGCCCCAATACAGTAGGAAGGGAGCTCACTGCAGAACATGTGAAAGGGCCCGTTGTGGGATCGTAGTAAAGGGCCCCAGGATATATAAATATATATATAATTGCATTTTATAGTTGCCCCCCCTACTTTTGTCCCTGTCCCCCCATGTGCCCCCCCCTAAATATGAAAGCTGGAGACGACACTGGTCATCGGTAATTAATTACTAACACATGTTTAATATTTCTGGATACCCTACCAGAGAGTCAGCAGTATGTGTCTCCCAATGATCATAGCTTTCCTTGTATCATACCATCTGTACATTTTAATTGAGGTAGGGTTCATAGTGGTATAATATAAGACATTACACATAATTGTAAGTGTTTTTTCACCTTAATGCATCCTATGAAAAAAGGGACTTTCTCTGTACTCCCCAAGGAATGACTCCACAACATTAACAATATTTCTGAGTATTATGAAAAATATTATTTTTTTATTATAACAAGGTGGAATTAAAAACATATACACATATTGTTTTTAATCACAGCTTGTTATAACAAAAAAATATATTTTTTATAAAATATTGATAATGTTGTGGAGTCATTCCTTGGGGGGTATCTTACACATGCTTTTGCCCTTTGCATAGATTTTTGGATGTGGTGCCCCATTACTAAATATTTTAGCACTTTCCTTAGGATATTCTATTATGATGTAATCAATGCTAAATAAACTCTTACCAGATATATTGACCAAAATTGATTGGCTTTCTAATGAATCAATAAATCTATTCATTATCTCTGCAGTATAAATGCAAAAGTATTTGCCAGCAATCTTAATGTCAGGCTTATTTATGACATAAATTGCATTATTATGTGCCAGTTTGTGAGATCCTCTAGGTTCCACTTTGTAGAACAATGTCTTCTTTATTGTGATACCATTCGGTAGTGTGCATGTCATCTTGAATGAGTCTTCTCTATTGTACATAGGAAGTGAAGGAGTCAGAAAAATGCTTGGGGCTGATGGTATTTCTACAGGAGAAAGGATACAAATATTAGTGCATCATGGGAAAACACTAGTGTCTAGATACAGGTTGAAAACTGTTTGGTAAACATATTGTATACCTATGTACTGTATATGACAATGCATGTGAAAGCTATATAGATTACGAGTGTTTCTCAATTAATGGGAAACCTGGGCAGGATCCGGAGTGTATATATTAAAATTAGATATGGTGGTGCAGAAAATACATGTCTTTGGGGATTAAAGGCTATATACTTCATTTTTCAATTGCTTTGTATAAATTAATCAAAATTACCCTGGAAACCTTTAAAAAGGTAACCATACACTAGTTAATTATCTCACAGTCACAGATTACGGTAATTTTTTTTTTTTATATTAAACTTGCAGATAGTAGCATATAATGGGGAAACATCTGTATGTATTCTCTGTCATGTAAAGACTTTTTCTTTATGAGGGGTTTTGGGTGTTTTTTTTTACTTTAGAAGAAAGGGGAAACGGGGGCAGACAGGGTAATTGGGACTTTGTGTGAAACACAACACTAGGGTATAATGTCATTAAATGTAAAAAAGGTAAACAAAATAGATATTTATTGATACCCCATGAGAGCATAGTGCAGTCAATGATACAAACATTAAAATCAATAAGTATGGTACAGAGTATGTCAAACATGATAGTTCATCACATTATAGTAAATTAGTAGCATAATAGACACTGTAGCACATGATCAATGATAGTAGCATCAACACTACACCCAACATGTATATACATAATCAGAATAAAATCAAGATAGAGATAATGGCTCAAATATTGAACACCCAAGGTAGATACATGATTACTGTGACATGACATCAAATATGTATGCTAGACGCGTTGCGTGGAAGTTTGTCCACTCATCAGGAGCAGCTAACTGGAGATACCTATAATGTAATATAAATTGCTAATTAATTATATTTAATTACAACAGGAATAGAGGGAGCAGAAACTCTGGTCATAGCACTCTTACCTATGGGTATATAGTATGATGGTGGTAGGGCATATGGGATGATGTTCATGATGGTGGGAGGCACCAGGGGATGGGTATAGCATCCCCCAATTCAATATTTGAGCCATTAACTCTATCCTGACTTTATTCTGATTATGTATATACATGTTGGGTGTAGTGTTGATGCTACTATCATTGATCATGTGCTACAGTGTCTATTATGCTGCTATTTTACTATAATGTGTTGTGTTTCACACAAAGTCCCAATTGCCCCGTCTGCCCCTATTTCCCCTTTCTTCTCATATCAATAGGGATGGAGACCAATGTACTGGATGGTCATGATCTCATATAAAGTCCCAACACTTTTTTATTTTTTCGTTTTTTTTTTAACTTGTTATGTAATGTTGTAGCACATTCCTATCTTCCTGTCTCTGTCATTACTCTCCACCCAAAGCCATCAACATGATGTTTATCTGTCTCTGTAGCTTAGTTTCACTATTACTATCTGTCTGTCTGGGACTGTTGTTACTGTCAGAATCTGTTCCTCATTATCATTAGCTGTTCAACATGATCAAAAAGTAATAATATACAACTAGGAACAGATATTTATCTCCACCAACAACCCAGCAATGGTTACTCTAACTATAAGACCCCTTTCACACTGAGGCGCTCGAAAACTGCTCATAAAATGTTGAGCGTTTTTGTGGTGCTTTTGCAGCGCTTTAGCCCTGTTTTTGCTGCACTTTTGGGGCGTTAGCGGTGTGCTTTTTTTAAGGTCACGTGACAACAAGGAGACTGATGCCTTGCTGTCTGGTCTACAGCGTTCCTTGAGACCCCTGCTACTCGTTTACTCTGCATATTTGATTCCTGTTTGACCCGGTTTGTTCTTGACCATCCCTGCCTGCTGCCCCGTCTCTGATCCCGGCTTGTCCTGACTACTCTTCTGCTTCTCCTTTGGCTGTCCGCCTGCTGCCGACCCGGCTAATACCTTGACTCCTCTTTGGCATCTGTTCCTGTACCTGATCTGCCTGCCAGTGTTTGACCCGGCCTGCCTGCACCTGCTTGAACTACAGAACACCTCCCTACTGTCTGCTGTATCCGGCTTCCAGTCTGATCCTGCTTCCTGCCGAACTACTGTTCCAGCCTGCCAAAAGCTGCCAGTCTCCTCTGTATTCCACCTGCTGCCAGTCTCCTCTCAGTTGCATCGGAGGTCCGGACCAGCCCCCTGCATTACCTAACCTGTCAGGCACTTGTGCCCCTTTGCACTTCTGAGCCCCTGTCTGCTCTATCAGGGGTTCTCAAGCCAGAGGTATACGAGAGGCCGCTCCCTGCACACTGGGCTCAACCACCAGGTACGTGACAGTGAGGCTGAGAGTGCAAATATCAAACAGCCCTGTTTATATTTCTTGCATGTTGTACAGATATCATTTAACCTGCTGCTGCCTGTGTAACACATGTATGAAGGTGGGTTTTATTGCCCACACAACACATGTATGCGTCACTGAGCAGCCAATGTTTCTGTGCTGAGAGTGCTCTCCTGAGAGTGCGTGTTCCCAGCACAGGTCTCTACTAAAGGTTGGTGGGCCTGGCTCCTGATCATGTTACCACTGTGACAGCCAATCACAGCGTCACATGTCATAGTTACATAGTTGGTAAGGTTGAATAAAGACACTAGTACATTCAGGTCAACATATGTCCACCAATCCTTTAACGGCCCCCCAGGAGTACAGACCCTTATTAAAGTGATACTAAACAGAGTAGCGTTAATGCCATTATTCATTCACATAAATCATTTGTATCACGCCACTATATTTTTTATTAATTTTTAAATCCTCCAAGTGCCTTATTCCTGCAGCGCTGGTGTGTGGTCACAAGATCTTTCCCTGTTCTTTGACATCTGCAGGGAGATATATATGGGAGGGGCTATTACTCTGCTGATGTATGCTCTCTACAGTATAACGCTGTGTCTGTCAGCCCTGATTGGTGCTGTGCCAGTCACATGACTAAAAAACTAAATTTCAGAAGAACAATTCAAATTAGATTATAAATATCAAATAGTGTCACAGCTTCCTGTTAACCTTTATTAATTTTTCATCAATTTATTATTCATCAGATGTGTATTTTTTGTGCATTAATATGGAGGAGGGAGAGTCAAAGATGATTACTAGCTTGACATGGCATCTGCATCCAAGGTTCTTTTTTTTACTTTACAGGCATTAGATACAGTATATTGAATACTAATTTATATTAAACCTAAGAATTTTGTGATTTTTATGAGTAATAAATCAGCATATAATTATACCGCTCCTATAGCAGCGCTGTGTCTTGGCCTAGCCCGACAAGGTCTAGGGTGGCACTTTGAGGGGGAGTGGCAAAAAAGCTGCCCCGCATTAAAAAAATCTCCCAACCTCCTCCCGAAACCCAATGGCCGCACAAATACAGTCCCCCATAAGTGACTGGCAGGGGTGGTCTCCGCTCGGCTGGGGTGGATTTCAGCTCACTTCAGCTCGGCTGTGCTCGGGCGGGGCAGTCTCTGATCATCTGGGCTTGAGCAGAGGGGCGGTCTCAGCTCACCTCTGCAGCTGTGCTCAGGCGGGGGGGGGGGCGTTCGGGCTTGACTCACCTCGGCTTGGCTGGGCTCGGGTGGAGGGGACAATCACAGTGATGTAAGTAATGCTAACTGGCAAATGTATTTGAAGAAGGACGATGATCATGTTAGAGAAGATGCTGATCATGTTAGGCAGCCTCTGATCATGTCCGCAGCCCCTGACCATGTCCCAGGCCTCTGACCATGTCCCCGGCCTCTGACCATGTCCCCGGCCTCTGACCATGTCCCCGGCCTCTGACCATGTCCGCGGCCTCTGACCATGTCCGCGGCCTCTGATCATGTCCACAGCCTATGATCATGTCCAAAGCCTCTGATCATGTCAGCAGTCTCTGATCATGTCCGCAACCTCTAACCATCTCCTCTATCATTTCCGCAGTCTCTGATCATGTCTGCAGTCTCTGACCATATCTTCTACCATGTCCGCAGTCTCTAACCATCTCTTGTATCATGTCCGTAGTCTCTGATTATCTCCTGTATCATGTCTGCAGTTTCTGATCATGTCTGTAGTCTCTGACCATCTCCTGTATCATGTCTGCAGTCTCTGACCATCTCTTATTTCATGTCCCCAGTCTCTAACCATCTCTTGTATCATGTTTGCAGTCTCTGACTAATTCCTGTATCATGTCTGCAGCCTCTGACCACTTCTTGAGATGGAGCTCTAATAGGAAGAATTGGAGCCTAAAGATGAAGGGGTGGAGTTTACAGATGAAGCAGTCGATCTTAAACAGGAAGGGATGTGGCAAATTCAGATGGGGTGCCTGATTTTAGTCTTGCCTAGGGCAGCACAAAACCAAAATACACCACTGCCCTATAATGTTTAGTAATAGGAGGGCATGGAAAGAGGAGGGAGGAAAGTGTCATTTACCACTGTGTATACACCCCCATGTGTGACTCTATACCCATGTGGGCTGCACAGATAAGAAAAACTGAGGAAATGAAGGGCTTAGAAGGGAATTGAAATTGAGCATGCTCTGTAGAGGATAACAGCTGGTCTACACAAGCTCAACCTGCAGTGGGTACACAGAGAATATGGGAGGGACAGCTGAAGGCAGGATCAACCAGGTGTATTTATCACTACACAAAACAAATGTTCTGTTATATAGCATGTAATGAGAGTTTTTCATAGTCTGGGTTTAATGACACCTTAAAGGGACACCAATCCTGGGCGGGAAGAAATTAAGTTAATGTGAGTATAGATCCAAACAATAATGAGGAGCCTATAGTGATAAGAGCCATAAGCAGTGATTTACAGCATATGTGTATGGTCAGCCTGTGTCAGCCTATATCCATCAATGAGCTTCAATAAACGATAAAAGCTGGGTTGAATGTTCGTTGTAAGGAATACTGTACCCTCTACAATAAATTCTACAAAATATTATGAATCAGCCCGAGGATTTGTGACTTTTATATTTAGAGAAAATGCTGGTAATTACCAATATCCTTATAATGTATAGGTTCACCCTACCTAAATGTGCCATTTTAGTTTAATTATAGCCTAGTATTATATCGAACACTACCATAGGCCCTAGCTCTGTTCCTGCACATCAAAAGTTCTGAGTTCTGAGTCCTATCACCAGTCCCATGACAAGATAATCTGATGTAAGGGACTAGTGGTATGACTCAGGCCGCGTACACACGAAGGGACAATCCCGCGGGATTATCCTCTGGACTCAAGTCCAGCGGACAATCCCCTCGTGTGTGGGCGTCGGCGGACTTTTTGGCGCCCCCCCTCCTGAGCCGTACCAGGCCGCGTGCCCTCAACATGGGGGGTGCCCTGGGGAAAGGGGGGCCGTGCGGCCCCCCCACCCCAAAGCACCTTGTCCCCATGTTGATGAGGACAAGGGCCTCTTCCCGACAACCCTGGCCGTTGGTTGTCGGGGTCTGCGAGCGGGGGCTTATCGGAATCTGGGAGCCCCCTTTAATAAGGGGGCCCCCAGATACCGGCCCCCCACCCTATATGAATGAGTATGGGGTACGATGTACCCCTACCCATTCACCTAAGGTGTAAAATGTAAAGTACAAAAACACACACACTTTTGAAAAAATATTTTATTGCACTGCTCCGGGGGTCTTCTTCCGTCTTGGGGGTCTTCTCGCCGGACTCCTCCGCTCTCTTCTGCTCTTTTACCTAGCTCTTTCACGAGCGGAGGAGTCCGGCTACCTTCTTCGTCGTCGCCGCCGTCGTCTGGGGGTCTCGATCCGCCTTCAGGGGTCTTCCGGGGGTCTCTTCTGTTCTTGCGGCGGTCGTCGTCTCCCGCGCCGCCGGCGCCTTCTGCTTCTTGTTCTTCTTCTTGTTCTTCTTCTTCTTCCGACGTTGACCCGTCGCTGTCTCTGCCCGGAATGCCAGAACCGCGCTGCGCTGGGACTTATATAGGGACATGGGGACAGGGTCACATGCTCATGTCACATGGTGACCCCGCCCCCTTGCGATGTCACAGTCCCAGCATCCTCCGGGACTGTGACAACACAAGGGGGCGGGGTCACCATGTGTCACAGGAGGGGGGGGGCGCTCGTTCGTCCCCCACCCCTTTCCTGGCCTGCCAGGCTGCGTGCTCGGATGAGGGTCTGACATGGATTTGGGGGGGACCCCCACGCCGTTTTTCGGCGTGGGGAGTCCCTTTAAATCCATGCCAGCTTACGGAGCTAGCGCGGCGGCATTTACTGCCTACGCTAGCTACGTAACCTGAAGTTACGTTCTAAATGAACGGACTGCTCCGTGTGTGGGCAAGTCCGTTCATTTTCAAAAGTCCCGCGGACTTTTGGCCAGCGGATTATCCGCCGGAGAAGTCCGTGCTTGTGTGGGCAAGTCCACACGCTCGGAAAGTCCAGCGGACCCAGCTGGAAAGTCCAGCGGATTGTCCGCTGGACTAAGTCCGCCGGCAAAAGTCTGCACGTGTGTACGCAGCATCAGAAGGACTCACCCACACTGCTGAGAGGAACTGTCCTTCATAACTACATGTACAGTGACCACGTAGAATGCAGAAATTACAAGTACTATTCACCAGCCCTAGGCTAGGCTACCTACAATTAACATATACAACTGAAACTGTGAATGAAGGCCGAACCCAAACTGTCAAAACTTTAAGCCCAAAGTACTGTGTCAGTTCTGAAGACACAGAATGGGGACACTGTCACATTGATGGAGACACACATCTGATTACATGAGAGAGTTGCTTTCCCAGGGCTACCTCTCAATCTGACAGCCTGCTCGTGCAGAGCACAGGAGACTGACAGCTTGTGCAGAGCAATAAGAGCCTCTCCTGTCCCTGCGTCTGTCCTGATTACCACCTCTTCCGGTACATTCTGTTTTGCATAGCTTTAAATTATTGATAAGGACCTCCCATACTGCCATAAGCAACAAATGCAAAGGTATGCGCAGGGGGTGTGCCAGGTGTGCCTGTGCACACCCTAATCACTCTGTGTGGTGCTCATTCCCCTACTGCCCAGGCTTCCCCCCATGTTGCCACTCCCACAGTGCTGCTGGTTTCCCTCCTCTCCCCTCCCCTCGGCTTCTGCAGGGGATGTTCAGGATGGAGAGTAGGGATGAGCCGAACACCCCCGAGTTTGGTTCGCACCAGAACCTGCGAACGGACCGAAAGTTTGCACGAACATTCGAACCCTATTAATTACAATGGACGCGGTCCCCCCAAATTCAATTACCAGGCCCTTCAGGTCTGCTATGGATATTAAGGGGAACCCCGCTTCAAATTTTAAAAAAAATTACGTAGGGGTCCCCCTAATTATCCATACCAGACCCTTCAGGTCTGGGATGGATTTTAAGGGGAACCCCGGCCAAAAAAAAAAATGGTGTGGGGGTCCCCCTCAAAATCCATACCAGACCCTTATCCGAGCACGCAACCTGGCAGGCCGCAGGAAAAGAGGGGGGACGAGAGCAGCCTCTCTCCCTCCTGAACCGTACCAGGCCACATGCCCTCAACATTGGGAGGGTGCTTTGGGGGTCTGTGACCCCTCAAAGCACCTTGTCCCCATGTTGATGAGGACAAGGGCCTCTTCCCCACAACCCTGGCCATTGGTTGTGGGGGTCTGTGGGCAGGGGGCTTATCGGAATCTGGAAGCCCCCTTTAACAAGGGGACCCCCAGATCCCGCCCCCTACCATTTCACCAAAAAAAGTGACAAAAATTGTAAAAATGACAGGAGAAGGTCTGACAATTCCTTTATTAAAATCTTCTTTCATCTTCTTTCTTCTGGTCTTCTTCCTTCTTCCTTTCTTCATCCTTCGGTTTCTTCATCTTCTCCTTCCGGCATCTTCTTCCATCTTCTTCTTCCATCTTCTTCTTCCTCCGATCCGCTTCTTCTTGCTCTGGTCTTCTCGTCCGGCATCTTCTTCCATGGCGTCGGCGTCTCTTCTTGGGCCGCTCCGCGCAATGGGAGGCTCCCGCTGTGTGAGGCTTCGCTGCATCTGACAGCTCTTTTATAACGGAGGGCGGGGTCACCAGGTGGAGTCACCCCCCACGCTTTTTTTCTTTTTATCAATTCCTTTTTTTTTATCAATGACTTTCAATGAATGACTGTTCTCTGTGTTATGGGAGCCGGCAATTCATTAGCTGCAGATGGCTGCCTTAGATGACAACAGGCCAGAAGGGTAAAGTTGGTTTAATGTGATACTGCAGTGCTGTACTAATAGCACGCACACACTACACTAATCCCCAGAATCACAGCAGATAATGTCAGCACAGTGCAGAATGAATCACAGCAGATAATGTCACTGACTAACGCCAGAACACACTACACAAGGCCGCCGGCGCGGCGGCCTTATATAGTGTGGGGCGTGTACTAAACCCCCTGAGCTATAATTGGCCACAGGCATCCTGCCTGTGGCCAATTATTGCTCTCCTCGCCGCTGGCTCTATGATTGGCCAAGCATGCGGGGTCACAGTGCATGCTTGGCCAATCATCAGCCAGCAGTGCACTGCGACTGGCGCAGTGCATTGTGAACCGTTCGCAACACACGAATTTGATGCGAACGGCCCACATAGTTCTGGGCTCGACGAGCGGTCGAACGGCCAATGTTCGATTCGAACATGGGTTCGAATCGAACACCGGGCCCATCCCTAATGGAGAGCAGGAAAAAAGGGCTAGTCAATATGTTATTTACTGGCCCCTTTACCAGCCCCTTCCTTTTATAAATTAACACAGTGAACACACTCAGGCTGGGTTAACACTATCTTCGCATGAGGTTCACAGCAGGGGTCCAGTGCATTCACTGTTTTAGGTCCGATTTCAGCCCGAATTTTGGGCTGAATTCGGACCTGAAATGGACCAAAAGACGCACAGGACTCCTGTGCAAATTCGCACCAGAGCCACAGTGGAGATTTGTGAACCGGCTCCATAGAGAGCCGGTCACAATCTCCTGCTATTGCAAATTGGATGCGGGGACCCCGCATCCAATTCACAATAGTGTGAACCCAGCCTCACTCACTGTGTTTATGTATAACCAAAGCATAGTAAACTGTGTTTACTATGCTTCAGTTTGTGAATGAACAGGAAGCAACTCAGCACAGACCACTTCCCATTCATTCACTGTCCAGAGCAGCTGAGGCTGCAGCGGAAGGCATATGTGTTTGAGCTTTGTGGCGCATAACCTAATGCAGTGTTTTTCAACTCCAGTCCTCAAGGCACCCCAACAGGTCATTTTTTCAGGCTTTCCATTATTTTGCACAGGTGATTTAAACAGTTCCACTGCCTTAGTAATTACTGCAGCTGTTTCATCTGAGGGAAATCCTGAAAACATGACCTGTTGGGGCGTCTTGAGGACTGGAGTTGAGAAACATTGCCCTAATGCAATAGGATGCAGACAGCTACGAAAATATGTGAAGGCCCAAGAATCTGATTGTACAGGTTCCAACCTATGGAAGATACAAGAGATATAGGAGTGAATTTGTTGATGTAAATATCTAGCACCTACACAAAATGAAATATAATTTTTCTGTGGACTGGCCTTATAAAATGGCAGCATATTTTCCTACATAATCACTATTTCTCACTAAATATGGGAAAAGCATGTATTTGCTTATAGATAGCACCTAGAAAATTCTGAAAACTCAGTGCAAAATATATTGTCTTGCTATTTGTTGCTTTAATTAATTGATAATTTCTATTAGTAAAAGGTGTAACTTTTGTGTGTCTAATGCCGTGTACACACGACCAGACTTTGACAGACTGAATTCCGTCAGACAGTCGGTTTTCGTTCGTCGGACTAGCATACAGACAAACTGATTTTTCGACCGGACTTGAGTCCGTCGGAAAGATTTGAAACATGTTCTAAATCTAAAGTCCGTCTGATTTTTCGACAGCAAAGGTCTGATGAAGCCCACACACGGTCGAATTGACAGACTAATTTGTTTCGTCGGACCTTTGCTGTCGAAAAGTCCGGCCCTGTGTACATAGGCATTAGGTGTTTTTTTTTTTTGCATGTAGTAAGCATTAGATTAGATATATTTTTATAATGCACATTTAAATATTCAGTAATGATTCTGTAAGCAATTAAAGCTTCTTAATGAATTGTGTATTTCTGTAACTAGAAAAGTTCTCATGTTGCAAATGGAAACCGGAGGCTACAAGCAGTAGACTGTAGAAAACTGTATATTTATCTGTAGGTTTTATCACTTGTCTTCACAGTGAATACATTCCTAGTGTTTGGACTAAATTGCAGAGGGGGTTATGTTTTGCACAAATGAAGAGATAAAAATAAAGTTAACCTTACCAGTTAAAAATATAGTGATTTCCTTGCTTCTGGTAGATGGAGAACTGACTTCCCAAAATTCACAGGCATAACTTCCAGCATTGGCATAATCCAGACTGGGAATTTGATGCATATGTGTGTTATCAGTCTGGATATAGTTTGAGTCCTTATAAAAATAGAAGTGTTTTCTCTTATAATCACCCAAGGCATTACACATCAGAGTCACAGCTTCTCCTCTAACATACACTCTGTAGTCAGGTGACACAGTAAGGACTGGATGCAAAACTGTAGAATCACCTACAAAAGAGTCATTAGTTAATTAATTTTGAAATCTTATTCCCATAGCTGGAATGCAATGTTGTTCCATGGAACTTAGCAAGAAAGTGTTTTCATTAAAATGTTTTCATATGTAGCCGTGGCCCACATCACTGGTATGTTTGACAATAGGGACTGGCTACTATCACTGCTGAATGGCACCACTGAGACCAAAGCTATTGGCTACTAGCCTCTACGTAGTTCCGTTGTACGCAGCAAACATCACCACGTTCAGAATGATCGGATTTTCCGACAACTTTGTCCGACCGTGTGTATGCAACACCAGTGTCAGACCAAATTCGTCGGAAAAAATCAGACGGATTTTGTGGTCGGAATTTCCAACCGTGTGTACGGAGCATTACATTACATTATCTCAATGCCATTTTGTCCCCAAGTCTCTCAGTCTCTTCTGGGTCAAAATCTGTGGGAAGGAGGCCAGCCCACAGCCCCCTCCAAAACACACAGTGACAGTGGGTTCTGCCACACTACTATTTTATGCACTGATCAGCCATAACATTATGACCACTGACAGGTAAAGTGAATAACATTGTTTATCTCATGAAAATGGCACCTGAAAGTGGGTGGGATATTTTAGGCAGCAAGTGACTGGGCCGCAAGGACTTGGTCAGAGCATTTTCAAAACTACAGCTCTTGCGGGATGTTCCCAGCCTGCAGGGGTCAGGACCTACAAAAAGTGGTCTAAGGAAGGAAAACTGGCAAGTCAGTGACAGACAAGGTCATAGGCGGACAAGGCTCATTAGAATTGTAGGCTGGCATATATAGTCCGATCCAATAGAAGAGCTACTGTAGCTTAAATTGATGAAAAAGTTAATAATTGTTTCCATAGAAAAGTGTCAGAACACACAGTGTATCGCAGTTTGTTGCGTATGGGGTTGCGTAGCCGCAGACCGGTCAGGGTGCACATGTTGATCCATGTCCAGAGCCGAAAGCGCCTATAATGGGCATGTTAGCATCAGAACTGGACCATGGAGCAATAGAAGAAGGTGGCCTGGTCTGAAGAATCACATTTTCTTTTACATCATGTGGATGGCCGGGTGCATGTGTGTCGCCTACCAGGAGAACAGATGGCACCAGGATGCACTATGAGAAGAAGGCAAGCTGCTGGAGGCAGTTTGATGCTTTACTTTACTTTTACTTTCTAGAGAAGTCCATGTGTCAACGGGTCAGGACTGTTTTAGCAAAAGGAGACCTACTCAAAATTAGGTGGGTGGTCATAATGTTATGGTGGGTGGTCATAATGTTATGGCTGATTGGTGTATATTTGTTTGCGGGGGTTTTTGCCATTTCCATTTCTCTGGTTGCCACATATACTGTAGATAGTTAAAATAAACATCCCTTTTTCAGCCTGGGTGTGTCAAGGAGCATGGTGCTGCTTGTAGAGTCGCAGGCTCTGGGAACACGGAACCCACAGAAACATTGGCTTCTTTGGGGGTAAGCACTACACATTTGTATGTGACTTTTTTATGTTCTTTTATCAACTTGTTAGCTGTAAACATAATACTAGGACAGAACATAAAGTAGAACTCCAGCCAAAAAGTCCTATGTCCTTTGTATGCTTCCCTGTGCCTTGTGTTCTCTGGATATCTTTATTCTATTCGCTGTGCTGTGTGTATTATTTCTTTAGACTGCTGAACTCTCTGCTCTAGGCTTTCTGCATAACATATTCTGGGCCACTTTACTCTGTACATTACTGACTCCATATATCTTTTTTTATTGTGTATTTGTACCTTACATAATGTGATGCATGCTGTGCTATACATTACAGACTCCAGATTGTTGCACTGTATAGTATATAACTTGGTGCACGCTATGCATTAAACAACATGCTACTGACAACAGCACTCTTTTCGGTTGATTTACTAAAGGCAAATAGTCTGCGCACTGCAAATGCAGTTGCTCTAGATCTAAAGGGGAGCATGCAATGAAAATTTTAAAAAAACATCAGTTTTGCTTGCACATGATAGGATGATAGAAATCAGCAGAGCTTTCCCTCATGTCAGAGCTTCTCCTCTTGCAGTGCACAGTATATTTGCTTTATTAAATCAACCCAACTGTCTCTCTGTGCCAATGTAGCAGGATCTACCAGCAGTTGGCTGAATGTAATGTGGAGAACAATGATGCTAAATAAACAAAAAGCAGAAAATGACATGGACTTTCACTGTATTGTTCATTTAAAGTGGTTGTACACCCTGTACAACCACTTTTACCTACAGATAAGCCTATATTAAGGCTTACCTGTAGGTGCTTGAAATATCTCCTAAGCCTCTACGGTTTAGGAGATATTTAGAAAAAAGCTGAGCGCCGATGTCTATGGCGCATGCACTCTTTAGAAAGGGCACATCGTGCCGTTTCTAATAGTGGTCATGCTGCGACTGGCGGCTTTCGCGGCCCCCGGCCGTTCACGGTTCCAGAAGGAAGAGGGGTTGAAGATGGACGCTCGCTGCTAGTGGGGACAGCAGTGACATTGCAGGCTTCAGTTTCAGGTAAGTGACACATAATGGGCTACTATGCGATGCTTTACCTTTGCAGGGAAATAAAGAGGAAGTAAACCACACCAGGGTTTGCTTCCTCTTTAAGCACAGGAGTATGTATTTTCATACAATGTCCAGTTTACACAAACTGTGTTTTGCTAGAATGCTCTCACTCTTGTGCTCCCCCTCCCTTCTCAAGGTTTCAGATTTGCAACTTTTAGAGCTATCTGCTGACATATAAAATTACATTATTCTGTATGCTGTTTTTTTTTTTTTTTCATAACATCTCACACCACCCCCTTTCTTATCTTATGTATAAAATAGAATGTATTAATAAACCTTGTTAAAACAGATGATCTGAAAGAATCTGATGCCCAGTCTCTTTCTGTTTTATCTGTTCTCTGCAATTGCAAATTTAGTGTCTCAACCAGAAAAATCCATAACAATGAAAAATTGCATTTTATTTTTTAATTTTTTTGCATAACCTACTTGGTTGCTATATTGCAATGTTGTGAACAACACCCATCATTTAGAAAAATCACAAAGTGTGTTGATTTTTTTTATGTTTCAAGATTCCTGTATGCTTACACTGCAGGAAAATTCATGGATGTGTCTTAGAAAACGGGGGGAGTGGAATGAGATGAAGGGCCAGAGGTGTAACTAGAACCTTTAGGGCCCCAGTGCAATAAACCATGAAGGGCCTCTGAATCTCACCGGGGCACTTCCCACTGATCCTGAGGCCCTTTACTCCCATTGTGGGACCCTTTATTACGGTCCCACAGTGGGCCACCTTCCTCCCCTCTTGGGGTCCCCCCACAGTGGAGAAAAGCCAGAGCCCAGTCGCAAGTGCGACCTTTGCGACCCTGTTAGTTCCGCCACTGGTGTCAGTACTTTCTTTTATAATTTTTTTTTTTATTGTTTTTATATATATTTTTAGGACCCCAGTTGGGGGGCTTTGGTGAAATATCAGGGGTCTAAACAGACCCCTGATGTCTCATAGTTGTGTACAGAGCTTCCTGTTCATACACTGAGGCATAGTAAACACAGTTTACTATGTCCCATCTATTAATGATAAAAAAAAAAAAATAGAATCGGTACAAATCACTGGCTCTATTTATTTTTTTTTGTTTACAAACTATTTTATTAGGTGCAAAAGGTGGTACAAAAAGAGTACAAAAATATGTCGAAACATTGACAGTAATAACAGGTTTTACATATGTAACATTGTAAGGTACAAATGAGTTAGTAGTCTTAGTTATGGTACAAACGTTTTGATTATGGTATATCGTACATTATTATGAATAGACTGGTACTTTATGTGTAGACATTCTCAGGATGGATTAAAAAAGGATATGGAATGTTTATACCACGGATCCCATTTTTTATTATATAAATGGATGGTGTTCTGAATTGTATGAAATATTTTTTCCATAAGGTTGATGTTGTTAATTCTAGTTTTTAAATGTTTTAAAGGAACTGATTGGGATTTCCAATGATATGCAATTAACCAGTGAATTGCAACACAGATTGTATGTACTAATATAGTATTGTGTGTAGAGAGACCGATAACAGGTGCGAATAAGAGACAACTGTGTGGGGTAAGGACAATGTTGTTATTTGAGATTATAGAGGTGAACCTTTCTAACTGTTTCCAAATATGTGTAATCTTATTACAGTCCCAAAATATGTGTATGTATGAACCAGGGGTATCACAGCCTCTGAAGCATGTTTGTGGTGTTGTGGGGAATATGGAGTGTAGTTTGACTGGGGTATAGTACCATCTGGTGAATAGTTTCATTGCTGTCTCCTTAACTGTGATAGATCTAGTGCATTTATGTAAGTTGTTAATGCATGTATCCCAGTTTTGGACAGAGAAAGAGATGTTTAATTCTTGTTCCCATTTGAGCATGTATGGTAGTTTGTTTGTTTCTGTGTTGTTGATTAAGTTTGAATATATATCTCTGATAAAAGGCCAGGTTTTCTTGGGGACTTTAGACATATGTTTTCGTAAAATGAGGGTGGGGGGGAGTTTGTTGTTTGAAAGTTTGTGTTAAAAAAATGTCTGATCTGCAGGAATTTATGAAACTCGGTGTTAGGAATTTGGTGTTTGCTCTTTAGAGAAGAGAATGAGGTGAAATTATTATTATCTATGAAATTTGTGAGAGATGTCAAATTGTTGTTAATCCACCATGAAAAGTCAGCTATATCATTATTATTATAGGAGAATTTTGGGTCACAGATGAAGGAGGCATGTGGGGGAGACTTAGATATAAGGTTGAATTTTTTACTATATAGTTTCCATAGATGATACGATTGTGAGACTATTTGATTGAGGGCATCGATGGTGTGGTTCGGGATCTTGTTTCCCCATAATATGCTTGAGATGGAAAAGGGTTTAATGGAATCTCTTTCAAATGTGACCCATGGAATTTTGGGATTGAGAATATGCCATTGTGCCATTTGAGACCATCTAGCTGATAGGCAGTATAGCCAAAAATCTGGGAGGCCGAGACCTCCGTATCTTTGTGGTTTGAATAATACCACTTTTGGTAAGCGAGGATGAGAGTCTAGCCATATGAATTTATTGATATCTGATTGGAATTTGGTTACCATTACTTTATTTAGTCTAATTGGGAGTGCCCTGAAGAGGTACAATATTTTGGGTAAGATGGTCATTTTAACTGCTGTGATTCTGCCTAAGAATGATATTTTGAAGGATTTCCACATTTTTAGTGTCGATCTTAATTTTTGCATTAGGGGTATATAGTTTTTGGACGAAAGATCTTTGATATTGGGGGTAAGGAAGATACCTAAATATGAGAGTGATTCAAATGACCAGGAGAAACTAATGGAGGCGCGTAGGGATTCTAATTGGGGTGGCAGAATGTTAATTGGTAAACCAATAGATTTGGAGACATTTACTGTGAGGCCTGATAAAGAAGCAAAGGTATTAAGGGTTTGTAAGAGGTTTGGTAGGGCGATATTTGGTTGTGTAAGGAAGAGGATCATGTCATCAGCGTACATACTAAGTTTATATGTGGCAGTGTTTGTTGAATAGCCTTTAATGTCTGGGTTTAGAAGGATTGCTGTTGCTAGGGGTTCTATAGCGAGGGCAAAAAGAAGTGGGGAGAGGGGACAGCCTTGTCTTGTGCCTCTGCCTATTCTGAAAAAGTCAGAATTACAACCTGGTAGTCTTATTCTGGTGGAGGGGTTGTGATAAAGAGCATGAAATGCATGGGTAAATTCTCCATTAAAGCCATATTTGTTTAGTATTATGTCTAGGAAGTTCCAGGAGACACTATCAAAGGCTTTGTTGATGTCTAAGCTTAATAATAAAACTGATTTGGAGTTGATATTTGCGTCTTGAATTATGTTAGTGACTAATCTTATATTGTCGGTGATTTGTCTGCCTGGTATGAATCCTGATTGGTAGGGGGAAATCAAGGAGGGGATTATTGAGGATAATCTGTTTGCTAAGAGTCTGCTGAAAATTTTGAGGTCATTGTTTATTACTGAAATTGGTCTATAGTTTTGGGGTAACGTGTGATCTTTGTTTGGTTTTGGAATAAGGGACATATTCGCTAGCAACATTTCTTCTGGGAATTGGTCTCCTTTTAGAATACTGTTATATAGTTTTGCAAGGTTTGGTATTAAAAGTTGGTGATATTGTTTGTAATAAAAGGAGGAGAAACCATCAGGGCCTGGAGCTGAGTTTTTCTTAAGAGATTTAATTATTAGGAGTAATTCGTCTTCTGTGCAAGGGGCGTCACTGGCTCTATTTATTAAGACAAGAAAGGAGCTGGTAAATTACACAGGGACCAGAGGCAGAAGGACAGGGATAGGGAGGTGACAGTAGCGGCATGTGGAACAACAAATCCTGCAGCTGCTGAATGTCTGGGGGAGGGAAGTAGAGGAGGAAAATTGGGCATTCAGTCAGTGGCTGCATAGAGGGATCGGTTCCTGTAAATGCTGCTGCCCACACCACCCTACTCTATCCATGCGTATAGAGGGGCTGCATGGGCCCCCTGGAGCATGGGGCCAGGTCGCAATGGCGATCCCTACAATCTCTGTACGCATGCCCCTTTGAAGGGCCCTCTTCCTTCGCCCGGTGGTTAGCCCTGGTATAAATCCACAGGGAGCCAATAGATGTCCTCACAGGAGCTTGGTACACTGGTAGTGGCACCAGCACAGCACCCTTTCTTTACTAGTGATGCCATATGGCTCACCCTAGCTGGAAAGGGTTAAATTATACCACATGTGGTCCTATTACACTACATGTGCACCTTACTCCTCCATGTAGAACCTGTTGCCCCAGTGCAGATGTTTTATATTTCAAAGTATTGTTACAACTATTATCACAGCATTTATATAGGTTCTTTATACATAATTGGTAAAATAGTCCAAAAAAAGTAAATACTAATTGAACAAAAATTATGCCTTTGTAGTGAATGGACTGTGCAAGGGGGTAAAAGTAAGTAAAACATTTGAAATAATGCTCAATAAGTTTTCCCTGTTTCGACGTTTACTTCCGTCAATTCAATGTTACTTTCATTAGTTACATAAAATTAATCTATTATGTCCTCTAGGGAGAATCAAATGTGTAATATATATTGATTGTTTTGCATGAAATACTGTTTATACATAAAATATTGAGTACAGCAATTTACCTCCAGGACTTATAAGAACCACATTTAAAACTCCAACTGAAAAGACAAAATTTTAAATATTTTAATTTTATAACTGTTAAATTAATAATATACAAACAAAACAATACATTCTATAAAGGGATAAAAGATGTATTGGTCCAACTTTGTACAGTACACAGTATGAAAAATTGTTGAAATTTTGAGTATTCCAGGGCTATCTTTTTATCTCACAGGCAATGGTGATGTAGTATTGCCCATCATGAGATGATAGGTAATTAATTATGAAGTTTTCGTCCTGTGACAGAGCATTGCCCTGCCAGGGTCTAAAAGGAGGTTGTGACCCAGAATTCTCAACCGGACGGGTTGAGGGGCTCCAGGGAGCTTGTGACAGGAAGAGGAAACTGGCTTTTCAGTTTCCTCAGTGTTTTCTAAAGTTTGTTTTGGGACCTTGGATCCTGGAGATTTCAAAGTGATCCAGGTGGGATGAAATCTCCAATCCTGGGTCCAGGTATTCAGAACAGCCAGCATACTAATTGGTCAGGTGTAGCCTGGGCTTTTAATAATAACCTGACCATGGTTCTGGGCTCCACCCTGGCAGACAGGAAGTCTGGCCTAGATCCAGTGCAGTAAGAGGCTTCTAGTTGTGTGCACCAAGTTGGTCGGTGAACAGTCTGTAGGGCACAGACAAGGGCCTGGAGTATAAGGCCAGAGCGGTGGTGCCGCAAGTACAAGCCAGAAAAGGGTTGAATGTTGTTTATGATGAAGAAGAAGAAATGCTGAAAACCCCTGGGAGGGAAACTTATGTTTATGTTTGCTGAACCTTCTTTTAATAAAAATGGGCAAACAAAGCCCTTAAAAAAGAAGAAACTGCAAGTGGCGGTGTCCTTAAACTTCTACACTTGGAGTGAAACCTTTAAAGTCCCTATTGACAAGAGTCTTAAAGCTCAACTCCATCTTTTGACATTCCTAATGATCTATGTTCCTCATTAACATGTGAGGCCGCTGGCTGTGCAATATAAACTGTATGTAACTGTGGCTACATACAGCATATCGCACTGCATTCTGGGTTTGAGCCGAGACCTCCAGTCTCATACCTGGAACACAGTAGAGTCTCTCACAATGGCGCTCAGCCATTGAGAGTACGCAATGTATTCTATCCATGATTACAAAGCTTCCTCATTGTTTTATCTGTATGACTGAGTGCAGCTGTCATAGACTCTACTGTGTTCTGGATATGAGACTGGAAGTCTTGGCTCGAACCCAGAACACAGTGCAGTATGCTGAATGTAGCCATAGCTACATACAGTTTATACTGCACATCCAGCAGCATCACATGATAGTGAGGGACATCGTTTGTTTGGACCAAACTGGGGCAAACGAACTATGTCAAAAGATGGAGTTCAGATTTAAGCTAGGTACACAATATTATTTTTTTGTTTTTTTGTTTAACCCAGCAGACTGAATGAAAAAAAACTGAGAAGCTTCCTGTACTAACTGTACAATGTTAGTACTGCGATCTCCACACTGAGCTATTGTGTCCCCCCCGCCAGAACACACTGCTCAGCTCTCTCAGCCATTTACTGAGAACACTGATCAAATGCCGATTGACAAATCTTTTTCAGTCATACCCTTTCGAAAGAAGCTGGACATTTTACCGGTTTCTGTCAGAAAGGCTGCCGTACACACAGGCCGAATGCCGTCCAGTTTCTGTTGAACCAGCTGATATTTAGCCCGTGTGTATGGAGCTTAAGATGATGATTGCTGTAAGGCCCCTTTCACACTGGGGCGGTTTTCAGGCGGTACAGCGCTAAAAATAGCGCCTGTATACCGCCTGAAAAAACCGGCCCCATTCACTCCAGTGTGAAAGCCGGCGGGCTTTCACACTGGAGCGGTGCGCTAGCAGGACCGCAACAAAAGTCCTGCTAGCAGCATCTTTGGAGCGGTGAAGGAGCGGTGTATTTACCGCTCCTATACCGCTCCTTCCCATTGAAATCAATGGGAAACCGCGGGGATACCGCCCGCAAACCGCCGCTGCAGCGGCGCTTTGCGGAGGTTTTTAACCCTTTTTGCGGCCGCTAGCGGGGGTTAAAACCACCCCGCTAGCGGCCGCATACCGCGGGTAAAACGATGGTAAAGCAGCGCTAAATATAGCGCTGCTTTACCGTCGCCCGCCCCGCACCGCCCCAGTGTGAAGCCAGCCTAAGTGATTAAGAGTTAAGTAATACAAAGTTGTGCTTGAGTAGTAGGGGGAAAATAAGGCAAGTGGCATGTATTAGCAGTTACGTACATAGAAATGTCCCAATAATCCTGTCTTCCTTGGCACATCATGCTGAGATAACAAATATGTGCAAAATTCCTATAAAAGGCTTGATGATGTTTCATGTAAGGGTCATGCATTTTCTTTAAGTCCAAATGTAAAATGTCCCCTGCCATAAGAATGCAAATTAACCTTGCTACAATGAACAAGTAATGTGCTACTGTGTGCATTGTTAGTTCTTCTAAGACCCTCTGTTAAACAGACAGATTAGTCCAGGGCCAGGGCCGGCGCCACCATAAGGCAACATAGGCAACTGCCTTAGGGCACCAGGCTAGGGGAGGGGGGCGGTAAAATTCACGTGCGAAGACAGACCCATGTACCAGATCTGCAAACAATTTGCCCCATCCATCTCCCCTATTCCAGGTGTCTTGCCCTTCTCTCCTCCCCTACATCTCTGGCTCCTTTTTTTCCAGTGCTGGCTTTTAGCCTGTTTTGCCAGGGCTTCCTGCAGGGTAAACGTGCTCCATTCCCTGCTTGCAGTGCAGCCCTAGAAGAGGCAGCAGGAACAGAGGAGAGAGAGCCAGTGCAAATAGCAGCCGGCCGGAAGTGCCGGAAGTATGGAATAATACAGGGAACTGAGGTGGGTCGGGTCCTGGCTTGATCTCTCCTCCCTCCTCTTCTTGGACTGTCGGGGATCTGTTATGCAGCGCCACTCTCCTCCAGGTGAGGCCACCACCACTGATGTCATGTGCGGGGGGTGTACAGTGGGGATCAGATATGTGCAGGGGGTGTGCAGTGGGGAGCAGATATGTGCAGAGGGGGTGTACATTGGGGAGCAGATATGTGCAGGGGGGTGTACATTGGGGAGCATATGTGCAGGGGGTGTACATTGGGGAGCAGATATGTGCAGAGGGGGTGTACATTGGGTAGCAGATATGTGCAGGGGGATGTACATTGGGGAGCATATATGTTCAGGGGGATGTACATTGGGGAGCATATGTTCAGGGGGGTGCAGTGGGGAGCAGATATGCAGGGGGGTGTACAGTGGGGAACATGTGTACAGTGGGGAATATATGTGCAGGGGGGTGTACAGTGGGGAACATGTGTACAGTGGGGAACATATGTGCAGGGGGGTGTACAGTGGGGAACATGTGTACAGATAGTCCTGCAGACTATCAGTGTATCAACTGCTGCAACAGTGACATATTACATGTTACCCAAACCATAGACTTTTTTTTTAGAAGTGGGAACAGTTTGCAGGTGGGAGGGGCGGTGAAATGCACCTTCGCCTAAGTACTATCATGCTTTGACTTTGCACATACTTTCCTTAGTAGCTGTAGTATCTATTTGAGAGAAGTAGTTGTGGAACAAGATAACCTGTAAGTGTCCTCTGTTTGGGGGTTGTAAATATTGAGGAAGTACTAAATGGAATCCTCACTACAAAATATAAAACCCTGCAACTTCTCTTGTGCACTTTAGGAGAAGGGCACAACTGCTGTGAAAGTTCACTGTAGCCATCTTCTTGTTGATTAGATCATTTGGAACTTTAAACAGTAAACTGAAATATATGCCTATGGAACCATGCCACCTTGTCATGGCTTGGTGTAGAATACCCAAAGTAACCATAAGACCTTTACTCACCAATCAAAATGTTTGCATGTGGAAGCATACTGTTGCCTGCAGATGGGAATAAAAGATTTAATTCAAGATATTATGTACATACTCTGCAAATTTGTATATATTTTATAAGAGTAACACCCTATTCGTCAGGTAGGATAGGTAAATTTAGTTTGTGTCCATTGTAGTCAATGGGATTAAATTGTCCTGTTAGCAAAATTTAGTTTGGCTCACTGTACTCAGTGAGGCTAGAATTCAGTTTGGGGTTACAGTTAAGTGTTAGTGTAGGTAAATTTAGTCCAGCTCACTGTAATCAGTGGAGCTTTGTTTGATTAATTTGGTCTGGTTTGTGTTCCAGGGGGCTGTCTGATTGTTTGGAGCAGCAAGGCCTTCATCCAGATGGGCAAGATCATCGCCTAGGGCAGGGGTGCCAGACCAGTGGCCCGAGGGCCACATATGGCCCGTGGAGCCCTCTGATGTGGCCCACAACCTCATGTTCTGGGATGGCGGGCTGGCAAGCCCAGATCGCAGGTTGTCGACCCACCATTCCAGAGCTCAGTGTTTTGAATGAAGCTGGCGGTTGAGTAAGCAAGCAGCTGCAGAGCCGCATAAGTCAAAGCTTCCTGTATAGCCCTGGCTCCTGTTACAGGTGGAGTGATGAGTGATGGAGTGACCAGATGCATTCGCCTGGGACAGCAATATCCAGCAATACCTGACTTATTAAAAGGTACGTTTATTACGTTTATTACTAAAATCAGTGTATTTATCTGTCTGCAGTGGTTACTGGGCTACTTTCAAACTGATCCACAGGTGCAGCACAGTGTGCCTGCGGATGACCTGCACCGAGCCATAGACTTCTGTTATTACCTGCAGGTTTGGTGCGCTTTCAGAAAGTGCACCATACCTGCAGGATATAATAGGATTCTATTTAACTTGTATTCATTTACACCTGCCTTCCTCCAATCCGATCTGATAAAAAAAAAAAAACAGAAGGAGATCCGTCCCCATCTGTCTGATCGGATCGGAGGGCCCATAGAGTAGAGCGGACTGTGTCCATTCTGCATATGCGGAGTGAACACGGACCTGTCAAATAAATAGATAAGTTACTAAAGCGCTGATAAAAATTAAAAACCAGAACAACCCAGATAAATATTATTAAGATAACCAAATGATAAAGCTGCAACCAATATAAAAGTGCTCCCACACTTAAAAATTCATGAAATATAGTGTACAATATTGTAAACAATCAGTGCGCTAAATCAACCTAAAAATATTAGTAGACCTATAATCTCATGTCAATTAATAAAGTAAAAATGCAATGTGCTTCCCAAAACATGCCTTGTGCAAATAAATTACTTTGCTTGCATCAATTTGTGTCAACAATGAGGTGATAAATAAATAAATAAATAGAGTAAATCCAAGTAGTGTTCAGGGAATATATATATACACCTCTATGATGTTTGTCACCCTTAATCATGTGTAAACAAGTATAAATGATATACCAGTGTGTTAAATAAAATCAATTCAAAATCAATTAGTGTGCTAATTAGTTCATGTGCTGCTGGGTCCACATACACTGGCCAATATTTCTCTAATTGGTTGGTTGGTCAGATGTATTAGATTGGGGACAATGGCAAAAAACGATTCCCTCCTGGATGAATCCACTAGCAATATATATATATATATATATATATATATATATATATATATATATATATATATATATAAAATATACAGAAGGAAAAGATTTTCTGCCAGTAGATTAAATTCAATCCAACCTTCAGATATTCCATCCTTAGAACAAACCAATCATATATATATATATATATATATATATATATATATATATATATATATATATATATATATATATATATATATATATATATATATATATATATATATATATATATATATATATATATATATATATATAGACCGCATATATAGAAAATATATATTGAAATATATTAAATTAGAAAAAGATAACTTCCCTTTTTCCTCATGTGTGCTTGGGAAAATTCATTTGCTAAATTTCTCTCAGTGGTTTTCTTTCTTAGCCTCTTTTAGTCTTTTTGGTTTACATAGAATAAAAAACACAAAAAACATACCATTGCGCAGCGCTGTGTGTACAATCTAAAGTGAATTTGAGGCACCTATCCACTCACATGTACCCATCGCAGTTGATAGCAGTTTCTGTTTAAACAGTCAGGCTTTTGTGGGCTATGCGCCCTGCTTCTCCTCACTTCACTCGTGTATCTCTGGCCACTCTCGTAGCTTACACAGTGATGTCACTAGGCTCCTCCTCCCTGTCAAATGCCCGCTCCGCTCATTGTGGCCCGCGACCATGTTGCTTAAGTGGCCCTCTCTCTTCAAAAGGTTGGGCACCCCTGGCCTAGGGGGAACTCGTTTGCCTTTCCTGGGCATCTTGCCATGCGCTTGTCGAGTGGAGGCCCCAGTTGGGAGGCTGGAGGGCCTGGAGCAGCTGTTTGCTGCTGAAGGCTGACTGAGAGGACTGTCATCTGAAAATCTATTCTGGAACCACTGAGAGAGAAGCTGCCTGCAGGATACTGCTGGGAAACAACCATCTATCCTGAGGTGTTCTGTGAGTACAAGCTTGGAGAGATCCTAGAGACTGAGTGCTTTCACATCTCTTATGTGCTAGAAAGTTAGCCCTGTGTTTGCTAAGAAGTTTGTCCTGAAGAGCATAGCTGATCCATTCCACAGAAAGGGGCTGTTGCTTGGACTGTTCACCGAGGAAGGTTCTAACCTCCCTTGATACTGCTTTGCAGTACCTGTCTGCTCTCTGATACACAGGGACAGTTCTGAGAGTTCTAACTTTCAAAAAAAGCAAGTTTTAGTGTCCTCAAAGTTCATCAAAGTAAACTATCGGATTATCCTACTTTACCAATCCCCATCCATGTCGAACCCTTCATTAAAAAATACCAGAACCAACAATTCTAGACTGTTTCTTGAGCCTAATAAGAGAAAGTGCATGTGTGCCTGGCTGCGGGCGATAGTGGGAAAAGACCTTGGGACCTACAAACTGCTGGCCTCTATGGAGTTTTCCGCTATATATAAACAGTATCTAATGTAGCGCCGACACTTTTCTGTGTGCGCTATTCTCTAAATTTAGTTTTTCCAGAATAATAACTGAGTTCTGGGGGTTAATTGTTCTAGGTTTTTTTACTTTGGCATCAGTTTGGCTGGGCTGTACTGGAGTTCTGCCTGGTCATAGGTGAAGTGAGCACCTGTGACAGGCTGAGAACGCAGCCTGGTTGGACGTGTTAGGTACCAATCTTTCTCGGAGCAAATCAGTGGGCACGCCTGGCCCCGCTGTGTATTCCGGGAAGGGGTATTTAAGGTGCTGAAGTCACGTGTTCAGGGTTCGGCTTGCTCTTTGATTCCTGGTTCCGGTCCGGATCAACCCCGTGAGGGGTCCTGGACCCAGGAGCGTCTGCTGCCCCCGTAAGCCTGGTAATCCTGACCAGCCCCAGAGGCCCTCATGGTCTGGGGTGGGGATCCGTCCGTTCCCGAGCCTCGGAACTGGCTAGTTGAAGCCCAGTAACTGAAGGAGGATTCTGAGGTGTCCCGGTGTCCTCTCAGGATTGGAGAGGCACAGCAACTCATACAAGCGACCAGAAGAGGACTCTTCGGAGGAGGGCCAAGAAGCTGGCTGCTCGGTAAGAGCCTGGGAGATGAGATTGCATGGACACTAGTGAATCCGCATTTCCTACGGCATCGCTAAAAAGGCTGGAAGATTCAGGTACCATAGGAAAAGTTCCTAAACCCATCCTTCGGTTACAACATAGTCTGTGGCAGAGACTTTTACATTGTTCACTTGAAGTTTCACAACCTAGTCTGTGACAGAGACTGTGCTAATCTTTGAATCACTTGTTGGCTGCTAGATTTCCAGACAAGGGTTTATCAAACAGTGAAGTACCCAGTTGCGAGTGGCTACTCTCTGGGTTATCTACCAAGACATTTACTTGATGTCGGCAGTTCTGAAGTGCCTGAGCTTTATCACCCATACCCTCCATTCCCAACTGAGAGACTGTTATATTTGAACGTTTCTTTTTGCAAATAAAAATCCTCAAAAGGACTTTTGAGTGTCGGCCTCTGCCATTACTGGGTACTAACCCTGGGAACCCCTAGACGATGAGCTCCAAGGAGGAGGTAATCGGTAAGCCCAGAAAATACATAGCCGCCCCGAGGGGTTATGGCTAGACATGTGCAATTCGTTTCGTTTTTTTTTTGTTATTTTCGTTCGTTCGTTTTCGTACGAATGAACGAATCATTCGAATCGTATCCGAATAACGAATCGTAACGAATCGTTCGAATCGTACGAATCCGATTAACGAATCATTCGAATCGAACGAATCCGAAAAACAACGAAAATCCGAAAAAAAATAATTAGAAACAACGAATGTACTAATGAAGAAAATCCGAAAAACGAAAACGAACGAAAAAATTCGTACATTCGTAACTTTTTTTTTTGTTGAATTGGTAATTTTCCGTGTCCCTTACAATGGTGCTGCTAAACGTGCTTCGAATGGATTGAACAAAAAAATTCGTACATTCGTAACTTTTTTTTTTCGATTGGTAACTTTTTTTTTTTTTTCTTTCGATTTGTAATTTTCCGTGTCTCTATTGAACAAAAACATTTGTACATTCGTAACTTTTTTTTCGATTCGTAACTTTTTTTTCGATTCGTAACTTTTTTTTTCGATTCGTAACTTTTTTTTTCGATTCGTAAATTATTAAAATGTAATAACAGCATACACATTACATAAAATTATGAATTATGCTCCGATTACGAATCTACGAATGTACGAATAAATACGAATGCGTCCGAAAATTTAACTAACGAAAAAACGAATCAACGAAAAAATAACTCTTACGAATGTACGAATCGTTACGAATACGAACACCGACGACTTACGAATCCGAACACCGACGACTTACGAATGTACGAATAGTTACGAATCAACGGAAACGAAAAAAACGAAACGAAAATAAACGAATTTTTTTGTTGTGCACATGTCTAGTTATGGCGATGCACTCACAAAAGTGAGTACACCCCTCACATTTTTGTAAATATTTTATTATATCTTTTCATGTGACAACACTGAAGAAATTACACTTTGCTACAATGTAAAGTAGTGAGTGTACAGCTTGTGTGACAGTGTAAATTTGCTGTCCCCCTCAAAATAACTCAACACACCACTGGCAACAAAAGTGAAAGCACCCCTAAGTAAAAATGTCCAAATTGGGCCCAATTGGGTCAATATTTTGTGTGGCCCACCATTATTTTCCAGCACTGCCTTAACTCTCTTGGGCATGGTGAAAAATAGTTATAGTTATATAACCAGTGGTATCAGAGATTACCACATACCTACTCGGCACTTATACCCCCTTCCTGACCAGGCCAATTTTTAGCTTTCAGTGCTCTCACATTTTGAAATGACAATTACTCAGTCACGCAACACTGTACCCATATGAAAAATGTGTCCTTTTTTCCACATAAATAGAGCTTTCTTTTGGTGGCATTTAATCACCACTGGGTTTTTTATTTTTTGCGCATAAAATAAAAAATACCAAAAATTTGGTAAAAAAAATGAATTTTAATTAATTTCTGTTATACAATTTTGCAAATTTGTAATTTTTCTTCATATATTTTGGCCAAAGTTTATCCTGCTACATATCTTTGGTAATAAATAACCTAAATCAGTGTATATTATTTGATCTTTGTGAAGGTTAGAGTCACAAGCTATGGTGCCAATCATTGAAAATTGATCACACCTGATGAACTGACGGCTTATCTCATTTCTCAAAATACAGAAAGAAGTTGAGATAGAGAGGACTTGGGGCTGGGCCAACATCCTTGTGTACAATATACAGAGAGCAAGGTTCCCCCTTGTGGAATTTTATAGTTCAATGATTTTTATTGAACATTTTCAGTTAGAATAGAAAATGAAAAGGGAGCAAACAAACAAGGGTACATGCAGTATACACGAACAATACACTGTACATTGGTTAAGTGTAAATTTATAATCTCTCAATAGTATTGCAGGATCATAGATATACTAATACAATATCATTGCATACTGAGAGTGAAATCTTTTAATTCTACCGTAAATCTGAGTATATTAATATGGGGTGTAGTATTTAAATACAACAATCGTGCATTCTAGCTTCCCGATGCTCCCCCCTCGAGACGCCCAGTCTGGGAACACACTGCGTCCCAAGGCGGGAGCAGCCGGACCGTTCCACAAAAAAAAATCATAGAAGATAATATGTTGCAATATTTCTATAAATTAGCTAACTTACCGGTCAATATACTGTTACCGTGATGGTTCACAGTGGGAATGAACTGTTGAAGGAATGCCTATATTTAAACAATAATAACATGAAATTAGGAGTGAGCTGGGGATAAACAGAGGATCCAGTTTACGCATCAGTAAGAGCTAACGTGGAGGTCTATTGGTACAGAAATTGGAAAATTTACCTGACTCTATTGGGGTTATACCAGTCAAACCATGGTCTCCAGCGTGGGTATTGTGATTGATAGTTACCTTGAGAGGTAGCAAACATTACTTCATATGAAATATGCAGGTTAGTGGTTCTCAGTACTTCTACAAGGGTTGGAACTTCAATGTGTTTCCAGCGTTTAACTAGTTCTAGCCTAGCGCTTAGAAGTATGTGGGAGATAATTGAGGTGGAATTTTTCTATTTCTAAGGATAGAATGGCCATTCCTGGATTCTTGGGGAGTTGGGAGCCCGTGATTTGTTCTATAGTGGTGAAAATGGTGGACCAGAGGTGTTGCAGTGAAGGGCATGCCCAGAATATGTGGAACATCGAGCCTCCATTACCGCATTGTCTCGAGCAAAGCGGAGATTATTGGGATTTAAAACCAGCTATTCTTGTAGGTGTTAAGTACCACTTGAGGATTATTTTTGAGAGAGTTCCCATAAGTTGACGCTTTTAGTGGCCCTATAGGTGGATGATAATGCTGTTTGCTATTGTTCATTGGTGTAGGAAGTCATTCATTCTATTTCCCATGTTCTCATTAAAGGGGATTTAGCAAATATTGATTTCTGGTTCAGAAAATGATAAAGTAGGGAAATGTCTTTGATAGAGGTGGTGGGGTTTGTAAAGTAAAGAAATACTCTCCAAGGTATTGTTGTGGAGAGGTCAGGGATAGTTGCTAATAAGTGTGAAATTTGAATGAAGGTATACATATCATTTGGTTTCAGGCCATACTCAATTTGAATTGCCCTAAAGGTCTTGAGTGACGGGCCAATTCAGATATCTTCGACTGTTGTAATACCCTTGTTTAAATTTGAGGTTTGGGATTAATAATTGTAGGCTGCAAATAGGCAGAGGAATGGATCTAGAGGTCGTGTCACCCGTTGAGGTATTCAGAAATGTTTTCCATGCCTGGATAGCAGCTCCCATAGAAGGTGAGATTCCTATCGGGATCCGGGGCAGGAATCTGCTGGCTAGTAACAATTTGTGTAATTTTGTATTAGGGCATTCGTGGTTCTCTAATTCATACCACCTAGAGGATTGGTTATTTGGGAACCACTGTCTCACTTGGGCTAGAATAGCTGCTATAATATAGACCCTAGGTAGAACATGCCCTAGCCCCCCCCCCCAAATCTCCAAAATGTAATCAGCTTTGAGAAAGAACATCTAGCTTTTTTCCCTTGCCACATGTATCTGATAATTATAGATTGGGCTTTAGAGAAGAACGATTCGGGCACTGGGATAGTGAGGGTTTGGAATAGGTAAAAAAATTGGGGTAATAAGGTAATTTTAAAAGCAGCTAGTCTTCCAGACCAAGTGAGTTTTGACTTAGGCTCGATTCACATCTATGCATGTTTGCTTTTGAGCGTTTTTGTAGTGCTTTTTGCGGTGCTTGCCACATTTTTACCACGATTTAGCCGCGTTTTGCGTTTTTTTTTTTACACTGTGGCTGCTTAGCAACCAGCTATATACAGTGTAAAAAAAAATGAAAAAAAACCGAAAAAAGCAAATCGCCGCAAAATCGTGGTAAAAACGATTCCATGCCAGTGGTATCAGAGATTACCACATACCTACTCGGCACTTATACCCCTTTCCTGACCAGGCCAATTTTTAGCTTTCAGTGCTCTCACATTTTGAATGACAATTACTCAGTCACGCAACACTGTACCCATATGAAAAATGTGTCCTTTTTTTCCCACATAAATAGAGCTTTCTTTTGGTGGCATTTAATCACCACTGGGTTTTTTATTTTTTGCGCATAAAATAAAAAATACCAAAAATTTGGTAAAAAAAATGAATTTTAATTCATTTCTGTTATACAATTTTGCAAATTTGGCCCTCCTATATTTGATAGAAGGTTGGTTTGAAACATGTGGAAAAATGTCTGGGTCCATACTTAAGAGGTGCCAATATTTTGCCATAATTCTCCTTACCTGCGAGTGTTGGCCACAATAGCGGGTTATGATGCCCGTGGTTGTGTTATCCTTAGGTTTCTTAGAGGTGTATAGTAAGGACGTGCGTTTAAAGGCCTTCTTGAGGCAAGTTTTGAAGTAACCTCTGGCTCAAAGTCTGTCACGTAAAGAATTGGCCTCCATTTTAAAGGTAATGTCGCTAGAGCAGTTCCTGCAAATCCGCAGGTACTGACTATAGGGGATGTAGTTGATTAAAGGTCTAGGGTGAAAACTAGAGGAATGTAGAATGGTGTTACCCGCTGTTGGTGTGCGGAAAAGAGTGCTTCCATCATTTAATGTGAATGTCAAATTGAATTCATTGAGTTCATGGCCTGCAGACAGCGGTGGAGGCACTCCACCGGGCCATCCCACACGACAAAGATATCTTCGATATACCTATAATACCATAAATGAATATGGCTAGAGTTTATACTCACTCATAATGTGTTTGCATTTCAGGGCTCCCACTTCCTCCAGGTACAGGGGGTGGCAATGGGGACTTGCTGTGCCCTGTCCTATGCCAACCTGTGGGAGTGGGAACAAGGGTTTTTATCGTCCGATGACTCTCTGGAATTCTCTAGCCATATTCATATATTCATTTATGGCATAGGCATATCGATGATATCTTTGTCGTGTGGGATGGCCCGGTGGAGTGATTCCACCACTGTCTGCAGGCCATGAACTCCAACAAATTCAATTTGACACATTAAATTCAGATCCTACATCCCTATCTTTCCTGGATATCCTTATTTCCAAGGATTTGGATGGCACTCTTTTCTGCAAACCAACAGCTGGTAACACCATTCTACATTTCCCTAGTTTTCACCCGAGACCTTTAATCGACTACATCCCCTATATAGCCAGTACCTGCGGATTCGCATGAAACTGCTCTAGCGACATTACATTTAAAATGGAGGCCAATGCTTTACGTGACAGACTTCGAGCCAGAGGTTACTCCAAAACTTGCCTCAAGAAGGCCTTTAGACGCACCACCATCCCAAACAGACAGTCCTTACTATACACCTCTAAGAAACCTAAGGATAACACAACCACACGCATCATAACCCACTATTGTGGCCAACACTTGCAGGTAAGGAGAATAATGGCAAAATATTGGCACCTCTTAAGTATGGACCCAGACATTGGTCCACATGTTTCAGACCAACCTTCTATTACATATAGAAGGGCCAAATCGATAAAGGACCAATTGGTCCACAGTGAATTTGCAGTTGGCGGTAGAAAAGATCCATGTAAATACCCCACCACCTTTCGGTGTGAGGGCTGTAATTTTTATCAATTTATGCAAACAGCCAAACAAGTATTTCTACAGAATGGTACTATTTTCAAACATCCTCATTACGCCAATTGCAAAAGCAGGGCGTTATCCATCTCCTTACCTATGAGTGTAGCTGCTTTTATGTGGGTAAAACCATACAGGAGTTTTGGAAGCGCGCCTACAGACACATTCTAAGCATGAAATCATGCAACCCAGATCTACCATGGGGGAGGCATGTCAGACGCTCATAATGAAAAATGCCCTCGTATTCAGGTTCTTATACTGGATAGAGTACACCCCCCCTCTGGGGGGGGGGGGGTTATTGGAATAATTAATAATTATTAATTACTCCAAGTTGAACTAAGATGGATTCACCGCCTTGGAGCTACATCACCTGCAGGGGTGAATGGGGCCACAAATTTTAAACCCTTCTTGGAGGGCTTTACCTCAGGGGGCTGGAAAAGATGAGATATGGGGTGGTTATCTATTTTATTGGAATGTAGAAATCTGATGGCTATAGTAACATCATGTGGACTATGAGAGTAGTTCTGCATCTACCCCATAGCAAATAGGAACACCTTATAAACATGTCTCTCCATCCTTATACTTATTTTATATCTCTTGTTTTTTTTTTTTCTTTTTGTCTTTACCAAATGTCTGTATTGCCCATCCATATATATGTTTGCATATTTGATTACTGTATATTTATGCATTGTTTTTCCTATGTGCTGCATTCCAAGTGCAGGTTGCACATTTGCTGCAATTCAAGAGTTTGTGTCTTAAACATGGTTTGTTCCAGCCTCCTCCATCCGGGGTTCACTTGTTCCGCCACCACTCCAATCCCTCTGCTCTTTTTAGGCTCCCACCTGGCACACCCCGGCCTACCATGCAATTGCAGAGGGTGGCAGGTGTAATCTCGGGCGAGCTTTCTGCCGGACAGTGGCCTTTCCCCCCTGGGTTTCTTAGCAACCCTTGGTGATGTTCTGGCCGAATTGCCCTGGCTCTGACCCATTTGTACATCGGCGGGTACGTGGCGCGGGTCCGCCCTCAGTGACGGGGTCACACCGTGCGCCGCCTGCCTGGGGGCCAGCAGTGGAATGCACGCCAGCCCAGCATGGCGATATGCGCCGTGGAGCGTTGTGACACCACATCCGTCACCCCTAAGGGGTATTTAAGGGGCTCAGCTGGGATTGCTCTGTCACCTCCGCATGCTATTCGGCAGGGTGGTCTCTACCACTATCCTGGGGATGCTTTAATCCATTATTTTTCTTGGTAAGTTATAATGTGATGTCCTTTTTTGCTCTTATGCCGCGTACACAAGATCGGAAATTCTGCGAGAAAAAACTCCAAAGCTTTTTGTCGGAAAATGCGACCATGTGTATGCTACATCGGTCTTTTGCTGGCGGAATTACAGCCAGCAAAAGATTGAGATCATGTTCTCTATTTTTCGGTCGGGAAAAGTTCCTATCCGAAAATGTGATTGTCTGTAAAAATTCTGATGTGCAAAATTCCTACGCATGCTCGGAAACAATTCGACGCATGCTCGGAAGCATTGAACTTCACTTTCTCGGCTCATCCTAGTGTTGTACGTCACCGCGTTCTTGACGGTCGAAAGTCCAGAGAACATTTGTGTGACCGTGTGTATGCAAGGCAAGCTTGATGGAAAATCCGCTGGTGTGTACAGGGCATAAGTTGCTTTTTTGTGGGTGGCTGTTTGCTGCACAGCAGCTCTGTTGGGCTCCTCCCGCTGTCTGTTCGTCCCTGGGTGTCCTTTTGTTGGGCCCAGTGGTGGTCAGTGGTTTAGGCGCATGGGTTACACCTGGCTGGATTTGGCTGTTTTTAAACCTGTATACTTTATGTGGCTAATATGCAATTCTCTATCATTAACATGTAAGTTTGCATTTGGCTTGGCACTATAATAGACAAAAGCTAAACTGTTTACATCTTGTTATGTTGTATTTGTTTAAATTTGATCTATTTGCATTTATCGCTTGAATGCTTTGATCCATTGATACACCCTGAGGAAGTAAGTAATTCTGAAACACGTTGTGCACTCCATGTGGTGTCTTCTGACCCCCTACAGCATCTAACAGTGTACCATATCGATGTGTAATTGTATCAGCCACGTTTCTATTATCAATCCTTCATTGTTTGTTATCTATTTTTGAGTCAAAATTGCAAACTGTATACATTACAATAAATATTTATTTTTATATTTATCATTTATACAGTTTTTTGGTGTTATATCACCATCAGGGCCTTTAAAATCCCACAAGGGGGAACCTTGCTCTCTGTAGATCTCATTTCTCGAGACACTAACAAGCCAGGACAGAACAAACACCCCCAAATTACCCCTTTATGGAAAGTAGACAGTCCAAGGTATTTAGTAAGAGGCATTGTGAGTTTTTTTTAAGTTGTAATCTTTTCCCACAATTTTAATAAATAATGTGTTTTTTTCAAAATTGACGCTCTTTTTTTGTTTATAGCGCAAAAAATAAAAAACGCAGAGGTGATCAAATACCACAAAAAGAAAGCTCTATTTGTGGGAAAAAAAGGACGTCAATTTTGTTTAGGTGCAACGTCGCATGACTGCGCAATTGTCAGTTAAAGGCGACGCAGTGCCAAGTGCTCTGGCCAGGAAGGGGGTAAAATCTTCCGGGGCTGAAGCGGTTAAAGTGTGCGCATAGCCAAAAACTGTATAGTATAGAAGGGTTAAATCCCCTTCCAAGTTATTTTTTTCTCTCTATGCACAATTGGGGATATTTATCTTTACTTCCTGTCCCAAAGATGCAAAATAAATTTAGAGGAAATCTAAAGTGAGGGAATTTGTCATTAGACAGTTACTCCCAAAATAGATGTACCTATTAGAAGATTTTCCCTTACCTCCTTTTCTAGGAATAACTTTAATTAACAATTTTTTTTAACCAGGGTTAAGTACCACGCCCACCTACACTATAGGGCCCACCACTGCGCCACAGTGAAATGTAAAATGTATTAATTAATAACCCAATCAAGCTGAAACTTAAAATAAATAAATCAAATGATAAAAAAAATGATAAAAACATGATACCATGATACCAATGCAGTAAATATTGGCGCTAAAAGTAATTAGCATATACTATGAACATCACCCAGTGAATAAGTGAATGATTTAAAAAATAGGATTTTTATAACAGCTTACCTGTAATATCCAATCTTTGAAGTACATCACAGGACACAGTGCCATAGTAATTACTATGTGGGTTTTAGGCCACCTTCAGGTGATGGACACTGGCACACCCTAATCAGGAAGTTGCCTCCCTATATAACCCCTTCCACTACTGGGAGTACCTCCGTTTTTGTAGCAAAGCAATACACGTGTATACCAGAAAGAGGGGAAGGACCTCTGTGTCCCGTGATGTACTTTAAAGAAAAGGATTTTACAGGTAAGCTGTTATAAAAATCACAATCCAGCTTGAGTGGGGGGGAATACTTCTGCAGTTCTCAAGGGTCTGGCAGAAAGAGTGTTGAGGCAGATGGGGGACTTCCTCAATAGCTCCAGGGTACAAGCTGGACTTCCAAGAGTTCACGTCTCCTCGTTTTCTCAGATCAAACGATCCTAAGGATCCAGAGAAAAATAAGTCTTTCTTTCAAGCATAGGACCATCCCCCTGCATCCTCAGAAGAGGAGTCATCAGCCTCTCCATGGACCCCTGAGGGAATTCATCTTCTTTTTTTGGGGGTGTTTCAACCTCCCCTTCTGACCATAGCCCGATGCCAAATGCAGAGGTACTACCAGAAGAAATTGCACTCACTGCTTGAGCAATAGTCCAGCAACTGCCGCTGCTATTAACGCTCAGCCTGGTGCTTAGTAAATGCCAAAGGAATTACTGTGTCACCACTTACATGGCCCCTTCTGCTCTAGTGTCCCTCCGTCAGCTGCAGTCTGCCAAGTGGAGCCTTTACAATGCACTCCCAGGCATGACATTGCCACACGCTTACGCCAAGCCATGCCCCCTCTGTCTTCCCATCACGCCCCCCCTCTTTTCAAAAAAGAAATTTTTCCCGCACGAGCGCGTGCTTCCAATCCGATGGGATTGGCGTGTGTGTGTGTGTGTGTGTGTGGGGTTGGAGGCGAGGAGGAGAGCAGATGCAAACCGCCTGTAACGTACCTGGTATCAGAGCCCAACTGTAGAAGGAGACCACTCTTACAGCCCTGGCTCGAGGACCACTGGGGTTGCAACAGTGGTACAGGAGCGCAGCGAGGTAGGAGTGCCTGCATGATCCGTGGTAGCTGATACAGGTGAGTAGAGAGGATCCACTGGACGAACTGGACTGGAGAGGCAGTAGCAGCAGTGGTAACAGGTGTAGGTCAGCGACCCCTGGATCTAGGCAGAGACTGGATCAGGACTAGACTGAAGCAGGTGAGACAAGCCGGGTCAAACACAGGTAATCAGGTAGTAACAGCAGACAGAGAGTGGTCAGTAGGCAGGCAGAGGTTTGGCAACAGAAAATCAGCAGGTTCAGAAATAGCAGGGTCAAGGCAGGCTGGGTCAGGAGCAGTAGTCAAACGTAGCAGGATCAGATAACAACAGCAGGTACAGGATCAGACTCAGGTAAAGCTGCAGATCAGACAGCACTGCACTGGAGCAGCTGCTGTCCTTTTAAAGGGGAACTGGTGCCAAGTTAAGTTAGCGCGCGCGCACAAGCGCCTGTCGCGCATTCCTGTGCACGCTCGCCTGTCGTGTGTCACTGCACACGTTCACACGCCGCTGCCCAGTGCGGCCCATTCTCGTGGGAACATGTGTGCGCATGCGCGCACGTCCGTGCGCCTGTCCTGTCGCAGGGTATGCCTGACACCGCCATCAGAGGCGGTGAAGGAACAGAGCGGCGCCTGCCGATCGATCTTGGGAGAGGGGGAGAGTTTCTGCATGGGTGGGGGGGGGGGGGGTTAGAAGAAAATCCCCCCCAACATCTTACCGGAGCCTGGAACTGCTTAGCCGGAGGAACTGCAGCTTCTGCTGACACAGAATGATTCATGGAAAGCATGATAAGGTACATGCTCTATAGAGCCCCAGTGGTGACTTTAGGCATAACAGCCTTTACTTTTTAAAGGAGACAATTCATAAGAAAATTTTAAATTATTAGAATTCTTTACTTACCTTTCCCGCCGCAAGGATACTGTGGTAAAACCAACAGACCCAATCTTCACCCTTCACGGTGGGCTCCGTTTAAAAACCTTCAGGAACTGGGGCCCCTTACGGGGGATCCGCACTCCTGGACCCGTAATAGCACCCTGGGGGTACCTGGGTACCATTCAATTCAGCTTAAAAGGACACTTTGAATGGATCCGGCTGCATAGCTTGCCCCAGCAAGGATTGCTCCAGTGGAGCTCAGCACAGCACATCTTTACTCGTGACCAACACCTTAGACACTGGCGAAAAAACTGAGGTACTCCCAGTAGTGGGAGGGGTTATAAAGGGAGGCAACATCCTGTTTAGGGTGTGCCAGTGTCCATCACCTGAAGGTGGCCTATAACCCACATAGTGAGGAAAAAATGGTGCGGTTCTGGAAGTCAAACCATATATGGTGGGTGCACTTAGACAAACCACACCTCTAAATATGTATATATATATATATATATATATATATATATATATATATATATATATATATATATATATATATATATGTAAACAAGTGTATGTAAACCACTATATGTAAAAAGTGCAATGAGCATAAAGATAATGCAGTGCAAAAGGATAATAAAGTGTATGAAATGTGTGTATAAAGTGAAACAGTGCAAGAAAAAGCCTATGTATATTATATTAGTATCCAAGGCAACATCAAAAATCTATTTTAAATATCTCCACTGAATAGTACTCCTGTGCATTCAATCTGAAAAATTATGTGAAAATTCAATGATAATTGAAAACAAAACAAAAAAAAAATTATTATATATATATATATATATATATATATATATAAAAATATATAAAAAATATATGAAAAAGACCAAAATACCAATAAAATATTATAAATGTCCAAAAGGTTAAACAACTAAAAATATCATAAATAAGTGTCCTTAGGTGAAAATTTCTTGTGTAACCACTGAAAATAAAAGTGACTTTTCACTGGGGATATAAGTGACTTTTCACTGGAAATAAAGGTGACTTTTCAGTGCTCCCCTCCTTCCTCCAATGGCCCCTCTTGTATATGCACTCACCAGAGTGCATGCAGCATTTTACATACATACAGCATTTTTACAATAAAAGCTTTTTACGGATTCATGCTATGAGCACCATTCTTTTCTGATGCATGTGGATTTCCCGCTGTTAACTGATCTCACTTCATGTGAGAGGAAGCACCACTGAAGGTCCGGAATAACTGGGAGTCCAAAGTACCCCGACAGGAGGTTTATCACCACCACCACTACCCAGCAGGGGTGAGGCGCTCTGGTGAGTACATATACAAGAGGGGCCATTGGAGGAAGGAGGGGAGCACTGAAAAGTCACCTTTATTTCCAGTGAAAAGTCACTTATATCCCCAGTGAAAATTCCCTTTTATTTTCAGTGGTTGTGCAAGAATTTCTCACCTATGGACACTTATTTATAATATTTTTAGTTGTTTAACCTTTTGGACATTTATAATATTTTTTTGGTATTTTGGTATTTTTCATATATTTTTTTATATATTTGTATATATATATATATATATATATATATATATATATATACACACACATACATTATATATATATATATATATATATATATATATATACACACACATACATTATATATATATATATATATATATATATATATATATATATATATATATATATATATATATATATATATATATATATATATATATATATATATATACACACACATACATTATATATATATATATATATATATATATATATATATATATATATATTTTTTTTTTTTTTTTTTTTTTAAATATCATTGAATTTTCACATAATTTTTCAGATTGAATGCACAGGAGTACTATTCAGTGGAGATATTTAAAATAGATTTTTTGATATTGCCTTGGATACTAATATAATATACATAGGCTTTTTCTTGCACTGTTTCACTTTATACACACATTTCATGCACTTTATTATCCTTTTGCACTGTATTATCTTTATGCACATTGCACTTTTTACATATAGTGGTTTACATACACTTTGTTTACATATATATATTCATATTTAGAGGTGTGGTTTGTCTATAAGTGCACCCACCATATATGGTTTGACTTCCAGAACAGCGCCATCATCCCTTAGCACCTTGGTGTAGTTTTACAGGGAGGCTGCAGTTCACTTTCCTGATATTTTAGAGTATTTATAACACACATAGTAATTACTACGGCTCTGTGTCCCGTGATGTACGATTAAGATTTTTTCTTCATTTCTGTTATAAAATTTAGCAAACAAGTAATTGGAAAATGTATTCTGCTACATTTCTTTGGTGAAAATAACCCAAATTAATGTATAATATTTAGTCTGTAGGAAAGGTATAGAGTCCATAAACTATGTTACATACTGTATCTAAAAAGCAATCAGTCCTGATGTAATGACAGCCTAATTTCTTGAGGCCCAAAAATGTTAGGACAGTAGACAGTCAGTCCAAGGTATTTAATAAGAAACATGGTGAGTTTTTTGAAGTTGTAATTTTTCTGTAATTTTTTGAAAAATAATTTAAAAATAAAAGTTTTCACAATTTTTTTTTTTTTTAATACTGTCACCAGTGCAGTACAGCATCATCATACAATTGGTGTGGCAGCGATCAGGGACACTGGTGATAGTGATTGGTTTTATTTTCTTATAACAGTGAATTTCATTAGGAACTGGTTAAATTAGCAGTGTGAATCATATGCGATGTCTGACATCGCACAAGTGTGAACCGGCACTAAATTATACATCTTCCTCACACATAAATAGCCTACACCCCTCTATACACAAGAAATAAATATCTGTATTTGCTTTTCCCAAATATACAGGTATTCGGGGCTTTACTGAAGGATGAAATCAGAAAAAAATGAAGTCAAGTGGACATTCAATTCAATTATTCAATTTAAATTTCCTTTTTATGAAAGATAGGTTCTGTTTATTTAAAGCGGAAGTAAACCCATCGATTTAACAGTCTAAAAAAAAAAAAGGCATGCCGTGAATGCTAACTGCACATTGGCTGTGTTCTCAACCAAACAGTCAAACCATCCAATGGCTGGTGTCATAACGGATCACATGTGCAGCACTGTGGCAGTTGAAGATTAAACAGAGGCAAAGATGGCAGCTTCCTTGGCTGAAAACGATAGGGGGGTTTACTTCCACTTTAAGATTTCCCTGCATAAGGTTTGATATTTGAAGGGAATATATGTCCCCTTCCCTTAAATTTGCAATACCTAATGCTTTAGCAAGTCAGACTTTGAGAGCAAGCACTTTTTGTGAGTCAAAAACGGTTCAGAACACACTATAAACAATGGAAACATCCAAATGGCACAATTCACACTTCAGTGTACAAAAGTACTGGTTTATACAGTAGATTGTGAAGGAAGGGGCTGTTGTCTTTATAAACTACTCTGAAAACAATGGCTAATTGTAATACTTTTTATGTGTTTTTACCATTTTTTTTTTATATACAGCCACAAATGCACATACTTCCAAGTAATAGTCATATAAAAAGGATACTACTATACACTAGGAATGTATAAATAATTTAGGCTTCAGTACATATAATTTTAAACTCTGGTTGGTACTAATCTAATCCTAATATACATAAAAAAAAAAAAAAGATCTAACATTGATGAAGTGCACGTACTCACCTTATTATCAAGAGCACAGTGAGTTGTCTACTAAAAGACTGAAGGATTCGGTTCCTCCTCGCTAATATTATGCTGCTTAGTTCTGCAAAACATTCATATTTCGTATGGTTATTTCCATTTTCGCACTTGTAGTCATATAGTGGTCACATGAAACTATCTTTAGAATTTCTGTGCGGCCAAGGTATCTGAACTGTTATACCTAATAATTAACAATGTTGCTGTGCAGTCAGGAAAAAAAAACGTAGCAGTGTGATAATAAAAGAAGAGACCCCACCAATGGCCAGGGCCACCGATAAGGGGGGAACCACCGGTCCCCCTATACGGGGCTAAGGCCCCATCAGTTCAACAGTGGGTCCGGGAAGCTGACAAGCTGCAGTACAAACAAATGGCAACTGCCCCAACCTATAACTGGCCTTAACAGCAAGAAGCACATGGAACGGCGTCGCATGTAAAACAACAACAACAAAGAAAAAATTCCCAGCTCAACTTACCAGCCAGCCTGCAACAAACTGAATTGTCCTGTCTAACAGCAACATCCAGTGTCGAAACCCAGTCTGATCCAGTGCACCCCTGTGCCTTTAAAGTGGTTGAAAACCCTTTACAGCCACTTTTGCCTACAGGTAAGCCTATCATAAGGCTTACCTGTAGGTACCGTGAATTTCTCCTAAACTTGCACAGTTTAGGAGATATTCACTGTATACACATGTTCCAATGCCATCGGCACATGCACACTGAAGAAACGGCTCATACATACCGTTTCTTCAGCTGCTGTGCCGTGACCTGCGGCTCCTGCTCACATGTGGCGTGCCGTCATCGCGGCTCCGGCTAATCACAGTGCCAGAGCCTACGAACCCGGAAGTAACATTTCGGAGACATGTCGCCCGTGACAGCGATGTGCGGGGACCACTGCAACAGCTTAGTTCTAAGGTAAGTATTTCATAATGAGCTAGTATGTGATGCATACTAGCTCATTATGCCTTTGTCTTGCAGGTTTTCTTTTCTTTCTTTTTTTTTTTTTACAACCACTTTAAGGAGTGGGCTCCCTCCAGGCATACATGCCCTTAGTCTATTCATTACTATATAAATGTGCTCCTACCATGGAGGCTCTCAAAATCTTTAGAGTTAGTACTGTAGATAATACTGGGGTGTCTTGTCCCTGCCTCTGCAGCTTACGCATGTATTTGCAAATGTGTGCAAACTAAACCCCTGTTTTTAAAGTGAACTGTTAGACAGGACAATTCGATTTGTTGCAGGCTGGTTGAGCTGGGAATTTTTATTTGTTGTTGTTTGACAGCTGACAAGCTGCCCCTGCTGTCCAGGGTTCCATTTCTTCTGCTGTGCGGACTCCCCTGTGTACTCCCTGGTTTCCCCCTGCAGCGTTGCCAGCTTACCCTCCTCTTTCTCTCACCTGCTGCTGTAGGGGATGTTTCAGGGAGGAGCATGTTGAGGGGAAAATTATGGTACTTCTCCCAGATGGGCGGAGCGTCACACGTATGAATTGGGTGGTCTATTGACTCCATGCAGCCGCAGTCCTCAGTGTTGGTTGCAAAGACCTATAGGTTCTTCTCCAGTAATTGATGAAGTAGCCACTGCTGGAGTAGAGGATAGTCCCGGAAAGGAATGGTCAGCTGTCCCAGAAGTAATCTGTATTGCGGCTCTTTCAAGGAGGTCATAGTCATCTGTAATGGGGCAGAGATGGCTTCCACCACTGTCTGGGCCTCACAGATGCACTGACTGGGCACCAGTCTGCGATGATGGTGTGATTAGGGAGAGGGATCAGGGAGGTCCCCAGACTGTTAGGCTGAACCAACACCTTTCCTTTGTGGACCTGGGATAAGGTGTGGACAACCAGTTAGTCCCCTGGTATCGTTAGCCCCTTGCAACTTCCTGTGAACCCTGATGGCTAGAGACCAGACTACTTTTTGGAGGGGTGCCAGGAGCAACTTTTGTTTGGGAGGCATGTGCGGAAAACCCCCACTTGCTCAGGCTGTTGTCTAAATGCCTGCTGGTAGGCCTTGTAGGCTCAGATCATGTTGAGCCAGACAGCTCCCAGACCACAGTCCTGTGCACACCAGCCTGAATGCTCAAAAAAGTGTAAGTCCAAGTCTTACCCCAGTCCAAGTCTTTCAAGATGTACATGCCTAGAATGATATGTACTACTAAACTTAGTGGGCTGCGAGCCACCACGACCACTTCTTGCTCCACTACCTCGTCGCCTATCTGCATCTTTACCCAGGCAACATCAGGCAAGCGATAAAATGATAATTGACTAGGGCATTAATCACTGGACTTGGCACAACCATAGCCCCGATCTGATGGTACCTTGAGTTGATGGTCCTCTGGGTTGGACTCACTACAGTTTGAATGTGGACCTCTCCTACCTCAAGGAAACCACATTCTGGGCAAGTTCCCTTATAGCCGTCTGCATAGCTGACAGGGAGATGGAGCCAAGGCCTCCTCTTTCAGATGTAGTGGTCCATGCCTCTTTGTCACGGCAGCAGTTGTTTCCACATCTTCTTGCATCCGTACCACCACATCCACTAAGGTATCGTTAAACAAGAAGGTGGGTTGCAATTTTATTTACTCCTGTAAGGCTCTCCTAACTGGCCTGACATTTCTCTTGTTGCCTACAGATGTAAAACCTCCGCCTTAACTCTGGAACTTTCACATTCTCTCTGAACAGGCCCTCCAGGCGTGCTAAAATTTCTTCAAGGCTGGCCCAGTCATCTTCCGGTAGCACTGTCATACCTCAGCGGGCGCCAACCTCCTGTGAGTTGATGGCCAGCTCCATGATCAGCCTAGCGGGAACATAAAACCAGCACCCAGCACTCTCCAGCCTCTCCTCCTACTCAGACAGCGAGATATTGGACCCATTAAACTTAGGCACAAGGGTTAAGGCTGCTCTTGACCGTGCCATGATAGTCCCACTCCACCTTCCGCACCAGCTGTAGAGAGAGTGTGGGTAGGTGCAGCATTATGAGGCTGGCAGAAAGCACATGGAGTCCAACTGCAGTAACAGGAGTAAATTCAATCAAAAGTTCAACGGTACACAACAGGCCTGGCAGAGAGGCAACCTGACCTGGACCACTTACAGAGTGCAACAAGCTGATTCCCAATTAGGGATGAGCTTCCTGTTCGAGTCAAACCCATGTTCGACTCGAACATCTTCTGTTCGTCCCGTCGACGAATCCCGAACATTATGGGCCTTTGGCGCCAAATTCGAGTGGCGCGTCACGGCCCATAATTCACTGCGGCATCGCATTGCATTGCTGGCTGATGATTTGCCAAGGATGCACTATGACCCTAGTCATGCTAGTGTATTCACAGAGACAGAGACAGACTCGAGACACCCGAGATATAAATATACCTTCACAAAAACATTCCACAATGAAAAACAAAAACACTTACCCTCCAAAAAATAGATATAGTAAGTCAGGACTCTTACAAGCCCTGAATCTTTTTTATAATAGACCTCCAAACAATCCCACTGAACTGTTATGTCCCAAAACCACTTCTCTGAATACAGGGGGTCCCCGAGTTATGAACTCGTTAGGGACTGCCCTCCTGTACGGAAGTCGGAAATGTTCGTAAGTCGGCCGCGCATGCGCAGACCGACAAATACCGTCATTTCCGGACATTTCCGATGTTCCTTCTAATGCTGTTCTGCACATGCGCGGCAAATTACGGACATTTACGGCATTTTCCGAGGCTCCGTATGGCCGCGCATGCGCAGAACGGCCGAAAGACGGCGAAAAACAGCGAAAAATGGCGGAGGGTCCCCGCAGCGCCCCGTTCGTAAGTAGGGGTTGTTCGTAGGTCGGGCGTTCGTAAGTCGGGGACCCCCTGTACTGGATCCTTGCCATTATCTCCTTCACTACAACAGAAGATGGATGGCACTATAGATACAGATATTTCCCCTGATAACCCTATGGAGATCACGACTGTATCCCCTATAGGTATAATCAATACTCTCCCAGCACCCGATCTCGTCCTTCCCAACTCTGACAACATTGCCCTCCCTCCACCAGGTCCCAATTCTTTTTTAGTCCTCAGTCCTCCTTGAACAGCCTCCAAAAAAAGAAAGCACATAGAAGAGGCTGTTGAGGAGGACGAAAGAATAGACAATCCCGGGGCACTGAAAATAAGAAAACTATAAAAATCTTCAATCTTTCCTCACGTAACCTTTCCAATGCTGAAACGTTGCTCCCATCAACAAACCAAACCCTTTTCTTTTATTCAAAGACCTAAACAGCTATGTTAGAAATCTTACTTTGAAGAGATACCATTAGATAAAAAAAATCTTCTGACTGATAATATCTTGATTAACAATACTCCTTCCACACCTTCTGTGACCTCGATACCACCAGAGGTTTTTTCCTTTGATACCAGTTGTACGGAGGATATAGATGACTTATCTTTTGATACCGAGTTATCCGAACTCTATACACAACATATATCCACTTCTCCTCCGATTACCCACACATCCTTCAGGCCAAAATCCATCTTCAACCCTACACACGCTAAAGGACCCTATATAGAAAGTTTCTATAGAGTGGTATTTGCTGATTTCAAAAAGTTATGCCAACCCTCAACCACTAGGGATGAGCCGAACACCCCCGGGTTCGGTTCGCACCAGAACCTTCGAACCGACCGAAAGTTCGCGCGAATTTTCGAACCCTATACGTTATAATGGACGCGAACGTTCGAAATCAAAAGTGCTAATTACAACGGCCAATATGCATGTTAATGTCATAAAACAGGTTTGGGGACCCGGGTCCTGCCCCAGGGGACATATATCAATGCAAAAAGAACTTTTAAAAACTAACGTTTTTTTTCGGGAGCAGTCATTTTAATGATGCATAAAGTGAAAAAAAAGTGAAATTTTCCTTTAAATATGGTACCCGGGGGGTGTCTAAAGTATGCCTGTGAAGTGGCATGTGTTTCCCGTGTTTAGAACTGTCCTTGCACAAAATGACATTTGTAAAGGAAAAAAAAGAAGCCATTTAAAACCACTTGCGGCTTTAGGTTTGTTCTTAAGTAGAATCTGAACAGGTACATTATGAAGTGTAGCTCCATCCCAAAAAAATCTATTTTTAAGCTTTTTGGAGAACATAGGGAGGGGTTATCACCCCTGTAACATTTGCTGTCTTTGCACATCTGTTCAGAACATGTCACCTAACTTTCCGTCCCAATGACAAATGTTTTTGGAAAAAGTGGGGTTTTAATTGAAACAAGGATTGGTGATAAAGTATCAGTAGAGAGGAGATACCTTTTTCCCAAATTAAATCTAACAGGATAGAATTTCCCTTCCTAGGGGTAGATTTCCTCTCACTTCCTGTTTTCTCTTTCCATTTGCAAGTAGGAGTCGTTTGTAAGTTGGATGTTTGAAAGTAGGGGCCTGGCGTATATACTCTGCAGAAAAATTAGATGTTGGTGTAGCCACAAGACTGGTGGGCACAGGAATGGGCCCTGCTGTGAGTTAATAGATCAAGATTTGTAATTGCATGCACCTGATGAACAGGGCAGAAAAATTGGGGGTGGTGGTGGACGGTTTTGCCACAAGACTGTAAGCTCTCACAGTTACTCTTGGTGGGCGCAGGAATGGGCCCTGCTGTGAGTTATTAGATCAAGATTTGTAATTGCAAGCACCTGATGAACAGGGCAGAAAAATTGGGCCTTTGGCGGTGGTGGTGGACGGTGTTGCCACAAGACTGTAGGCCCTCATAGTTACTCTTGGTGGGCGCAGGAATGGGCCCTGCTGTGAGTTATTAGATCAAGATTTGTAATTGCAAGCACCTGATGAACAGGGCAGAAAAATTGGGCCTTTGGCGGTGGTGGTGGACGGTGTTGCCACAAGACTGCAGGCCCTCATAGTTACTCTTGGTGGGCGCAGGAATGGGCCCTGCTGTGAACTATTAGATCAAGATTTGTAATTACCCGCCCTGTTAAACAGGGGCTGAAAAATTGTGCCTTAGGCACTGGTGCTGGTGCCACAACACTGCAACCCCTCACAGAGACTGTACTTGGAGCACAGCAGTCACACGTGTTGCGAAGCATTTTTTTAAAAAATTGTAATTACCCGCCCCTGTTAAACAGGGGCTGAAAAATTGTGCCTTAGGCACTGGTGCTGGTGCCACAACACTGCAACCCGGCCCTCACAGATACTGTACTTGGAGCACAGCAGTCACACGTGTTGCGAAGCATTTTTTTAAAAAAATTGTAAGTACCCGCCCCTGTTAAACAGGGGCTGAAAAATTGTGCCTTAGGCACTGGTGCTGGTGCCACAACACTGCAACACGGCCCTCACAGAGACTGTACTTGGAGCACAGCAGTCACACGTGTTGCGAAGCATTTTTTAAAAAAATTGTAAGTACATGCCCCTGTTAAACAGGGGCTGAAAAATTGTGCCTTAGGCACTGGTGCTGGTGCCACAACACTGCAACCCGGCCCTCACAGATACTGTACTTGGAGCACAGCAGTCACACGTGTTGCGAAGCATTTTTTTAAAAAATTGTAAGTACCCGCCCCTGTTAAACAGGGGCTGAAAAATTGTGCCTTAGGCACTGGGGCTGGTGCCACAACACTGCAACACGGCCCTCACAGAGACTGTACTTGGAGCACAGCAGTCACACGTGTTGCGAAGCATTTTTTTAAAAAATTGTAAGTACATGCCCCTGTTAAACAGGGGCTGAAAAATTGTGCCTTAGGCACTGGTGCTGGTGCCACAACACTGCAACCCGGCCCTCACAGATACTGTACTTGGAGCACAGCAGTCACACGTGTTGCGAAGCATTTTTTAAAAAAAAATTGTAAGTACCCGCCCCTGTTAAACAGGGGCTGAAAAATTGTGCCTTAGGCACTGGTGCTGGTGCCACAACACTGCAACACGGCCCTCACAGAGACTGTACTTGGAGCACAGCAGTCACACGTGTTGCGAAGCATTTTTTTAAAAAATTGTAAGTACACGCCCCTGTTAAACAGGGGCTGAAAAATTGTGCCTTAGGCACTGGTGCTGGTGCCACAACACTGCAACCCGGCCCTCACAGATACTGTACTTGGAGCACAGCAGTCACACGTGTTGCGAAGCATTTTTTTAAAAAATTGTAAGTACACGCCCCTGTTAAACAGGGGCTGAAAAATTGTGCCTTAGGCACTGGTGTGGTGGCATGGATCATTGAGGAGGAGGAAGAGGATAGTCAGTGAACATAAGAGGACAGTCACTCAGCATCAGCATAGGCAGTCTTGAAGGGATGTGACATTAAAAATTATTCGGTTATATCCGCCTCAGGTGCCTGGTAGCTGGTGGTGATCCAAGACTGATTCATTTTGATGAATGTCAGTCGATCAACCGAGGCGGTGGACAGGCGCACCCTATGATCAGTCACAAATCCTCCAGCAGCACTGAATGTGCGTTCGGAAAGAACGCTGGAGGCAGGACAGGCCAGTAGCTCAATTGCATACTGTGCAAGCTCTGGCCAGTGATCCATCCTCAGGACCCAGTAAGCCAGAGGATTTTCGGTGGGAAAGGTGTCCAAGTCTGACCTTGCCCCAAGGTATTCCTGCACCATGTATATCAGACGCTGGCGATGGTTGCTGGAACCGATCATACCTTGGGGCTGCGGACTAAAAAATTGTCTGAACGCATCGGTCAGACGTCCACCTTCCCCACCGCTCCTTCTGCCACTGACCGAAGCCTCAGCAACTCGTCGCCCAGGACCAGGAGTTTGTAGCCTCCCAGTTTCTGGGAACGCGTTGCACAGACCTTTCTGCAAGGCCTCCCTGAGATGTCTCATCCTCTGCTCCCTCTGCGACGGCAAGATAAGGTCCGCAACCTTACCCTTGTACCGCGGATCAAGGAGAGTGGCCAGCCAGTAATGGTCCCTCTCCTTGATCCGAAGAACACGAGGATCCTTCCGCAGGCTTTGCAGGATCAGGGAGGCCATGCAGCGTAGGTTAGCTGAGGCATTCGGTCCGGAGTCTTCTGGGTCACTGAGGATGACATGATCGCCAGCCACCTCCTCCCAGCCACGTACAAGTCCACTGGTTTGTTGGGACTGTACATCATCCCTAAAAGACTGCTGCTGCTGATGCTGAGTGCCAGGCTCCACCTCCATGCTCACACAATCCTCCTCCTCCTCCTCCTCCTCCTCCTCCTCCTCCTCTTCCTGTGTGATGGGTGGGACAGAAGGAACACTGTCCGGATAAAGGGGGCCTTGAGAGGCAAGGAAGTCCTCCTCTTCCTGCCTCTGTTCTGCCTCAAGTGCCCTGTCCATTATCCCACGCAGCGTATGCTCCAACAGGTGGACAAGAGGGACAGTGTCACTGATGCATGCACTGTCACTGCTCACCATCCTCGTGGCCTCCTCAAATGGTGAGAGGACAGTGCATGCATCCCTGATCATGCTCCACTGACGTGGGGAAAAAAACCAAGCTCCCCTGACCCTGTCCTGGTGCCGTAGTCGCAAAGGTACTCATTGATGGCCCTCTGCTGCGTGTGCAGTCGCTGCAGCATGGCCAACGTTGAGTTCCACCTGGTGGGCATGTCACATATTAGGCGGTTCTTGGGCAGGTTCAGCTCCTTTTGCAGCTCAGTCAGCCGAGCACTGGCATTATAAGATCGGCGGAAATGCACACAGACTTTCCTGGCCTGCCTCAGGACATCCTGTAAGCCTGGGAACCTGCCCAAGAACCGCTGCACCACCAGGTTGAGGACGTGAGCCATGCAGGGCACATGGGTGAGCTGCCCCTGTCGCAGGGCGGAGAGGAGGTTGGTGCCATTGTCAGAAACGACCATTCCTGGCTTAAGCTGACGTGGCGTCAACCACCTCTCGGCCTGCCCCTGCAGAGCTGCCAGAACCTCTGGCCCAGTGTGGCTCCTGTCCCCCAAACACACCAGCGCAAGCACGGCATGGCATCTTTTTGCCTGCGTACTTGCGTAGCCCCTTGTACGCCTACGGAGCACCGCTGGTTCCAAGGACAGAGCACTGGAGGAAGAAGAAGAGGGGGTGGAGGAGAGAGGTGTGTCACAACCAGTAGCAGTAGTCGCGTTTTGGAGGCGTGGTGGTGGAACAACCTCCAACACTACTGCACCTTGTCCTGCATCCCTCCCAGCTGCCAATAGAGTGACCCAATGGGCCGTGAAAGAAAGGTACCGTCCCTGTCCATGCCTGCTGGACCATGAGTCAGCGGTAATATGCACCTTACCGCTGACCGCCCTGTCCAGCGAGGCATGGACATTGCCCTCCACATGCCGGTAGAGAGATGGAATCGCCTTCCGCGAGAAAAAGTGGCGTTTGGGAACCTGCCACTGAGGAACCGCACATTGAACAAACTCACGGAAGGGGGCCGAGTCTACCAACTGAAAAGGCAGCAGTTGAAGTGCTAGCAATTTAGCCAGGCTAGCATTCAACCGCTGGGCATGTGGATGGCTGGGAGTGTACTTCTTTCTACGGTCCAGCAGCTGGGGCAGGGAAATTTGCCTGCTGCAATCGGACGTCGGTGTACTGCAAGTACTTGGTTGTGACACACCTAATTCTACACCTTCAGTCCTCTCAGAGCAGCTTTCAGAGAGGACTGAAGGTGTAGTGGGGATGGAGATCCCAGCTGAGGAGGAGCAAGGAGAGGTCCGCTTAGTTCTTTGGTGTGGGTCTTTTATGTGTGCCTGCCAACGAGCTGCATGGCAGGTCGCCATATGTCTGGTCATGCTTGTGGTGCCCAAGCGGCTGATGTTTTGGCCACGCGAGATACGCTTGAGACAAATATTGCAAATAGCAGTGGTGCGATCTGCTGCACTCGTCTCAAAAAAGGCCCACACCAAAGAACTTTTCTGATAACGTGCAGAGGCAGCGCCCTGCACAGGCGGAGCTCTGCGGTGTTGTACAGTTGCTGTGCTGGCCTCTACCTGGCCTCCAGGGGGCATCCTGCCTCGTTGGACATGTGACGCCGCATCCTCCTCCTCCTCGTCCTCCTCCTCATCCTCTCTCCCTTCAGGCACCCACGTGGAGTCAGTGACCTCATCATCCCCTCCCTCTTCACCACTAGAGCAAACCTGGCAGTAAGCTGCAGCTGGTGGAACAGTACTGCCAGATTCCTCAAGCTGGGTATCATCATCCGAGCCTTCGAATCGTTGGGCATCCTCCTGGAGCATGTACCCAACACTGTGCTCAAAGAGTTCGGGGGACTCCTCAGGAGGACATGGTGGGTCTAGGGAAGGGGTGGCTGATGATGCTCTGTCAGTACCCTGAGCCTGGGTGAGAGAGGATGAGGAGGATGAGGAGGGCTTGGTCATCCATTCTACCAAGCCTTCAGCATGATGCGGCTCCACATGTCCAGCTGCCGAAAACAAAGACGCGCGTGTCCCATGGCCACGTGCTGATGACGATGCACGACCACGTCCACTAGAAACAGAGCCTGCCTGCCCTGTGTTCTTGGCTCTGCACGCTCTGCCTCCCCTTGGTGGTCTTCCAGCCATTGTAGTCGGTAGTCCTGCGGGTGCTGCTGAGAAGAATATATAGGAGCTCTGTGTGATGCCACTAACACACTAGAAGTCCTGTGGGTGCTGCTGAGAAGAAAATATAGGAGCTCTGTGTGATGCCACTAACACACTAGAAGTCCTATGGGTGCTTCTGCAAAGAAAATAGAGGAGCTCTGTGTGATGCCACTAACACACTAGAAGTCCTGTGGGTGCTTATGCAAAGAAAATAGAGGAGCTCTGTGTGATGCCACTAACACACTAGAAGTCCTGTGGGTGCTTCTGCAAAGAAAATAGAGGAGCTCTGTGTGATGCCACTAACACACTAGAAGTCCTGTGGGTGCTTCTGCAAAGAAAATAGAGGAGCTCTGTGTGATGCCACTAACACACTAGAAGTCCTGTGGGTGCTGCTGAGAAGAAAATATAGGAGCTCTGTGTGATGCCACTAACACACTAGAAGTCCTATGGGTGCTTCTGCAAAGAAAATAGAGGAGCTCTGTGTGATGCCACTAACACACTAGAAGTCCTGTGGGTGCTTCTGCAAAGAAAATAGAGGAGCTCTGTGTGATGCCACTAACACACTAGAAGTCCTGTGGGTGCTTCTGCAAAGAAAATAGAGGAGCTCTGTGTGATGCCACTAACACACTAGAAGTCCTGTGGGTGCTTATGCAAAGAAAATAGAGGAGCTCTGTGTGATGCCACTAACACACTAGAAGTCCTGTGGGTGCTTCTGCAAAGAAAATAGAGGAGCTCTGTGTGATGCCACTAACACACTAGAAGTCCTGTGGGTGCTGCTGAGAAGAAAATATAGGAGCTCTGTGTGATGACACTAACACACTAGAAGTCCTATGGGTGCTTCTGCAAAGAAAATAGAGGAGCTCTGTGTGATGCCACTAACACACTAGAAGTCCTGTGGGTGCTTCTGCAAAGAAAATAGAGGAGCTCTGTGTGATGCCACTAACACACTAGAAGTCCTGTGGGTGCTTATGCAAAGAAAATAGAGGAACTCTGTGTGATGCCACTAACACACTAGAAGTCCTGTGGGTGCTTCTGCAAAGAAAATAGAGGAGCTCTGTGTGATGCCACTAACACACTAGAAGTCCTGTGGGTGCTTCTGCAAAGAAAATAGAGGAGCTCTGTGTGATGCCACTAACACACTAGAAGTCCTGTGGGTGCTGCTGAGAAGAAAATAGAGGAGCTCTGTGTGATGCCACTAACACACTAGAAGTCCTATGGGTGCTTCTGCAAAGAAAATAGAGGAGCTCTGTGTGATGCCACTAACACACTAAAAGTCCTATGGGTGCTTCTGCAAAGAAAATAGAGGAGCTCTGTGTGATGCCACTAACACACTAGAAGTCCTGTGGGTGCTGCTGAGAAGAAAATAGAGGAGCTCTGTGTGATGCCACTAACACACTAGAAGTCCTATGGGTGCTTCTGCAAAGAAAATAGAGGAGCTCTGTGTGATGCCACTAACACACTAGAAGTCCTGTGGGTGCTTCTGCAAAGAAAATAGAGGAGCTCTGTGTGATGCCACTAACACACTAGAAGTCCTGTGGGTGCTTATGCAAAGAAAATAGAGGAGCTCTGTGTGATGCCACTAACACACTAGAAGTCCTGTGGGTGCTTATGCAAAGAAAATAGAGGAACTCTGTGTGATGCCACTAACACACTAGAAGTCCTGTGGGTGCTTATGCAAAGAAAATAGAGGAGCTCTGTGTGATGCCACTAACACACTAGAAGTCCTGTGGGTGCTTCTGCAAAGAAAATAGAGGAGCTCTGTGTGATGCCACTAACACACTAGAAGTCCTGTGGGTGCTGCTGAGAAGAAAATAGAGGAGCTCTGTGTGATGGGACTAACACACTTCAAGTCCTATAGGTGCTTCTGAGAAGAAAATGTAGGTCTGTGTGTAATGGGACTAACACACTTCAAGTCCTATAGGTGCTTCTGGGAACAAAATATATGATCTCTGTGTGATGGGACTAACACACTTCAAGTCCTATAGGTGCTTCTGGGAACAAAATATATGATCTCTGTGTGATGGGACTAACACACTTCAAGTCCTATAGGTGCTTCTGGGAAGAAAATGTAGGTCTGTGTGTAATGGGACTAACACACTTCAAGTCCTATAGGTGCTTCTGGGAAGGAAATAAAGGTCTGTGTGATGGGACTAACACACTTCAAGTCCTATAGGTGCTTCTGGGAACAAAATATATGATCTCTGTGTGATGGGACTAACACACTTCAAGTCCTATAGGTGCTTCTGGGAACAAAATATATGATCTCTGTGTGATGGGACTAACACACTTCAAGTCCTATAGGTGCTTCTGGGAAGAAAATGTAGGTCTGTGTGTAATGGGACTAACACACTTCAAGTCCTATAGGTGCTTCTGGGAAGGAAATAAAGGTCTGTGTGATGGGACTAACACACTTCAAGTCCTATAGGTGCTTCTGGGAACAAAATATATGATCTCTGTGTGATGGGACTAACACACTTCAAGTCCTATAGGTGCTTCTGAGAAGAAAATGTAGGTCTGTGTGTAATGGGACTAACACACTTCAAGTCCTATAGGTGCTTCTGGGAACAAAATATATGATCTCTGTGTGATGGGACTAACACACTTCAAGTCCTATAGGTGCTTCTGGGAAGGAAATAAAGGTCTGTGTGATGGGACTAACACACTTCAAGTCCTATAGGTGCTTCTGGAAGAAAATGTAGGTCTGTGTGTAATGGGACTAACACACTTCAAGTCCTATAGGTGCTTCTGGGAACAAAATATATGATCTCTGTGTGATGGGACTAACACACTTCAAGTCCTATAGGTGCTTCTGGGAAGAAAATGTAGGTCTGTGTGTAATGGGACTAACACACTTCAAGTCCTATAGGTGCTTCTGGGAACAAAATATATGATCTCTGTGTGATGGGACTAACACACTTCAAGTCCTATAGGTGCTTCTGAGAACAAAATATATGATCTCTGTGTGATGGGACTAACACACTTCAAGTCCTATAGGTGCTTCTGGGAAGAAAATGTAGGTCTGTGTGTAATGGGACTAACACACTTCAAGTCCTATAGGTGCTTCTGGGAACAAAATATATGATCTCTGTGTGATGGGACTAACACACTTCAAGTCCTATAGGTGCTTATGGGAAGAAAATGTAGGTCTGTGTGTAATGGGACTAACACACTTCAAGTCCTATAGGTGCTTCTGGGAACAAAATATATGATCTCTGTGTGATGGGACTAACACACTTCAAGTCCTATAGGTGCTTCTGGGAAGAAAATGTAGGTCTGTGTGTAATGGGACTAACACACTTCAAGTCCTATAGGTGCTTCTGGGAAGAAAATGTAGGTCTGTGTGATGGGACTAACACACTTCAAGTCCTATAGGTGCTTCTGGGAACAAAATATAGGAGCTCTGCCTGCCTGCCACGAACACACTACAAGTCCTATAGGTGCTTCTGGGAACAAAATATAGGAGCTCTGCCTGCCTGCCACGAACACACTACAAGTCCTATAGGTGCTTCTGGTAACAAAATATAGGAGCTCTGCCTGCCTGCCAGGAACACACTACAAGTCCTATAGGTGCTTCTGGTAACAAAATATAGGAGCTCTGCCTGCCTGCCACGAACACACTACAAGTCCTATAGGTGCTTCTGGTAACAAAATATAGGAGCTCTGCCTGCCTGCCACGAACACACTACAAGTCCTATAGGTGCTTCTGGTAACAAAATATAGGAGCTCTGCCTGCCTGCCACTAACACACTACAAGTCCTATAGGTGCTTCTGGGAACAAAATATAGGAGCTCTGCCTGCCTGCCACGAACACACTACAAGCCCCTCTTTCTTAATCTTTGTAACTGAATCTATCTAACTCAATCTCTGTAAGTAAATCTCTCTAACTAACTAAATGCAGCAGAGTGTCACAGATCTAGCCTGCTCAATCTGCGCCGGAACAGCATGTGACCGGCGCAGATGGCGTGGCGGCCTTTTATAGGGGGGGGGGCGTGTACTACAGCCCCTGAGCTGTAATTGGCTACAGGCGTCCTGCCTGTAGCCAATTATGGCTCTTCGAAATTCCGGGGCTGTGATTGGCCAAGCATGCGGGGTCACAGTGCATGCTTGGCCAATCATCAGCCAGCAATGCACTGCGCCGGCCGCGCCGGCCGCAATGCATTGCGGGGCCGCTCGCATCACACGAACGTGATGCGAGCGGCCAAAATAGTTCTGGGCTCGCCGAGCGAGCGAACGCCCGGTGCTCGATGCGAACGTGGGTTCGCATCGAGCACCGGGCCCATCCCTATCAACCACCAACCAGAATAATAATTTAACACCCTCCGAGATAGGAGCCCTGAAATCACTAATGGAAACAGATGACATTGTCATCAAATCCGCCGACAAGGGAGGAGGTATTGTCATACAAAACAAAAGTAATTATATTAAAGAAGCTAGGAGACTACTATCAGACTCTAGCACGTATAAAAAAATCAGTAAGGACCCCACTGCGGATTTTGCCAACGAGATCAATACTTTGGTATCTACTGCAGTCGAGCGGGAAATCCTCAACAAATTTGAAAAATCTTTTCTCCTAAAAATGTTCTACAAAATCCCTACTTCCACCACCGGATTAAGTCTGTATGTTGATCATTTCCTCCAACCTATAGTTCACCAACTGCAATCCTATATCAGAGATGGGACTCATTTAATGGAGCTCCTCTCGATATACAAGTGGGAGCCAACCTACATCTGGCTCTCCCTTGACGTGAACTCCCTTTACACGTCTATCCCTCATACTTTTGGCCTGATGGCACTTGAGCACTTCTTGGGAAAGGAGCCCCTTATCAATCCACGTCAGGCTTCTTTCATTTTAGACTCTGTTTCCTTCTGTCTAACACACAATTGTTTTACCTTTGATGGAGATTTTTATATACAGACACAAGGCACAGCCATGGGAGCAAATTTTGCTCCCTCATACGCCAATTTGGCGATGGGATTTTGGGAAAATGCGTATGTGCTCCATAACAACCCTTTTGCACGCAATATTGTATTTTTTGGTCGTTACATCGATGACATTATCATAATTTGTGATGGGCCCCCAGATGTAACTGACCACTTTGTGGAACATTGCAACAAAAATCCTTTTGGCTTATCCTTCACCTCAGACAAAAATCCTGACACTTTGCCCTTCCTCGATTTAGAGTTAGGCCATGATACTAATACTGCAGCCATTATTTCAAAGAACTATATTAAACCAACTGCGGGAAACTCATATCTTCACCAAAGGAGCTGCCATCTGCCCAGATGGATCGACAACATCCCTAAAGGCCAATTCTGCAGACTCCGACAGAACTGCACAAGAGAAAGTGACTACCTTGAACAGAGTGTCCTATTAAAAGACAAGTTTAAGGAGAAAGACTATCCAACTGCTTTTATTGATAAAGCTTGTGAATACTTTCAAAAAGGCAAACCGCCCAAAACATCAAGTGAACAACAAATCAATCACATGCTACGTTTCACCACTACTTTTAATGTTCATTTTAAAAAAATGGAGAAAATCTTGGAGAACCATAGGCGTCCTACTACAAGACCCACTTCTAAAACCCATTATCCCAGAACGACCAAGAATAACATACCGCAGAGCCCCCAATCTGAAATCAAGAATTGCTCAGAGCAAATTTATATCTAGAGGCCCCCCCCCCCAGAAAAACTTATTCTCATACCATTGGTTGGAATGTATCGCTGCCACAAATCACAGTATAAGACATGCAAATTCGTCAAACATGGCAAAAAATCCTTCACAACCAAAGGTACCACCTATGTCTTGAAGGATTTTTATAATTGTTCCTCAGATTATGTTGTTTACGGACTAACATGCCCTCCGAACCAGATTCGGTGAACATAGACATTCTATAGAAAAAGATAAAGATCCACATAGTGTACCTAGACACTTCAATCAAGCCCACCAACAGTCCACTGAGGGACTGGAAGTGTGGATTATTGAGCAAATTTCCAAATCTCTCCCTGCCGCAGAACGTTTCAGTAGGCTATGCTCCAGAGAAACGTTCTGGATATACACGTTAGATGTTCTTACGCCTGGTGGGATAAACTAAGAAATCGAAATTTCCACCATTTTATAGAGTTACACTTAATAGATTACTATGTTATAGACTACTTTTTATGTACACGTGATTATATACTTTAAAGTTATCATAGATAGCCTTTTTTATCATACATTTTAACTTCAGGTCCCTATACTCTCAGACTCTTACTATATAATATATTTATATATTTTTTTATTATATTTTAGGATTCAATAGTACTGTGTGTGTTCATGTATTGATGCTATTACATATAAGGTGTGCATATCCAGTTTTTTTCTATATATATATATATAGATCATCTGTATGTGTGAATTTATTAACGCACCCTCAGATTCCATTTTTAATTTCCTCGGTTCTCAAGTACCATATACCTCTTTCCATTTTCCATCCCCAACTCCACCAGACTTATACAAATATCCTTTTCACCTTTCTTCATGGTTCACCATTATATATATATATATATATATATATATATATATATATATATATATATATATATATATATATATATATATATATATTTTTTTTTTTTTTTTTTTTTTTCTTTCATCCCCTAGCATTTTTTTATATATACACATTTTTTACATGTACATCTTTTTGTATATATGGGATTATGTGTCCCCATATATATGTATAATATCTATGCACACGTGTATTTACGCATGTATGTATATATATATATATATATATATATATATATGCATATACTTATCTTTCCAGTACATCTTTTTATGCATATTTATATTATATTATACTTATATATGCATTTAGTTATATCTCCCCCCCCCCCATATATAGACATACACCACCTTTCATCTTTGCTCTATCCGACTATATATAAATACACTAATTAATAAAATTTTTATATATTTACATAATAATTCTTTTTTCATTTCTTTATGTACATGTGTATATATATATAATTTTTGTTGTATATATATTTTTTATACATGTATATCCCCTACTCTTTTTCCTTTTTATATATATATATTATTATATATATATATATATATATATATATTTATCACATATTTTTATTATATTTTTTCATTATATTGTATGTATATATATATATATATATATATATATATATATATATATATATATATATATATATATATATATATATATATATATATATATATATATGTGTATATGTGTATGTAGTATACATATATATATATATATATATATATATATATATATATATATATATATATACACATACATATATACATACATATACACACACACACACACACACACATACAATTTCATATTCATTTATTTTTATTTTTATTATTTTTATTTTTACATTTATCCTTTTATTTTATTTATTTATTATTTATTTATTTCTTTTTTTCCATCATTATTATTTTTATTTATTTATTTTTATTTTTTCTATCATTTTCATTTATTTATTTATTTAATTTTATTTAATTAATTAATTTTATTTTATTTATCTCAGTTTCCCTTCATTAATATTTTTCTTTCTATTTATTTACTTAAAATTCATTTACCATTCCTTATCTTTTTTCCTATTGTTCCTCCCCACATCTCATCATTTAAATTCATTTGGCTTCCCATAGTATTTCCAGATCATCATTAGCAATTCATACATATCACCTGTCTCATACCTTTCAATCACATGAGTCCAGGGATTCAGTGTGTTCAACAAATGATTCCGCCCTCTTCCCCTCCCCCTTTGACTTTAAATTGCCCCCACTTGGTATGTGTGTCAGCCTGGTTGAGAAAAGAGTGCCACTTGATCCAAGTGCGCATGCTCGAGAAACAGGTCCTACACCGATGAAGGTATCCCCCTGAGCCAGCTGTCTTCTGCTTCTCAAGCCTCGTTCTGAGGCCGCCTTCCTGTGACGGCATTATCATCTATACGGAAGTTAACCAGACCACAGAATGACAGCACAGCACCAGCAGATACCACTTCCTTACTTGCATACCATGCCTGATTTTATCACAAAAATGCAGGGCTCAAGTCCTGCAGGAACTCATGGGAACTGAGTTCCTGTACTTTTTCCACAACAGGAACTCAGTTCCCTTTAGCAGCTGTGTCCTGCAAGACTTTGAAGTATGCAAGCTGTGTGGCAGGTGCTACACCAGCAGCCGCCGACACAGCTCGCAATAGTAAGTGACGCACACCAGGGGTGGACTGACCATTCGGGCATTGCCAGTAGGGGCCCGATGACAGCTTCCGCTTCGATCTACCTGTCAATCACAGCTATTTAGTTAATG